>CM060249.1:30125453-30725453 GCA_030684275.1 Acipenser oxyrinchus oxyrinchus | reverse complement strand
AGATGTAGCTTGTCAACCTGGCAGAAGTGCAGCAAACACAATATAGCTGGTACTGTACTTTGGTTTTCCCTGAATCCACATTGTGAATCTGGAGTAAATGAGAAGAGAGCAGTGCTCTTCTGTAGCATGTTCAAGTGATATTCTAAAACTTTTCTTTTGTGTAACTTAAAGATAAATCCTAAAATACAATTTCAAACAATATGGATTTTTTTTTTCTTTGGGTAAGTAGTAAAGGTGGTACAGCGTCTGTCACTTTTCTAAGCCCCGCCCCTTTGATTGATTTATGGCCCTAAGCCACGCCCCTTTCACACCTTTTGATTGATTTATGACCCTAAACCCCACCCCTATTGGTTGATTTATGACATTAAGTCCCGCCCCTTTCCACACCTCTGAGTGATTTATGACCCTTAAGCCCCTCCCCTTTTTCCCACTCTTTGATTGATTTATGGCCCTTAAGCCCCTCCCCTTTTTCCCACTCTTTGATTGATTTATGGCCCTTAAGCCCCTCCTCTTTTTCCCACGCTTTGATTGATTTATGGCCCTAAAGCCTCGCCCCTTTTTCCCACGCTTTTGAGTGATTTATGATCCCTTATGACCCACCCCTTTTTTTTCTGATATTAACCGGACGTCCGTCAAATATAACCCTCCCCTAAAAATGGCGGCTGTTGTACCCCTAGTTTATAGACTATTACAAAGAAAAGACAGAAAAACAGAAAGAAAGAAGAGAAAGCATGTTGTATAAAATGACGTATGTATATCAAAATGTAATTTAGAAAAATGTTAGCAGGTGGAGGACTTCAACCCGCATCCTCATTGCTGAGAGTTGGTAGAGAGCTGGCATGTTTGGACATGTTGTAGGGTATGACGCTATCTATGGGAGGGGCTTGTTTCAAGGTTCTAATAGAAAAGGTGCTTCTTATTCAAGGTTCATACTGCTTAAAAGAGAAGTACCGTCAGCATGGCTTCCGCAGCATTTGGCTATATTTCAGACAGCTCTTGCGACGAGTGGTTTGATTTTGATTACGTTCCAGAGAATAGGGACGCTGAAGATCCCGAGGCGCCGTGGCAATGGTGTGTATCTGAAAAAGGGTGTTTTCCACCTTCTTACGATCTGCCGTACCAGAGTCTTCCTACGGGGCCGGAGGTTCCAACCGAGCCTGTCTTTATACCGCTGGCTCACGCTCTTCCTACAGAACCCGCGGAGGATCACGATGACCCCGACAGCCTTTACGGAGTGACATTCACAAGAATCCTCAAGATTGTCAAGGGCCTTCTGGCCTCTCTACTGGAAGTGATCATAGACCGGGATCTGCAGAAAAACTGTGCCGGTTGCGCCGTGGACCACCCCAGCCAGAGATGTCATAGCTGTCTCTTTGAAGCGGACTATGGTTATTTCAACAGGAGGTTTGAAGAAATAATAGCTAAAATACACGCACCTTGGTTAAAGATTCTGGTTTCTAAGGCTCTTCATCTACTCGATTTTTTCCTACCTCTGAACAAGATTCAGAAGCTGATTGAGGATTGTTTAATTGAACTGAGACCTGAACCTTACATAAAAGAGAAGCTTCAGCAGCTGCAACAGGACCTGGACGAAAGGACTCAAGAAGTGGTTAACAAGATAACTAGATCTTTCTATCACAGAAACTTTACAGAACCCCAGGCTCCTCTGACTTATTACGGTGCTTTTGACTTTGAAGATGGGGAACCGCATGACTCGGGACAGAATGCAGAGTGAGTTGGAGGGTCTTCTGTTTGAACTCATAGTTGACAAATTGGCTTGTCGGGACCTCTTTAAAACCCCTTGTCTGTCGATGCAAAACGTTTCACTGAGCTAAAAAGAGCGACGCTTCAAATACACGCCTTGGTGGATCCTAAATATTGGGCTGAAATGATTGCTGATTCTGTAAAATGTGAAATACCTTTAAATGTTTTTCTAACGGCGCTGATCCCTGAAATGTTTTACAATGTGTACCCCTGTAAATGGGAGTATTTACTTGTGTTGTATACATACGTGTCTGAAGCCTGTCTTTATCATCTCATCAATGGTTTGAATACTGATATCTCTAGAGCTGTAAAAGATACTGTATCTTGTTTAATGCATTACTATGAAAGACAATGCCGCCTGTTTATGCGTCGTTTAAAGTATCCAGTTATAATTGTTAATCTGTAAACTGAGAGAATAAACCCTTTTGTATTTTACAATCACCGCATTTGTTTGACTTTTTTCTGAAGGAATGACTCTTCAGCAAATGAAACAAATTTACTACGATGTTTCAAATCCAGGGGGGTTTGGAGGCCGACAGTCTCTACAGAGAGTTCTTAGGGAGGAGGGGTGTCGGGTTAGTGATAAGGATATAGCCGAATGGTTATCTGAACAAGACACTTACACCCTACATAAACCCTCTAGAATAAACTTTAAAAGAAACCGTGTATATGTTTCTAATATTGACGATCAATGGCAGGCTGATTTAGTAGATATGTCTAGTCTGTCAAAGAAAAATAACAGCAACAAGTTTATGTTAACATGCATAGATGTTTTATCCAAATTTGCATGGGTTCAACCTCTAAAAAACAAAACAGCTGTGTGTGTGACAAAGGCTTTCAAGAAAATCCTTGAAAGCGGTCGTTCACCCAAAAAATTGCAAACTGATAAAGGTAAAGAATTTTTAAACAAGTCCTTTCAAAACTTGTTAAAAAAATATAGTATAGTGCACTTTACCACCGGTAATGAATTAAAAGCCTCTATTGTTGAAAGGTATAACAGGACTCTAAAGACTAAAATGTGGAAATATTTTACAGCCTTCAACACTCATAAGTATTTAGATAAGCTAAAAGAAATGGTTCGCTCTTATAATAATTCTTACCATAGAAGTATTAAAATGAAACCTTCAGAAGTTAATGAAGACAATTCCTTTAAAGTTTTAAGAATCTATATACTCAGGAATTTCCGTACAAACCACCTAAATTCAAGTTTCAGATTGGGGATGCTGTTAGAGTATCAAAACTAAGGGCCCCTTTATAAAAGGTTACGAGCAGACATACACGGATGAAATTTTTAATATATACTGAACGATTACCTAGGAAACCCCTGTATACAGGCTGAAGGATTATGATGGGGAGGAAATAAATGGGACCTTCTACGAGCTTGAATTACAGAAGATAAAAGGATCGGAAGATAGACTGTTTACGGTAGAGAAAATCTTAGCCAAGAAAAAAGAAAAAGGTAAAAAGTATTGTCTTATAAAGTGGCGGGTTGGCGGACAAATTTAACAGCTGGATCGAGGCTAAGCAGTTGCAGGATATTAAGGAGACTCCATCATTGTAGATTTCATTACACCGAGGCTACTGACAAGATGGATCAATCCTCCTTTTATGTGACTCTACCCAGTAACGCCTCAAAGGATATATTTCCAAAGAACACTATAGCCGATTTTACTATACGGTTATCAAAACCTGTGAATCTACAAGGAAAATGGGAAGTTGGATTAGCAGAGATCCAATACCCTTATACGTGGGAAAATATAAGTGATGCAGAGAATAGATTTTTACCCGTAATATAGATACGCATGTTAAAACAGTATTTAAAATAGCCGCGGTTATTATGATTCTGTAAAGGAATTAATAAACGCTATGAATAATGCTTTTCGAGATAGATTGATCGATATAGAGTTATTATACAAATCTGTAGAAAGAAAAGTTTATATACATGGAGATGCCAAATTGTACCTGTATACAGAGGGTCAATTAGGAAGGATCTTGGGGTTCTATGAAGCCGCTGAGAAAGCTTATAAGAGGGGTTTTATCCGCAGACATTAGAGCAGGATTTTACACTTTGTATGTATACACCGATATAATAACCCATCAAGCAGTGGGGATAGCTACGTCCCCTTCTAAGATGTGTTCCTATTAATGGATCCCCAATGAAATAGTAACAATAACTTATGACAGACCTCATTATGTAGCTGTCAGTAAGAATAGTTTTGACACTATAACTTTGCAACTTAAGACGGATCAAAACAGTCTTGTTCCATTTCGTTTTGGGAAGGTCATAGTGAAGGTTCACTTCAGACCTGTTAAACAGTCTCTTTATATATAATTGAAAAGAATACGAAAATGAGGGTCTATGGAGATTCTAACCCTTATATACAATATTACAAAAATCAAGCTGGAAATGGGATGCCGGGTTTACTGGAGCCCCGTAATGTAATGGGCAGGGATCGGGGTATATTCAGAGGGCTTTTAGAAAAGCTATGCCTTTACTTAGAAGGGGTTTTGATATAGCTAAACCTCATTTAAAGTCAGCAGCTAAAAACATTGTGAAGGATGTGGTGTCGAACGTGATAACATCCTACGCCACTCACAACCATGAGGAGCCCCAATCAGGGTCGGGGCTAATGGTGATGTCAAGAGGCTATAGAAAAAACGGCCCAGTCCTCCAGGAGCTCGAAGCCGATCCCGTAAAAGGGCTAGACGAGCACCTTCTAAAGCATTAAGCAGCAGATCGCGGAGGAAGAGGTCTGTTAAAAAACGAAGGCTCGTCGTAAAAGAAAACTAGAAACATCTTTTAAAACATGGCTCTAGTACATCATTTATCTCAAGAATGTGTAAAATCTGAACTGGATTTATTCACCGTGCCTTACACCCAGACAAGTATAGATAAAAGCCTTTATGTTGAAATACCACCGCTCTCTGCCCTTTCGACACCGCCTCTTGAATTTTATATTGCAGGAAACGGGAGGATTATCTGGACTTAAATAACACTCTTTTAAGACTCGCCTGTAAAATCACAAAAGCAGATAACACTGATCTAGATGTCAATAGCCCTGTAAGCATTATCAACTATCCTATAGCTACAATTTTCTCACAAGTAGACGTTTCCTTAGGCGAGAGATTAATTAGCCAGAGTAGTAGCACATATCCTTATAGAAGTCTTATAGAAGTCTTGCTCAATTATGGTAAGGAAACCTTGGAATCTCAATTTTCGGCTGGGTTGTATTTTAAAGACACCGCTGGCAATATGGATGTTGGAGATCCTGCAGGGGCAAACGAAGGCTTAAGACAAAGATGTGTTTATACCCGAAGAAGTCACGTATTTGAACTTTTAGGGCCTCTACATTCTGATATTTTTTTTCAAGAAAAACTCATGTTAAACGGCATTGATGTAAAAATTAAAATGATTAGGGCTAGTGATAGGTTTTGTTTAATGGCAGGCGATGCAAACCAGTACAAACTTCACCTTTTAGAAGCCTCTCTTTATGTCAAGAAAGTTAAAGTGTCTCCGGATGTGAAAATAGGACATGCTCAGGCCTTGATGACTTCAAATGCTAAATATCCTATTGAAAGGGTCGCAGTCAAGGTTTATAGTATCCCTAGAGGGCTCAGAGTTAGTAATCAAGAAAATATGTTTCTGGGGCAACTGCCTAAATTTGTAGTCATAGGTTTAACAGATAACGATGCCTTTAGTGGTGATTATGTAAAAATCCTTTTAACTTTAAACATTTTGATGCCAACTTTATAGCATTGTATGTTGATGGAGAACAAATACCCTCAAAACCTTTTCAACCCAACTATGCGAATACTCACAACTCTGTTAGGGAGTATTATAGTTTAATACAAGCCACTGGAAGACATCTGAAAGACAAACCTCTGATTATCGATCGTTCCGATTACTCTAGGGGTACACCCTTTATGCTTTTGATTTAACCCCGACCAAGAAGCAGGGGATCACTTTTCTCTACTTAAAACAGGAAACATGCGTCTTGAAATGCGCTTTTCTGTCCCGCTGCCGGACACTGTAAACCTAATCATCTATGCTGTGTTTGAGAACGTCATAGAGGTCTCCCAACAAAGAGCTGTTCTCTTTGATTACTGATTAAATGAAATTGAGTCATTTAGCGTGACCATGAATACTTTACAACTTACCTCAATACTAACTAGTAACCCTTTTACACAAAAGAGTTTTTATGGGGTTTTAGCATGTGACCAACTGCCTAAGGGGAAAATTAATAAAAATCCTGCTTTGATCATCGTGAACACTCATCCTCAGAATTATCCAGGGAACATTGGCTGGGACTTTATTTAAAAGATGGGAACGGTGAATTTTTGACTCATACGGTTACCCCCGGATTTCGGCTATTTTCCTAAAACTATTATGGAATTTTTATTCAAAAATTCTACACAGACTGTATTCAACAACCAACAGCTACAAGGACCAAAGACCTCTACATGTGGACATCATTGTGTTTTTTTCTTATATCACCGTTCTAAAGGTCTTGCTTACCGTGAAATCCTGAAACTATATAGTGAAAATGTTGATAAAAATGATTATATGGTCTACAATTTCATTCAAAAAATATATCCCTCTAAATCAAAATATATGTGTGACGATGTGTGCGTACAGTGTGTAAATTCCTGTCAGGCTTTTAAAACAAATGTTTTAAATGTTAAATAAAAACGCTGTTTGAGACAATAAATCCTTAAACAATATCTTTTTATTGAATGTATTCATTAAAAAATCAACAAGTATATTTGACACATGCATATGTACATAAAAAGCAAACATTGAAAATACACAAGAAAAAAAAAAATTAATAGTCTTCCCAGTCATTTTTCTCTTTTTCCTCCTTCTGGAGCTCTTAAGAGGTGTAATTTTAAAGGCCTGCATACGGCCAAGGGTCTGGGTATTAGGGATCACAGAATTAGGGATATTTATGCATGCTAGACCCTCTAGGAATTCATCCCAACCTGCTGGGGCCCTACGATCTGTAACATTACTGACCCCGGTAGCTGTTTTAATTAAATCGACCATATGGGTTCCTCTCACCACATTACCCCTTAAAATAAACTCTCCTTGATCATTCCACGAAGTAGTACTAGGGTTCTGGGTCATGGCCTGTAAAATAAATTCAGCATTCCTCTTGGATCTGTGAGGGACGCTTCTCATAACATAATCCTCTATCTGAGAAACTTTCTCTTGAGCAGTACTCTGTCCATCTTGAGGAGATGCCTGGGGCCCAGTTGTATTATCAGTGACAGCATCATTAGGAGGGGTTAACAGTGTTAAAGTATTAGTTTCTTTTTCATCCTGTTTAATCAAGGTCAGATACCTTTGTAAAAAGCAGTATATAGTTTAATTTTTTCATAATCGCTAATATCAGTTCTCAGTAACACACTTTTCATATCGTTATCAAGGCGACTTTCCACTGCTTTTCTAATAGGTTCGGAGAAGTGGAGGGGCCTTGCCGTAGTCTGTCAATCTGTTGTTGGGGACGAGGTACATTTTCTGAGCATACTCCATACTTTTAACGTCTTGCTGTTAAAAGATCTGATAAAAAGGGATGGCAATGCCTAACAAAGAACCTATAAAACCTCCTTTTGGTTTACTGTTTTCTCTTCTTTTCAGAGGTTGTTTCTTATTACATAACTTCTTTATTACAACTTTTTCTTTTTAAGTCTTTTTAATTGGGCCTTGGTCAAAGGAATATTCCCCTTAAAGTGTTTATGGCTATTTCAACAATAGATTTGATAAGATCATCAGAGGCCTCTTGTAAAACGATTCTTCTCTGGGGAGAAGAGCCGCTGACTAACCTTTTAAGAGGGGAGGTTTCTTTTTATTCTAGCCGACATGTTGTCTGCTGTTGATAAAATAATCTTTTAAAGCATCTACAGGACTTTATAACCTCTTAGCCTTAGGTTTTTCATAATATAGGTGGCAGGCCAATCAGGTTGGAACAAACCTGTTCAGTAACCGATAATCTTCTGGGGTCTGTGCTTTTAAATCTACCAAGAGATAACCGTATGGTTGTTTTGTTGCATCTTCAAAAGCTTCTAAAAAGAAATTAGAGTTTCAAGGGTACATCTGTCTCGCTAGGGTGTTAATCTGCAGCTTGTCTCTGGGATTTTTAAAAGAATCATGTAATTAGCATTTAAGTTTATGGTACGACTCATTTTACCCTGAAAAACAAATTTTGTACTAGATATAATATACATAAATTCCTATGGTGCGTGTATTTTGTAAAGGCTTTCTGTATTTCATCATTTTCACTAGCTGCCTCCATCAAATCGTCAATAATGATTAAATTGACTTTGTTAGGGGAGTAAGGAATCATCACAGAGAGATATGGGTATACCTTCAACAAATTTTAAATTGGGAAATTTACAAGCTAATTCATCGTATAATTTTTGCCAGCAACTATAACAGTATATTATATTCTCAGGAATTTGCGACAGAATCTGTGAAGAGTTTTCTAAAAGTTTTTTCACAAAAAAGCTTTTCCCTGAACTAGAGGGTCCCGATATGATCGCTGCAAAAGGGATGGAAAGACGTACATCGAAACCTCCTTCAGTATCCATAGGGCAACGTGGTGTAGTCAGACTTCAATACTCTCTTATTGTACACAATCTGAAAAGTTTTCCTGTGTGGTCTATTTTCTAGCTGAAACTCTTATTTCTGTGAATTTGGGTCCCTTCGATCAATATTTTTTCAGGAGGGGTGTCTCGATCAGGACTCACGAAATTCTGAACCAAATCTTTCAGAGATGAGAGATTAATAGTTTTGGAGTTTTCGTAATTAAGGGTTATGCCCTTAATTTTCAGACATGTTTTGCCGTCCGTTGTTTTATAGCCGTATGTTTTAGGACCCCTGAAACAAATTCTGTAATGTAATCACCCGGTTTAAGCTCGCTGGTCAATTCCCCTAGATAATCACCTAGCGGGGGTTCCAATCTCGGGTTTGCTCACAAAGATTACAGAGTCTGTGTCATGGTAAAGGCACCTTCTCTGTAGTCGATCCATCAGGTTATACAGCTCTAAACGAGCGTATGCGGTTGTAAAGGCAGCGATAAAGATGTTTACATTCCCAGGGGTGTGAACGAGTCAGAAGCGTAAGCGCCACTGCACTTGGGCCACGTTTTCACCGACAAAGAAAAATGGGAAACCTTATAGCGTTTTGAAAACACATACTGAAAAAATTCTGCAGGGTTTCTAACCAAAGTCGTGGATAAAGGGTTTGTTTTCTGCCCGAACTTCCCCAAAGACTGTTGAGAAACAGTTTGGAAATTTGTCTTTGGCAGGGTTCACTGTAATGTTCTCAGGGTCTAGGGCTATACCTTCTTTGAGAAGGTAATCGCTGATGTACTTCTCTTTGCTCTGGTCATCAACGCATTGAGAAGGGTACCCAGAACTCTCTTGCTTACCCTTCAGATGCGCATTGATATACCCTGTAAACAGAGTATCAGAAGTCTGAGGGAAATGCCAAATTTCATGTATTTTAGTCACCGTATAACCCTTCTCAAGGGCTTTGAACACCTCCACAGAACACCACACTCCTGTTAAGGATCTTTCATCATCATCATGGGTGCATGATTCTGTCTGATTTAGGGTCTCTGTACAAGTGCGACAAAGTGTGAACATCAGTTTACCACAGATTCTAGAGGGGAGCACCGGAAAATACAGACCCCTAGGGGCAATACTGTTAATTTAAACAGACCAAAGTAATTACTCAAATCCTCAAAGTTGTGATAAATTATGGTGGGGTGCTCTATGGGATACGTCTTGGTCTTGTTGACAAAGGGGTACAAACTTGTGAAATCGTAGTACTCTATCCTCTCATTTTCTTTAGCTATATAATGCAATGTGATAGCATTCAGATGCGTCCTCCGAATAAGGATTCGCGAGGATTAAGGCGTTCTGGACCCTCATATTTACTCACAAAAGCCTGAACCGACGGGTCCTGCTTTTTAATGCATTCCATTCATGTTCCCATATCACCCGTACATCTAGACCGTGGACCTTTTTCAGCATCTTAACCTTTGCGTTAAAATGCTGGAACATCATACCGCATGATTCCTTAGTTAAAGGATGGCGGTCATTAGAGTCGTAACACACGGAACAGCCGTGGAAGAAACAGCCTGCAAATTCATAGGCTGTAGGAACTCCATCTACAACCGCGTAACCATCCACAAAATATCTCCCAAACTGTTTCTCACCATCGTTCAAAGCATGCTGAATGTATATATTTTCAGTTTCAGCAACATACAACAGCCACTGTATTGAAGCATTTGAAAAACTCTTCTGCTGCTTTGCATAATTATCAGCGGGTACAATACCTATTGTTTTCTGAGGCAGGAATTTGGTCCTGTACATAGCCATGCACAAGGAGGCGATTGTAGTGCATTGGAAGGGGTCAATCTCGCCTACTTTGTAAACTTCTGTTTTGAAACGAATACATGCTTCTTTTAAAATCTCGACATCGTTCTTACAGTAAAACACCATCTCCTTTTTGAAATCAAACACGCCGTCCTTAACGGTTGCATACCATGCATAAAAGTCCTCACGGTCTTTGGCCATCATCTGGTGAATACCGTAGTACTTAGGATCCGGTGCGGTCCTACATAGGTCTGGTTATTCGGCAGTATTGAAGAAATGTGGGAAATACCCTTTAGAGGCGTCAAATCCCATCGCTTTAGGCATAGCGCTCAGGCGCATAGGCAAAAGTTCAAAGAATCAATATACCTCATATTGAAAGTTTTGTCAATGAAACACATCAGTTTGCTGCCCTGAGATATAATCTGAGGGGTAATGCCATTGTGCACTAGATGATTCATGAGCAGATAACCATCATAACCTTTTGAGTTATGCGCTATAAAAGTATAGTCTTTATACCTGTAATTACGGTATCTCTGAAAGAAGGCCTTCACACAATCCTCTCCATCCCAAGACCATTCGACGCCATCCAAATGGATGCAATGCAGATAATTGGGTACATGAACCCCATCCTCCTGTCTACATTCAAAATCATAGAAGACATAATTCGTAGACACTTCAGGGGCCCTGAGAGGGGTTATGAAGCATTTATGTGGCGAGTCAGGGTCCAGCGGTACCTTACATGTCCTACACTGCGCTGCTAAACACATATGCTTTTTGGTTTATCAGGGTTGATAGTGACTAACCTACAACAAGATTCACACAGTTTCAAGGTATCACAATGTGAAAACATCAGATCTAAAGTAACAGTGGAAGGGGTCCAAGCAGACTTATGAGAATCATAACAAGATTGTGAACGACAATTTCTATGACACTCATCACATTTAACTTTCCCCGAGGATCCGGAACACAGGAGTCTTGAAAGCAAACATTGCAATAGCCCTCACATTGATGGCTGGCCTTGTGGCTATAGACAGTGTAGCAGTGTTTACACATGTAACGGGCACCCAGAAAAGCCTTCAAATTTACAATGCCGTAATAATGCTGGTCATGAAAAACAGAAACACCGTCTTTGCTTTAAGCTGGGGGTTGTTTCAGTATCTTGCTAAAGTCTCTGTTTCAGTACAGCTGTAAAACACTACAATTTTAACTTCAAGAAGCTGTTCAAATTTAGAAATGTCTGCAAATGAAACCATCTGATCTTTAGTCAAGCCCACTGCTTCTTGCATTTTTAACCCCTCAACCATACAAGCACTATGAGTTCTATCACCTTTAGGAAGCATCAAACCCGCTAAACAGTAAGAAAAGCACAGCTGATCGTCTTTGTTATAACAGATGATGAGATGTTGGGCTTTCTTTTTAATGATATCACTGCTCATAATGGTTGATAAACCGCCGCACTCCCGCCTCGAGGGCAGCGGATAACATTCACTACAAACATCAGGGTCTCATCAGCCAGAATTGAACTATGACTTTGCAGTAGGGATTCAATATGAAGGAGAAATTCATCAATAGACAGAGTAGCACCAGTCATGTTTAGGAATACCGGGATATCCAGCGAATCAGCCCTTAACTCTAGGTGTACAACGTCGTCAGGTTTCAGGGTTTCCCTAATTGTAGCTATCATACTTTCTAAAACCTCATGCATTACAACAAACATTTCACCATAAGAATCAAGATCATACAGCCGTCTGAAATTAAACCTGTACCTCAACTCTGTGTTATTAAAGCGAGGGCGATGAATAATCTGTAACCCATTCTCAGTGTTTTCAACAAATGGCTCTTCTGAAGAGTTCATACTAGTGCTATCAATCGAAGAAAAAGATTCCTGACTACTATCACTGTCCGCATCTCTTATAAGAGCACCTCCTTGGATCGGTAGAGTAGCAGGCCTTGACATACCCGAAGTACCAGGTCTTTCATTATCGACAGTGCAGGAGGCAGCCAATTTTGAAGTATTTTTAGCATTTACAGGCAAAGGGATATTAGGTCTTGACATACCAGAAGTACCAGGTCTTTCATTATCGACAGTGCAGGGGGCAGACAGTTTTGAAGTACCAGGTCTTTCATTATCGACAGTGCAGGGGGCAGACAGTTTTGAAGTACCAGGTCTTTCATTATCGACAGGGCAGGCGGCAGCCAATTTTGAAGTACCAGGTCTTTCATTATCGACAGTGCAGGCGGCAGCCAATTTTGCTAAAGCATCATCCAAACACTCTAGATCATACAAAGGATTAACGACAGAGCTTTCATCTTTTACAGTAATAGGAGTACATGGGGGGTTTTCTTCATTCAAAACAGGTAATGGGATGTTTGCACACGTTTCAGAAACCAGTTGTGTTATATCCTCAACATTACAAGGAGGACAATTTAAATCAGCTACCAAACTATTGATATGTTCTAAATTAGATGCATCATCTAGAACAGGTCCTAGGGGTCTTAGAGATGTATTAGCAGTAGTCTTTTTAGCATTAAGCAGGGTATGAACATCGGCAGTATTGGACCTCTTCATGCTATCTTTTTAGACATTTTTATCAGACACGTTTTTAATGATCTTAAGACAGGTATAATTTGTTCAATGTTACCTTCTAGGAGTTGTAAGATAAGGCTGAGACGGTTAAGATTATCTGAAACAAAGAACGGCAGTGATTCAGTCTGGGTAGCTACAGAGACATTCTTCGGACGGGGATCATCAATGATTAATGTCCTCTCAGGGGTTTTGTAGACCTTAGAGCTTCCAGGTGAGGTGCAAGAGTATCGGGGGGTCCGCCCTCTCTTCTTTTGTGGTGCTGAATAAGAAAAAAAAAAAACACATAGAGGATTGCTGAGTTGGCAAAAAAAAAAAAAAAAACCCTCCACTTTAAAAAAAAAAAAAAAAAAATTATATATATATATATATATATATATAGTTCTTAATATACGTACCGTGAGAGGTAGCTCTACAAGGGCTGTAATGGGTTGTAGGGGATTCTATCGGACCGTGTATGGCTTCTTTAGGACGTGCAGGAGTCTTTTTAGGACTGTCAGTAATTAATTTTCTCTTGACCCCTACATCCCCTGGTGATGCTGGGGTTTTGCAGAACTTGGAGGAACTGGGCTGTGTTGGGGGCTCCGACTGCTCCAGGTCTACAGGACTTTTTCTTCTCTGGGGCTATATAAGATAAAAACAAAGAGACTTATTGAGATGTACACTTTTTCAAAAAAAAAAAAAAATATATATAAGTATTAATATACGCACCATGAGCTTTTGCCGGGGGGATTATAAATTGATCTTTAGGAGTGACTACTGATCCATGGCAGTCTTTTTTAGGGCGTACTGGAGTCTTCTTAGCACTTTGTTTACACCTAATGGGGGGCCCTGGTTTGTTGACAACAAAGTCTTCCAAAGTCCAGACTTTATCAGGATCTGAAGGGTTTAATTGTACAGCTTTGACAGTCTTTGAAAGGGGTGCAGCATCTATAGTTTTAAAAAGAAATTGTATTAGAGAAGACCAGTGTTTATATATATATTATATACAGAGAGACATTAAAACAACCACTTACCGATATTAGGATCTACTAAAGCCTCTAACTCTGCGACTACAATACGTTCTTGACTGGGGGTACATATGTTATCGGCCAGGAAATGGAATGAATCATCGGGTGCTGAAGCGTCAGAGGAATATTTAGCTATAAAAAGAAATAAAAATAAATAAATGAAGTTGAAAGGGCCTTTAGAGGAAAAATAAATAAATAAATAAAATAAATAAGTTGAAAGATTTTAAAGGAAAAATAAATAAATAAACAAACTTACTAATATCGCTGATAATTTCTGAAAATATTTCATAATCTTGGGAGGCTGTACAGAGAGAGCCGGTCAGGAAATCACACGATGCAGCTGTGAAATCTGAGGGTGATTTCGTTATAAGAAATGTGCTAAAATAAAAAATAAAAAAATAAATAAAGAAATAAAGAAATAAAGAAAGTATATAGGATTTAAAATGTTCACAATATTGTAGATTGAGACATATGTAAGGGGCTTAAGAAGTGTAAATTGAAACTCTCCAAATGATCACCTCTTTGGCTGTTACAAGTAATTCAAATGAATAAAGACTGCTGATACACGGCGACCATCTTGGATGATGGTAATGTAAGAACAGTGGCCATCTTGGATGTACTGTCGCGGCGGCCATCTTGGGGAGGTCATAATATAACAGTCCAAAACAATGAGATTCAATAAGCGCTAATATATTTAACCCCTTATAAAACGTTAATCTTTTAGATATTTATTTTGTCAATATTATAATATTTAAAAACACGGGTCTTCAAAAGCACGAGCGTCTCGCACAGGTAAGCGCAAGGCGTTCGCACACACACACACACAGAGTAACAAAAAAAAAAAAAGTACGGCCCAGAGATTCAAACAGAAGTCTTCAAAAAAAAAAACACACACAAGCTCTCTCGCACACGTAAGAGCAAGCGCACACACCCTCACACAGTACGAGATTCAAACAGGGCTACCCACTGTAAAAACGTTAAAATAACCCTTATAAAAAATAAACATTTTTTAGACTTATTTAACGCATATACAACAATGCCAGCACCAGAGATTCAAACAGAGTCGTTCCGAACAAACATAGTACCCGTAACAAACAAACAAAAAAAACAGTAATACATTTAAGTAACAAAAAACAGTAATACATTTAAGTAACAAAAACAGTAATACATTTTTAAATATTTATTTTGTCATTATTATAATATCAAAAACACGGTCTTCAAAAAGCACAAGCGCACAGGTAAGCACAAGCGCGCACACACCCACACACCCACAGTAACAAAACAAAAAAAAGCACGGCCCAGAGATTCAAACAGAGATACCCAGTGTAAAAACGTTAAAATAACCCTTATAAAAAATAAACATTTTTTAGACTTATTTAACGCATATACAACACTGCCAGCACCAGAGATTCAAACAGAGTCGTTCCGAACAAACATAGTACCCGTAACAAAAAAACAGTAATACATTTAAATAACAAAAAAACAGTAATACATTTTTAAATATTTATTTTGTCAATACTATAATATTAAAAACACGGGTCATCAAAAAGCACAAGCGCACACACACACACAATAACAAAAAGTACGGCCCTGAGATTCAAACAGAAGTCTTCAAAAAAACAAAAACACAAGAGCTCTGGCTCACGTAAGAGCAAGCGCACACAGTACGGCTCAGAGATTCAAACAGGGACACCCAGCGTAAAAACGTTAAAATAACCTTATAAAGATAAACATTTTTAGATATTTATTTTGTCAATATTATAATATTAAAAACACGGGTCATCAAAAAGCACACACACACACACACACACACAGAACAAAAAAAACCCGCATTTTTAACATCTCACGATCTAAAGTACTTAAAACATATATTCTTATATCTAAATAGACAGACGAACGAGTACTAAGTAGCCAAAACCACAGCCAACAAACGGTATCATTTTTTAAACAAAGCCTTTGATACAATTTAAAATAAAAGCACTTACCGTAATTGTTGTCAAAGTAATCCATTATATTTTAGAGAGTCCAAAGCACACGATATTTTTCAGCGCAGTCTGTCAGGGCTTCAGGCAGGCAGTAGAGTTTTCTCCAAAATGAAATTTCTCAGATGAGGCATCGTGCAAGGTTTAAATACTGTTTACCTGAATGCGGCATAAACGGATTAGCCATTAAACCCCTTACATCGATTGATTGATTATTTCAAAGAGTCGTCTAGCCGCATTTGAATACAGTGCGCAGAGCGATTAATTAACCTCGTTACACGGCGTCTGTTTTACTGCCCGGAGTTGAAGCTATCAAAAATACTTTTATTTCTAATAAAAAAACATTAGGGTTTTCGCTTTCAAACATGCTTTTTAGATATTTATTTGAAAATAATTAGAAACCGATGCTAGTATATTAAAAACGAGCTACAGACAGGAGTCTGCGGTATGGCTAATCCTACCGCATTTATACAGTTTTTTAATATAAAAAAATAAATATTATTCTTATCCTAACCACGTCTTGTAAGGTCTTAAAATATTCGTATGAAGTCAAATAATGTAGTGGTAACATTTATCAACGTCTAAAATAACAGGATTTTAAAATACTGTTAACTGAAGGCAGCATAAAAAGCACCTTACATCGATTGAATACAGTGCGCAGAACGATTAATTAACCTCGTTACACGGCGTCTGTTTTACTGCCCGCGGCTGTAGGAGTTGAAGCTATCGAAAATACTTTTATTTCTAATAAAAAAACATTAGGGTTTTCGCTTTCAAACATGCTTTTTAGATATTTATTTGAAAATAATTAGAAACCGATGCTAGTATATTAAAAACGTGCTACAGACAGGAGTCTGCGGTATGGCTAATCCTACCGCATTTATACAGTTTTTTAATATAAAAAATAAATATTATTCTTATCCTAACCACGTCTTGCATGATCTTAAAATAATCACATTAAGACAAAGAACGTGGAGGTCAATTTTTAGCTTCAGAAATAACATTAACTAGGTTTTTAGAATACGTTCCATATATCCAGGTTGCGGCAGCTGCGATATTAAATTCGACCAGCAGATGGCAGTATGCAGAATGCTTAATCCTCTGCTATATTAAAGTCGACCAGCAGATGGCAGTATGCAGAATGCTGAATCCTGACGCATTTATACAGTTTTTAACATAAAAAATATTATTCTTATACCTAACCACGTCTTGTATGATCTTAAAATATTCGTATGAAGTCAAATAATGTAGTGGTGACATTTATCAACGTCTAAAATACCTTTAAATCGTTTTTTCAGAATACGTTGTATATATTCAGGTCGTGGCAGCTGCAATATTAAATTCGACCAGCAGATGGCAGTATGCAGCATGCTTAATCCTCTGCTATATTAAAGTCGACCAGCAGATGGCAGTATGCAGAATGCTGAATCCTGACGATTTATACAGTTTTTAACATAAAAATATTATTCTTATACCTAACCACGTCTTGTATGATCTTAAAATATTCGTATGAAGTCAAATAATGTAGTGGTAACATTTATCAACGTCTAAAATACCTTTAAATCGTTTTTCAGAATACGTTGTATATATTCAGGTCGTGGCAGCTGCAATATTAAATTCGACCAGCAGATGGCAGTATGCAGCATGCTTAATCCTCTGCTATATTAAAGTCGACCAGCAGATGGCAGTATGCAGAATGCTGAATCCTGACGCATTTATACAGTTTTTAACATAAAAATATTATTCTTAAACCTAACCACGTCTTGTATGGTCTTAAAATATTCGTATGAAGTCAAATAATGTAGTGGTAACATTTATCAACGTCTAAAATACCTTTAAATCGTTTTTCAGAATACGTTGTATATATTCAGGTCGTGGCAGCTGCAATATTAAATTCGACCAGCAGATGGCAGTATGCAGCATGCTTAATCCTCTGCTATATTAAAGTCGACCAGCAGATGGCAGTATGCAGAATGCTGAATCCTGACGCATTTATACAGTTTTTAACATAAAAAATATTATTCTTAAACCTAACCACGTCTTGTATGATCTTAAAATAATCACATTAAGACAAAGAACGTGGGGGGTCTTTTTTTTTAGCTTCAAAAATAACATTAACTAGGTTTTTAGAGTTCTCTGTAATGTTAATAGAAATCATTATGCATATACAGGTGCGTTATGGGTAGGCTCCTAAAAACCATAAATCCTTTACAATTCAGCCTGTGCTAATCTTTATTGGATTCAAAACAACTTTAAATCGTTTTTAGAATACGTTGTAATATTAAAAGCAACCATTAGATAGAACCATGTGTATTATGGAATGTACACAGCTACCTACCACAGCCTGGAAATCCAACAGAAATGTAGGGCCCGCACATTTCACCTTCTACTGTTACGGGTTAATTTTCAGTGTAATATGTGTATAGTATACTGATTATGAAACTCTTTTATATGTTTATGGACTCTCTGTTTGTTAATAATCTTCTGATTATTATTATAGAGGGTCTTGAGCATAATCAAAATGTTTAGGGACTCTCTGTTTGTTAATAACCCCGTTATTGTTACGGAGGATCTTGAACATAGTCAAAAAAATGCACTACACTACAACATGCTTTCTCTTCTTTCTTTCTGTTTTTCTGTCTTTTCTTTGTAATAGTCTATAAACTAGGGGTACAACAGCCGCCATTTTTAGGGAGGGTTATATTTGACGGACGTCCGTTAATATCAGAAAAAAAGGGGTGGGTCATAAGGGATCATAAATCACTCAAAAGCGTGGGAAAAGGGCGAGGCTTTAGGGCCATAAATCAATCAAAGCATGGGAAAAAGAGGAGGGGCTTAAGGGCCATAAATCAATCAAAGAGTGGGAAAAGGGGAGGGGCTTAAGGGCCATAAATCAATCAAAGAGTGGGAAAAAGGGGAGGGGCTTAAGGGTCATAAATCACTCAGAGGTGTGGAAAGGGGCGGGACTTAATGTCATAAATCAACCAATAGGGGTGGGGTTTAGGGTCATAAATCAATCAAAAGGTGTGAAAGGGGCGTGGCTTAGGGCCATAAATCAATCAAAGGGGCGGGGCTTAGAAAAGTGACAGACGCTGTACCACCTTTACTACTGGGTAACATAAGTTTATGGCATTAATAGTTGTTCAAAAAAATAAAAACACACTAACTTTGAAAATGTGTATTGCAAACAAGAGTTTGTGCAGTGTAAACTGACAGTATTATAAGACCACAAACTGTGTGAACGTGAAACCTGACACTATATGGAACTACAAGATATCATTACCTTGTACATGAGCTGTGGTTGTGTGGGTGTAGTAAAGATAGTAAATACACAACCAAATAAAAGTACTGAAATGCCACTGGATTGAGAAGGAATCGTTGAAAATGTTGCAGGATCAAAAGAGGTGTATAACATTGTGCCTTGGGGGGGGGGAGGCGGGGCTGAAGCTTTCCAGAAACAACTCATGGCCCTTCGGGGGCATTTTGTCTACACAAATAATCAACTACAATTTATTTTAAAAGTAATGTTGGAAAATTGTGCACTAGTTTATTTCATGTCTTGTACAGTGTAGGAATAATTGAGTAGTTTCCAATTTCAAATAATATTATGGTTCAAAGAGATTGAAGATTTAATGGACAGCAGTAATAGCAAAGAAAATAAATCTTAAAGTCAGTAATATGTACCAAACATAATCAACCGTTTTGAAACCTTTTAAAAAAAAATCTAATTCATATAAATATACTTGTATACAAATATAAAGTTTACTTTAAACTATTTATGTAAATACCATGTGGTAAAAAAAAAACAAAAAACATACTTACAGGTATGAAGGTTTGTTAAAAATTACTTTTCACAATCACTTTAATTATGTTTCATGTGAATGTGAAAACATGTAACATAAATTATACTCAACAATCCCATCAAAACTGACTTATTTGTCATTTGATTCTGGGTAATCTTGCCAATCTTATTCTAAAAAAGGTACCTATGTTAACGATTGCCAGCTTTGCTCTTCAAGAAAGTTCTTGGTGATAACATCATCCTTGTGGTTAGAAGATTGTCACTTCTGTTTTTTTTTTACTTTCCAGATGGAGAGAAGTTTGAACATTCATTGCATTATTGTCATTACAGTACTCATGTCTTATTTATTTACCCAGGTTGCCAGTAACTCGTCTTACAATAATGAGTGGTTCCTTCTTCTTCTCCTGCCCAAAACACCAGTTCTGCCTTTCAGTGGTACTGTACTTGCCATTTTAATTGCACCCATATAACCACTGTGCATGTGAAAACTGAGATATAGCTGTGGGAGGCCCTTCTCTGTAGTGCAGTGCTTTTTTTATGCAAACAGTGGATTCTGTGACAAAGCAAAGCAACATAATCCTCAGAATGTTGAGGCTTAGTGAGTTAATGGCACATGGTGCATATGGAAAATGTTCGCTTATTCTTTCAGCTGTATTTAGAAGACTTCTTGAACATTTGGATTATAGATGAGTTTGTTATTTGCCTTTCCAAGTTTGGGTAGATCAAAGTTCTGACTTGGCTGACCACAAAAAAATCACTTTTGAATTAGGATGATTTGTTTGGATCTTGGTACTTTTTAATGTCTAAATGATGTAGTTTCAAACTAAACTTTAGCTTACTTGGTGAACAAAGAAAACTGCTTCCTCCTAGTAGCCACTGCAAGAAGAACTGACCAAAATGCATATTCACATTGTGACTTCTAAAGCAACCAATAAGGAGAAACAGGTTACAATGGAGTTCAAACTCACATCTCAAATGGGGCCATCTTCATATTAGAGATTGTAGCCATTCCAAAAGATATCAAAATAATAAATGTCTTGTTTGGAAATGTAGATACAAGTTTGAATCAGCTGGGTCTGCCACTACAAGTTCATGGTTGTGACCTGCAGGGCATTTGATCCCTTGACATCAAGTTTATTTTTCTAAAGCCACAGCTTGATATTCCAGTACTTAATTTCAGAGTGCAGTTAAATCACAGAAGCTATAATATGTCAAGTGATCCCACTTGCGGGGAGGGGGGAAACAGTAAGTAATGAAAAAGCTATGATTGCTTTTCTGTCCCTCCAAATGACAGTTATCACCTCAATGACCTGCTCCGGGCAGACCCATCTAGAAATGACACGCTAAGGGATAACGTCATCTAACAGGGTAGTTACAAAAATCAATACAAAACCCATTTCAAAGATACTCTGTGTGTAAGAGGGCCCAGTGTAACGTTCATTTATTGAATAGGCCTGAGGAGAAAAAAACTACTTTTCTGATATACACATTACCTCCCAAGCAAAGGAATTTGTAGGTAAGCAATAATTGTATTTTCAATCTATTACTTTGGCTCCCAACAGCTCACTTCAGAGATATAATATCTGGATGTTGGCCATAACTTAATTATTAACCCTCTCGGAGTCTAGAAACTGTTTACTCAACTGACTATTGGATTTTCATATAATGGTCAGCGAGTGTATACCATCCTCTTGTCTCTTTGGAAGGAAGATCTATAAATACAGCAGTGACATTTGAAATGAATACATGTAAACAAGAAGATACCTGTATGACAAAATGTGGCTCTATCTAGTCTTGTAAAGTGTGTAAATATACCCATATATTATTCCATTTGATTTTTAGTCAATATATACTGTAGCTAACAAGTCAGATTTAACAAGCCAAAAAAAAAAAAAACAGTAGTGTGGGAAATAGACAACATCAGCTAACCTGATAATACCTGTACGTCTATCTACCACTAGGTAGGATTTATGGTCAGCTGAATATTTATTTATAGTCGTTTTTTCCAGATCTGTTACTGTAGTCATTTACCCTGTTACCCTTTACTCATCTTCTTTACCTCAGGAGAAATCAACAGGACAATTTTTGGCAAACACATAATTTACCCAAGGCTGAAACCCAAATTCGAACCCATATAGAAATTGCAAGTATTTTGTGATTTGGCTGGAACACTGAATATCAAGGATTAATTGGTTTTCGTCCTATATAAAAAAAATAGAATGTGTGACATCACTCAATAACACAAACAGCCAATCCAATACTATTTAATTTGGTATACAGGTGTGCAGGTGATCCAAGAGTCCCTAGACATATATTTACTGTGCTAACTTGCAGAACAACAGTACTGCTTGGGTATCTGTATGTAGGAATGTTAAAAGAAACATATAAAACTAGAGTTGCTAGCAACTATAAAGGCTTCCAAGCAGTTATCGTGAAATTTAAACACATTGGTTAGCGCAGTATGCACAACATTTTTCACAGCTGTGGTATTTACCGTTCATGAGAAGACGACTTTTGGAAATTGCTCAATTTTCATTAAATCCAAGATGGCTGCCACACCATGTGACCAAAGGCCACCATATTGACCATGGCACAACATCCCATAGTCCTCTACATCTGTGTCAAATTTTGTGCATTTTGGTGCAGCTGATAAGAAGTTATAGGCAGTTTTATAGACAGTTGTGTATGTTGATGATGTCATGCATCACCGTTTGACCTTTAGGAGAGGTCACGGGCGATGACATTTTTTCATAGAGCACATATGACTTCCTATACGTGTTCCATTATAACTATGACCCTGTCGGCACGCCCTAGGAGTTAAAATTTCAACATAAATTCCAAGATGGCCGCGCGCCGTGTGAGCAGTCTGTTTCAAACTTCAGCAGTTATTACTTTCCAATGGTCTGTGCAATTGTGTTGACCTTGAAGAGCATAAGTGCAATGGTGTTCTTGTTAAGGGTTGCAAAAGTTTTTTTTTACAATTATCAATATGGCCGCCAAACCATGTGACCAAAATGTGTCATTTTCATATCACCAGTACTTGACGTGAGTTTCTATGGTCATATAAAATTTCATGACTGTAGTGTATTGCACCTTGGATTTATGCACGAATGTATGAAAATAGAGCCACCGTGAAACGGTTATTTGCGCGCCGCGGCCATGTTTTGTAATGAAAAAGCGTGGATTTTACAAATGGTAGAAAGGACCTGGTCATGAACATGCATGCCAATTTAGGTGTCGATTGACGTTGCGGTTTAAGACAAGAAGATTGTTGAATATTTGGCGCCAATCCAGCGTAGTGGGCAAAGTAATTGTTCAATCGACCTCGATTGAACATATGTTTTTTATAGGCCATTGCTGCACTATCTGCTGCCATTGTCATAGTTCCACCTTAAATTGTTTTTAACGGCAAGAGTTTAGAAAAATTCCCAAAATTTCCACGAGATCCAATATGGCGGTCGAACCATGTGACTTTTTCATTCGGGGACGCCAGTCTGGTTGTCCAGCCATAGGCATCTACTTACGTATGCGTTTTCATAACTCTGCGATGTTGTTTGGGCAGAAAAATAATAATAATACTAATAATAATACTAATAATAATACTAATAATAATAATAATAATAATAATAATAATAATAATAATAATTATAAAAATAATAATAATAATCGGCTTCCCAGCCTTTGGCTGGGAAGCCTAAATAAACACAGCAATAACAATAGGCTTCCCAGCCTTTGGCTGGGAAGCCTAATAAACAACAAACTTTATGACTATAAATCTTCTTAATGAGAAAGACTTCCAGTCGAAATGTTTGTCATAGAATTGTGTATCTGTATGTAAAGGACAATACTTTTAATTTGTATTTATTTATTTATTTATTTATTTATTTATTTATTTAAAGTTGTTTGGTTTGGATCCAAGACTGGTGCATGGTGAAAGAATAATAGAGTATTATATTTCCTTTGCTGAAGTCCTTCAACATTTCCTCAGAATGAGAAAAAGGCAACTGTAAAATATCATGCAAGGACTAACCTATAAACAGATACATGAAAAAATAATGATAAAATATTGCATCGCTCTACACTGGGTCAGCATCATATAACGGTTAAATTGATTTGGGATATGTGTAAATGACATCCTAGATGAGATGTTTTTCTACTGTGAAAATTCCCAAGCTGGTAGTGCTTCATCTGTATTGCTGTATTTCTCTCCAAGCCCTCTTGTTACAGGAAAGATTCAACAGTAATTCAAGGTAATCAAGGTACTGCGTTACAAAAGAAATTTCGAGGTGACAAGCCGTTCAAACAGAATACCAATCAGTGGATTTAATGCATTTTTGATGTACATTTAGGCTTTGACACTGGGCCACAGATGTACATGTGTTGTGTTTTTATATTGCAAAAGATGGCTTGTGATAACCTATTATAGCATATCATCGGCCTCAACTTCCTAACCTCAGATAGGAAAAATTCCATCACACATTGAATCTGAAGATGTAATATAGAAACAAATTATGGCTGGAATTGAAAAGGCACAGACTTATTCTGTCTTAATAAATCCCTGCCAAAAGGCTAAGTGTGAAAGTAGAGATACTCCCCAAATGCTGTTACTGTGTTATCATCTTTGACATCTACACCGGTTTTGGGTGGATCAGCTTGACTTGCCCCTTGTTGTTTTTTATTTATTTTTATACACAGATAAAAACATGAAAACTGAAGGAAGTACTTTAGAGATTTCTAAATCATAAGAAAAGATTGTGAAAGTATCTTAATACTTGAGGGGTGCCATACATACTTAAAAGGATAATATATACAGATACACCTTGAAGCACCATTTCACCTTTTTTCAAACCTAGTACTTCTGCTGATCTCTGATTACAAATGCCTTTAAGGGGTCTAAGTCTGTGTTACTGTTTATTTTTTAACCTTGTCATGATAGACTAATTCCACGCTCCACCTTTATATGGTAGTTTAAAAAGTTGGACAGCTGGAATCACGATTTTGTGCCATTAAATCTCATGTAGCTTGTGCTGTTCGTTAACATGGATTTTCACCTTAAGCTGGTCCACTGTGATTGATGATTCACTACTGACACCTTATTCAGCCACAGTTGTCTGCACAGCAAATGGAGACAATTATTACAATAAGGAGAACTATGGTGTGCATTACAGCTGGAAAAGCACAAAGTAATTGTGATATGACCTAGGTTACATCCACAGACCACTGCATTCCACCATTTATTGATCTGTTCACTGGATGAGGCAAACTAGATCCTGTCTTTATGTACTGCACCATTGCTTCATTCTGTGTAACTACAGAACAAGGTGTACCATGGTATGTTGTGAGTTTGACATGGTGTTCCCCGCCCCTGTGTGTATTTTATGTGTTGTGTTATTTTGTATTTGTATTTGTTGTATTATTATTTAAATGTACTGTTTTGTGTTTGAACATTGTTTTATTGTTAATTATTTTACAACATGGATGGAGTTAAAATTCCCCATCCATGCTAAACTCATGCAGAATGTGACCATCTCCAGGTGATTAATTTATTGCTAATCTGGAGACGGTCACATGTATAAAAACCCACAGCTTTGGCTGAACGGGATAGTGTGTTCAGAGGTGGAATGAGACGTGAGTCGTGAGGTAAAGAGAATAATATAGAAAACAATTGCTACCAGTGCTGATTTTATACAAGCATGATACTTGTTTGTTCCATGTCTGTTTTGTTTGTTTGTTTTGGCCAACGTGCCATTTTGTTTGTAAAAGTGTTTTGTGTTTGTTTCAACCTTTTTATTTCTTATTATATATGCACGACGGCGCTTCACCCGTAGTACTTGTCTGTTGTATTAATCTCTTCCTGGCCTGATGTCACCCACAAGCCATCCTGTCCACATATGCATTATACTGCAGATGTTATCAGCTGGTTGCCAAAAACAAATCTTGGTTTTAAGCACAACATGACATGCAGTACAGTATAAAACAGCAGAAGAGTATAGAGTATAGAGTCAGTGTCATGGTGGTCTAGTCATAACATTTAGCAAAACATATTTCCTGTGACCAAAACAAACAGAGTGTGTACTGCATGACAAAGTATGGATGAAGTTTAAAAATGATTTGTATCACAAATTTTGTGAAAACAGGACCAGCAGCTGTTTTATAAATGGCACCTGATTTGTCTAAAGCAGGAATCTCCAAACCTGGTGGAGAGCCCCAATCCTAGGTTTTATAGGTGTCATTACATCATAAATGGCTAAAGATCTGGAACACATGTTAATCTTGGCTAATTAAGCCAATAACTGGTTCAATTAAGTAACCGAGAGCTTGGTTAAAATGAAAACCAGAAGACCCTGTAGCTCTCCAGGACCAGGGTTGGAGACCCCTGGTCTACAGTATGTTAGGCCTGGGTTTTGACACTAACTCAAACGGACCCCATGAACTGACACAACAAAGTAAGTCCATGCTTCTGTTTGAGTTATTCACTTTATAATTCCATCTATTGGTTTGAACCTCTTCAGATTTCCAAAGTAAGATCAGTGTCGATCTGGGACTCCATGACTGCCCAGATTGCTGACTATGTATGCTGTATAACTATGTAAAGAAAGAGAATACTTTCTGATTAATAGTAAATGCAAATTTGTCAGGATTTATCAGTTTGAACCTAGTTACCACTTGCTTGAAGCAATAATCATAATTGTAGAGTATAATGGTTTAATTGACATTCTTAGTGGAAAAGAGGTTGCGTTGTACTTACTTAAATGTGGAAATTAGGTGTGGTATTGGTGTCTGCAGTTACAGGATGACATTCATTATTATGTGAAATCTTGAAATACAAGCCTATTTGCTAATCCGGTCTTGAAATATAGTTAACTCATTTTGGGTTGTGATTTTAAGGTCTCTTAGTTAGAATATTAATGCTGTGGAATGTATGGATGGTGTATTGTATAGTTTGGATGAGCTATAAAACTGAACTCCTGTCAAATTTGCAGACATCAAAGAACTCATTCAGCAGTAGGACTTTGAGTATTGACCTTGTGACCTGGCTAAATTCCCTCACGATGCTTTAACCAAGCATTGAGGGGACAAGGACTTGGCAGGAATAAGTATGACTATTCAGCAGCCTCTGTGTTTTTTTTGTTTTTTTTATAGATTCAATATCCAAATTGTTTTACAATATGACATTGGTATTCTGTGGACTGTTCATAAAGTCAGAGGATATGGAAATATATATATAGTAATACAGTAAATGTACCGAATAAACACTGAAGGTATTTAGGACTGTATCAGTCAAGAAACAGCTCAGGCTAACTAGGTTTGATTTGATACTAGTCATGGTGATTTTAACATATCATTGATCTTTTCCCAGGTGGATTATAGCGACCACATGACAAGTTGCTAATGGTTTTTACTCCAAGGTGTGGAGAAGGGGCTTTTAACAGTATATCAACGATACACTTAATGACTTTTCAAAAAGGAAATTAAATGTAACAAAGGGCTGTAAACAAACAAACAAACAAAAAAGGCCTTCAACTGAATAAACAAGACCTTAACTAGTTTCATGCCTTGCTAACATTACCAAGACCTCCCATTACCATGTGGACTAAGTGGTTCACTGTAGGTCACAGCTATCACTCACTGAGAGGCCCAGGGGCAGCCATATACTGCCTCCTTTATGGGGAAATAAAGAAACTGAAGTGCTGAACCGTGCCTGATTAGGTGTGCTAATGTGCTAGTTGTGACTAATTTCTGAGCTGCTAAGTTGCAGGTGCTGGCCCCTTCCAATAAATCAAGGCCTTTCTCTCCCATTTTTGCCCGTGGCCGTACTGTGTATATGCAGGAGCCATTTAGGTAACAGGCAGGAAATAAAAGTAATGTATGGCCTATGAAGCTATTCAGGCACTTTAACAAATTAACCTGTTCTAATTTGGAGAGTAAGCACTGGTTCCTTCTCTCTTGTTTTGATTGTTATTAAAACACAACTTTATGGTATTATGCAACTTTTTTACAAGTATAAAGTCTTTTCCTAGGGTTGGTTTTCATTTCTTGATCTTTCCATTTTAAAGGGTTGTTCCATGTTCCATACTATGCTGAAGACAGAAGAAAGCAAGTAAAAACACATGTACATATATTTATTTCACAGTACTAAGGTGCCTTCAAAATGAAACAGTACACACGCATTATGTTTAAACATATAAATCGAAATAACTGGTGATA
This sequence comes from Acipenser oxyrinchus oxyrinchus, assembly GCA_030684275.1. NCBI lineage: Eukaryota > Metazoa > Chordata > Actinopteri > Acipenseriformes > Acipenseridae > Acipenser > Acipenser oxyrinchus. The sequence continues at coordinate 30,697,721 of CM060249.1, read as the reverse complement.
TAACCACGGTAAAAATAAACCACTATTTGGTCATTTTTAAGATTGTAGGATAGTCTTTTGTTTGACTACCTTACAACTCTTGTGGGTATGTTCTTTCTGTTGTATTTTATTGATGTTGTCTTTTCTCTATGTAACATCACAGCTCATATATAAAAAAGTATAGCTTTTTAAATTCAGTTAATCTCAAATAGTTCTTGGCTAAATACAACTACATATGTATGTACTATTTATATATTATACAAATGTATAATACAAATATGGATACAATGATATTACATAATGTATTCAATAATGTACATAATAACAACACCAAGATTGTAATTACATAAATGCCAAATCAGTAGGTACAGGATGTCCTTTGAGTGCAACTAAACCTCCAGTCTCATTTGAAGGCATACAGTCCTCCAAAATGTTACATATTTTGTACTAATTGTATTACTGGTAGAGCAGTGGAATTCAAAAGTCTTTCAGTTGTTCTTGGTATTCTGAGGTTCCCATGAAGTTAATATATACAGTTTCTTTTTAACCATGGGAACCTAGTGTAAATGAATAGGAAGTAAGGTATTAGGCGGGTAATTAGGCATTTAGCTAACCTTTACCCTCTCAGCTTTTCTGGTTTACATAAACAGTAGCATGTAAATGGTGAGATTTTCCTGAGCTAGAATGATGTTGCCAATCACAGACGTTTCAGCAATGTTCATAATTTTCTTTTTTTTATGATCTGAAGACCCCAATGCCACTAGTTGTATTGTTTCCAAAGACAATGGGACTTAAAAGCACTGCTTTTCCAACAAGAATTTGTTTGCTTTTTTTCTCCATAAAGATATAATTTTTAGACTTATACAATTCTCCTTTATATATATATATATATATATATATATATATATATATATATATATATATATATATATATATATATATATACACATTGCTTCAAATAAACTACAATAAAGAATCAGTACATCAGCACAGTAGAGATGCATTCCAGAAATACAGACATAAAATATTATTTTAAAGTAAAATGAACAGGTTTCTGAAGGAAAATTAAAATGGCTTCAGTGTTAGACATTGATTATTATTATAATTACTGTGCAATTTCTTTGTAAGACACGCAAGCCTTTTTAAAAAAAAAGAAAGCTTGGAAAAGACATGGAGGGTGGCCATTTTTAGCCTAGTTCCAGTATGTCAAGAGTTCCCTGTTTCAACTACTGTCCTATAATCCCCCCGAATGCTGTTTTCTTGACCCTCAGTTGAGTTTTGACAGGCAGACACTGTGAGGTTGCCTGGTTAATTCAGATGATGTGCAGGCTTATGGTGTGGGGACTCATCTGGGAATGGACCTGGGAGTTAACACCAGGGGCTGGAGGAGAATACTGTCAGCCTGCAGGACGCTTAGTTATTTCAGAGGTCACACTCAGAGGTCACACTCGCAGCTTGTCACTGAGGCCTGGGTTTTTAAGTGCAGAGCTGATAATACTGTTTCATTTACAAAAGGTGACATGAAAGGCTGGAATAAACTTAAAAAAAACAAACAGATAGAGAAATACAGTACAGTACAGGAAAGCTATGAGAAAATAAAGGTTAAATGCATTGATAAGTACCATGCAATATAAATAGCTGAAGTGAAAATACAGCTAATTAAGATTTAAGTAGGGGTCCTCGAGTGGCTCACCTGGTAAAAGCACGGCTGGTGTGCAGGGTGAGTCTTACAGTCAGGAGACTGCAGGTTCGTATCCTGGCTGTGCGAAGTTGCCGGTCCGAATTCCGAAGGGAGGGTCACATTGGCTATGGTGCTCCCTACCGGCCAGGAGCCCAGTGAGCTGAGGCGGACAACTGCAGGACTGGCCTTTGTCCTCCAGAGGCTGGTAGCTCGCTGACATCCACTCTCAAGTTCCTGGGTGTGAAAGAGAAAACTAGCTTGGTTGTGGGATTGGAGGACGCCCACTGAACCTTCATTTCTCCTGAGCTGTTTAGAGAATTGCTGCGGTGAGGGAACATAATTCTAAATTGAGGAGAAACTTGGGGTAAAAAATGATTGGGCACACTAAATTTTAAGAAACAAAGACTCAAGCAGATAATCTGTTGATTAACCTCGATGGAACAGTATAGGGACATGTAGTAGAACATCAATACAGGGTTTTTGCTGTAGTATATGAAAAGGTATTTTGATCTTTATAGGCAGCAGATTATATTCTTGATGCTAGTTCTTTCAATTCCCAAGGTCAATAACTCACTTCATGGTTTGTGCCATGTTTACTCAATATTTTTAAAACTGGTACTAAAATGCTACCACAAGGCCATTGTGAAAAATATGTTGTAAGTCACATAATAATGATCACATTTCAGCTATTTGTATTTCCCAGTTTTAGTTAACATACTTGCTGCAACAGCATTCAGTCTTCCTACACATGGGAAAACTGTCATGGTCAGTGAGTTAATCTGGCTGGTTTAACACAATTAATTGTCAGAAGTTAAAATATAGTTCGAATAATATAATCCTGGCACCTTTTTCAAGTAAATCAGTGTAAAAAGCCTTCCCCTGCAATGAAACCATTGGCCTTCGGTAGCTCATTTCAAATCATAAACAGTTCTTTCCCAGATGATAATGAAATGCAATGCGGTGTACCGTCTCGACTTCCCGCCCTCTTTGTTAGTGCAGACAGAAAAATGCAGGTCGTGTCACGTACCAAAAACAGAGCCTGTGCACCCTGAATTAAAATATTTTGAAACCAGGAGCTGGGAGTTTGCTAATTATTACACCCAGGCCAATCAGTTGTAAGGTGAGACTATAGTAGTAGGCTACTGGCACTCAGTGTCACTTTCTGTGGGTGACTGATATATAAAGGTTAAAGTCTTTTCAGAATGAAAATTTAAAAAAAAGACTTATCATTGCTAAATGGTCTGTATCTGAGAGAAGTCCAATCCTGGGTCTCACAGACCTTAGACTATACTGCCACCTGCTGATTTAGGCATGCATAGATAGATAGATAGATAGATAGATAGATAGATAGATAGATAGATAGATAGATAGATAATGTTTTATGTATTCCAGTTAGATTACTTAACACATTTAGTGTTTTCTAAATCCATAAAACATTACAGTAAGATGTGTAACTAATCTTTAAATACAGATCAGAAGCCTAGTAAAAAGGGGTGTGCATATTCCCATTGACATATTGAATAAGAATAACCTAAACAAATACTAAACTGTGTTATATAATTATTCATATGTTGCTATTTATAAAAATCAAAACATAATATGTGATAACAACATATCAGTGTGTATGTGAGTGAATAACTGATACAAGTGTGGAATGATAACTTTGTGTGGGTTTCAGGCAGATAGTTTGCAGCTCTAAGTTTGTCCTGTGTTTTTGATCCTTATTCTGTTAAAAAAATATGAATTGTGTTACTTTACTGATCCAAACAGAGCCCAGAGTCCATTTTATATTTTCATAGGTACCAAAATATTAAACAAAACAAATTATGTAACAGTAGCAAGGAGCTTCTCGGAAGAAACTTGGAATGTACTGTAAGATTAGGAATACTGTGCAAGCAGCTTAATAAATCGTCACATTGAGCCACAGTGTTTTTTGTTATGTCAGTAAGATTTTTGACCTTGGCAATTACAATATCGAATATCAAAGCACTGCTGTCTGGCCTTTTAAAGAAATGTGATACTGAACATGAGAAATGACACCAAGATGAAAAGAGACAAATAAAGGGGATCTTAATATAAAGAATTTACAAAAAACGTCTGTTGTCTAACAACAAGGCTTTGTTGTTAGAGACTACACAGTTTCGAGTGAACTTTCAACTGACATTTGTATTGCTGCGGTAGGGATTGATCCAGGAATGTAATTAAAGCTCTCTGCCGAAAAAAAGGTGATATTCCCTGTCACATTTTGACAAGGCCCCAAACACCATGCAAAGTAAAATAGTAACACGCTTTGTTGAAAGTGTGCTTTGTCACAAGAAACATTCAATAATCCTTAAAGATTTGTTCTTAAAGGTATATCATAATTTGTAAATGATATGAATAAAGAACAGTTAAAGGAAAGACATTGTCTCCATTCAAAACAGTAGTGGTTGCAATGAACAATATCCTTTAACACTTTTGTTAAATGAACACTCTTTCCTAATTTTAAAAGTAAAACACTTCTGTCACTTGAAGTGTAAACAGTGTCCACTAATGTTCTTTACATCACCACTACCTTAGTATCTTACTGTCATTTTGCAGCAATAAAACTATACCTTTTAATAGTTAAAATGTTGGTTTAAAAAAACAAAAAAAAAACAGCTAGGGGGCAGCACATAAAGATTTAAAACTAATTATTTTGTCATCATGTCGCTTCACTTCTGTCTCTGTACATATAGTACTAGTTTTGAAATCGTACCTATTTATCCCCTATCATTATAATTATCTCTGTTTTGCTACTATAAGGACAGTGATTTGGTACAAGCACTATTTCATTCAGTGTGTTGGAGGTGTGGAAATATATCTGTTAAGGGTGTTTGGCAGGCCTAATGAAGGGGTTTGTCTGCTAGCATCTCACAAAAGGTGTGATAGCACAGGAAAACCCTGGGATTCCACAAGCTGTATTTTTCTTTTGGTGAATAATTGCAATAATTATGACTGAGACAGAGATGACAGAGAAACATCAATCTGCATTACAAAGATTTAAAGAAGACATAGGTACATTATATGGGTGGTCTGTCTTAATAAATGTGCTTAAGACCAAAATGGCAAGTCTTAACAATACTGTTCAACAAGAACACAATGTTAAATATACTGTACCTTCTCACATCATTGAAACCTGTGACACCACCAGCTAACTACAACAAGCTCTGTATTGTACTGATACCTTAAAAATTAATGGGAATAAAAAGGGAGCTCTTATACACAGGTGTGCACCATAATCTTTGATGGCTGTTTTGATCGAATGACAGGCTTTTAAAAGGTTTTGTATTGTACAATGTTTTAGTCAGCTGCTGCAAAAAAAAAAACAAAAAAAAAACTAAGAATATACTGAATTATTCCAATTGCGGTAATAATAATAATAATAATAATAATAATAATAATAATAATAATAATAATAATAATAATAATAATAATAATAATACAACTTTGTGTAATGGGTTTGAAAATGCAGCCATTATTAATGTGAATGGGGAATCCCTTCCACTTTTCTTGATGCTCTATCAACTCTTTAATCCTAATGATGATACATCTTGAACTAAATTATGTGCTATTTACTCTATCCATTGTTGTTGTGCCATTTTACCCAATAAGAGATTTTACAAATGCCACAAATACAGAACTTTTTTTTTTTGTCCATCTTCTAAAAAGTCAAAGTGACTTCCTACTCTCTTCCTCCACAACCTTGGACAGCGTGGCAAGTGTAAAAAGGGTGGGATGAAATAATGCAGATCGAATGTGTTGTGCAGGTGTCTACAGCAATATAAAAACTGACAGCATAGGTAAACCCTCCCTCCTACTGTACTTTATAGTTTGTCACAGAACATATGTTTAGTGAATCAGGAAAATATTTGCTAATCATTTTTAACCGCTCTTACTTTATTATATGTCAATGCCAGTATTCAAAATATTTGCATTCAAATAAAATGTACCACAGTAAGTTTGCAAAGTAATTTTGTAGTATTCGCATGCTTTTCCCATTGTTATACTATATATTTACCAGTTCACCATGGTCTGCCATGTTTTGGAATATGCTTTACCATACCACTCTGGGCTTTACAATGCTTGCCTATGCTTTATTATGCTTATGCTTAATGATCAACTTTTATAAGGGAGATTCAACGCACTAATACAAAATGTGATATCAAATCTAGATACCATTAACATCCTATACAGTACTTGGTTAACTTAAGTTGTGTGATCCAGCAAGGAGAAATACAAAAAAAATAAAATGCTAATTAATTTGAAACAGATTTTTGATTGCTGGATATGTTTCTTCTAAGTGTACTGCATAGAAATAAGCAGGTTTTGAGGATTATGATATCAATGGGATACTTTGGAAGGACTGTTTTATGTACTGAAAGTCTTTAAAGAGATTAGCTCACCACCTATGACGTGCAGCCTGCTCATTGCCACTGTTGGCACTAATTGACACCTGATTTTCTAAATCAGCTAAGAAAAATCTGAAAGTACTGAGAATCTGGGCGGGTAAAAAGCAAGGCTGCTGCCAAAAACAGTGCCCTATGTGTTTTTGGGCAGTGAGCCCCTAACGACATATCAAAGTAGAAGACCAACTTCACTGTTGCCAGCCTTATCCTCTCAGACCTTGACACCTTATTCTTTCCACCAGCTGTACTAATATCTGCCTACATGCTAATGAATATGACATCAAAAAGTCGTATTGCACGGTAACAAGTGTTGAGAATACTGTTGTAGCAATCTTAAAAAAACAGACACACAACTCAAGGTAATTTAGCTGTTTATTACGCAGTGATCCCCAGCCTTACAGTCTGACTGGAGCCTCTGGGGAAGGCCCTGAAACTTCAAAGCAATGTTGCTTTGATTTAATATATATATATATATATATATATATATATATATATATATATATATATATATATATATATATATAGTGCCTTGCATAAGTGGACTTGGACTTTTCCAATATTTTGTAGTGTTACAACCTGGAATTAAAATGGATTTAATTAGGATTTTTGGTCACTGATCTACACAAAATAGTCCATAATGTCAAAGTGGGGAAAAAAATCTACGTATTTTTCAAAATTATTTACAAATAAAAAACTGAAAAGTCTTGATTGCATAAGTATTCACCCCCTTTGCTGTGACACCCCTAAATAAGCTCTGGTGCAACCAATTGCCTTCAGAAGTCAAATAATTAGTTGAATGGAGTCCACCTGTGTGCAATTAAAGTGTTACATGATCTCAGTTTAAATACACCTGTTTCTGGAAGGCCCCATAGTTTGTTAGCGAGCATATCTAAACAAACAACATCATGAAGACCAAGGAGCTATCAAAACAAGTCCGGGATAAAGTTCTGGAGAAGCACCAATCAGGGTTGGGTTATAAAAAAATATCCCAAACTTTGAACATCCCCCGGAGCACCGTTAAATCCATTATTAAAAAATTGAAAGAATATGGCACAACCACGACTCTGCCTAGAGAAGGCTGTCCACCAAAACTCAGTGACCAGGTAAGGAGGGCATTAGTCAGAGAAGCAACCAAGAGAAGCATGGTGGTGGCAGCATCATGTTATGGGGATGCTTTTCATCGGCAGGGACTGGGAAACTGGTCAGGATTGAGGGCAAGATGGATGGAGCCAAATACAGGGAAATTCTAGAGGAAAACCTGTTTCAGTCTGCAAGAGACCTGGGACTAGGGCGGAGGTTCACCTTCCAGCAGGACAATGACACTAAACACACAGCCACAGCTACACTGGTGTGGTTTAAAAACAAGAACCTGAATGTCTTAGAATGGGCCAGTCAAAGCCCAGACCTCAATCCAATTGAGAATCTGTGGCAAGACTTGAAAATTGCTGTTCACCAGCGGTCCCGATCCAACTTGACAGAGCTTGAGCAATTTTGCCAAGAAGAATGGGCAAAAATTGCAGGATTGCAGGATCCAGATGTGCAAAGCTGGTAGAGACTTACCCAAAAAGACTCACAGCTGTAATTGCTGCCAAAGATGCTTCTACCAAGTATTGACTCAGGGGGGTGAAAACTTATGCAACCAACAAATGTCTTTTTTTTTGTTTAATTAAATTTTGTGTCACAATAAAAAAAAATATTTTGCACCTTCAAAGTGTTAAGTATGTTCTGTAAATCAAATGGTAAAAATCCCAATTAAATCCATTTTAATTCCAGGATGTAAATTTACAAAATGTGGAAAAGTCCAAGGGGGGTGAATACTTATGCAAGGCACTGTATATATTACAAAAGCATAAAATAAGTGCTACAGATTTATTTAAATTAAAAGAAAAACACACAGGTAATTAACAAGTAATATTGTTATAAACTATTTATGTATCTGCTTTTCTTGTTTTCTTCTCACAATGTACAGTACCAGAACCGCTGTTTTTTTTATCTGATGAGGTCAAATGCAGGAGGTCCAGGGGGAAAATAATTTATTCAGAATGTAGTGTAACATTAAATTGTCCACAACTGTCGGCAGACACTTAAAAGCAATTCTAATTGTACTGATACACTTTTGAAATTGGTGATGAATAAAAAAATAGCTTAGCGTTTGTGTGGTTTGTAATTTTATTGGATGCAGATCTCCAGAAAAAAGACAGGGGAAGGACATGATATACTATACAGGGCATTGTGGTGATTGAAGTTCTGGCTTGATGATGACCTCATAATTGAAAGGAATAAATGCATGATAAAAATAGCCAAAAAATAACCAAAACAAAAAAGACAATATTTACCTGCTTGAGATGCTTTCAAAACAAGCCAAATTTGCTGGAAAAACGCCAATCTGGCAGCACCGATCAGGGGGAGTAGCCTAAAAGTCGCATGAGAGACGCATGCATTACCTATTAAATGTTACCTCAGGTTCAATGTACAAATAAAAATGCTTGAGAAAAATCTATATTTTAATTGCTGTTCCGGTACTTTCAGATTTAGGACTACACCACTGTCGGACACAGGTATTTCTTCTGGATTTCTGTGCTTTTCGATCTCAGTTAGATAAGATTTTACTATAGCCAAGTCAAATTTGGTTTTCTTGGACGTTTTCATTTCCTTGTTGACTAATAAAAAAATGCTGAGCTTTTGTGTCGGCTGGGTGTTGGAAATTGAACAATATGCTGAGTTTGTCAGACAAACGGATTTTGCTCGAGCTAATCTTGATTGACAGAGGAAAAAAATACTTTTTGAAGTCACAAAAGTGCAATGCAATTTTTTTTTAGCCAATTTTTTTCAACCAATAGAAGATCTGCATTTTCTCTGCTGCATTCCAATCATAAGTGAGTGGTGGCGGGTCATAAACAGTTGAAGATATTCTCTGCCTCGGCTGAAGGCCATCATAAGTTTAACCAATAGGAATGTCAAAGATCTGCCCTGGTTTTGCAGCCTTCCAATCATAAGTGAGCATTGGCGGGACATAAATATGCTAGGGTAAGCAAAGAATAGCTGAATTCTGCACGATATTGCTTATTTTAGAGCGTTATTGAAAATTACAGTATATTGAGAATGTCAAAGTAATATTTCAAATTACTTTTTAAGAATAACATACAAATGTTATCAGATAATGGAGGCATTGTAGTTGATTTGGTTACGAATCAATTTGCAAGAAAAAATTGGAGATTGTTAAAAAAGGTAGGTATATACCACTAATACCCAAATCGACACGGGAAGGGATATACTCTTCCAAAATTTTAATTATTAAAGGTATCCGTGGCTTACCAGTGGCTGTAAATTAAAAAAAAAATACTGCTGGAACTTTTGTTCAGTACAGTAAAGGCAATATGGAACAGCACTGGCTACAGCAATCTAAAATGTCTATCGAAGTCAGCACAAAAACACGAGCATTCCCAAAAAGTAACTTGCAAGCCACTGTAACACTCAAAACCTTTGGATAAACTCGGATTGATGTTCAACTGGATAAGCAGAAGCAAAGGGATACAATAAATCACAATAAGCAAGCAAGAACTGGCTTTCAGAGGGCACGATGAAGGCACCAATTCCACAAATACAGGTAATTATGTGAAATTACTTTTTCTGATACTTTCGATGACAGCATGTTAAGCAATCACTTAATCTCTTCGGTGTCTCAGGTTTTGCTTGATGCAATAAAAAGGAGAAGTACAGGAAGCCAAGTACATAGCTGCAATGGCAAACGCAGCTCAGCTGTCTTGTGTTTTTAGTTATAAAGCTGACAGTGGTCCGAATGAACAGTTGTTCTGTGAAAATATGTTACATTTACTAATTTCTTTTTTTTTTATTTTATTGATTTAGAAGTATTACTATGCAGGACAGCTGCTGTAAGATTGTTACCTTTATAAAAAATGTGGATGGATTAATCTACAGATTAATCAACTAATGCCCATAAATTATAATCAAAATTTTAATCAAGTGACAGCCTTAATATACATAATGTATATGTGATGGAGTGGCTTCTTGTCACATGTTTTTCTCCTTCAAGGACACCAGAAACCGCCGTAGCATATGTTTATTGCTTACAATAATAAAGCAAAATAAACACAACAAAACCTAACCCGGTCTTGGGTACTATCTAATCAGAAGTTTTACTATCTAATTATGAGGCAGGCTAAGCCTGTTACCTCGTCTCCAAAACCAAATCGTAATTTAAGCCGTTGTCCCAATACCTTTTCCAATGTGTTCGTTTTCCAGTTTAGCCAACAACAATAATATTATTATTATTATTATTATTATTATTATTATTATTATTATTATTATTATCACTCACTCACTCGCCAACCAAAACTCCTACCATCACTCTCCTTGATGCCCTCCCCTGGCCCCCACACACACCTTTTAAACCTCTAATTACATCATTAAACTTTTACAAAACAATAAACGAAACAATTAACTCAGACTGGAGTCAACCCTGACTCCAGTAACCTCCACAGGGTCCTAATGCCCCAAAGTATTGTCTCTGCACAATATTTATTTTTAAACCAAACTTATTTAATTTTACTTTCTCTTCATTAATACACAATTGTCATTTACATATTTATTCATTAACCCATCTTTAGTTTTAACCACAAGAGAGGGAAACTATGGCCCCCGAGGGAAGAACTATAGTTACCAACAGGGGACTATAATGCCTGAAGCCACAGGGAGTCCATATTTGTTTCAATCAATTCATTTAGATATTATTCTATCTGCCAGATCTTTACTTACACTGTCATCAGACTATGCTTTCATACAAAGTCATTTCAAATCATGGACTCTTCAAAACCGTTAGATAGAATCTTGAGCTCAGTCTGTCAGTTTAAAACCGCTTTGTTGTTTCCTACCCTTACTAGTGTTAACGAAGGGGCTACAGGCTGTTCAGGTAAGTCAGACTGACATTTCTTGACTGAAGTGGTTCTCAAGAAAACCAGAGTCCAAATCAAAACAACAATAGAAATTTGAAATTATTTCAGACATTTTTGTTTGTTTGTTTGTTTTAATTTAGTGGTCGCCCGCTTCTTTACCCAATGCAGACTCACCATGCAGCCATCCAGAACTATAGCGTCGGAGGACAACGCTGCCTTGGGCAGCTTACAGGCAAGCCACAGCAGGCCTGGACAGACCACAGGGGTCGCTGGTGCTGGTGAGCCGAGGACACTCTGCCCGACCTAGCCCTCCCTCCCCCCCAGGTATATATAACATAGTGTAGCAAAAATCTTCAAATATAAAATAAAAGCGAATTGGCATTACAATCAACATGACAAACCTTTGTAAATACAAAAAAATACAAAAAAAGTGAAAACAAGTCTGTGATATAGCCAATTTCTGAGTTTTAGGGTGGATGTATATCTGCCACTGTTTATATCATTAAACTAGACTCCTATAATAGATCTCCTATCTCTCCTTGTCTTGGAGAAATTCCATAACCAGAGGGCTTTATTTTCAAGACAACTTATCCATAAATGTACAAAAAATGCAAGGGTTGGGTGGCCAATATTTGTATGCAGGGGATCAGCACAACCTTAACTAATTGAGTTTTTGGATCGGTGGCATCCCACATCAGAATGAAAGATCTAATCTCTCAAAAAAAAAAAAAATTTTGTCTTTTTTTCTTGTGAATCAGAATCAGATGGCACATCTTCAAAAGAAAGATTAACATTCTTTTATTTCATAACATGTATTTAATACCTTGGTTTCAGAAATACAAAGCAAAAAGATTTTGTTGTTTTCTGTACAAACATTCACCAACGTTCTTTAGTAATTGCCTAATTCTGTGTCTCCTAAACTTGGAAACATTTAAATGCCATGCCCAGTACAGGTATTCTCATGACTGCGGCATCTTGCAGAGGAGCAATTATATTGTCACCGTAGTAACAAGAATACCAGTGAATGCAGTAAACTTAAAGTCTTTGCAGCTAATGTGTCAAATTATAGACCATAATATTCCCCACAAGTGTCTAATACTATAATTATATGTAGTTCCTCAAGATAAGACCACAGAAAAGCTACATCCATAGAATGAACAAGAGGGCTTTTTCAAGCTCATAAAAAGACAATAGCTCAAGGCGATCTTGTCAACTACAGTATCTTGTGTTATATTATGTCACCTGTTGTTGGTGTGCTTAATAAACAATATGTTAGAAACAATTTTGCGGTAAAGATTAACTATTTCTAAACATTGCTGCTATAATAGGGCTTACATTTTAGCAATCGTTAGCCATGTCTTAAATGTTTTACCTGATCCTTATTATTGGTAAAAGCATATCTCTGATTTATAATAGCTACACTTTACTGAATGCATCAGTTAGATAATAACTTGAATTTTTGACAGCATTTTCAATAAAACCAGAAACCAACCACGGGCATATAAGTGTATCGTTTTTAAATGATTGTCAGTGTTGGCCACATTTATATGGAGCGTTGCCTTTCCGTATACTGTTGCAGCCTGCCAGACACAGAGCTACTGCAATGGCCCCAGTTCATTCTAGGGGAACATATTGTATGTTGAATAACATGTAACATATTAGTGTACAATACTGTATTTATTAACAATAAATAAATAAATAAAAACAGCAGGGATGTACCTGTTACAGTATGTACACTTTAGAGCTGTATGTGCATGTTTGTTATATAAATTCATAAAGACCTTTTAGTTCATATACAGTATATTCGCCATATATATATATATATATATATATATATATATATATATATATATATATATATATATATATATATATATATATATATATATATATATATATATATATATATATATATATATATATATATATATATATAACATATATTGTTTGAATCAGTTTTACATTTGTTGTACTTGTACAGAACATTTCAGTACCGCTGCGAGATGTGCTTTGCAGAGTGAAGTTATATGCAGGGCAGCAGTGTAGAGTAGTGGTTAGAGGGCAGCAGTGTGGAGTAGTGGTTAGGGTTCTGGACTCTTGACCGGAGGGTCGTGGTTTCAATCCCAGGGGGTGGACACTACTGCTGTACCCTTGAGCAAGATACTTTACCTAGATTGCTCCAGTAAAAACCCAACTGTATAAATGGGTAATTGTATGTAAAAATAATGTGTAAAAAATAATGTAATTGTATGTAAAAATAATGTGATATATTGTAACAATTGTAATAATACAGTGTAACACTAACCTTTACCGTACAATATATGTACGTGTATTGGCGTTTTTTGTAAACTTGCGTTCATCTGAACGCTCATTAATGTAAACCATTTCTATGTCCCCCAAACTGTTTGGATGAACGAGCTTCTACTGTATGTTATTCTTAAGTGTGAGTCGCACAGGTGTCCTCAGAGTTGGTCAAAAGCAAAGACGTCTAGTAACCTCCCAGATGTGGATTATTTTTTATCAACGAAAGTCGGTAAATTCAAAATGAAATGTGATGTTGTGGCCAGAGAAGGCATTTTTGTGCATGATTTGTAAACAATGAACCGGGTGTAAATAACTAATTTCGCTGTACCTTCTTTTCCAAAGGCAACAATAACCATGTCGCATCTTGATTAGGTTCACCCCCAGAAATGTTTCACAAGGTAAGCAAAACTGAACCACACCAACATCCCATCTCATGCCGATAACGACTCTACTTCAACAGTCTGTAAAGTGCTTCAACCTATCAGTGTTGTTTTTTTCTTTCATAGCACCTACACTGTCACTTCGAAAACTGCAATCAAATTGCATAACCGTTTCCCTTTCTAAAAATAAATAAACACAGCGAGACAGAACAGCAACTACAGTGAGCCAAGTAGTCCACGACAACAATAAAAGGTACAAATAAACCTATTTGAAATACAGACATTTGCACGGAACTAAAAATGACCACACAAGCAGGTGGTTTCAGAATGTTTACCGACATCTGTGAAATTTAGTCTTGTGAGTACCGTCCCTTTACTTATACATCATAGTGTGAATAGTATCTGAATATTTGAACGAATATTTGACATGTATTCGGATACAAAAATCAGATGTTCGTATTCGCTGGAAATGACAAAAATACCTTGCTCTTATTTACCGCCTCACCAGAAGTTGCTCGACAGTTTAAAAAATGGCAAATGAAAAAGATCAGCTCTGTGTGATATGTGAGATTAATATTTAAGAAAAAAAACACAGGATCAACACAGCAGCTCGAGCCTCTATTTAAAAGTTTTAGACAGCAAAAAGTAAACAAACCAGATTATACATGTGCACGCATAGTGATCTCTATGGAAAGCCATCGGGATCAAAAAAGTGCTGTGCTTTTTTACAGCGAGTCAGAATCTCATGGGACAGTGTGACATGGATGGCTGGTGGTGACGTCAGACCCAGTGGACACAGACAACAGTGCTACAGGTACAATTACAACAAGAGCTATATACATTGTCTCAGAGCTTGCAGGAACCCTCCTAATATTATACATGCAGTGTGGAGGGGCGAGCCTTGTTCAGTTGAGCTGTGGTATGCTCCAATCGGACAACGTCTCTGAATACACCCAACCACATCTGCCATGGAGAAACATTAGGGGTGACCCAAGAGCAGACTATCGCTTTTTTTGCAGCTGTAAGTCCTGCTAATAGGACTTTCCACTGAGATGCGGAAAGAGATAGAGCAGAGTCATCATTTAAAAGAAGCAGGGATTGTACTTTGGGTATGTCAGTTTCTAAAATGTGAGACAATGCAACACATACATAGGACCATAACCCAGCTACTTTGGGGTATTACCAGAACATGTGCAACATGTTACCCACTGCACCGAGCCCACAGTTTGAGCAGGAGGGGTCTAAGAGAAGTTTAATTTGGTAGCACTTTAAAGGGATGGCATAGGCCCTGTGAATATCCTTAAAATGTATAAGCTGATGAGCTGGGTTTTTAGAGGACATAAACGTATTTACCCATATCCTGTTCCAATCAGGAGAGCATCCTAGGTCTTTAATTCCTGTGCCCACAGCTTAAAACCCCGAGGACATTGCACTTTTGAGTAACAAGATTTTCATAAATATTGGACACAAAACCACATGAAGGTCGATCTTGTTTAAACCACATTACCATGGGGGGTGAGGAGAGCTCTACACTCCACGGTTCTCCATATGCTCACAGTGCTGACCTAAGCCTTAAGTTCATAAAGTATGAGAAACCTGGGAGAGAGTAGGTTTCTTTAAGATCCTGGAAATTGCAAAGACCAGTTTCATTAAAATATATCATAAAGAATATGAATTCCCTTGGTGGACCAGTGTGTATACAATTTACAGTTTTAGAAAGGTAAACTACAACGGTATGAAACAGAGACCAACAGAAGTAGATTGGAGTAAAATAGAGACTACATCCACGGAAAAAGGGTGGCTGTTTTTTTTTTTTTTAAATGTAGTACTAGAGGCGCAAAACAATTACATCCCAAAAGTAGACAAATCTAAATCTAAAACAAAATTGCCAAAATGGTTTAATAGATCAATTAAAAAAAATAGTCACAGAAAAAAGGCATTTTAAAAAGCATTTTAAAGGGACCAAGAACAAAGTACACAGAAAGAGTACTTGGAACTGCAAACACAAGTCAAAAAGGAAGTTAGAAAGGCCAAGAGAGAGATAGAAATAAGCATTGCTAAGGGGGCTAAAACCAATTCCAAAAAGGTTTTCCAATATTATAACAGCAAGAGAACATTCAAAGAGGAGGTAAAATGTCTAAGAGATACAAATGGCAAAATCATAGACGAAGAGAAAAACATAGCAAATATATTAAATGATTACTTTTCACAAGTTTTTACAAAGAAGGAATAGGGCAACATGCCCCACATGTCGACCTGTTCCTATCCAGTTTTAAATAACTTTAGCATAACAGAGGCAGAAGTGTTAAAGGGACTAGGAGTTCTTAAAATCCCCTGGGCCGGATGAGATCCTCCCAACAGTACTCAAAAAAATGTAAGAAGTTATTTACAAACCGCTAACCAAGATCATGCAACAGTCTCTTGACACAGGGGTTGTACCGACAGACTGGAGAATTGCAAACATAATACCGATCCACAAAAAGGGAGACAAAACTGAACCAGGTAACTACAGACCAATAAGCCTGACTTCTATTATATGTAAACTTATGGAAACTAAAAGATCCAAAATAGAAAATTACCTATATGGTAACAGTATCCTGGGAGACAGTCAGCATGGTTTTAGGAAAGGGAAATCATGTCTAACTAACCTGCTTGACTTTTTTGAGGATGCAACATCGACAATGGATAATTGCAAAACATATGACATGGTTTATTTAGATTTCCAGAAAGCTTTTGACAAAGTCCTGCATAAAAGATTAATTCTCAAACTGAACTCAGTACGGATTCAAGGAAATGCATGCACATGGATTAGGGAGTGGCTAACATGTAGAAAACAGAAAGTACTGATTAGAGGAGAAACCTCAAAAGGGAGTGAGGTAACCAGTGGAGTACCACAGGGATCAGTATTAGGTCCTCTGCTATTCCTAATCTACATTAATGATTTAGATTCTGGTATATTAAGCAAACTTGTTAAATTTGCAGATGACACAAATATAAGACGAGTGGCAAACACTGTTGCAGCAGCAAAGGTAAAATGATCTAGACAGCATTCAGAACTGGGCAGACACATGGCAAATGATATTTAGTAGAGAAAAGTGTAAGGTACTGCACACAGACAATAAAAATGTGCATTATAAATATTATATGGGAGATACTGAAATTGAAGAAGGAATCTATGAAAAAGACCTAAGAGTTTATGTGGACTCAGAAATGTCTTCATCTAGATAATGTGGGGAAGCTATAAAAAAGGCCAACAAGATGCTCAGCTATATAGTGAAAAGTGTTGAATTTAAATCAAGGGAAGTAATGTTAAAACTTTACAATGCATTAGTAAGACCTCATCTAGAATATTGTATTCAGTTCTGGTCACCTTGCTACAAAAAAGAAAAAAGAAACAGGTACCAGGGGTCACAAATGGAGATTAGATAAAGGGGCATTCAGAACAGAAAATAAGAGGCACTTTTTTACACAGAGAATTGTGAGGGTCTGGAATCAACTCCCCAGTAATGTTGTTGAAGCTGACACCCTGGGATCCTTCAAGAAGCTGCTTGCTTAGATTCTGGGATCAATAAGCTACTAACAACCAAACAAGCAAGATGGACCGAATGGCCTCCTCTCGTTTGTAAACTTTCTTATGTTCTATAAACAAAAGGCTGATTATTAGTTAACAGATTATAATTATGCCAAATGGGGGATGATTTACAAAAAGTATAGGAGTATCCCATATATTTCTCTATAGTGGACCATATTCTCAGAACATTGGTTATGATAGGGCCAAATCTAAGCATGGCAGTTTTAAATTTAATGCCAGAATATAGAAGATCCACTAGTTTTTCCTCTATCTGTCTCCAAGGTATTGACGAATTAGAATCCATCCAGGTTTTCAGTGCCTTCATCTGAAAAGCCCAATAATACAGCTTCATATTGGGTAGAGAGACTAATACGAGGTCATCTACCTCCCCATATGAACCAAGACAACACTGAGTGAATTTCGTCAAAGAAATTCTTTGAAGGAGGTGGAAAAAACAAACAAAATTAGACAAGGTAATATATTCATTTTAATTGTGGATATTCTCCCTTGTATAGAGAACTGAAGTGAGGATCATCTCTGTAAATCTGACCCTATCTTCTACTTGAGATTTTAGTAGTTCTTACAGATTTGTGAAATATTAGGAACAATGTGTATGCCTAGATAAGTAAATCTGCTTTTATTCCTATTTAGAGGTAGAGAAGGGGGTAATGCCAAAGCCCTGGTTCCTGAGTTCAGAGGCAAAAGCGCAGACTTCGACCAATTAATTTTGTACCCAGATAATCTTCCAAATTGACTGAATAAATTCAGAATTCCGAGGAACTGAGTTCAGAATGTCTGAGAGGTACAATAAAATGTCATCCGCATAAAGCAAAATATGGTGTTTAGTTCCTTTGATATCTATTGGAGACAGTCTAGAATCTTCTCTGATGGCTTGTGTTAAGGGCTCAAGCGAGATAGCGAACAGAAGATGGGACAATGGACATCCTTGTCTAGTCCCTCTCTCTAGAGGGAAAGGACTTGTGTGTTGATTTCCAGTTTGAACCACTGCCATGGGAGTGTTATATAATGTTTTAATCATATTAATAAAATCTAGGCTGAATCCTTCTCGGCATCCAATTAGAATACCACAGAAGGCTCATGATCAGATTCAGCAAAGGAAATTACATGAAGTAAGCGTCTAATATTATCTGAGGCCAAGCGACCTTTCAGAAATCCAGTTTGGTCAAAATTAATTAGCTTGCCTATGACAGTTTCTAATCTCGCAGCCAGGGCTCTAGCATATAATGTAATGTCGGTATTGATGAGGCTTATAGGCCGATACAATGTAACTTCTGAGGGATCTTTACCTTTTTTTACCAGAAGAGATATTAGTGCAGAAAATTCCTTCAGTTTGGTATCAAGCTGCTTTAAAAATCCTGTATTCCTGAGCAAAGTGGTGTTAAAGCTCCATCTAGCAGAGCGCTGCCGGGAATTTCCATTTTACGAAATAATTTATAGAACGGGGGCATGATCAGAAATACTGATAGGAAAGATTTCTGTAACGGAGATGTATTCTAGGAAGGCGGGGGAAACAACTACCTAATCAATGTGAGAATATGATCTATGTCTAAAAGAAAAGAATGTATAATAGTTTTCAGTAGAATGGTTTATGTGCCAAGCATCCATTACATTCAAGCCCCAGATGAAATTATTTAAATCACAAGATGGTGTATTCTTTTGATCTGGAGATTGTGCACAAGATTTATCCAACTGAACATTACAAACAGCATTGAAATCTCCACCTATTACCAGCTGATATCCTGACATGTCTAAAAATGTGTCTGAAATATTAGTTAAAAAATGCTTATCACGATCAGTAGGTGCGTAAATCGAGGAAAAGCAAATTTTAGTATTATTAAGAATAGTATGTTGTGACAGGATGGCTAAGTGGTGATGACAGGCCAGGTGCAGGAAGAAACGCACAGGCAGTACTGCAGGGCAAAAGACGCGGCGTGCACCGTTTACTTAAATAACAAAAATAAAATAAATATTTAAACAAAAACACTGCTCTCAGAGCAAAAGAAAGGTTTTAACAAAAACAAAAATCATAAAAACACCAAACAAATGATCCAGGTCAGGCTGGGCAAATCACTTTCACTATTCCTAGATTATTTTTACTTTACTTTCTGTTTTGTTTTGTTTCTTTCTCGTTTTTTTCTCCTCTCTTTCTGTCGCTCCGTTCTCTCCTCAGAACAACCCACCCAGAGCAGGGAGAACTGCAGGCTTATATGCCCACCTTATATGGCCACCTTCTACACACGGTTTTTAAATTGTGGATGGGGCTTCCCATCCACGTTGCCAAACAAAACCTACGGCTCTTTGCTGTCACACTTAATAAAACAATAACAAAACAACACGGATACGTTGTTATATTTATAAATAATAATAATAATAATAATAATAATAATAATATAATAATAATAATAATAATAATAATAATAATAATAATAATACAAAACAAATACAAAATAATAAATTGCACAGGGGTGGAGGGGTACCCCGTTCTAAAATAAACAATACATTTATGGCAGGGCTTTGCCCCGCCCCCTTTTCATGTGCAGGGCTCTTCGCCCTGCCACATATGTAAATAAACAAAACGACCAGCATCATCACCACCAGATCCTTCTATTGTTATTCGCAGTTTCCTATCTATAAGCACTAGAACACCTTTTGTTTTATTCGGTGCAGAAGAGTAAGCCGCTATTCGGAAGAACTTATTTTGAAAGTGCTGAATATCATTATGTTTTAAGTGTTTCTTGTAAGGGCTATTGAAACTTTTTTACGACGTAGAAATTCAAGACATTTAGTACGTTTTATGGGAGAATTAAGGCCTTGCACATTCCAGTTTACAATATTAGCATTAGTTACTGTTAGTTTGTATAAACATAATTAGTCAGAGGATCCCCCAGTACCAGGCATGAACATATAGGACGTCTATATCATGCAAAGTAAACAAATATGGAGACATGTAAGAGAAATATAATACAGTATTGAGTACACAAGAAACAAATCTGACTGTGCAAGCTCTGAGCAAGAACAAAAACTCAAACAAAACTAAACAACAAAGAAAGAACATTAACAGATATTCCACATTTATCAACACACTCAACCGCAAGAGACTGTAATACCTTTCACTCTCACTCATTTTTACAGCCTTAACACTATGACCACAATGTAGGACTGTGTGGCTCGCAATTTACTAAATTATGCATCCCACACCCAGTAAATACCACATCCTATAAGCTTAAAATGTCTGTTTCGCTTCAAACAATCGTACAAGATTATATGCAAGTCCACACTTATGAAGCCGAAATTTTGCAAACCAATGGTACACATAGTGCGTAACGTGCGTACGGCAGCGGGCACTAATGCCCTTGAGTGATATGTATTTCCCTACATACAGTATCTTCAAATACACCATTTAAAGCATCAATTTTTTAATAGTCACCAATTATGCGAGTACACCGGAATACCTGTATCAATTCTAACATAACACTGACATGGTCGATTTGCACAGGAGTAAAAAGGACGCCTGAGTTTGAAATTTTACAGAAGGTCTTGTTATCCTGTAAAAAATCAGATCACCTCTGAGAAAATTATCTGGGATAAAAAGAAATGGACGGTTCGCACAGGACTAAATTTCACCGATGTTGGTAAAAATTCCAAAACCACCTGTTTATGTGGTGATTTTTAGTCCAGTGTGAATTGGGCTTTAGTTAATTTTTAACTGTTGTTGAAATGATATAGAGTGTTCCGGCACTGGTATAGACTAGTGTTCTAAAGAAACAAAACAATGGTTAAGGGTCTTGGGTGTGACATACAACTTTTAAAACTTTCTTTTTTCATCCAGGATTAGGCTTTAAGGGTATTACAATTGCTGTGCCATGTGTAACACATAAGTACAGTTTTCTTTAGTGTTACTGGAGTCAATTCCTCAACAAATGCTGACAGAACATCAAACGAGACAGAGCTCATTATACAGTGCTGTAAGCATTCACAGTTGACATTACATCAAAAGGGGAGGTTAAACTTCATAATGCACTCATTGAATGCAGCAACAAAGCCCTTGTTTATCCATAGATCACTTCAGCTCACCTGTAGGAAATGCTACACCTTTTATTAAAACCTTGAGAACTGTGTTCAGGGGCAAACTAGAGACATTTCTGAAAGGCTTTCGAGTTGTTAACACCTTGGTGGAAAAACTGAGTCGTGTCTGTAACAGTATCTCTGCCCAAACATGTTTGGGAAATCAGAGTCGTAGTGAGTCCCAGGCATTCTTTGCCTGTTAAGATAAAGTGAATGCAGCAGATTTATAGAAATTGAATGCAAATCTGGTATGCTGGCAGGGAGCTCTAATACATAGATGTGCACCGTAAACTGTTTTGATCAAAACCAGACTCCTACAATGCTGAACTTTTATTTTTCACTCAGCTGCTACAATAAAAAAAATGTTATTCAAACTCCAGTAAATAATAACAATTATTATTATTATTATTATTATTATTATTATTATTATTATTAGTTGTAGTCGTAGTAGTCATATTTATTTTTTGTTTGTTTGCGGCCTTGAAGTTTTTTCCAACTGTGCAGATGTCATGGATCAGGTCTTCAGTACAGATGGCGCCAGTTTTGTCAAGATATTTCTCAGTTAGGTAATTTTCAACCAGAGTAATACTCTGCAAGTTGATCTTTCCGTGACCCCATTTGCAGATCAGCTCCCGTACACAGACTTCAGATTGGGGTAACCCCATGAAATGCATGGCTCAGCAATCCTGAGCATGTTGATGTAAGCCTTGTTCAACTTCACAAATACACTGTTGAAGATCTGGCGGAGGCGAAGAAGCTGGAGCACCTTGGAGCTGACACTATTAATCTTGATCCTGATCATGAAGGCCAATTTGGGTTCAGCAGGTACATAGTAGTTTCCAGCCTTGCGGGCCATTCTGGACAAGCGGATCTCGTGCCTATGCGTAGTCGTAGTCGTAGTAGTCATAGGCGTAGTATGCAAAGTTTTTTTTTTTTTTTTTTCTGGGTTGTAAAGCATAAATGTTCAATCCTCATGTTAATCTAAAAGATAAAAAAATACAGATTCTTCCCCAAGTGATCACATATAGCTCTGGTTGCATTCCACCTTAATTGTTGGGGGAAAAAAATGTACTATAATCATAACATATATATATTTTTTAAAAGAAAATTAATAATAAATAATAACAATAAAAAATATTCTAGTTGTTTCATAACATCCTTTGTTCGCATAAAAATATATTTTGTGCATTTGTTTTAAAGAGAATGATAAACAAGATCAGGTGGTCGTTTTGCTTATGGTTTTGTCAAAAGGGTTACAGGAGTTAATGTTCATTTCAAGCTCTTGAAAGAAATATATAACCTAAACAAACTTTAAGTGCTTTACTTTAAGGTTGAGTTCACATTGGGTTCGTTACAAACAGTATTAGTTCAATTCCTTTGATTTAAAACAATGAAGCAATTTGCTTAGTTGTGAAATGGATCAGTCGTTATTTGTGTACACGTATTTAACGAATGTAAATGTAAAAAGCAAATGTAAACATCAATTATTATTATTATTATTATTATTATTATTATTATTATTATTATTATTATTTATTTCTTAGCAGACGCCCTTATCCAGGGCGACTTACAATTGTAAGCAAATATATTTCAAGTGTTACAGTACAGTGTTACAGTACAGGTAATACAATAAGAGCAAGATAAATACAATGACAAGTTCAAGCAACATCAAGCATGAGAAAACATTAAATTATATTAATTTTACTCATGATATACTATTTCTCTGCTCAGATTATGTTTTAAATTAATTATCAAAAAGTGACAACATAGGCCCCACATGTAGCCTGCGGCTTTCCTACAACCCTTAAGCTGATCTCTAGTTATGCCGACAGGTTGTCCTGCATTAATTCTGAATATCAATTAACTGTAAGAATAGCTTTGTTTTACTTTGCGTAAACTTTAAAATATTTATTTTAATGCAAAAATGTTTATTATTATTATTATTATTAATTTCTTAGCCAACGCCCTTATCCAGGGTGACTTACAATTGTTACAAGATATCACATTATTTTTACATACAATTACCGATTTGTACAGCTGGATTTTTACTGGAGCAATCTAGGTAAAGTACCTTGCTCAAGGGTACAGCAGCAGAGTCCCCCACCTGGGATTGAAACCACGACCCTCCGGTCAAGAGTCCAGAACCACTACTCCACACTGCTGCCACTATAGGTTACCTAAAGTGGCAAATTCTAATACATTTATTATATTGTCCTTGATTACTGGAGACGATATATTTGGAATGAGCATTAATTTAAGGCCATGAAAGTTTGTTAGTTATTGACATCCATACATGCAGGGGTTAATTTGTAAACAAAAAGGTACAGAATCGTATAATTAAGGAAGGGGTAGCATTTCTTCTATATTCCACGGACCGTGATTTACAGTAGCTTCCATATATGCGCTTCAATTTCGCAGCTGCTTGTGTGTTTCATGCCTTATTGTTGGTGTCGGTAGCTGCCTGTCGACCTTTGCCTAGCTCTGTTTTAATATACCCTTCAGGTTTGAACAACTTTTTTTTTTTTATAAGGTTCATGCAAACTGTATAATAATTCTCACCTGTCAGAGAGAAAGGTACAGGATCTAGGATCCACTGCGATCAGGCACAAATGAACCCCTGTATACATGTATACATGTACTTTTAACATGCTGCATACTATTTTTTATTGTTTTAACCCTCATAAGGACACATCGGTAAACTCACTTTCCTGGTAACCTGGGGTCCAACCAGACCCCAGCAGTAAAACAACATATAACTCTGTATTTTGGATGCTGTAGTTTATTCTAGGAACACGTCATCCGAGCACATGCGATAACTGGAAAGCACCAAGCCTCCTCTTTCATTTGGTATATTGACTGTGTTCCTAGCTCTTTCCGTTTTCGAGTTACATGCACTTGAACATCAATTTGCTGTGCGTCACAGCAATGGAGCACTGAATGAGGGGGTGTCTGGCGGAGTGTCCCGCCCCTATTTATTATTATTTGTATTTGTTTGCGGCGCGGATAAAAGCGCGCGTCTTTTGTTATTGTTTTTTATAGTTATATTTAAAAACCCGTGAGGATGCATGACTGATCAGCTACTGATTATTTAACTAGCTGACAGTCATGCATCCTTACTAAATCGTGCAGACTCTGGCCGAGGGTAATAAGATAATTAACAACTAGTTAACCCTCGGCCAGAGTATAAGAACCAGCAGTTGTCCGTTCTGCAGGGGAGTGTTGGAGTAGAGAGTACGGAGAGCGGAGAGGAGAGAGAGCAGCAGTAGAAGACATAAAAACAATTGCTAAAACGTGCTGGTTTAGCCAGCACGCCACTTACTTGTTTGTCTGTTTATTCGTTTGGCCCTCGTGCCCTTTGCTTTGGTTTGTTGTTTTGTTTAAATCTTTTGTTTTTGTTTTATTTATTAATAAATACGCTGAGTGCCGTTGCACTCAGCTTCACCCGCCCATCCATTGTTTTGGTTTCTGTACTTCCTGGTCCGTGACGTCATCACACATCACCACTGCAAGCCAGCCTGTCACAGGGTGTTACAAAGTACGCATACGAGCATGCCTGACATTAATAGCAAAGTGCAAAGCCTGCGCTTTTAAATGGTGTTGAAAACAGAATGCTATCTGTTGTAACAGGCAAAAAACATAGAAGCTGACTCATGTCACATGACTCAAGCCTTAGTTTCGGTTTGCTGTAGATTCGCTTAGGAACATCTGTTCAGGACACACGATACGAAAGCTCTAATACTGTACTTTCAAACAAGCCTAGCTATTACAGTGCCTGAGATATTAATGTGAGAAGGGCGGGCCCGTCGATACACTACACCTGGGGTCCATACGGACCTGTGGCAAAGTGGCTTACCGTGCGCAGGTGTAGTTGGTGCAGTGCTCAGGAATAACACACAACAGCTCTTTTATTTGGCTGGCTTGCGTGTCAACAACACTTAAATAATAAGCATGGGCGCTACACAGCAATGTGTATGGCTCTGTGCAAAACAAGGGTTTCAGTCCCAAAACAATAAGACACTAATAATTAACACACAGCACAGACACTTCTCCCGATAGTGAGTGCTCTTGTGCAGGTGTGGTGAAAGACAAACAGTTTGTGAAACAGTGCTGTAGTGTAGTCCGGGTTTAGTGCTGGCTTGTAGCTACAGCTCCCCCCTAATGCTTAGCCGTCTAACAAAGACAAATGACAAACAGTTAGCACATCAAACAAACAAAACACGAAACACTCACGATAATTAATTACTTCCGTTTCTTTTTCGGTTAAATCTCATAACCAAATCAAAGGAACAGATTACATCATCACATCCCCAATTATACCCTTAGTCATCCCCCGACCGCGATAGCTAGTTCAGTCACGTCTCCTCCAATCCATGACTGACACATCGCGTGCCGCTTTAGGGCAATGACATCGGGCATTGTGACTCCACCCCCTTTCTGGATGGCTGGCTTCCAACTGACCCTGGAATGAACTGACAGACCAACCAGTACGATGTTCCTGTTAAACAGCACCCTCACAGATCGGGAGGGAGATTGTTGACTAGGATTAATTCGCTCTCTGCCACAGGACCCCAAACCTAAAACAATTTGGAAAATTCAACCAGGCTACGAGGACTAGAATGATCATTTGCATAGTGTAACAGGATGGGTGCCTGACAACTACCTAAAAGGAAACAAAAAACAAGTCACTAGATCCACATAACAACTGATATTAAAGCACCGTGGGGTCCGAATGGACCCCAGGTTACCTTATGAGGGGAACATTTTTTTTACATTTTTAATTGTACAACATAATAGATAAACACGATACATCTCTATTTCTTTTCGCCTTTACTCAAATATACAATATAGGCTACAAAGTCATAATGTGAAGCCAGGTTATTATTATTATTATTATTATTATTATTATTATTATTATTATTATTATTATTATTATAAGCATGCTTATAGCTTGTCTGTTTGTGACTAATGGGTTTTACTAAATAGTCAATCGAGTGAGATTTGTCCTGACTAGCATTTCATGTTCTCCAACTTGAGACTGATTGTGCTGTTGTTTGTTTTACAGAAGAGGTACACGTTGTTAAGGTATGCTGCCATTATGTCCAAGTTTAAACCACCTCCAAGGAAGGTTTAAATTTAATCCACCTTTCATTATTTTCACCTGGATGAAAATAAGTGGTGCAATGTGATTTATATTTTAATCTTGGATTATGAAATGTTTAACCTTTGATTAATTTTAAACAAGGATTAAATATAAAACCTGGTTTAAAGTTTTGTGCAACATGAGTACAATATAATCCTTGATGTAATCTGGGTTAGTGGTTAATCCACGTTGTTGCAATCAATCCTAAATGTATTATTTCTAATACAATTCAGTTGCAGCAAGCACTTACACTTAAAGTTGACTTTCCCATAGATCTAGCAATTCCATAATGTAGACTAATGTGATATGATACTACTGTAATACCAGTACCATAAATGAAACCTCATGTAATCTGTAATACAAGTAGTAAAAGGGGCTGGTCCTTGAAAGTGATTTATTTAATTAAAAGTTCCACAATCACAATTCTGCAGTTTTCCAACAGTGCAGATTCTATACACATTAGTCTGAACTAACCCTACAGTCCCTAGAGACAAACTAAACATAAATTACAAGGTGTTACTGCCCAGAGGTGACAAAGATGAGATGGGATTGAGCAAAAACTACACAGCTGACCAAAGCAGACCCACATTACCCAGAGATCATAAACTATTAATCTTCTTCACGGTCCCAGAGAATTACTGTAGATGACCGCTAGGTAATGTAATTCACAGGTCTACAGGAAAACACTATTGTCCTCTAATTTAAAGCTCACAAATCATGGCTGACCTCTGGACATCCAGTTGAAAGAAGCCACATTGCTACTGTAAATCTCTTTTGTCCTACAAGAGAATAAAACATGAAAATATTACAGCTAGGCTAGTTTGTCAAAGTTGTATGATTGCCTCTGTTGACTCACATTTGTAATTTGTAGAATTCTGATGACCCGTCTAATGCTAAGAAAATGGCACACTGTAATACCAGGATAATGTATGCAGTGCATAGACTCACAGGCAAATTTGATAATGAAATGCTTGGTATGATTTTTTTTAATTTATTTTATTACTAAGACGAGACATCAAGGGACATTATATTATTAAATACCTGACCTTTAGATGATGTTTGCAATTATTCAAAATGTTTTTTTTTTAAATAAATGTTCTCAATTTCTCAATGATCTGCCATCTTGCTTGCAGACTTGCATTGTTTTGCCAGCTTGAGAGATGATGTTACACTGTGGCTGATAGAGGTAACAATATCACATGATTTAACAACCAAAGACAAAATAGCAAAACAAGTATCTGCAAGCAAGATAGTAAACAGTTAGACAGAGCAATACTTCAATTATTCAAATCACAATACTGGTATGAAATGGATCTCAGAACTATGTAACATGATTTGTAGCTGTAAGCTATTTCCTTACTAAATAAATCCTAGTTCTAAAACATGTATACCGCTTAACATTTATGACAATACCAGAATATTGTCATTGATAAAACAGAATATTATCCAACTATTTCTAAATTAGAGCATGTCATTTCCCATCACAGTTGAAAAAGTACAGTCCCAAAATGTTCACTTTTGAAAATGACCACTGAACACAGTAGATGTATAATTCAGCAGTGGTCAGCAGTGGTTAGTGCCGATTTTTAATGAAAAAAGATATTGTAGCCTACTTCACTATAGTGTATTTTTCTGCACATACTACTACGTTGTACATGATGCAGAACACATGATTATAAAATCTAACACTAGTATATACTCTATCAAATAAACTTGTTATGATTTGGAATGTGTGCTTCATAAGAGCGGTATTATTGTCATTGCTTGTGCCCCGGCACCTCTTTCTTTACAAATTAAGCAAGGGCTAAATGTTGCAATTCAAAGGAACAATTGCGTAAAGCAGTAGGCAAGTCTTTCCAACTTAGAAGAGATTTAAGAAATGTTTTAAAATAGTAACTCCTGCCCAGATTGCTTGGTCAAGGTAAAGATTGAGTATAAACCCAGCACCATGATTAGGGAAAATGTTGTGTATTTCATCAAGATTTCATTGAATATATGTAATAAATGTTCACAACATGGAAATGTACATGGCTTCCAGTTAGTCTAGTGTGTACTTTGGAGAGGGCCAGCCTTCTGTCTGGATGTTAAGTAAATCCCACCTAATAAAGAATTTCCATGGGGGCCGGAGTCTGCACCTTTACTTGCATAGCGCCTGCTGGAGAGATGAAGACTACTGCCTGCAACAAAAGCATATAGGTATTCATCCTGTAAAATGTAAAATCCTCTGTTGCAAAGTGACATGGGGACAACAAGAAACACGATTAGCATGGTAAAGGGTGATATAGTGCTTAGTGCTCTGGACTCTTGACCGGAGGGTTGTGGGTTCACTCCCAGGTGGGGGACACTGCTGCTGTACCCATTGAGCAAGGTACTTTACGTAGATTGCTCCAGTAAAAACCCAACTGCATAATTGGGTAATTGTATGTAAAACATAACGTGTAAAAAATAATGTAATGTATGTAAAAATAAAGTGATATCTTGTAACAATTGTAAGTTGCCCTGGATAAGGGTGTCTGCTAAGAAATAAATAATAATAATAATAATAATAATAATAATAATAATAATATAAAAGTATATAAAATAAACAGCAATAATAATAATAATAATAATAATAATAATAATAATAATAATAATAATAATAATGTACACCCAACTATGCAGAATAAGGTTGTAATTCAATAAAGATTCACAAGATTTTAGCTCAAGTGATTTATCAATGTCACCAGAAACCCGAGACAGAATTACAGCCTTATATGTACAGTTTTGGTGTATATATGCTATAATACATGGTGACGTAACAGACAGAAATTGTAGATAAAGCAGTGTTTGTTTTTAACAACTGAAAAAGTTTTGAGAATAACATTGGAAAACAGAATTTAAAAAATTGTAAAAAATGTAAAACAAGTTTATTTTTACAATTCATTTTTAACTTCAGTTGTTTTTATTTTTTTTTATTAACATTTGTTTTTAAAACATGCATTATTACCAAGAGTAGAAAATGTGCTTGGCTTTTTTGGAGGGTGGAGGATGAGTTCCTTGTCACTCAAGAGCCTGTGCTTTCTAAGGCCATCAGTCTGCCTGTCATCCCACAGAGGGCATGTGACTGAGGTAATTTCTTACTAAATGTATGTTGCTTATTATTGTCAAATAGTTACTGCGTTATTCTGCTCTTCCACAAATTTCTCCCAGTCTTCTGCAAATAAAACTTTAAAATCGCAGAGCATTGTTGTTTGTTTTGGTATTTACTGTGTTTTGTTGTGTTCATGTACTTGTGTGGGTTATCCACAACAAAATGGGAAAGACACAGGCAGCTTTGCAACTCTGCACAGGTGCCCAAGTTAATTTTAGTAAACTATGTCACACTACCAGTGGTGTAGTCAAGCCGGAATGCAGCGAAACACAGTTCCGGCAGAACCTTGCCAAGAATTAACTTAAGAATCTTTACTGATTTGTTATGAAAATGCTTATATAGCACCCGACCGCTGTAATTTCGGTGCATAGGCACCGATGATGCAATTTCTTTTCCGTGTGGAAATCAAAATAGCATTTCTTCCCCATGCCATTGAATAGGCACAAGGAACAAAAAACAGTGTCTGATTCCTTATGTGCCACTGGTGGTAGATGAATCAGAGTCTCCGATAACCGGCGCGTATTTTAAATGTTTGCAGAATCAAGTCACACACATCTCCATGATTCCTGCACAGCTGTCTGATTCAGTCAGCCGTCCTTGTAATGCAATGAAGAGAACATTAGAAACTTATATTACTAACTACAGTACTAAAGTTTAATAAGGCTAACAATGTTTTTTAGTAAAAATGCTGACGGATAGCAAAAGTGCATTCTACAACTGTGGCCATAAACACGGCTTTAAAGATGCTTTGTTTATCAGTCAGTGCAGAGGCTCAGGTATTGGAATGAACGACTGCCCTTGCAACTAGCGTAGTATGGCACTTTGTACCCTGGGGGTAACATTAGTAAATTTGCAGGGGAAATAGTCCCCCATGAAAAACAACAAAAGCATAAATAAGTGCTACACCTTTATTTAAAATAAAATAAAAAACACAGTAATGTTATAAATTATTTATTTATTTATTGATCTGCTTTGCTTGTTTTTTCTCACAATTTACCAGAACCGCTGTTTTTTTTTATGTAAATGTGGTAAGTCCAGAAAAACGTATTCAGAATGTAGTGTAAAATGTAATTGTCCTGAACTGTCAGCAGAGACAGTCTTTAAAGATACATTAAAAACAATTCTAATTTTAATGATACAGCTCTTAAATTGGTGACGAATAAAAAATAACATTGTTTGCGTGATTTGTAATTTTATTGGATGCAGAGCTCCAGAAAAAAGATGGGGGAGGACGTGATATACTATACATCATGGTGACTGAAGTTCTGCGTTGGTGATGACCTCATAATCGAAAGGAATAGAAAAAAAAAAACATGCATGATAAAAATAACCAAACAACCAAATACCATATTTACCTGCTAGATGCTTTCCAAACAAGCCAAATTTGGCTGGAAAGCCACCAATCTGGCAGCACCTACTGGGGGAGTAGCAAATAAAAGTCGCATGCAAGACGCATGCATTACCTATTAAATATTACCTCAAGCTCAATGAGCAAATAAAATGTGAATTTGTATGATTATTTTTATGAAAGGCTATCAGAGTTTGGAATAAAAGATTCTTGGTTGCTCGCAACACAGAAAGGTGTCTTCATCTCATGTTCATACAGACTGGTATGTGCTAGGCTTGTTGCAGAGCATTGTGTCCAGGTGGTCCCACCAGTTGGATGAGTAAGAGCAGCTGACCAATCTTTGTCTGCAATCTCCTGTAAACAGTGCTGTAGTCCAGGGTAAACGCAGGTAAATGGCGAATTCCCACTTTTAATTTTGGCAATATAACATTTACTCACTTCTCATATCAGGGATATAGAGTTTACTCATTTCTACTCTCCTGTGATATGCAAATCCTGGGTTAAAGACAAGGGGCAGGATTTTCAAAAACCAGTGTTATTGTATCGAACTCATGGTATAGTAACAAGAGCTTTAGTAGCAAGTGATTTTCAAATGAAATGTGTTAATTAAATCAATCCGTTAATGCTTTGAAATTGAGTCGATGAGGTTGTTGATACATTTCACGGTAAAAAGCGTAATTGTCGCAGGTCATGTACATCACTTCCTGTCTCAAAAACTAAATAAGGGCAACTCGTTAATCAAAATGCATGTTAACGAGATCAAGAAAAATGAATGGAAGCATAATTCACTGTTATGGAAACTACTTTGGTGAAGCGATTTGTCTGGTTAATTCCAATAATGAACGAGACTCCAGCATGGTAACTAGTTATGCGACCCAGTGCGCTCGGTGCCAATTTCTTCGAGGGACTGGTGGCTATCAGCCACACGAGATGGAGCAATAACAGGTCTGTGATGCCCTTAGATGTCCGGGGCTGCACGCGCGCTACACTGAATGGCTCAGTGTGTGCCTACCCTTCGCCGACAGGTGTGGGTAACCCGTTGAACCCCATGCGTGCTAGGGATCGGGGATTGAAATTCTTTCCCATGAACGAGGAATTCCCAGTAAGTGTGGGTCATCAGCTCATGTTGATTAAGTCCCTGCCCTTTGTACACACCGCCCGTCGCTACTACCGATTGGATGGTTTAGTGAGGTCTTCGGATCAGCCCCAAACTTGACTATCTAGAGGAAGTAAAAGTCGTAACAAGGTTTCCGTAGGTGAACCTGCGGAAGGATCATTAACTAGTTAAGCGTACAGCGAGACGGCTCTCTCACTGCGATACAATAAAATACAATAAAAAATAATGGAAATGCTTCAAATTATGGAAATATTTCAAATTGCACATTGTGTCATGCAGAATGTACATTTATTTAGATTTATTTAGATAACTTCACTGATTTACGATTATCTGCCATGTGGGTAAAAATCAGACAGCACAGATTTATAAAAAAAAACAAAAAACTTTTTAAATTTATTTTTTGGATGGGGTGGGGGGTAAGCCATCTATGCATATTGGTTAGAATTTATTTTCTTATGTTGACATAAGAATTTTTATGTATTTTAGTATGTACGATTGTAGGCTATAAATAAATACGTTTGAAGTGTCATTTGTGTTTGAGTATATGTAACATTTCATTATATGTTTATTAAGCTTTTAAAATTGCGATCGAACTCCCTAAACCAATACACAATTTGTTTATAGTTCATTGTTCAGTGAATTCCTCTAATCATGCATTTTCTCTGGTACTGTTTGCTTGCCTCTGCGATAAATAAACTCAACATGAATAGAAGTAGCCAGCGAACACTTACAGTATTATAAGAAGATGTTATAATATGTGCATACAGACGTGCAAAGGTGAGAGTGTTCACTGTACATACAGTGCGGGGGAGTCTGACAACATTACAAATACGTTAGGCAAAATCCATGTCAATGATCTCGAGGTATTCCATTCATGTCCGTGGTGCTATCTTTTGAAAGCAAGCCCCATATTGCACTTTTTAAGTGTTGTAGATGGTGTTGTGAGAAGGGGTGGGTCTGAGGCCGCAAGGGGCCCTGCTGGGGCTGCTGAGGCTGGGGTGGAGCCTCTTGGAGACTGTCTAGGGCGGTTCCGTGGGAACCCAACAGTGAGAATTGTGCTAGTCCCAGCGCCCCCCCACCTTCCAAGGAGGCCAGTGGGGCTGCATGTTTCGAGATACTCGGCGCCAAGGCCGATCGGTGCCAGGAAGATAGTACCTCCTCCAGAAAATCCGGGAACACCGGAAAAGGCTGGGGGGTCGAAGCTTACAGCGGTCTGTATACACGAACTGCGCTGTTCTGGCACTGCCTTCCAGGGAACCTGGAGGAAATTGGAGGCTCGCTCCATGAGCAGTCGAACCGAGCTCGATGGAGTAGTAACACCAGTCTCTAACACGCCTGACTCAGAGCTGGGGCCTGTCTCCTGGGTCACTTCCTGACCTCTGTCTCCTGCTGCTCTAAAGAGTCCCGGTCACAGGAAGCCGCGATCGAGATCGCGTCCTGGTCCTCCTCGCTCATCGCCTCGTCTCAGTCTGAGACGTCCGCGACTGCCGGCGAAGGTGGGGTCAGTACCGGGACAGGTGCCAGAGGAGGGGCAGGAGCAGGGGGAAGAGCTTGCTGCCTGACCAAGTACTCGAGGACCTGGGCCATCTTGGCCTGTCTACTGTGCCTTGCCCTCTTACTGCTCCTCAAGGGAGACCGTGAGCGGCTGCGAGTTCGATGGGCTGAAGCCTGTGCACAGGGTATACTCTGTGATGGGCTGGAAGGCAGGCGGAGGAGGGGGAAGACGGGGCTCCCAACGCTGCAGAGGGCTCAGCTGGCTGAGGAAGCTGCTCCCGTAAACTCTGTTTGTCCTGTGGGGGAAGTATCCCTCCACAGGATGTGCAAGGGTGGAACTTCAATATTGCAATGCACGGAGCGTCTGCACTGAGACGGGAAATAGCTGTATGGGGCAGGGGGGGGCAATAACAATGTATCTGTTCATGTTTATCTGTTCTATCTATCTGTTCAACTCCACCAAACAGGGGAGTTTACCCAATTTTTTTATTTACCACTACACCACTGGCTGTAAACAAGACACAACTGGCAGCGTCTGGCTCACTCCTGCAAACACACGGAAGGCTGTTCCTGTTACAGTTTTTAAACATTGAGATAACCAGTTTTATCATCAACCTTATTCTACATGGGTAATCTTAATATACATTGGGTCTCACACCACCACCTAATCTTGTTATACACATGTCTTGTACCACCACCATGTATAATAAGACTGGAAAACAAAAAGAAGATGTATCAGAAAATTAGCATTCACCATGTATAATAACAATAATAATAATAATAATAATAATAATAATAATAATAATAATAATAATAATAATAATAATAATAATAAAACACATTCATATATTAAGAAAATTTGATAAACAAAAGATGTAAAAGTCTTCCCCTACTGTACTGTATATTATATGTTAACATACAAGTTATTAAATTCAGTAAATTATTCATGTAAAGCTTGATAATTACTAGAGAGAGAGAGAGAGAGAGAGAGAGAGAGAGAGAGAGAGAGAGAGAATACAATCAACATTAATTAGACCAAACTAAAGTAGCAGTCTTGAAACATGTATTCTTCTGCTTTCTTGTTCCCACCTATAATTAATGCTAACAGGCGGTGGTCGCCACAGGGCATTCCCCCACATCAGTACTACCTGCCTTAACAGCGCATTTTGTGCCTAGCGCCAGACATACCTGGAAAATTATCTACTAATTATCTACTAAATATGTTTGTTCATGTCTAAAGAACAGCTTGCTTAATTGCAAGTGCTTTTCCCTGCAAGGGGGAGCTTAGCTCAGGTCTTATCTCAAAGAGTGCTTGACATTAATGCCAGTAATTATGTGTTTTGCTTACTTTTGATGTGACTCTGTTCAAATGGAGACTCTGTTCAAATGGATGACAAATATGTCAAAGGCCCTTTATGCCTGTGTTTCTTTTTCCTAGAAATCCAGCAAGCACCAGTGCTCACAAGAATGGTATTACAGCAGGTTATGGGAGCTTAGGATCAAATCTTCACTTCTTTTCTTGTTTAATTCATTTGTGTTCCTTGTTCCACCAGTCTTCCAGCCCCATAGATCAGAAAAGGGTGGAGCTTTTTGAGATGGAGAAGCTTCTTTGTCAAGATTCACAGTAGTTGTTTCTTTTGCCAGAAGGAGTCTAGCTTTTAACATCTCAGAGGAAGTAGCTGGCACAGTGAAGGAATTATGTAAAAAATAAAAGGAAATTATGATGGAAACCAATTAAGCATAACTGGTAACTCTTTATACAAGGTTTAATTACAAATGATTTACAGAATATTCTTGAGTACTCGAATCTGTACAGTACTAGTTTTATTATTATTATTATTATTATTATTATTATTATTATTATTATTATTATTATTATTATTATTGATATCACTGATATCATTTGCAAATTATTATATCTTAGAGTTAAATTTATTACTATATGGATGACTTTCAAATTTGCACTTTTAATAAGATTTATTTGAAGTTTCATGCAGACATTTTAAGTGTTCTCTGAGCTAAATTTAACAAAAAAAGTATTGTTTTGTTAGATTCCATAAGAAAAAACTGCAGTCATTAGTAACATACATTGAAATGGCTTTTAAATTATATATTTTTTCTTTTCTTGTAAACTGAACAAGAGATGACATTAACAGGCTGTCAGAGAGGTTAAGTGCCGTGTAATGCACTGAAGTCTGACCCCTGTTGTAGACATTCACTTGTAGTGTGAGCGGTCACCGGTTCTCATCTAGCCTCTGCCCTGTTACACAGAAAAACAGAAAATAGGATTTTTACGCATTTTACAATAAAAATTAAATGAATAAAAACAGTATTTAACCATAACTATAAGCATGTATGTCTGCAAACTGTTATTTTTAACAGTAATCTTTAAAGCACAACATCCTTGGCACTTAGATATCCTAGAAACTATTGGCCCATTACTTTTTCATTTTGGTAAAAAATGTATAATCACACTTTCTGCAGTTAGGCTAATTTTCAAATTTAAATTACACTTATTGTAACATCAGGTGTGACTTTCAGGTGAGTTAAAAAAAAAACAACAGTTATATTGCCATCTTATTGTGGTGTTCATCAAGTTTTCATCAGTAAATAAAATACATTAACATATACTGTACATAAGAAAAAAAAGTGGCAATGAATATCTAGTATTTTTGCAAGTGCTTTGGATATCCATTCAGTGTTATATCCTTCATTTTCTAATTCTTGTTTGTAGTTTTTGTCTACCGATGACATAATAAAGCTTATCTCTTAACCACTAAATTTTGCCTTGACAAAAAAACAGATCCTCTCATTTGCAGCTGTTTCCAGTACTTGATTCACAGTTTGTCCAATCAAACTGATGGGGTGTTATACCTCAGAATCTAAAACGTTGTGAATTAGGGGAAGGAGTTGAGACGCATTTTTACATCTCATTTTGCTTGACTCCCTGATCTTTGTTGCCTTGAGAGGTATGTTTATAATTATTTGTTTTTATTTTCAGTGTCAGTTCATAATCTTAGTCCCACAGTCACTTTGGGGGTGGGGGTGTGGGGGGGTGGGAACAAGTCAAATGGTCGAATGGTAACCCATTTACAAATAACAAGAGTCGAATGGTCACCCATTTTTGCTTTCTAGCCCCGAGACACAACAAAGGCTCAGGATTCCTCACTTGTCACAACGCATTTATCTAGACCCTATGATGTGGTTTCAATCTTTCTTGTTACCTCTTGGTGTAAAAGAGCTTTCTTGAATGAGAAGACATACAACTCTCTGTGAGTGGATTATAGATAACATAAACATAATGTCCTGTACATGTACACTACATAAAAGAGAACTGTTTTCTTAGTTTAAGTTATTTCACGAGACATATATAGAATAATATTATAATCATTGTCCTGGAGAATCATTAAGCTGTAACAACTCAACATGTAGGTATGATATAGGTACATTGGTGGGAAGGAAAGAATTGACTTGCACAGTATATGTAAGTAAGGTTAGGGTTAGGGTTATAATGCATAATAACACTGTAATCATGTGTAAGTGCAAATGTATTTACTAAGTAACTATTATGTAAATACACAGTAATTAGGGCCACAATGTAAAGTGTTTTGTTTTTTTTACCTTGTATCAAAAACCCTTCTTTGTTAGTTTTGCCCAACATTCCTGATGCTGGGATGTAATACTGTGATTCTCCATCGTAGCAGTTGCAACCGGAATATGTTTTAACACATTTACTACTTGTTTATTTAGCAGACACCTTTATCCAAGGCGATTTACAGAGACTAGGGTGTGTGAGCTATGCATTAGCTGCAGAGTCACTTACAGCAATGTCTCACCCGAAAGACGGAGCACAAGGAGGTTAAATAACTTGCTTGCAAGGTCACACAGTGAGTCAGTGAGTGAGCCGGGATTTGAACCTCCTGGTTAGAAACCCTTTTCTTTAACCACCGGACCACACAGCCTCCTTAACACACAAGACACCTGATACCTACAGATACATCTATATTTTTTGCAGATCAACGAGAACCTGACACAAATCAATTGCTTCATGAAAAATTTCACAATAATCACAGAATATGTCAGCTCAAAAGTATGTATTTTTTTTTTTTAAGGAGAAAAATATGTGCTCCCTTGACTTTACAACCTGCATACCACACAGACATGCCTTTATCGGGTAAGCCTCTCGGGGATACCAGTAGTCCCCTGTGTTTTTTTTATATTTTATTTTAGTTTTGAGTACAGTTGGGCAAGTTATTTCTAGTTTTGTGACATTAACAGTTGTTTTTCTCTTTTAAGAACATTTTTGCAAGTTAAAGGTTCCACATACACTGCTTCAGGGAGACAATGTGTACTGTGACACAAGTTTTGCCCATCTCAGGTGATATCTGTTCAGAGCATCTCTTCCCTTTGGCACAGAGTATGTTCACTAATTTGGGATTTCCCACTGGTCACAACCAGCATCTTTACTAAAGTGTGCTGTGATTGATTAATTCTATGTTCAGAGTTATTTCCAAATCTTCAGGGTAAATGGATAGCAACAAACATGTTGTTAGGTGACACAGTTTGTTTGGATATGGGTTGTGAAGGTTGTCAAATCTTTGGGAATTTTACAGGGACCACCAAGGATTTACTTACAGGTGGTCCCTAAATCGCAGGTTGGAAACCTCTAGTTTAGGTTGTCTAAAAATGATGTTCCATAGAATAGAAACTAGTAATTTGAAGTAGTATATTCAGAGGAGGGATGTAATTGCTGGGTCTGTTGTCTTGAAATTCTGTATTCTGAACAAGCTAAATATGAATCAATTTCAAATAAAAAATGTCCACTTATGAAATTCTTACTGAAACTGCATAACGGGGGTTGGAACGTAGTTTTAGGAAATGTACCCCCTGCCATTGCCAACCTTTTTTATACATTATTAATTGACAGCTCCAAGTCAGCTGTAAAAACTAGTCTTCCAGTAATGTGAAACATAAGAAGGAAACTATGACTTATTGACCAGCCCTTCAGGCTGATTCTACCTTTTGAGTATTAGACTCAGAGTAGCTTTTGTATTAGTTATGAGAATGTAAAAAAGGCACTTGAAGTGAAGAGAGAGAGATAAAAAAAGATAATCAGTCTGGTATCAAATTTATTCCGTAGAAGGGGTAGTGTGATTTTTTTCCCTTCCTCAGTCTGATTGTGAAAAGAGACATGCAGGGAGTTCAGGGGTCAAGCCAAGAGGAGACAGCATTGTGTAGAAACTGTCACGCATCGCCACCTATTTTGACATGCACAGGGCCGTTTGTTGTCTGTCGAACATGCAAATTATGGGCCCCCTGTCATAAGCCAGCAGATAGCTGTGAGAGGAAAATGAGACCACCTGTAACCACTGAATAGAGTGATGGACAAGCATTCAAGACTCGACGCTTCCAAGCCGCCATTCATACCACCTTCCAATTCGCATATGACATGTAAAAATCTATTCTTAATATTCACAAGCAGGAAGTGTAGGGAATTATGGAAGCCTCAAACTGCTGCATCTAATGGGTTCCACCAAGCAGACAGCTGTGAGTCGGCTCTATAATTAGGTGTCCAGGAAAATTATATATACACAGTCGCAGACAAAAGTATTTGGGCAGTTAAAAAAAAAGAGAAAAACCACAAAGAAAGTGATTGGTATAATTTCTAATTCTGGTGAAAGATATACATTAAAGTAGAGATTCAGCTTTATAATAAACCAACAAATTATTACATAACATGCATCAAATGAAAAATAACATGAAAAACTAATTTCATACTTTGATAAAATATATTTGGGCACCCTTACATTAGTATTTTGTATGCCCACTCTTTGTTTCCTTTACAGCTTGCAATCTTTTTTTGTATTTTGAAACCAGTTCCTGGCATCTTTCCAGATATACAGTACTGTGCAAAAGTTTTAGGCAGGTGTGAAAAAATGCTGTAAAGTAAGAATGCTTTCAAAAATAGACATGTTAATAGATTATATTTATCAATTAACTAAATGCAAAGTGAGTGAACAGAAGAAAAATCTAAATCAAATCCATATTTGGTGTGACCACCCTTTGCCTTCAAAACAGCATCAAGCATCAATTCTTCTAGGTACACTTGCACACAGTTTTTGAAGGAACTCGGCAGGTAGGTTGGCCCAAACATCTTGGAGAACTAACCACAGTTCTTCTGTGGATTTAGGCAGCCTCAGTTGCTTCTCTCTCTTCATGTAATCCCAGACAGACTCGATGATGTTGAGATCAGGGCTCTGTGGGGCCATACCATCACTTCCAGGACTCCTTGTTCTTCTTTACGCTGAAGATAGTTCTTAATGACTTTCGCTGTATGTTTGGGGTCATTGTCATGCTGCAGAATAAATTTGGGGCCAATCAGATGCCTCCCTGATGGTATTGCATGATGGATAAGTATCTGCCTGTACTTCTCAGCATTGAGGAGACCATTAATTCTGACCAAATCCCCAACTCCATTTGCAGAAATGCAGCCCCAAACTTGCAAGGAACCTCCACCATGCTTCACTGTTGCCTGCAGACACTCATTCGTGTACGCTCTCCAGCCCTTTGGCGAACAAACTGCCTTCTGCTACAGCCAAAAATTTCAAATTTTGACTCATCAGTCCAGAGCACCTGCTGCCATTTTTCTGCACCCCAGTTCCTGTGTTTTCGTGCATAGTTGAGTCGCTTGGCCTTGTTTCCACGTCGGAGGTATGGCTTTTTGGCCGCAAGTCTTCCATGAAGGCCACTTCCGACCAGACTTCTCCGGACAGTAGATGGGTGTACCAGCGTCCCACTGTTTTCTGCCAGTTCTGAGCTGATGACACTGCTGGACATCTTCCGATTGCGAAGGGAAGTAAGCATAATGTGTCCTTCATCTGCTGCAGTAAGTTTCCTTGGCCGACCACTGCGTCTACGGTCCTCAACGTTGCCCGTTTCTTTGTGCTTCTTCAAAAGAGCTTGGACATCACATCTGGAAACCCCTGTCTGCCTTGAAATTTCTGCCTGGGAAAGACCTTGCTGATGCAGTATAACTACCTTGTGTCTTGTTGCTGTGCTCAGTCTTGCCATGGTGTATGACTTTTGACAGTAAACTGTCTTCAGCAACCTCACCTTGTTAGCTGAGTTTGGCTGTTCCTCACCCAGTTTTATTCCTCCTACACAGCTGTTTCTGTTTCAGTTAATGATTGTGTTTCAACCTACATATTGAATTGTTGATCATTAGCACCTGTTTGGTATAATTGTTTAATCATACACCTGACTATATGCCTACAAAATCCCTGACTTTGTGCAAGTGTACCTAGAAGAATTGATGCTGTTTTGAAGGCAAAGGGTTGTCACACCAAATATGGATTTGATTTAGATTTTTCTTCTGTTCACTCACTTTGCATTTAGTTAATTGATAAATATAATCTATTAACATGTCTATTTTTGAAAGCATTCTTACTTTACAGCATTTTTTCACACCTGCCTAAAACTTTTGCACAGTACTGTATATTTGCCCATTCTTCAACACATACAGCTTTAAGTTATGCAGTCGACTTTGGCTTCCTTTTTGCAATAGCAACTTTCAATTCAATCCACAACATCTCGATGCGATTCAAGTCTGGGGACTGAGATGGCCAATCCATAACTGTAATCTTCCTTTTTTTCAGAAATCCCTAGACTTCACCAAATGCTTAGGGTCATTATCCTGCTGGAATATAGACTTTTGTCCAATAAGCCTTCTAGCACTGGATAACAAATGAGAGTGCAACATTTCTTGATATTTTGCAGCATTCATTGATCCTTCTACAATACAAAGGTTGCCAGTGCCTGAGGAAGAAAAACAAGCCATCTGACCATAAAATTTGGTAGAAGAAATCATCAGGCTTCTTCAGGTATTCAATGGAAAACACCAATCACTTTCTTTTGTGCATTGTTTTTAACAAAGGTTTGCATCTTGGTTACCTTCTTACGGTATCGTTGAATTGTTCGCTCTTGAATTTCTTGACCATCTTCTCTCAATTCTTGTGTCAAATCTTTTGCAGTAATCCAAGGATTTTGCCGGGCTGTTCGAACGATTCTTTTTCCTGATTTTGCAGAAATCTTTCTTGGTCTTCCACACCTAGAGCTAGTTGCAGTACTTCCTGTTCTCCTGTGTTTGTCAATAATAGCCCACACAG
This sequence comes from Acipenser oxyrinchus oxyrinchus, assembly GCA_030684275.1. Classification (NCBI taxonomy): domain Eukaryota; kingdom Metazoa; phylum Chordata; class Actinopteri; order Acipenseriformes; family Acipenseridae; genus Acipenser; species Acipenser oxyrinchus. The sequence continues at coordinate 30,655,986 of CM060249.1, read as the reverse complement.
TGTTTTTTGGTGAACCGTCTTTCTGCTATTTTTCTGGTAGTTTCTCCTTTTTCATTTAGTTGTATCACTGCCATTTTGAGATTGTTGCTGTACTCTTTAGTTTTAACCATTTTTGTTGCTTTTTTTGTTCCAGCACTTGATGATTATGTATTTATAATTCTATAATTATTATCAGGTGTTGATTTTCAATCATGATAATTAGAATGGGTTTCATACCAAATATATTGTGCCGAAATACTTTTTCAAAGTATGACATTCGTTTTTGCATGTTGTTTTCCATTTTTTGCATGTTATGTAATAATTTGTTGTTTTATGTAAAGCTGAATTTCTACTTCAATTTGTATCTTTCAATAGAACAATTAGAAATGATAGAAATGACTTTCTTTGTGGTTTTTCTCATTTTTTTAAACTGCCCAAATACTTTTGTCTACAACTGTGTGTATAGATATTGGGTGGGTTGAAAAAAAATAAATGATAAAAAAGTACACTATAAAATGATAAAAAAATAAAATGATCACAAAGTATGTATTAAATAATAATAGTAAGAGGAAAAGAAGAATAACAGGTCAATGTTTTCATCTGACGAAAATGGGTCAGCTTTGTAAAGTTAAACAAGACACACTTGTGTATGTGTGTGGGGGGGGGTCGTGGTGCAAGTTTGTCTTTATACTGTGTATAACTTTATACTAACGTGACTGCCAATATTGTACAAGATCTTCATCTGTATATTATATACTGTTGCTTCTTTGAGATGCTTTTGTGTTTAAACCATTGCTGACAGTATTTGACACTAACAGTTTTGACAGAACCCACATGAGAATTCGGAAGCATTAAGATGGCTGAAAACAGGTTGATGTTTTACTCCACTTATTTTTTCTTCGTTTTTTGTTTTATAGTGTAGATTACTGTATTTGTATCACAAGCTGCAAACAATGGACAGATATCTGAGCCAAGTAATCCTCTTTGTAGTTCAAGTTACTTACATAATCCAGCTGTTACAGAATTTATTAATACGCATAAACTATAAAAGGTAGGGGGGGAAAAAAAACGCGGCATAAAGCTGGGGTGAGGAAATCGCTCAATGAAGGGCCTCTTCACAATACAATCTGGTATTTGAAGCCTTTGTTTATGAAAATACTTTAGTCGGGAGCATCCATGATAATATTAATTGCCTAACACAATAACAAAAAACTAACAGAAACATATTTAATACTATCATGAATAGTGGATAGTGCCTAGCTTTTACTTTTTTAGTTTGAGGTTTATTATAATAAATTCATGTCAGATCAGCATTGTCTTCTATCAGTCTGCAATTTCACAGTTTTGACAGTTGTGTGGGCACATTCTCATTAAATTAAAGTTTACTTAACTAGAATTATGTTTCCAGTAACATAAACCGAGCATCAAAAGAAACTCATCACTATTATAACACATTTATTTAAAAATAAATAAGGTATATAATTGATGGGCATTGACAAAATGTTTTTGGTTTTGATCTCAATCATTCATCCTTGACCATGACACACTTGAGTGACTATGACTGAAGCATATGCACTTAATCACCTAATTAGTGAGACAGTTGACTGGACACTGGATATGGAGTGATTCAGCTGTTGAATTGCAAGCTTGAATAAAAGCAATAAAGAAAATCACAGAAAAAAACAATATGCCACGTCTTTCAAGAGAGCAGCACCTTCGTGCAATCGGCATGTTGGATGCTGGACTAGGGCAGTGTACTGTGGCTCGCCGTCTTGGGTGCTCACAGCCAGCAAATTAAAACCTGGCGAGACGGTATAACCAGACACACTCTGTCAATGACAGGCCACGAACTGGGAGACCAAGAGTCACAATACCTGCCCAAGATCGACAGATCATTTTGCAGCATCTTCGTGATGTCAGTTGTTAATCAGCACAAAAAAGTCACTGCACCTGCTCTAAAACAGAGTTTGTCATTTTTCAATCACATCCAGTGAATTGTATCCAAATATAAGTGATACATTTATTTTGATGCTCAGTATATAAAACATCTTGCATATAGGCATTCAAGTCAAGCTATATACTAGGATTCCATGTTAATTATGGTGCCATTATCCTTACAGCATTTTCTTGAGAGAAAAAAAAAATCAAAACAATAATAACAAAAGACAAATAAAAACCACATAACTACTGTGATACAAATAGCTAATGCTTTTTTTGTCCTTTTGTCCGTTGTTATTTGGTACTCTTTGAAAGTTGCTATAAATAACAGCTCTGAATTAAAATATATTTGCAGTTAACTGCTTTTTAATAAAGGTGCTGTACTTTCACCACATTGTGTATGCATTAGCAATTATTAATAAAGTCTTCAAGGATGTGCAACAGCTATACAGAACGTATATGTTCACTGATTAATCTTCCGAGCGCACCATGGACAGCTGCCCTCATTATCTGTGACTGGCCAAAGTCACATGCAGCAATGGGAAGACACTCAGAATGTGTCAACAGGATAAAGCCTCGGACTACCAGACCTGACTCTGGAGTGGCCCTTGACAGCATCCTTTCTGTTTGTGCTAAAGAATCCCAGTGTTTTTGTTTCCCATGAATAGGGTAAACTTTGTACAATGATGCAGCATGCTTAAACAAATACAAAGCTGGACAGTGTCTTTGCAGAAACTAATGCACCGCATTGTTAAATTGCTTTTTATAAAATACAATAAAGAATGGAATCTGAAACCTATTTTACAGGGTTCTATTTGTAGTGAGAAAACATTGGGCACTCTGGACATGTATAAAGTTGAGCTGTTCAATTTGTTTTGGCTAGAAAAGCCATACTGGTAACCAGGAAGTTTGTAAAGAGACATACATAGAAAAGTAAACTAAATTAGTTTTATCAGTACCAAAACTAAAAAGTGAACTAAATAGCAGCAAAGAAATTGGAGGGGAAATTATAATAAAAATATGTATGTATTTATTTTTACATTGTGGTATTTGTAGAGTCCTGTGTCGCTAATGTTACTATATGTATTTGTTGATTTGTACATCTTTGTAAACTACTAGGGTTTACAACTGTATCATTTACAGTTGTCACATGACTACATGTGCCTCCTGTAGTCATCCTCTCCACTGAACAACTGACCCAATGGGGAAAATCTGCAACTTTGGCTTCTGCAATGCACTCCTTGCACAGAGAAACAGTAGCTATGTTTTTTTCTTTGATTGCTGACTTTTTTTTGTAAAATCTTTAAAGGTAACTATGTGTTGCTCTACTGTTATCGTTAGGCCATTTTAATGCATAACAAATATACCAGGACGGTGTTGGCATATATTTATTTATTTTTTTTACTTTTTCACATTTATGAACAGGAATCAACCAGTGCTTTGAAATTTAATGGCCCAGAAATAAATCCTTTATTTATATACTTAAAATTTGTAACATTTATATTCCTCAAAGAAAGCATTAACAGTGGGATAGTACAATAATTAATCCAAAAATGGAAATTAAAACTGGCTTATGTTTATGTGGTTGTAACGATGAATGTTATATGTGCACACTTTTTTTTTTTGCAATCTTTTGCAATCCATTTCATAAAAGCCCACACAGACTAATGATGGTATCTCACCTGCAATCTTTCTCCAATGCAGACCTTTATGATGTTGGCTTTTGTAATAGGTAGGATTTTGTGCGTTCTTAAAAGACAACAAAAAAGCACTTTTATAAACCTGTTGTGGAGGGTTCATTTTCAATCTTGGACTGAAATAGAATTCAAACCACGTATGTATGGAATAGGCTATAGCCTACAAACAGAGCACCTTTACAGAATAGGAAAAATGCTACCCATGAAAAGCATTTCAAAGGATGTCAAAGAAGACTTCAATAGTGAGTGGGAGATCTACCCTGGAGACAAAAATGTCATGTTCTAAATATACAATACATACACACATCACTCCATTGAACTGAATAACTATAAATCGGCTAATTATTTTTTTAAAAGAGATTTTACTGTGCTGCTTGGCATTTGTTATATCGTTAACAATAAATTTATTTCATATTTATTTTACATATGTCCTAAATGTATTTTAACTTTCATTAAACTATACTATTTTAGCACAGCCCTGCCTCAATTAAAATACATGACACTCCCCTCAGGCCACAGACGAGGTTGTTATAAACACTCCTCAAAATACATTTAAATAAAATGTGTATCATATTACAAAGGTATGCCAACAGCGTACCAGTCCCTTTTTTATCATTGTAAACATAGCCTGTGTTCCTGGAAGAGTGTTTCCATGTTAAAAAAAGAACATGGAGATGTCTGTTGTAAGTAGAGACAGCTAACAGTTTTACTTTCTTTTCAAAAGAGCAAAAAGGGCTGTGCAAAGGAATGAAGACAACCAGTATTGAGTTGCAAATGTCAAGCCTAGCTTGCTAAAGCCTATAGACTAAAGTAAAAATAGAACAGCGCAATAAGTCAACCAAGAAAAAAAAAATGTCTTTGATTACAACTTACCCAGTGGAATAGCTGACTGGTCTGATTCATTGCAAATACCCTAGTTTAGCTTTGTAATACCCCTATACATCTCCAGAGTGGATCAGCATTTATTTTATTGCTGAAGGTTTTATACAGTGCTTCTAAATGCACAGAAAGGCTAGGTCCACATACTGGGGCATCCACATGAGTGCAGTGAAAACTTTAACGTGTAAAACAAAACAAAGCCTTTTATATATATATATATATATATATATATATATATATATATATATATATATATATATACTGTATATATATATATATATATATATATATATATATATATATATATATATATATATATATATATTGTGGTTATTGTTGATACACAAATAACATATGACTACAATCAAGTCTTGTAATATCATAAGAATAAAAATACCCTCTTGTACCCAAAGATGTGAATGCTATCTTTTTTTGTAATAATTTTGTAATAATTATTATAACTAATTATTATTAGAAACTCTAGACCAATTATATTTTATAATAATAAATTGTAATACAATTCATCGGTATATTGTGAAATGTAATTGCCCATAAATATATCCTTAAACCTTTATATACCCTGAAGGAAGTGTTAACAATGGGATAGTACAATAATATACCTGAAAATGGAAATTAAAACTGGATGATGATATTTATTATTTGGATCATGACTAGAAATTAGTTAAGATGGGTCTCTCTTATTCCTTTACTTCCTTTTTATTAAAACAAAACAAAAAAATGAATAAGAATAAATATGATTTATGCCATTACACAATGATTAGACTGATTGTATCTGTATCTGTATTTGTATCATTTACAGTACTTTTCATTCAATGCAATTGAGATGCCCAGTCCAGTCACTCTGGGCCATTTTCATAAAAGATGGCCATAATTTCCAGCTATTAAAAAGAAATTACCAGGCAGTATTTAACATGTGATTTATATAACTACTGCCTGGTTATTTTCCTGGCCAGTAATGGGCTTAGATGTGATTTACCATCACGGATTGTTACAGAGAGATTTTATCTAACCAATTGTCAGAGGTATGCAAAAGCCGTGTCCCCTAATTAAGACGTCAATGGCATACACCGTCTGCTTACACCATCACGTTATGGCTACGGAGCATGTCTGGAGACAGGCAGGTTGTCTGAAATATCGAGATATCAGGTTTAAAAATAATAATTGCACACACAGATGCTGGACGTGAGTGAGAGGTTAGGGGTAGGCGCAGTATAGGCTTTTTGATAACATAAATGATATTTTTTTATATAGCTTATCTGCGCATGCCTTCCTGAAAAAGAACCAGAAATGTAGGTTCAGTTATTTAGCTTGTTTGGATTATAAAAAGAGCAGTTTCAATAAACAGTACTTTTAAGTACCAATTGAACCGCACCATCAGCCTGGTCTCAACACTGTCATTTTCTGCTAGAAAGCCACAGCACACTCAATGCTACATTGGTCTCAGAACAGAAGCGGGATCCAATGAACACACCGGAGCCGAAGGGAAATCACCTAGGAGAAGGAGCGCCTGAGCCCGAGGATCTCGATATAACTGTCGGGGCTAGAGACTGGATAAAGGCACTTTGGAGGGGCGAACACAAGATGCTGTACAGAGAGACCTACAACCTACCTTCATCCCAGCTAGAGAACAAGAGAGAGGAGCACTGGCACAGCAGAGCCTAGTCTGAGGCAGACACCGCACTGGAGATGGGAACTTTCTTGCTGCTGACCCCCCCCCACCACCACCACCACCTTCAGCTTGATTGGGGAAGGTGGTAGGCAGTGTAAACACGCACACGTGAGGGAGAGACGGTAGCAGAGCCCAGCTACCAGCAGACGCTGCGTTGGAATCAGGAGCATTCTCGCATCCCTTACCAACCTACAGTGAATCACCGAGGACAGCAGCAACAGTATGAGGTGAGTGAATCAACAAAATCACACAGTGAGGGAAATGAGAGAGACATTGAGAATGGCATTAATCGAGATGAGAGTGCGAGAAAACCCTGTAACAAACAGGATGAAAGTGATAAACCACCACACCGTGGGTGAGATGAGAATAAATGCAAGGAGGCCAGCTAGCAACTGTGCGGACATACCAGAGTCAACCACCCAGTAAGGAGAGTGCATGGGAGACTCACCCACTGAGTAAGATGCGGATGTACAAGAATCAACCACCTGGCGAGATGCAAAGTAAGGAACAGCTGCAGTGGGGTACAGTAAATGTGGCCTCTGTGCAGCGCAACCATTTAGGCCCCAACTAGAATGCCAACCCAGCCAATGCTGTTGTCCACTGGTCCGCAACCCAAGATGACCCGCTACAATGGTATCACGTTCCTGGAGGCCTTCATCATGCAGTTTGAGCTCATAGCAGAGGCCCGTGTCTGGCCTGAAAAGAAGAGGGCATAGAGCTTGGCGCAATCATTTGAGGGAGCCTCTGCTGAGGTGCTCCTTGATCTTTACCCTGGTGAGAGAGCATGATACACCTCCCTTGTTTATGCCCTGAAATGCCGGTTTGGGGAGAGTGACTCACCTTACCGCCCACAAAATCAACTCCAACATCGCCCCTGGGCAAGGGGAGAGAAATTGGGAGCCATGGCCGCCAATATAGCTGGACCGTCTCACAAGACATACCGAGATGAACCTGCCAGCTTCAACCAGCGGATTGCGTGTGACACATTGCTGAGAAGTCTGCAGCTCCCAGAGCTTCGCCACCAGGTATGCCTCCATAAACCTGCTTGTTTTATTGTAGGAATGGACACGGAACAGTGTTTGTAATATAACCACGTTGCTGGTTTATTTCTGCCATCTACAGTGTCTAGAACTCTGACCGCACTTACGACCACACAGCAAGCACGACACTCCTTCAACAACATCCGGCAACACGTATCTTAGCAACCACACAGCACTGACTGATTTCCAAAGTATAACAAACAGAACCGTCAACAGAACATCAGACAAACGTAACACTGCTACCTTGAAGGAGGCATTTACTTGTGCTCAGTCTATTGAAGAGGTGATGTTGGATGAAGAGTCCACACCGTGCCGCACCAACCCTGGGCCGACACATGCTGTTGAAGAAGAATAGAGAGAGCTGTCCACCCTCAGAGTGAGAGCCGTAAACAATCCCAGGCTTTTGAGAAAGCGAGTGTGTTGGGGATGCGGGCAACTTGGCCATATAATGGTGGATTGCAGGCAACTCGAGCCCCAACACCCAGGAGCAAATGTGCCTCCGGGCCCACATAGAAGGGAAGATGTGTATGACAAGCCAAATTATCATTTTGAGATATTTCAAATTGCATTTTAAGATATTGTGATTGAGTGTATGTTCCAGACACTAATATGGAGGCTTTAGGGCCCAGCTTATTAACGCTGTCTGTATTAAAGCTAATTGTATAATTGTATTTTTAATAAGTGGGGAATGTGATCAGCTGCGACTGATCGGGGTGAAGGAATAAAAACCTGGTGGTTGCTTTGGTCTGGGAAGGGGTTGTAGAGGTGTACAGAGAGTTACGGAGAGAAGACTGATGTTGGAAATTCGAAGGTACTGTAGAAACGAAAGACAGAATACTGGTTTTGTGGGGTAAACAGGCTTAGCTTGTCCCTGTTTATGTAGGGAAGTCTGGTTGGCCAATCGGTCTAAACAAGTTTAGGACTCCTTGGTGGATTGTTTTGTTTATTTGTTTTTGTTTTTGTGAATAATAAAAATTGCGCACCCACGCATTAAAAGATCATATTGACTCGTGTGCTGTATTATAAGAGGAAACGGGGACTGGTGAGAACAGACACCGGGAATACTACACACAAAGGGTCAATTCATCACAATATCTTGAAATATTTAGAGATATCTGTAAATCATTTGGCGATATCTTTAAATTAATATGACATATCCAATATTATAACAGCAAAAGAACATTCAAGGAGGAAGTAATATGTCTAAGAGATACAAATGGCAACATCATAGATGAAGAGAAAAGAATAGCAAATATATTAAAATAATTAGTTTTCACAAGTTTTACAAAGGAGGATACGGACAACATGCCCCACATGTTGACCTGTTCGTTCCGTGTAACGCTTATCAGTTCAATTTTTACAATGTTTCCTGAAAATTAAAAAAATCAAATATGGTCTTGTGATTTCATTTTTCCGCTTTTTTCGTTCACAATTAGAAAATTGAAAAATGGGAATTGTGGTGAAAATTACCATAACTTCGTTTTTTGGTTTCTTAAAAAGAAAAAAAAAATTAAGAGAATAATTCTTAATCACAGCTCAGCTCTAATACTGATTGTGGTTTTTAGAGAGAGCTGTTAAAGCAGTGAAAGCTTACTGAGATTGACCGACGAATCCTCAGTTTTTTACATGAGAACCTGCACCATAATAGTACTTTATAACACAGCAGTAACGAGCAGAGGACATTAAAGGGCAGGGGCTCATTGAGAAAAAATGTCACTTTTCAAGAATCACAATATTTTTATAACTGAGTAACATGGCACTTTTGGGAAATAAGTGTAACATGTCAATAATGCCCTTTTATCTTTCACATATGTATTTGTCACTAGTATGTTTTATTTTTATAGTTATACATTTAGATTTGATTAGTGCATGTTTTGTATATTACTGACTTAACACTTTGTAATTGATTTATCGCTTTTTAGTAGCTTCTCCACCCTGTTCAACATTTATGCCTTATTGGGTATTGACTAATTGAATAATTGATCGTTTTACACACCTGAATATAAATAGCACGTCTCTTGCAAACTGGATGGCCATCCTGGGAGTTTGTGTCTGTGTGTCCGTGTAGGAGTGGGAAAACATGTAGTGTTTGGAAAGGAGAGTAAAACAGAGAGAAGTGATAGGAGCCTGGACTTTTCTGACGATGTATTCAGCTTGCGTACAGTACCTTTCCTAAATGCACTCAGCACTTTTAAAAAGTGCAATATTGCAGTTTGAACTGTGGCATTTTGATAAATCTTAATTATGATGGAAAGTCTAATTCACCACTTGTATATAACAATGTGTTGTTGCTACTTTTAACCGTGCTGTCCAATAAAAACATTCTCATTGCTTTTATATGTATTAAAACACTCTGTGTTTTTTTTTTTCTTTTTCTTGGTGACATTGTTTCCCTATTTGAAGTGAAGTGTGGATTACTGGGGTGCAAGACTACTGCATACTCAGCCTCAGGAGAGTGGGAGACTCCCTCGACTTGCAACATGGGCACAATGTTATACCCCTGAAAAGGGAATAATTAAAAAATCAACACAAGTTCTGTGCTGGTTGCCATGTGTGATGATTTTATCAAGAATGACATATCAAGAATGCAGCTAGCGTAGCTACAGCACCCTCTACAGGCCGAAGCCCAGACACATATATTAATGAAGCATTTTACAAATACAGAGGTATTTAAGAACATAAGAACATAAAAAAGTTTAGAAACGAGAGGAGGCCATTCAGCCTATCTTGCTTGTTTGGTTTTTAGTAGCTTATTGATCCCAGAATCTCATCAAGCAGCTTCTTGAAGGATCCCAGGGTGTCAGCTTCAAAACATTACTGGGGTGTTGGTTCCACACTATCCTTTACACCGAACCCCATTCAGCACTATGGGGTCCAAAGACAATGATGGCTAGCCAAAGAGAAGCACACTGCGCCTGGTCTACACTTCAGTCCCCATCGGCACCAGCCCAATCGCCAACTTCTGACCATCCCCGGCAACCGCCAGAGTATTTGCCAAGGGAGCCCACACACTGCACCACCAGTCTTGATGGACCAGAAAGGGCAGCTGCCTTGAGCCCCTGCTGTCCCCAGCAGCACCTGACCATCGACCTCCAACCTCCATTGCCGCCATCCATCACACCGTTCTGGATACCCCCTCTCGCCCTGCCCCCCCACAGGACAACCAATGCCCCACACCTGAGCTGGCCTCTTTCTTACATCGACCACGCCAGGAGAGGCCTCTCCTTCTACCCCCCGCTCCAGAGGTATCTCCTCTTCCTACTCCGGCCCTGCGTCACTGCCAGCAGAGAAACTGGCGACCCATTTTATTCCCTCAGTTTCCAAATACTTGCACAATGAATTCAAATACAATTCATTCAATAACATTTCAAATCTGTTTCTCATAAAGTACATCTTACCATAGAAAATGCTTATTTTAAATCAAAGTAAATGCAGCTAGATTGATCCTGCCTGTCACACAATACTACTTGGTTTCATAGCAAAATTGGATTAGAAAATGCTACATTTCTTGCAATTTGTTTGTAGTTACTAAATACAACTTCTTGAACTAACAATCCTGTTTGACACAAATATGTATTATTCATTATACATCTATGGCCAAAAGTTTTGCATCACCTACAATTTTAGCATTGAGACAATTAAAAAATAAATCTATATGAACATAATTATGTTAACGTAACATTATTTAGCAGGTTTCATTAGACTTTATGAAACAAAATTAGTTCATTCTATAGGGTGATGCAAAACATTTGGGCATAACTGTAAATAGTAAACACACGTATGTGTCGGGGGGGTGTAATAAAATATAATTTACTTTAAAATTCCTTGAGCTGCCGCTATCGGTAGACGGAATGCTATGAAAAATATGTAAAGCTAAGTAGCCTACTAGCTTTCTGCGCATAGCAGTGATGAATATACTGCAGGAACGAACAATAGTGATTTTTTTTTTTTTTATCTGCAAAACTCGGCAACATCACAATACGCATTAATACGAGGACAGCCTTGTTTCTAGCAGGTCAACTCTTCAGTACCTTAGTTAGTTATCCAAAAAGGTGAATAATTGTGCTCCTATTAAATCAATACCTACTACAAATCACATCATCAGAGCAAATCTGTGGGTTCTTCTCACTCTTCTGGGAGGATCGTGTTCCAAGATGGTATCTCCCTCCACTTGATGTACAGTCCACACAAGCACACCAAGCCTGGCATTTTCTTAGAGCAACAAATAGGCTACAAACATGATTTATGTTTTCCAACCAGTAAGTAGCCTATCCTGTTAAGACGAGTTAACAATGCTATTTAATGTATGTGTTACAAATAACAAAATACTTAAATTACATAATTATTGGATAATTAAACATAGTCTTTTTATTATTACTATTGGCTAAATACATGTTCCTAAATGCAGAAATTATGCTGGGAAATTATACCGTTAAGATGGCATCTCCGCACATGTTTATTATGATGCCAGTGACGGTCAATTAACGGCACAATAAAGATTTATGAATCAGACGAATAATATGCTAATGGTCTCTAAGGGCACGTTATTCTAAAGTCGCGATGAGTGATGTTTTTTTTGACGGTAAATGGCTTTATGCATCTGGCACGATAAAGGAGAAGGTAAGTTTTATGAATAAGGGCCTGTGTCTTCTACTGGGATAACTGAGCTGAAAATGTATTCATTCCATATACTTTTTTTTAATAAATGGAATCTAAATCATCTTTTCTGAACCCGAACCAAAACAGACAAGAATGTCATCTAAATATTCGGGTTCATGCTCATCCCCATAGTAAAGTCAGCTTGTCTTCTGCGCAATAAACAACATTGACAGCAAAAATCAACGTTCTTTTTTTGAATATAGCTTGGTTGTCTTACTGAATTACAGATTATCTTATAGAAAATGCTTTCAGTAATTGAAGCCCAAACACATGTCTCACACAACCACGTGTACCATTCATTGCAATAAAAAGTAAGTGTAAGAATGGATATTTAGTGTGTATGAAATAAATTAACTAAACTGAAGGTGAAAGACAAAGTGTTACAAGTCTCAATATTCAAGTGCTTTGAGGTGACAGCCCACCACCACAGTTCATAATTTAAGTGTAAAAAAAGAAAACCTAACATGTGAGAAAGAGCCAAACTGAATCAACAGACAAGGACCTAACAACTAAATAACATTAAAATACAGTAATCTGTCAACTTATTATTATTACTCAAAATATTATGGCCGTTTGGTTCTAGTCAAGTTGAGCTGTACAGGTACATCTGAATTGGAAAACTGCCCAATACATTTAATACAAATGGAAAAATGTGCCTGCAATAGGGGAACTATAGTCCTAGGTGCCTGGTGCAGAGGAATCACCAAGCGTGGGGTTTGGTGTCACATGTGGCACGCTCTGAGCCCAAATGGGACACCACAAGTTTTGTAGGATTAGAATTTGTTATTGTTAGCACTGTTAAAAGACAAAATGTTGTACATACACTACTGGTCATACCAATGGCTTCTATTTTATAGAGAGCATATAGACCACTTTCTGAAAAGGGTGAAGAAATGATGAACAATACTGGTGGGTACATTTAAACTGTATGTTTTTTTTTTATAGCAAGGACGAAGTGTGAATCTAATTGTTCCATAAAACCCACGGAAATCTAAGATTCACCAAACTAAAATGAGAATCAATTGCAGCTAAATTTAAGGAACTGTGGATTGCAAGGACATCTCAGTTTCAAATGACAGGCCAAATGTGACTTTCTGGCAAGTTCATACAGAAATTAATATCGAGGAAAACAAAGCTGGAAACCAAATTACGAATTATAAATGTTCAAGTTTGTTGGAGAGCAAGAGTACATAGTGCAGCAAGATTTAGGGTTTCTACGGCAAGGCTAGTGGTATCTATATATATTTTTTAGCTTAGCACTGTAAGCCAGGGCGACTTGTGTGCTGCAAAATTACATTGATTTAGATTTACAAAATGATCAATGTATACAATTAAGAATGGTTAGCACTTCATCCAGTTGGCTCCAGCATGCTGAGTCCCTATGCCAGCCTTGGAAACCAATGTGTGTATGTTTTCAACTGACTGACACCCATGAGTATGTCATTTACCCTGTATAGCACTTGCAGTCCCTACCACCACAAAACCGCACAAAGGGATCTATAAATAGGTTGTTAAATATGAAAACAAACCAAGTACTTAACCAGGATAAACAAAACACAGGACTCAAACTGTGGGTCAACAGCTCCCTCTTCTCCAACAAACCGGTACACACTTGTGAATTACTCTAATAAGGGGGAACCTGGTGACATTAAAATATGTTCCCTAGGTTGGAAAGGTCACTCATCCAACCTTTAAATTAACAGCTCTTAATGGCTAAGTGTGGCTGAAAGTTCTTCCATAAATCAGGGAAACTGAGAGGTGTCACTCACATTTACAGCTCAGTGTGATGGCTCTGGCCAGACGTGGTAATTATACAAATTAAATAATGTATGTGGACTTTATACAAAAGTGGGCTATTTGTGATGCATGGGGACTAACCACGGTGGAAAATTTACATTGGCAATATAAACTAAAATTGTCAAAGCTTGCATTGGACTTTTAAGTGTTACAAGGTATACTATTGCAACTTACATATATGCCCAAGAAGGCAACTGTTGGGAGTTTTTTTTTAGCTTTTTTTGAAGGTGTATTGTATATAAATTAACAATAAACTACTAAAAAAGTATGAAACAAACTAACACAATGGGATGTATACAATTGATGTAAAAGTTGGTAGATCTAAATTTCACCATCCTTTAAATCACAAAAAAAGATTTTTATTGAAGAAAATGCAATATTATTCTTTTTTGTTGCAGATCTAGAAAAAAATAGGGAAAGTTGTTACTTATTGATTAAAATGTTGGTCGAGTCCCCATTTCGGGGCTGAATGCAGAGCATTGACTGGTGGGATGTCTTGCTTAAAATAAGCCAGCAATCTAGTAATATATATTCTAGGCTTTCCAATCTTAGGGGTATATATCTGGAGTTGAAATTACATACAAAAATAGTATAATCTACAGACATATCTTGGTTGCTAATTAAATGTGATGGCGAAGTGTTCCCTATTCCAAAAAGAAAAAGGAAAATAACATTGATTACACAATGATGACAGAAGAAATGTACTTGATTTACATATATCCATTTTTTTTTTATTTGTATTACTTTATGTTTATTAAACCTGAAAAGAAAATGTATGAAAATCACAAATAAAGTACTACAATGGGACATTCTTATAGAAATAATGGAGAATGCATCTTCCTGAGTGTTCATTTAACCTGTGAATTGCAAGGTTATTGTGGTAGCTGTGCCCTGTCTAATGGTACAGTAGATGATTTATGTTGGAGTGCCCAACTTTATCATCTTGGCTCCCACCTTTGTCTCTATCAGCGTTAATTAAAGGAAGGTCAGTGTCACCTTATGCACTTACCCTCCTTTACATAATACATCACTGGCACATGCAAAGAATGCTTGTTGTGGTAAACAGACTGTAATGAACAAAAGGCTACAGCATAATCCATCCTTTTCACAAGCATAAATATAAATATCCCTAGAAATACAATTTACTCTAATAAAAAGGCCACAGAAATGTTATGATGAAGAGTGCAATGATTAATGCTATAGGTTATATAACATAATGAAAAGGGTCTATAATGTAGAGGGATATGAATTATGATTTGCAATGTATTTTAATAGAAAAAGTTGTTGGTGGCAATGGCTGGTGGTGTTATCATTGGCATGGAGTTGGAAAACTCACGAAAAATACTGAAGTCAATTTTGTTCCATGAATTTACTCTGAAGGAAATGTTTGTGGAGGGAACAGACTTTTTGTATGCCTAAAATACCGAATAAGCTCTTTCATCGTTTGTTCAAATACATCTGACATTAGGTCAGTACTTTCATCAGCTGTCTTAAATTTGAAGGTAATTTATAAAAATTTTGCATAAGTACAGTACATACATAAATAGTGAATGGATGTATCTCTGCATGGATTGAGTGAAGCTTTGGCTTCAGAAGTTGGATAAGTTGTAACTTGTGTGATTTGTTCTAAATTATAGCTGCACGTCTCCACTCAGCAGTAGTTTTAGTTAAGGGCAAAGTAAAATCTTTTACAGGTACTCTTATGTGGTAGAGTATTGGCAATAAAGAATATTCAGCTCTGTACATTATCAGTGATTTGAGGATAGCAAAGAAAATTCTGTATGACTGATTTGCATTCAGTGTTTATGAAACAAGCATAATAACTGTTTTAATAAGTACACAGTCTATACGTTATGACTACTATTTAAAATGACTGACAAATAATAATACAAATATAACAGAAAACTATTTCATAATTTATTTTGACAAATGTATTTTCTAAGATGTCATATTTGTTAACCATGCTATATGGTAAAATACACAATATGATATATTTTAAAGGTCTAAGGTTCACATGGAAGTACAGACAATGGTCAAACTGCAACAATTATCCAAGCAAGATCAAAAGCTAGGGCTGCTAGTCAACTGGAGAAGTCAGGACATTACATTGATTTCCATGAGTGTACCTAATTGCTACGAAATGGCATGTAAACAAACGGCGAAACGCAATGCTGTTTCTCTTGCTACAAAATGTTGGAAATTGTTCGAGCTCCTGAAAAAAATCTGAATTAGACACAAGTCGTTAAGCAATTTGCTGTTTACGTTCTGGTGAGTTGCTTCACCATTCTGTTAAATAATTTTGCGCATGTCTTGAATATTGCTCCTATACAGGTATTCATAATTAATCTAGAGCTGCAGCTGCATTTTTTTCAGACATGTGTAAGGGTGCTGTGTTTACAATTTAGTTTGACACTTAGTTTGTTAACGTTAGTTTGTCTGTTACTTTATTATTATAGTTTATTCACATACAGTACACTTGCCTATTGCTTTTCTCTTACTTATTCTGTTTATTTCATATGTTGATGCACGTGCATCATGACAAGTAATACATGTTTATTTATTTATTGGTTCATATTGTGTCTCGTGGTCAACTCCGTCTTAAAGAACACTTCAGCTAAAAGAACCCTTTGCTTGCTTCCTGAGGGTTGTTCTCTTAGTCGGAAACTACTGTATATAACATAATCGTATTGCATGTGTTTTTAAGACAGAAATGTATTTGGGTTTCATGTACAGTATATTGAAGTACACTTATATTTGTGACTTTACTAAGCATTTTTAGGATTCAAAGGGTTAGGTGGTTGAAGCTTCTTGAAGGATGCAATTACTTATTAGTTTACACAGTAGACACATGCATGCTTAATTTTAATCTTTCACCAGCATAGACTCAAAGATCCCTGTTCCAGTAGGCGCTTATCACAGAGTAGCATACATACTCCCATAGGACCAAGCAGAGTCATTGGGCCATTGATATAATAGAACTGGGTCTAAGCTGTCAGACACTGCAATGGCACGGCTCAATAGCATATGCGCTGAGCACTCAGGACAAGTGAAACTTTAGCAGACTGTTGTGTCGTCAATAGATTCCAATTCCACTAATTGCACAGAATTCATTAAAACTGAACTTTGAAAGAAACTAGGCCCGACAGGCCAGAAATAAACAACAATCAAACTGAGAAGCCTTTATTTTTAAATGGTTAAAACAACATTTTACAAGCAGTACCAATTTAAAGGGGACTGTTTTACATTTCTTTGTATCTGTCCCTAAACACAATATAAAGCAAATCAATGTTGTAGTTTTTCCTTTGGAGACACTTACTTCTTAGTGAATGTATTTTGTGTTATGTGAGAGGGTAATAAATTCAGTGAAGCAATGACATTTCTGCTGGATAATATGCTGAATGTTAATGACAATGGCACATATATGTAAAACTCATGCTTTTAACAAAGTACCCTTTCTTTCATGATTGCTTGAAGTTGTGATGCATTTCATAACACTTCAGCAAACAATAATTGGTTTTGTTAAATAAAGTTGCCTTATAAATTAAAATCTTATCAAAACAGCAGCGTCCATGGTTAAAGTTGATAGAAATTGGCACCTTGGCAATTATACACCAAACCAGTTTGTCATTTATCTTTCCTCAACCATAAATATTGTGCATACATTTATTACACTCCAGATGTGTTTGCGTGCTCATACATTCAGCACAAAGATACCTGCTTTAAAAAGTCACATTTTCTTTAAAACTGACTAAAGTCAATATTAATATTCATAACATGGTTGATTTGATAGATGATTACAGTATGTGAATTAAGAATAAAAATGCCAGCTTTAAAAAAAGAAATGTCATTTTGTTGACAACACTAACCATATAAACATTTCCAGTGGAGTGTCATTAGCTGGCAAAAAGCTATGGAGGAGAATGGTTTCCACAGACAGTAGTTGCACTCTGGTGTACGAGATCTACTCGGATATTAAAAATCATTCTGGGAGTTCTATTAAGGTCATAGGAGTGTGTTAGCTTTTTGAGTTTTTAAAAAGTCACCAGGATGTGATGACAAACAGAAAATTATACAATGTGAATCTAAATAACTGAAAGAATGCATTAGTTAAGATAACTCTTCTGTTGCTTGTCACCTTCTTGGGTTAAACACAAACATGTGAATGTATTTATATAAAATACGTGTTGTCTTTAAAATCTAATATTTCATTATTAGCTTATCTAATCCTGGTCTCTATGTAACCTGTCTGATTTTTATTATATGAGAGTAGCTGTTATTTAATTCATGCTAATATTGGACTCGGCTTTCACCAAGATAAAAATAGATAACAGTGGTAGGAACCAACCAAGATGCAGCTTCAATGTAATATATGAGCCCAGCGGTTTTCCTCCATATGGTAATATGGATTTCCTATTGGCCCGGTGTTGATGGCTGAAGGGTAATAGTGGCTTCAGGGATCAGCTTATTTGCGGCCTCTATGGCATATCAGCACAGGCAATGGCGACAATCCTGGCTCAAGGATCAAACAAAGTGTGGCCTCCCTGGCGCCTCAGCATGACAACCGTCTGGAATGGGCTGGGTGGGGCTTTGCAGGGGTTATCAGGTGGGCTCCTCTCATCAGGTGTTTTGTCGATAAGCCCACAACACCTCAGGAAGGCTTGACAGTGATGCTGGCATCCCAGCTCCACTCCCCCTCCATCCCAGCCCAGTTTACTTACCTTAGCCATCCATTCCTTTTCATTGAAGGTAACTTTCTCTATCACTTGCCTTAGCCACACATTCTTTTTCATTGATGTTAACTTCATCTTTTCATGTCCCCAACTGGCCTCTTTCCTCTTCAAGTTGCTAGTTGCCAGTTGCTTCTTCTCTTTGCCTCCTCGGATAGAGCCTTTGGTATACGTCAAAATTCCTGTCCACTGAATCCAATGTCTCTGAGAAGCTGTGTCATGGAGTGTGCAACAAATCCCCGACAACTCACCTCTACTGGATAAACCCAGACTCTCCACCCCCGCTGTTCCACCTCAACAGCTATTTCTGCATACCAGAGTTTCTTCCTCTCGTATGACTCATCCACAGAATCCTCCCATGACACTGTTAGCTCCACAAGAAAAATGAGGCATGCTAAGATTAACCACAGGACAATGTCAGGTAGAAGGGTAGTTGTCGCAGTCTCGGGTGGGAAAATAAGGTGCTAGTCAACATCTGCTTACATTTTCCAATCTCTAGCAGCCTCCAAACATCCCAGGCGGATCTTACTTCTAATAACCTGCCTGGTTAGTTGCTCTCCTGGATGGAGAAATGCTGTTATCTGGGTGCCAGCTATTGCTGATATTGCCGGCGAGCTGTTGATCTTATTACACCATTTTTCCAGTGCTAAAGCCAAGCATCACAGCACCAACGTTCTCCTTTCAGCTGGAGCTGATTTGTGTCATCTCGGGGGAGCCGAGCTGAGACCAAGGCCTTGTTTTCCATGTTGTACTTCCCATGATATCACTGATCTTCCACCACATCCGTTGCTGCCCACTTTCTCAGTTCTCACTACAGGTGCTACCTTCCTTACACACTCATCACATGATTCCATCAGTGTAATTTACAGCTGAACTGTACTGCACTTGAATTCCTCAGTTAGAGCTGAGACTGACAGCTGCCGTTTCCCTTTACCATAGACTGCTACCCTGCTAAGGCATCGTTGAACTCCCTGCCATTTCCTAATGTATGAACTAATCAAGGCTTCCAGTCTATTTTGACCACAGCGACCATGGAAGAAGACCAAACTGACAGCACTATACTTGAAAGAAAGATACTTGAAAGACTTGAAGCTTGCTCGATAGTGCACTATACTTTCGATGCTCTTTAGCCCTTGCAGTGCCTGCTGTCTCACCTCTCCCACTCGGACTGTGTCCTTTAAATCTCTGTCATACCTCCTAAGACTCCTTACACGCTTTTCTGACACTGTTGGAATGGCCTCACCATCAATATAGAACACCTTATCCACTACTTTGCTGTCGATGATGGAAATGCTTCTCAACTTGGCTGGCTTGAACTACATGCATGCCCATCTGATCTTATCTACTAATTTGCCAAGTAACCGAATGGTAGAGGCTACTGTTGTATAATCATGGTGGTCATGTCATCTATGTGTGCTCTAAGTGGTGGCATCCGCATGCCAGAAGCCAGCCGTTCTTCCACTACCCATTCCGAGGGCTTAATAATGACCTCCACTTCCACGGCAAAGCCAGTGGAGAAATGGTGCAACCTGTCATGATTCCAACTTCGAGAAACTGCCAAGTAGCGGTAAACTCTGGATTTGAAAAACAGCGGAAAGTCCCCGAAGCTGGATTTCACTAACCTTGCCCAAATGAGCTTCAGTGGCACTGAACCATATGCATTAGCTAAGTCAAGGAATGTTACATGCAGCTCCTCCTTCTCCTTTTTTGCTTTGAGTGTCAGATCACACCAACATTTTCCAAGCATCCCAGAAAGACTGGGATACCTGCTTTCTGTATGGAAGGGTCTATCATGCAGTTCTTCAATAGATGTTGACAACCTTTGTGCCACAATGCTTTAGGAATATATCACCCTCCACATTTACCTGGGAAATTGAACTGAATTGGCTGATGCTGGTAGATTCTTCTTTCTTGGGGGGATAAAGACCATCCCTGCTCTGTGCCATGCCCTTGGAACCGTCTGTTTTACCCACACTACCTCCATCAACCACCACACGATTCTTGTAAAGACAGTATGGTACACCATTGAACAATGATATAGCCCTTGCTTTTTTATGGCTTGCTCACCTTACACTTAGGAGCACAGTCCTCCATTTGGTATTCTGGTGGATTAATAGGTGTAATATCAGAGGGAATGGGCATTTAAATTTAAACAGTGCCATTAATTGTATTGCAGAGTATGCTTAGTTTTTGTTTTCTGACAGAGACCACATTGTTTGCCAAAGTGCAAAGATTGTGAACAGAAGGTAAGTTTTACAATTAATTGGTAAATCATTTTTGATTAAGTGTTTCTGAAGTTATGAATTACTTAAACCAGTATATCTTACAAGTGAAGCTGGAGAGAAGACAGACGTTGGAAAATAAAGCTATATAAACTGCAGTACAGCGACAGATAAAGCTCTGTAGTTTACACATGAAATGATAAGTCACATCCTTGTTGGTAGCCCTTTAGATTATGGGACATATATAACCAGGTAATCACATTACAATAACGATACACTTACCAATCGTTCATGCTGCTACGTGATAACTACTGATGCAATTGTGTGCAATTACATGACATTGGCCTGTGTAAGCAAATTAGCTATGTTTTATTATTACTATATTATTACTATATATAGTAATAATATATATATATATATATATATATATATATATATATATATATATATATATATATATATATATATATATATATATCATTATCATTATTGTGTAAAATGTTTTTTTTTAAAACTTTGCTTTCATTTTCATTTAAGATGGTACTGTTGTGCTATTTTGCATTTTCAGAAACATGATGTTATGTTAATATGTGTGAATTTAGTTTATTTAAACAAGGAGCATTTTACCAAGAACAGTGTGAAAAACAAACTAAAATAACACATTTACTAATTGCTATCCAGTATCCACTTGGTCTGTCAGACAATTGAAAAAAAAAAATTACATCCAGCTAAACTAGACTCCTCAATCAGAGAGGTTTTGTGCTTGTGGAGAATCAAAAAATAGTCATGGTTGAAACAGACGACACTAGATCAGGTTAAAGTGTTACAGAACATCCTGCAGTGTTTATATTTCTTTGAGGAGCATCACAGTGTTTCCAGTTCGTGCTCCCTCCTGCAACAATGCTTGTGGCCTGGTTGAAACGATTAGCATATCGTGGGGGCACTAATTTGACAAGCAGCATTACAGAAGGCAGCGTGATCTGGACACACTATGATACCCTAACAGAAATTCTCTTTGAGTAGAAATGTATTCACCGGGTGACTCATGAGGTGTGAAAAAAAATCAGGGTTATGTTTAAAAAATATTTTGCTGTGATACAGAAAAGTTAAAGCAATGTGTTTCTTATAAACACTGCAGGGTGTTCTGTAACCTTTAACCTTTTTCAGGAATGTCACTTAATTTGTGACTCTGTCAAAGTTTTCTTTTTTATATATATTTTATGTACATCGCCATTAATACTATAGCACAATCAACAGTCAGTGTTCCTTACAACAAAGTATGAAAAACAATAGCTGCATTGTACATATTTCCTCAAGTGAAGACATTTCAGTCATCTGCGCAAGCTAAACAATAATTAATTTATACAGCAATGCAAGTGGAATCATTTCTCTACCTCTGCACCAAATATAGTGGCTTCTCATAAATGAGAATACATTTTCATAAATAAACCATGTTATTTGTGCTTAGCAAAAATGAACACGTTATGAATGTCATGGCAAAAATAACTTTTGTTGTCGGTGGATTCACCACAATAAAAGTCTGTTACACTCCTTGGCCAGATCCAATTTTACTATATTTTAGTTTAAGAATTACTTTGTTATTTAAAAATAATAATAATAATAATAATAATAATAATAATAATAATAATAATAATAATAATAATAATAATAATAATTTATATATAAAAAATAACACAAAAAGTGAAACGTTTACAAAAATTTCTCGTTCACTTCAAACATTTTCAGCCTGATCAAGACTCTTACAATACAAACAGAAACCATATGAATGAAAATAGGGGAGTAACTGAGTCCATTTGAGAATAACACCAGACCAATGAATGAGGAATAGGAACTAGAAAATAGCACAGCTCTGAAAGCAGACAGCACATGTAATAATCGCAGTGAGCCAGAGCAAATCCATCACCTCGAACAGGACTTGTTGCCTCCTCAACTACTGCAGATTAACTGAGCTTAAAAAAGACGCCATTCCCACAACCCTCCCACCGGGAACCAAATAACCAATTAAATTAATGTTCCTTCTGTCACACAACCAATAGCAAGACACGGACGTACAAATTTAAAGTGAAGAAATAATGACAAAAAAAAAACCTCAGTAGAATCGTTGTATAAATCTAATATGCAATGGCCCAACTGACTGATCTGCCACTCGTGAACGTGATGTGGCTTAGGCTAACTCCTAAAATAAATTTGATATTTTCAGTTGGGCCCGTCATAGCAAAAAATGACATCGGGTGGGCTCGTCAGTGTGTTTGTCATAATAAAAGTTTTGTTCCTCAGCTTGTTTTAAGTACTGTAGTTTTTTTTTTTTTAACGCTATGCAAAAAGTGAAAGGTTAACAAATATGTATTATTCATCATTCAAATATTTGCAGCCCAATCAATATCATTACAATACAAATAAAAACCACCACAATGAAAATAAAGGAGTGAGTCAATTTGAGAATGGCACAAACCAAGGAACGAGGAACAGAAACCGGCAAATAGTAACAGACAGCACAAGTAACAATCACAGTGAGCAACTAGACTAAGAAATAAATGTCTTTATACATAATTCAGGGCCTACGTGCACAAATCCATGACTTCGAACAGGACATGTTGCCTCCTCAACCACCTTAACTGGGCTTCAAAAAGACACCATTCTCACAACCCCGCCAGGAAACAAAGAACCAATTAAGTGAAAATTTATTTGGTCATACAAACGTGTAAGACACTGATGTAACAATAGGTCGTTCCAGACTGCGGAAGGACACCACCTCTAATTTAAAGTCCCAATTTAAACTGAAAAAAATACAGATAAAAATAAATAAATACAGAAAGTATTGTATAATTTAATATGCCATGGGCCAAATTAAAATATCGGATTTATTTTTTACTTGTTAGCCTGACCTTTTCGACCTCAGATGAAGAAGTCAAGGCTAATCCTCAGTTTTCAAAAAACATCAACAGCTTGTTTTGGATATGGTAACACCTGTCAATCAAATATTTACCTGCCCTCTATCAATGTCTTAACTTTTGTTCTGTCCATTGTAATTGAAACTGACTTGCAACAGATATTTATATACTACAGAATGAATTAGCCATGCGCGATAGAACTCATTACACAAAGTATATCTCAGGTGTTTCCAACGTTTTGTCCACCCCTTATAAAATAATGACTGGAATAAAAATGCACTGAAACTGATGGTAAGTGAAGCCTAATATTTCTCTCCAACCCTTTGCCAGGTAGAAGAGTTAGACTGCACTGACCCCGTCTGTTTAAAATCTGTAACGGCAAGTTTCTTCATCCTCAGGGACAAATCTGCAATTAAGAACCAGTCAGACAGATACACATTCATTTCCCCATTTGCAATGATAACTGTGAAATTTACCCAGCTCACAAAAGAAGAAAAATAATTTCACTAATAGCCTTAATGGGTTTAAGTGTCTTTGGATAGCAGCCAACTGAGACTTAGACATGGATGTGTGGGTAGAGTGAATAAGCAATGTCTACTGTGAGTCTTCTTTGTCAGATAAGATTTCTGAAGAAAAAACATTTAAATGAACTTCTCGCACTGATGTATCTACTGATATCTATCTGCAGCACAATAGTAAAATGAATGGTAATTAATTTAATTTGATAACAAGAAAACAGATATATGGTAAGCTTGTTGCAAGATTGCATTTTGCCAATAATGATGGTGACGTTAACGAAGGAATGAAGCGCTGCCAAATATATGTATAAACTGCTTATGTTGAGTCTCACTGACTTCCATGCTGATTCTGTTGTGCAATAAAAAACATATATTAAAAAAACATTGCAGTGTCTGTTACAGTATATCCTATTGCTCCTGCTGCACATGCTAGTACGACTACTACGACTACTACTAATAATAATATCAGTAAGTGATTTCCTTTTTTAAATCTTCACACTTATGGTAGCCATATGCATCAAATAAAACATACTCATAAGTTCCTTGTTAAACTTTCATCAAATTAGATTTGCATTATTCTTACTGATATTAATTGATTGTTTTTTATATTTTTTCACCTAATTGTTTATATATATATATATATATATATATATATATATATATATATATATATATATATATATATATATATATATATATATCCCCTTCAGTCACACATATTTTATATTTTATTCAGTTTTTAGCAATTTGAAAACAGTGTGTGAACTCTATGGAGTTGCCCTGCCAAACAAAAAAAACTGTATTTTCTTTAAGTCACCCCTGAATTCAAATCGCAGTTACATTATTTTTTAATTTCTAGGTACCATCACGGAACACTATATTAATGATATTAATGTAGATTAAAGCATCAGAGTAAGTCACATACTACCGGTATATTACAAATGAAAATGGTAAAAGAAAATATGTTCAGTACAGTAAATGGCAGTCCTTGCAGTTTACTGTAGCTGGAAAAGGGTAAATTACCTTTAACTTTATTTCAGTCAGTCTTATTGTCCTGCTTTGTTTAATTTGCTCAAAGTGACCTTCTGTCAAGTTCACAAACAAAAATAGCCTTTCGATTGTATCACCATCTTCTGACACACATCTCAGATGCTTTCATTTCAGTCAAAAGAGTGTGACTTAAATTTGAGAACATATGCATTATTGCATTATAAAATAGATACATAAATAGGAAACTTAACGCGGCACAAGTGTACACACAGTAACTGAAGAATATATTTTCAATTTTTTATTGGCCAACTAAACTGACTATCTCCAGGAAATGTCAGATTTGTTTAAAAATCAATGATTTACATTACAGTCTCAAATGAAACCCTGTCTGGGGACTTTGGTTTGCAAATTTAAAGAATCATGCAAATCAAAACATTCAGCTTTGTACCGAGTTGTTTTACACCTAGGGCTTTTAATTGACTATTTAGGCCAAATACACAATTGTATAGTATTAGCATAGTACCGTTGTTAGAAGTCAAAAGCCAATCAAAAGTATAATTTTGGTTTGAGGAAAATAAGGACTGTACTGCTAAGGTAGTAACTATTGTAGTGACCTAGGGCAATTTATTCTACATAAAAACAAGGACATGTTGTTGTCTGTAATTGTAGAAGTACCAGAACCAAACCAAATCTATTTTCCTATTGTACCAATATAACAGTTTAACAGTCTAATGTAGTTAGGACAGGTTAAGCTTTTTTTCATAGTTCCCAATAATAAATATGCTGCAAAATAAGAAAACCAAACTATGAGGGGTACAATATGTGTCTTTTTAAAGGGTACCCAGGTATTTGTTTTTGCATGTGTTCCCAGTTACATGCTATCTATACATATTGGTAATACATATTGTAGACACCCTAAAATATGTATTACCACCCTATAATATTTATAGATATTTAGTCTATTTAAATGATCTATACAGTGGCCAGTATGAATACTGTTCATTACTCAATAATAAAAGAGAGGTTTGTAAAACAAATCTAGTTTATAAATCTGAGGTGGATTTAAGCTCTACTACTGTCTGAGGTATTATTGTTCATCATAGTTTATATCATTCATTTTAAATTCTCTGTAGAGACCATGATAGTTTCCAGTTTAAATCATATTATTTGTCTTTAATGAGCTTGAAAACTGAATCAGTTGAGGACTATAATGTTACTGAGGGAAAGCCTGCATTTTATAATCCCAGTGAGGGAGTAATACTTAACTAAGCAGCTTCTCAGCAAGAGGGTTAACCAGGGGCCCCATGGGCACAGAATCAGTATGTTTCTATTGAGAATAAACCCATAAATTTAGCTGTGCTGCTGCATGCAAGTAAAGAGGACAACTCTGCTAAGCAGAGCTGTTCTGCTCACTCAGTCAAATTGGAATGCTACTCTCCATGGAAAAGTTCCCATACAGAGCCAAGTCAATGATGCTATTACTAACTTGTGCTCCCCTGGGGTATCTATGTGCATATATATATGCACAGAACTCTTAAGTGATATGCACTTAACCATTATATGGCTTGACTGGGGAGACTGGTGCAACACAGAAAATATCAGGCTTGTCTAACTTACCGAAGATGGCAGCAGAAAATGTGAAAATTCACAATACGTTTGTGAGGTCTTTGTATTATAGAAAATATTGTGACAAAAGAAACTTCACACTTCTTGGCTTCATAACACATATATACCAGTGTTGTTGATATGCAAACATTTTCATCTCCAAGTGAGCAAGTATAGCAGTAGGATTTCAGTGATCCATCCCTTTAATTTGCATTAAGGAATGCAGAGAAAAAGCTTCCTGCATACTGGGCATTACAGATACATTATTTTAACTTTAGCAATTAAGCTGAGCCAGATCCAGATTTTAAAAATAGTGAAATAGGAACCTTTGTAATCTAAGCTCAACAATAGCTTTGATCATATTTTAAGACATTTGCTCTGCATTTTTTCCCCTGATTTACCCTATTTGTAAGCTGACTAACAAAAAAACACACAGAATTGTCAGCATAGACCACTTAATACAGTAGCACATATACATAATACATCCCATGAAAGAATGCATAGACGGCAATTTAGGAACTCTTCAACATTATATTTTATTTGCTTTCCACTGTAGCATAGCATTTATAATTATATCGTTTTTTACATTAGTGTTCTTTCAACTGACTGATGTCTTGTGTTTTTTTCCCCCTTGTCTTACAGGGTTAACACTGGTGGTTTGTTGAGGTTTCCATCATGAAACACAGAAAACCCATGAGGGCCCAATATGAGGATTGCACGATACAGTACCTCATGAAAACATAATGAAGTTCAAAAAATCTCATGAAGTCTCTTGATACCTCAAGAAATTAAACTCACAGACACTCAAGAGGTTTCTCTAAAATGTCCATCACAGTATTTATGTTGCTATTTGAACATATTACAATGTAATTAAAATTACGAAGCATGGTGCACTTTAAAACATTCATAATTAGGAACCCAAAGTGGACTTTATGAAGAAATTTGAATTATCATTGAACCCCTTGAGAAGACTTGACAAATTCATTAGAGTTCCCAGAAGATTCTAATAGGGATCTAATGGGAAACTCATTGGGAACCAAGAGCCAAAGGAGCATGACACAATTATAATGTAATCAGCAGGAAAAGATAGATTGCATGAGTGCTTGAAGATATTTCTTATTAAAATGATTTTGTTTAACATACACTGCATTGAATATATAGTACAATACTGTCTGTTTTGGAGTGTGTATGCTTTTTCTTTATTATTTGTTTATTTAGCAGATGCCTTTATCCAAGTCGACTTACAGAGACTAGAGTGTGTGAACTATGCATCAGCTGCAGAATCACTTACAATTACATCTCAACCGAAAGACGGAGCACAAGGAGGTTAAGCGACTTGCTCAGGGTCACACAATGAGTCAGTGGCTGAGGTGGGATTTGAACCGGGGGCCTCCTCGGGTACAAGCCCTTTTCTTTAACCACTGGACCACACAGCCTCCCTATCTACTTCATTAAAATAAAAAAAAGGTTATGGGTTTCAGTCTGTTTTCTGGGATATACCGCTCAGAATACTTATTTATTTGTTTATTTTTAAATAAAGGCTACTTATTTGATCTTTTTGGTAAGAAACTATATCTGTGCAATAACTGTAGATAAAGCATTCTGTATTGGAAGCCACACGGTTATTATTAATGGATAATTAAGAGGTATCACTGACATAAAGGATGTTGTTATGGTGTTTTCTTTCCGAGTAGTCGCTGTAGTTATTATTATTGAGGTGTACTTGCCGCTAATGCAAATCTTGTTTTAGCATTGTTATTATTATGCCGGTCAGACACCCATGCTTACAACTACATTGTCATGTTTGCTACATGTTCTTTAAATTCTCAAATTAATAATAAATACCTGGGTAGTAAAAAGAGACCCAGTTCGGGTCGGGTAATTTAAAACCCAACGGGTACCCGGATTTTCAGGTACCTGTGCCGACCTCTAATATATATATATATATATATATATATATATATATATATATATATATATATATATATATATATATATATATATATATATATACACACACAGTCACAGACAAAAATATTTGGGCAGTTCAGAAAATGAGAAAAACCACAAAGAAAGTGATTTCTATAATTTATTATTGTTCTATTGAAAGATATAAATTAAAGTAGAGATACAGCTTTATAATAAAACAACAAATTATTACATAACATGCATAAATGAAAAATAACCTACAAAAACTAATTTCATACTTTGACAAAAAGTATACAAACTTCCATCCAATGATTCTTTGATCCTTCTACAATACAAAGGTTGTCAGTGCCCGAGGAAGAAAAACAAGCCCATATGTCATCTGACCATAAAATTTGGTAGAAGAAATCATCAGGCTTCTTCAAGTATTGAATCGAAAACACCAATCACTTTCTTTTGTGTATTGTTTTTAACAAAGGTTTGCAGCTTGATTTTCGCCCATGGGCATTCATCTTGTTAAGGTATCGTTGAATTGTTCGCTCATGACTCTTGATCATCTCTAAATTCTTGTATCAAATCTTTTGCAGTAATCCGAGGATTTTGCTGGGCTGCTGGAATGATTCTTCTTCCAGATTTTGCACAAGCTTAGCTAAGGAAAGGATTTTAACCAATTAAACTTGGGTAAAAAATGTATTTCAACTTTGTAAATACACTCATTGTCAATTGCCAATAATGTTTGACAATACTAACTAGAACATTACATTTTTAAATTAGATGGGTTATTTTTTTAGACTGTTTATTCTAAAATGTGTGCATATCATTTATAGATAGATAGATAGATAGATACAAATGGAGCACAATGTTATACTGGTAAGCTTCCTATTCAAGTGCTACATTTATTTAGGCTGTGGTATTCCATGAAAGCAACACATAGCAGCACTTTGCTATGGATTGTTTAAGGTTTTTTTAATTATTATTCATACAGTAGTATGGCATAATGCCATTTTTCTTAGATGCTGGCAATAATACATGTTGTCAGGGGAAGTGTAAGTGTGGGGGGCCAAGCTCCATTCCAAAATGGTGTAGGCTTTGGTTGGTGAAAACTGAGCTAACAAATACAGGTGCCGTGATCCAGGGAGATTAAAAAACAAGATATCCTTTTATACAGTCCTTGAGGGAAATGTTGAATATAAGTTTGTGAAGCATTTTTAATATTATTTTTGTACTACTGAACTTTTTTTTTTTCCCCCCCAACAGGAATACAGCTCCAAAAAAGGAGCAGCTGTGATACATTTTTGAGGAAAGCCTTAAACAAAATACAAAAAGACACGGACGGTTTAATGAGTTTCAAATTTAGTTATTAACTAGAGGGACATTTATTTTCATCATCATTGATGGCTAATATCTTATTATGGGGAATAATGTCCTTATGAAGGCACAAGTTAAGACATTTAAGCCACAATTAAGATGGATGCATGTTTCATGTGCCATCTGTTTGACTTCACTGATATTGTAATGTACTGTACTTGTTTAATATTTAGAAATCAACAATAAACGCAATTTCCATAGTTATTCTGACTGGACTAAATTAGAATACAGTGCTTTTATTATATAGAAAATAACATATTAAATATAGGTACTGTACAAAATAAATTTGATATAAATTAATTTGTAAAGGCAATCATAACTGACAAAATAACCTGTACATCACTGTATCAGGGCTGAGGCCATCCACATAAGGAGGGGGCTTCTGTAAAGGCAATCATAACTGACAAAATAACCTGTACATCACTGTATCAGGGCTGAGGCCATCCACATAAGGAGGGGGCTTCTGTAATTGTTTATTATAAATACGAGTGTTGTAATTTGTGTAAATAAGAACAGGATTGGTTTTAATGGAGAACCTGACGCTCTGTGTGTAGCAGCCTGCCAGCTGTGTTTAGTTGCAGGAGTGAGCAGTGTGTGTGTTTACCAGCTGCGAGCTCCTAATCAGCAGGTGGGCATGGTGCAGTGGAGCGCAAGGCATAAAAGGGTCCTGACTCCCGAATACACAGATCAAGGCTGCTGTAATCCACAGGGGTCAGAGCACTGCTGCTGCCTAAGCATTGGCCTGTCTGTGCTGCTGAACTGGGTTCAGGAAACGAAGCGACCCCCTCTAAAGCCGATCGTGTGTATTTTCCGAGGTTGGGAGGTGGTCGGGGGTTTGTTCCGGGATAAGGAAGCTGCAACGCAGGGACAGGGAGTTAGTTTCGGGATCGTAGATCCCACCCAGTATAGCAGACAGGTGTGTTAGCAGGACCTCTATTTGTCAGCGGAGTAGCTCGAGCGGTCTTCACAGTACCTTTTATTTGATAGTTTTTTGTACAATGTTTATTTTGCCATACATACACTGGGCCGTATGTCCCTGTGGCAGGCTGGCTCGCAGTGGTGACGTCACGGACCAGGAAGTACAGAAACCAAAACAATGGATGGGCGGGTGAAGCTGAGTGCAATGGCACTCAGCGTATTTATTAATAAATCAAATAAACAAAACAAATGATTTTAACAAAACAACAAAACAAATGGACACGAGGGCCAAACGAATCAGACAGACAAACAAGTAAGTGTCGTGCTGGCTAATCCAGTACGTTTTAGCAATTGTTAATTTCTGTCTCCTCTCTATCTCCCCGTACCTCCTCTCTGCACCCAACAACCAACCCCTCAGCACGGACAGCTACTGGTTCTTATACTCTGGCCGAGGGGTTAACTAGTTGTTAATTATCTTATTACCCCTCGGCCACAGTCTGCACGCGTTTGGTAAGGATGCATGACTGTCAGCTAGTTACATAATCAGTAGCTGATCAGTCATGCATCCTCACGGGGTTTTTAAATATAAATATAAAAAACAATAACAAAGACGCCGCCGCTTTTATCCGCCGCCAAACAAATACAAATAATAATAAATAGGGGCGGGACACTCCGCCACAGTCCCCCATGAACCACTATTGCTGGTAGTGTAACGTGGGGTTCGTATCTGTACTGAATAAATAAAACCTGTGTCAATCCCAACCTTCTAGTCTCCGTCTCCTGTCAATCAAGCAGCGAACACCCATCCACGTCATCCAGATCATTCAATCAATCATTCATTTCAAGTACTCCTTCCATCACACGTAGCGAGTCCCCTGTTACAATCACATATTAAAGTGGTATGCAAGTTGTCGGAACATCTCTTTTATGCAGCAGAAAAAGTATCCAATTAAAGAAAAATATTGTATAAAAGCCATACAACCAGTTCCCAGAATACTACCAATATGGAATAACAAATAATTAAAAATATTCCCTTGAAAACTGAAGTTTTACAAGCATAATCTCTAAACAACATTAACAAAAGACATTGATGGATAATTAGCTTGGTGTCTTGATTTAAATTATGGAACTTTATTTACAAAGACTGGAACAATAAAACATTTTAAGATACCAGTTAAGAAATGTATTAAATAGTGACCTTAAAAACAACATTTTGGATTGAGGTAAATAGCCAGCAGATAATTCAAACCCTGTGCAATATACTGTATATATATATATATATATATATATATATATATATATATATATATATATATATATATATATAATGTTACTTTGGACATTCACTGGTAAATCTTAAGAATAACCAAGTACCTTTAGCTAATGACCGAATGTCTCGCTTTAGTGAATTGTAAGGCTTCAGGAGTCCTGTGTAACTCCAAGTGCCACAAGAGTCTACCATGCTGCACTAAGTAAGTAAAACTACTATGTAATTGGAGTACAATATCCTTCAGCACCATTGTGAATTGTTTTATACGTACATTTACCAGAATGTTAGTTTTTCTACATAAGGGGATCACAATATTGTTCAGTACCATTTTGTTTTGTTCATTTGTGCATTACTGTAAGCTCATTAATAATGATTTTGTTAATGGAAAATACGTATGCAGAAATAAACATTAATAATGATGATTTCCACTACATGAGAGTAGATGTTAAAACTTCATGCTGATTTGAACTTGGCTCTCGCCAAGATAAGCACCAACTAAGACGTAGCTTCACAGTAAACTAATGTGATCCATATGTGTCTCCATCCTTTTGAGCTTCCTTCCATATGATGATGTAGATATCCTTCTGTCTGGTGTTGATGGCTGAAGTGTAATGCTGGCTCCAGGGATCAGCTTATTGCCTCCCTAGCACATCAGCACACACAACGGCTGCGATGCTGGCTCCGGGATCAACCATAGTGCGGTCTCCCCAGCGCATCAGCATGACAACCGCCTGGATTGAGCTAAGTAGGGTACATCTCTGGGGTCTTCAAGTGGGCACCTTCCATCCTCGGTGTTTCGTCGACTAGCCCACGACACCTCAAGAGGGCTCGACGGTGATTCTGGCGTCCCAGCATCACCCCCCTCCGTCCCCCACTCAACTCAGCCCAGCTTACTTACCTGTATATCAGCGTTTCTTTCTTTCTATTGTGCTTGAGATCCCCATCCAGAATCTTTCCGTCTCAACCACAGCCAGTTGCTGCTCCTCTCTGCTGCTTCAGATAAGTTATTCACTGTGTGACGCAACTCTTGGCCACTGAATCCGACGTCTCTGAGAAACCGGGTTGTAGAGTGTGCCACAAATCCTCGACAACCCACTTCCACTGGGTAAACCCGGACTCTCCATCCTCTCTGTTCCGCTTCAGTGGCTAGTTGAGCATACCGCAGTTTTGTTAATCATTTTGTTAATTTACAATTTATATGATTTTGTACAATTTACAATAAATTAATTATTTGATGATATACCTGCATTTAACCAATAAGCTTTGGTAAATCATAAGATTAGCAGGTAAATGTCAGAAAAGCAATCTATTTCTTCATAATTTCGGACATTACCACCTTATTTACTTAAGATTGACCACAGTCAGACTTTTACCATAACATATATATTGTGGCAGAGTAGGGGGAGGAAAGGTGTAGTCCTTGAGGTTCAGGACTACATCCCCCAGAATACCACGGGATTTAGCCAGGATGAGAAGCACCTGGCTCTAATTGAATTAGGTACACCTGCCCGTAATTAGCAGGCAGGTATTTAAACAGGTCTGTGTGGGGACAGACCTGAAAAAGGAAAAGGTACTGTGTGTAGGTTTGGTGACCAGTAAAGGGCTTAGGGGTTTTATTAGCTAAGACCTGGTAAAGTTTAGTCAGCACTCCTTGGAGGAGTTAGGATTTTGTTTTGTTTATTTTTGTGTTTGTAAAATGAATGAATATGCAGGCACTGCCCTGTTTGAAATAAATCTGTGGTCCCAAGAATCTTAATTTTACACAAGAAGACAGTGTCAAAGGTCTGGAATGTGAAAAAGAATAAACCCGGTTTGCCACTATATATACAGGGTGATTAGAAAGTAAGTAAGTTTCCCACATCAACGCACCATATCATTGATGCGGTACTTACTTTCTAATCACCCTATATATATATATATATATATATATATATATATATATATATATATATATATATATATATATATAGGGAAGCTGGTTGAATTGTGTGATCTAAAACTTACAATCTGTGCAACTCTGATAACAAATGAAAAATATTGGAGGCAATCTGTGCTGCTTCTATAAGACCTTTCCGATCAAGCCAGTTCATTAGGAAGTCACTAATCTTTTCACTTGGGTAGACAGATAAGGTTTTTTTGCTAATGCACAGGGAGTCAGAGTTCAAACCACATTCGATGTTTTGATGGTTAACTTACTAAAGTTCCTGTATGTGCATTAGACAGTTTTATCAGTGAGTTCCTTTCTTACGTTTTCCAATACTCAATAAGATGGGGAAGCTGAAGTGTAGTGGCTAACTGTAGATAACAAATCCCCTTGTCAAAGCAGTACTGACCATCTCATCCAGCTCTATATGGATTAGGCTTTTTTAAGCTCTACCACATGGTAAGAGCATGTAGTGTTAGAAAATATACAGGATTTAAGTTCCCCAAAAATCCAAAACTGTGTGCCTTTAATTGTAACTCACCTTGATGTCCTTATGCAGTCACATCTCAAGCACCATGACAACAGAGGCCCCTGTAGTCATCAATTTTGCATTGCTATTTTAAAAGCCTATCACAACGTTCACATCATGTTTCATTGGCCCATAGCGTACATAAAAATGAACTATTTATCCAAATCCCTTCTCCTGAAATAGTTTTTCAAAGGGAAGATGTTCCCTTTTTATTCATGTCCCCTTCTCGTATCACAGGATCATCACACCAGAAGAAAACACAAATTAATTAAAATAACACAAGGCTTTGAAGGCAACTAAAAGAGACATTTCACATTTACTAAACTGTATGAAAGATTGTAGTGCCCTACTTATGTCCATTCTGTGTGATAACTTATATGTTATAGTCTAATGTTTCCCTGAATAGTATTTAATATACAAAATGAAATATGAGTTGATATAAGAAAAATATACATTATGAATGTTTCATTTTTTGTGCAATGCTTAACCTAACATTATTATATAAAATAAAGGTATTTAAACATCATAATGTAATCAGATATATTCGTTTTCAGTTTAGTTTAATAAATTGGCATTCAAGACTTCTTATATACATAATACATTTGATTTATTTAGTGTTGCCATTATCACCGCCTTGCATATACTGCTCAAACTGGCTGCATCTTGGCACTATTACAATGAAATGTATTGACTTCATGACGCCCACTTGTAAAGATGCATTGCACTAACAAATCAGCACTGTAAAATAATGGCAATGTAGGTTTTTCCTCCTATCAGAATCCATTACTCAGCTGAGCAGTAATGTTATCAGCCTGTATTGAATAGATTAGCTTTAGCTGCTTTGAATAATGTGCTAAGTAAGCAATCCTTATAAAAAAATCTACATCCAAAGGTAGTTCTTGCAGCTTTAGAAATATTTTTATGTTTGTTTGTCTTAAAGGACATGCTTATTTATTTACATTTCTTTTTGACAGTTTTCGCAACAAATAATAAAAAACAACAACCCCCAATATATGGATTTGAATAAATTTGCCAATTGGTCCATAAACTGGAAAAACAAATAATCCCATATCAGTACATTCCAGAATAAATGGTTTATGAATTTGAATGGCAGTGCCTTGGATATGTATAAGCATTCATATAGAACCAAGACCCAGCGGACCTGCAGCTTGCATCCAATACTTTTTATTTCAACATCTGCAAATTGAAACATGACCAATTCTTCATCTGTGAGCTAGTGTCAGAATCCCCAGTGACAAAATATGTTAAAATAAAATATCTAAATATGGTTAGATATAAAACAATAAAGCGCTCATAGGCTAGATACATTAGCATATGTTACATTTGTTAAGAAAATAGAATTTATAATCCCTAAATATTTAGGTAGAGATCCACTTAGGATCCAGGCTGTACATACCATTGATCTATGTCTTCTCAGCCATGGGGGCAGGGGCCGGGGGTATGTTGCTAACATACAAGTTTTGAAAACCACTTTAATTTTGTTTTTAGCAAAACAGTATCTTTTCTGATATATTACAGAATCACAATCAAATTGCTGCCCAGATAGCAATGCAGAAATACAGTGTTTATAAAAAAAAAGTATTAGATGACTCTAGCAGAGAACAATGTTACAGCAGGGAAGCTAGAGAACAGCAGCTGACAGAATTTTAGTGTGGGATGGTACTGTCACAGTGCTACTCCTGAACCTTACTAAAAAAGTTACATTTTATTTTACTTCCAAGGCTGAAGACAAATTGCAACTGAGTAGCTTTAAACCGTCCCTGTGGAAAAAGCCAGCAATCCCACTCTCTTCCACTCATACACACATATTCACATACTGGTCATGTAATATGTCTTCTTTGAAAACTTAGTTGCTTTTTCTTTTATTTTTGACCTCCTCCTCCCCTGCCACCACCTTGCAGCGTGCCTTGTCCTGGGGGGTGGTGGCGCCACGAGCCACTTCCTATCTGCAGCACTAGGATTCATGATATTGTTCGTGTTTTCTCCTAGCTGGCCAATTTGCGGGTAGCTGTCGAGCACCCATAGGTAAGGCCCTTTGAAAATCGCAGACATATTCTTTAATATTCACGACAGTACTGTCACGGGTAAAGTATCGTATTTTGCGGAATGTGCACAGAATTATTCTATAAATTATGCGAACAGGTTATTGTTATTTTTTAAAACATCAAATATAGAGATAAATGCACTGACATCAAAATCAACATCTAAGTTATTCAAGCACTTTACAATAGCTTGTAAAACGGTTTTGTATTTAACAACCTGTAGGTGAAAAGCATCTGCAAGGACAGCTTTCAGTTCTGGTATGTCAGATGCAGTTTCACCTTAGGTCTTACAAAACAAATATAATGTGTAACCCATACTGATCTTGGGCATCAGTCGACTCGTCAGTGACCACTGATAAGCAACCAGACATAATCTCCTGCTTGTGATACTCAGCAACTTTAGGTAATTATTCACGTCTCAGCTGGGCTGATGAAGGAATCACTCCACCATTTGCTACGTACAGAAGGGCTTACCTCCATTGCTGTGTAATACGCCTGCTGGATACTGCTGTGATCTGCTGCAGACACATTTTTAGCCTTTTTAAGACATCCATTTTCTTGTTTACAGTGTGTAGTATTTTAATTTCCCGCCTAGATTGCATATAGTCACATGACATAATCACTGCACAGCACTATGTGCATGGCGAATAGCACACCCAGGCACATAGCAGAGCTGTACAGTTTCGTTAATGTGATTTTTATATGAAATACAAATAAATAAATAAACGTGTGCCCATATGCCCCACAGCCAGGACATAACTCCGCCACAAGGTTTATAACATAAACCTCCCAGCCACCATCCCCAACCTCCTCCTGCTGTTGCTGCGGTTGCTGCTGCAGCTTACCTCTCCCCCTTCTGGGCGCTGGACACAACGGGACTTCGGGCTCATCCCTTTCCTCATCTGTGTCCCGGTCGACCTCTGGGCAGCTTTCCTCCTCATGCCCAAATCGATGGCAGTACGTACACCACTCCTCCTCCTCCATGGATTCCTCCCTTTGTACCCACCATGCGAGATCCCATGGCTGGAGCTTAGTGTCCATCCTCTGGCTTCCACTGTCCCTCTGTTGTGGGAGCTGGCCATTCCTCTCTTCCCCTTTTTCTTCCCATTATTTAATTTTTTTTCTCCAAACAAAAAACACTATTTTTGGAAAAAAAGAACAAAAAAACGCGCTTTGCTGTTCCTGGCCCGGCTCCTGGAGGTGTTGTTTATCCCCCTTCTCACACCATATGTGACCAAATGCTGTTGTTGAGTGGCGTGTGTGGTGATGTCACGGACCAGGAAGTACCAGAAACAAAACAGTGGATGGGCGGGTGAAGCTGAACGCTACTGCGGTCAGCGTATTTATTAAATAATAAAACAAAACAAAAGATTTAAACAAACAACAAAACCAAAGGGCACGTTGGCCAAACAAATAATTTAACAAATAAGCGTGCTGGTTTTAGCACCAGCACGATACATAGCAGTTGTTTTAAATGTAGTTTCTCTGTCCTCGCTCTCTTCGCTCCCCGTACTCTCCACTGTACACTCTCTCCTCCAGCATGGACAGCTGCTGGTTCTTATATTCTGGCCGAGGGGTTAACTAGCTGTTAATTATCTTATTACCCCTCGGCCACAGTCTGCACGAGTTTAGTAAGGATGCGTGACTGTCAGCTAGTTAAATAATCAGTAGCTGATCAGCCACGCATCCTCACGAGGTTTTTAAAATATAAAAACAACAACAAATACGTTGCGCTTTGATCTGTGCCGCAAACAAAAATACAAATAATAATAAATATATATATAGGGGCGAGACAATCCGCCACAATATCTAATACATATATTTAGGAAAAGTCACAAACGGGCATGCGCATTACATTCTGGAATGCAGAGTAATTTAAATTTTAAAACCAAAGCAGTCAAATTGACCGCTTGGCTTCGAAAGTGTTAAAGAAAATATAAATGTGTTTGCTTGGCTCAAAAGATGTTTCTAAAGTTACCCCCTCAGTAAACAGATACATTATGCAAAACCTGCAAACTCAAACTCTAAGCTCCATCTAATATTCCACAAAAATGCTATTGTGTGATCTTTGTACTTCAGTCACAATTCCACTAGCGCCTGAATAACTGTGATGTCCTGTGATGTGAGAAATAAAGAGAGAGAGCTTGGAACAAACATTGTCCTTAAAGAAAAAAAAAAAGATGTATCATGCATGCATGCATGCATTCATAGGTTCACGCATTTTATAATATGCTGTCTGAATTTATGATCATGGCCACTTTCATATATATATATTTTATTTTAAACCAAAACGTAAAGACTATATTGGGGTTTTAAACAGAAAAAATAGATGTCAGCCAGAAAACAGGATATGGCCGCTGTCAGTTTTTGAAATCTCTTTTATGTTTATGCCTCAGTGAAGAAAATGTGCTTCTGTTACACTTGGCAGAATGCCATATTTGTCACATTCTGGGACTAAACAGAGGTGAATACAACACTTCTATATAATGCATAGAGATTACAACACGCCCTGTGATGCATTTCAAGTAGAAGACTTTACATAACCCATGCTGGTTTACTATTGACTTTCATTGTTTAGTTTTTTTTTTTCTGTGAGGGTTTAATTTTAGTCAACATACTGAAAGGGAATCTGGCTTGGGCAAGCTGCAGTATGAGAATATAGACCCCTAGCTTTATGGAAACCTACTTCAAAATGTCTGTTGTTTCACTGAAATAGAATTTTAAACCACAGACCTATTTACTCCAAACAACAGAACCAAACCACTAGTTCAATTTAATAAAATATCATTAAAGGGCAGTTGATTTTTCCGCACCTACTAGTTGTTTTAAAAATGGCTTTTGAAATCAGAGTTAAACTGTTACCTATTTTCACAGCATTTTTTTTGAACATTGCTGTTGAAACTAACAGATGCATTGACATGGATTATGTTGATGATGTTGTTGTTTGTATGTGTTGACGTAACATTGATGTAACACGGTTTTAACTGCTGCTGTCAGTGTAGGACCTGTAGAAACAAGGTGGTGAGAATGCTATAAAGATACCTTCCGGGGGGTCAC
This sequence comes from Acipenser oxyrinchus oxyrinchus, assembly GCA_030684275.1. Classification (NCBI taxonomy): domain Eukaryota; kingdom Metazoa; phylum Chordata; class Actinopteri; order Acipenseriformes; family Acipenseridae; genus Acipenser; species Acipenser oxyrinchus. Next base: position 30,616,278 of record CM060249.1, on the reverse strand, counting down.
AGAGTGGCTCATCCAGTTAAAGCGCTGCCGCTGGGAGTGCAGGATGAGTCAAATAGCTTGGACTGCGCCACGTCCAGGCTGGCAAAGAGGCCGAATTTTGCTGGGGACTTCCGAAGGGGGCGTCACTTTGGCTCTGACACTCCCGGGGTGGGGGATGGGAAACTGACAGGGATTCCTTCTCCTCATCGCACAACAGTGACCCCATCGCACAACAGTGACCCCTACTGGCCAGACACCAAGCACATTCAGAGTGGAAAAAAGGAGGGCTGATCTCTGTTCTCCAGGTCTGGTAGTCCGCCCACCTCTGCTCTGGATTGCTCATTTAAAAACAATTCTGGCTTTAGGCTTTTGTGATCGGAGGACGCTCACATGCCCTCAGAATGTCTGTGCTGTGTGGGGACTCACTGCCGTGAGAAGAAAAAACGTAATTGGACATTCCAAATTGGGGGGAAAAATAAATAAAAATAATAATTGGTCACTCTAAATTAAAAAAGATACCTTCCCAACAGATCCTTAAACACCAGAGGCTAAGCAAATGCAGTTGTTATAATATATATAATATTTCCTTAACACTCATATATAGTATAACAATTATTTTAAAATAAGTGTATTTGACAGCCAAGATATGAAATACACTAGAACTTTTTTTCAAAATGATAAATCTATCACAATTGATTCTACCAGACTGATTTGCTTTGAAATACCAGTACTATGAATTAATCAATCTAAATCTGCTTATAGTAGGACCGTATCTTTACACTGATATCTAGTAGTTGCCGTCAATGGTCCTCTATGATAGAGATCAATATTTATTTTTAAATGTAACAATACTGAATGATGTATTAATACAGGCGACTACGCCATTTGTTTTTACTTAGAGGTCAGAGTACTCTCCAACCCATATTTAACACACCTTGTTTAGGCAGATGGTCTGTATCAAAGTTCACCAACACACACACACACACACACACACACACACACACACACACACACACACACACACACAAACAAAACAAACAAACAGGTAACAATCAATTAAAACAATTATAATACAGTTTATTGTTGTAAATTCAAAATTAGAGCTACCAGTATGATTAAAACAATGCCCGCAACCTATTTTAACAGTATTAATAGCACCTTCAAAAATTACCTCATACAGCCTTGTCCTAAATTAAAGTCCATACATAAAGTGTAAAACTAACAATTGTCAATGTCCTGTGTATATAGGGATGTTGTAAAAACTCAAGAGTTGTATGTTCTGTGATGTACTGTACAGTAATCTAAACCATAAAGCATTAAAGACTGTGTTGTGCCTCACAAATACTTTAGGTGTGTGATTAACTCAAATGAACTAATGTTAATCACACCCCCTGTCGTGCCTTAATGCTTAATGTAATAAACCAAACCACTAAATGTAGTGCTGTCAGAGGCAACTAACTTAATTGCATTGTATAGAGTTTAAAGAATGAAAATGTTGCTGGACTGACTCAAAAAGGGTTTTTAAAAAGGTAAATATAAGGCACCCACGAACATAATTTTTAGGAAAAAATGGGAGAATTTTGAAAAAATAAATTAAAGATAAACATATTTACATATAAATATTATTACAGCATAGAAAACATGCAATTGTAAATGTTTTATAATGGGGATACACATACATGTATTATCGTATTTGACACACTCCTACAGGCTCTGAATATACCTAGTACAGAAAAAGCCTACGCCAGTATAACTGGTTAAAACAGTCCATGATTGCCCATCCACCTTTATTTTATACTGTTTACAGAATTAGTGACTTTTAGTGGAGGAAGGTCAACGAGAAGTGAGAGAACAGCTTACACACAAAGCTTTTCTGCTTCTTTAGCGAGCAGCTGAGTCTGCCGTCCTCCAAATCATAGCCCACTCTATCTTTAGAAGTTCTGTAAATCAATGTGCAGTGCTCAGGCTAATCAAAGAACCTAAATAACTAGAGCTCCCAACACAGGCCACGGGAGGATTAAAAATCCAGTAGCCAGAACTAGGTTCTTCGATCCAGGCTTCTGCGCCTAATGAGAACTCCCTGAAGCCTGAGATCACAGCAAAGTCCTGGCCTACTGTTGAGCAGTGGAAGGCCTCTTTAATTCCTTTGGAGATCCTATCTAGCTAGATGAAAATAGATATTGGCCTCTGTGTTGGATGATTAAAAGAATGGGAGAGGATTAGTAAAGATGGTACTGAAAGCTTGAAGTGTCTCATTTACATGGCATTAGTGCTGACAGATAAGAGTTAACAGAACAGGATAACCTTAAGGCAATGTTATGTGTGAATTAAAGCCAACATTTATTTACTTAGATCTTAAAGGGATTAAGCCTTGTTTACTTTGCTACCTGAAATATTGTTTTGTCTTATAAGCCAAAGATGATATACTGAGAGCTGGACTTCTTTTTTAATCTTAACATGTTTTTGATCATGTATTCATGAGAATCCGACGCACAGACAGCTTGCCGCCACAACTATGACCTGTAAAAATGTAAAGTAATGTAAAATATAATCCCTTCCAAAAGCACCTTGAATAAACAATACCCTGTGTTACTCTGCCACTCACTTTGTGATTGGTTCCACTGTATATATTTGTATTTCTATTTTTCAGATAAATATTTCATATGGGTTTATTTGTATGGTTCTCTAATAACCTCCGGATCATCTAGTTTTGGCCAATTTCAGAACCCTCCTTCTCCTCCCCTTCATCATCACAGACACACCCCCTGCTATTATATCCCCAAAAGCATACCCTTTTTAATGGTGTATTAAAAAGCTTGGTGTACTGTATACAGTAGGCTTTAGCAATGCTTGCTGATTGTCAGCATTCTGAAAACGAGTAGGCCTGCCAAGTTAATTTATTAAAACTAATCTGCCCCAGGATATGGCACTATTGCTTCTTACTAGTCTTTTCTAAAACAAACCATAGACCAACTCGCATTTCGCATCTGTACCTTGGAGTATCAATATTAATGCAAACAAAAATGAGTAATGTGACAATTAGTAGCTCGTTTTTCCTAGAGACATGCAAGGTAGGAAAAAAAGTAGTTTAACTAGATTCTAATGTAGATCTGACAAGCTGGCTTTCTGTCATGTTACAGCCTTCCAACTTTAACATTTTCATGTCTACTTGGCAGGTTATTAAAATAAATGAGGGAGCTTTGGACTGCCATGGCACTTTTCCCTAATGGGAGTTGAGGAACCTGCAAGCCAATACCCGTAAACAGACATTGTGAAGGCTGAAAGGAACTGGCTAAAGTGGACAATTAGGATGACTATGTTTGAACAGCTGAATGAAATATTCCTTGTTATTTTAATAATGCAGGCACCGGCTAATTTTCAGAGCCTGATTTTGTCAAGATAATGTGCCTTCTGCTTGTCACTTTTAACTCAATCCCCCGCAATCCAGAGGCGACTTGACTTACAAAGAGGAAAATTGCACACTGGAGAATGTTTGTGTGCAAGGAAACAGAAACTTGTATTTCAATTTCCCTTTTTTTCAATTTTACAGTGAATTTCAGAGAATGTTATTGTTGCAGTATTTTGACCAATATGATTTATTTTGAATATTTGAGATTTCCAGGTACATTAGTTTAAAATTTTGGTTAGGAATTACGATAATATTTTAGCATTTATACTATGTAGGGTTTTTTTTTGTGTTTGTTTTAGTATTTGTATTTACTGCTATGAATTACTTTTGTTCAATTAAACAACATACATGATAACCATGTTATCAGGTATGTTTTTTTTAATAACATTTTAACTGGTGTATTGATTAGTTTACAGTATATCCAACAGGTTAACAGCAATACCATTTTCACACTAGTCCTTAATTTGTTTGCAAGATCGCACTCAGACTTGACTCACTTCCCTTTGTTTTCAAGCCAGAGGGCCACCATGGGCGAGTTCACATAAAACTGGAATTAAAAAATCCTACCTCCCGCTGAAGTAGTGCAGTTAAGTACTGAACAACATTATCAACATTGTACACTGCTTGTTTCTTATTCACAATATATTCAAATATAAACATGCATGATTGTATGTCACTGGCTTTGCATTTAGATCTTAAACTCAACAGTACTGTCCAAAGATACACAGAGAATACTGAAGAAGGAAAACTGCATATGCTGCAACAAAAACTTAACGTTTTGATGAGGCAGTAAACAGTCAAGCCTAGTCAGGACCTCTAAGATTGGTAAGATCTTAAAAGTCACTCAAGCAGAGGAGGTGCTAATTGTAGACAGACCATAGAGGAACATCAGGTGTGCTACAGTGTATATAGAGGCATTTAATTTTCAGTAGGAGACCCTATGCCCCACTGAGCCATAACTCTACCAGTGCTCTCTGAGATCTGACCAGTTAACAATACAATACAAAAAGTGCTCACCAGGTGTGAACCTGCTTAGCTACTTACTGTCTGATGTTTGACCATCTCACAATCCACGTATATTAAAAAGTTGTTTACTTGCTTAGCTTTCTGAAATCTGCCCAGATTACAATCAATAAAGTACTGACCAGGCCTGACTGAGTCAGATAAGAACCAACTAAGACGTAGCTTTACAGTAAACTAATGTGATCCATCTGCATCTGCATGATGTAGATATCCTTCTGCCTGGTGTTGATGGCTGAAGTGTAATGCTGGCTCCAGGGATCAGCTTAGATTGAGCCTGGAACCTCCTGGTAACAAGATCCTTTCTTTAACCTCTGGACCACCAGTGAAAATGTTATGTGTATACACTTGTTGTCAAGAAAAATGCCCTTCAAGTATCACTAAATTCAGTAAAAACAAATGTGCCCATTCAAAATAATAATAATAATAATAATAATAATAATAATAATAATAATAATAATAATAATAATAATAATAATAAAAAGGTTTTTGGACTTCAAGTTGGGCCCAATCCCAACTAGTTCTGATTAGGGATCAACTGTCCTTTTTTAACTATGATTTGTCTATAAATACGTACAGGTTTCTGAAGTAGGGTTTCTAAAGTCCAGGTCAATTGGCCCACATAAACCAATAGCAGTATCATGTTGACAGAAATGCTGATGTTCACTTTCAGCCTTCTTTTGATTTCTCCTCAATGCAGCCCCATAGGGCACTTGAAATACGCACTGTCTGTATCTTTGATTTGCAAAATGTCGTCTTCATAAGTGAAAATTAAATTAAAAGTCATGTCCAGTCTTGATTTAAGATTTGAGTCTACTGTTAGTGAAAAATTGGCAAGAATATAACAATATTCCACTGGCAGTGAGATGGTTAAAGTCAAGCAAGTTATGGAGTTTTATGCAAATAACTTATGCAGAGATTAAAACTTCATCAAAACTTCACTTTTTTTGGATATAACTCAGCAGAAAAGTATCCTAATATCCAGTGTTCATGATGTCATCGCATTTCTAAAAACGAATGGAAATGAATACCTGCAGAATATGCTATCTGAGTACTGCAAATGTTTAAGAATCCATCTGACTGCGCCCGTTTAACTTGTGTTCATTGTCCAGCCTCAGAATCATAAGAAATATCTTCGGACGAGGCTGAATCATATTGCTGATTTTGAAGACTTTACCAGAGATCTATTAGTAAATAAGATTGCTGACAATTCCATCCAGAGGGACCAGTGAGGTGTAATTTCTTTAAATTGGGACATTAATTCATAGCTATTTAATCAGAGGTTGTAAACCCCAACTCCACAAACCAGATTTGGGAAGCCCCATATATTACACATAGTCTAGCACTAAATTTGTGGAAGGTTTTGTTATTTCAGTCCAAAAACAGAAAGGAACACAAAGCCATGGAAAGCTGAAGAGCCTCACAATATTCAAAGGTTAGACATCCAAGGTCTCAGGCGAATACACCAATGAAAGAGACTTTAAAAACCAAGATGGGAATATCATTGTCCCTCCTGCTGTAGATTTTATGGTCTTTAAGCTTATTATCTAATTGCTTGCCAGCGCTTTCAACCCAAATAGATTGACATGAAGCATTGCCTGTGCACTGCCCTCTTCTAGCAGGCGCATCTTTAATTATTTGTTCTGACTCTTGTAATTTCTATCCTCCTAGCTTGTTAATGTCATTACAGGGTTGAAATAAAGTGATTACTTTAAACAAGTATTTATCCACTGGCAGCAGTGCTTCTGGCTGGCTGACATTGAGGATCATTATTAACATTACACACACACACACCCATCAGGATGGCAGCAAAACATATTGGAGCGTTGTGAAATATTCTCAGATGGAGGGGGGTGAGGGGTGGGAGGAGAGCAACCTCCCTTGCACATTTTAAGTTAATGACCAGCATTTCTTCTTCACCGGTCAGGGATGACAGCTTGAACTAACCGATAATGGCATGCTGGCAGTTGAGCAGGCCACTTATGTTATTTCTCCTGACAAGGCTCATGGGAAAGCCACATTTTTCTGACATTTGACCATGCAAATTTGAGTCTTGCTACATTATTCTACATTTACATCCTGTACATCCTTTCAGGCTTGCTGCTTAAAATGTGCTACAAGAACCAGGAGCCTGGCTAATAAAGGCCATGGAATGAAGGAAAGTTAAATATGAATGTAAAAGGTGATCTAAATTAAAGGCCCCAGCTTGTACATCTCAGGATTGAGCTTTCCATTAAAACAAGCATAAAAAGAAGAAGCAGATGGAATGGAAATACATTTAATGTAAAGGACAGGCAAAATATAGAGAGGGGGAAAAAACCACCTTTATAATTTATTACTGAAATTACATTTCTGTGTTTGTTCGTTAATGTCAAATATTCACAACATATTACATCCCAGTCCTTTCAGGGTAAATTGTCCTCAATTTGCCAGATTGATTTTTGAGATTCCTTTAACAGGTAAAAGTGTAAGTGTCACATCATACTGTCAAGAATGATCGACACCTGCAGCTCTGTCTACCTGATACCTGATGCAAATGAAAAACTGGTCATGTGTGATCTATCAGCACCAGGCATTGGGATTTTGGGGGACTATAAGGGTATCCCTGTTGTCCTCTTATTAAGATTACATTTATGTCTGGTGCTTATTTATTAATCAAGTAATTTATTTGAGCATGTACAGAGAACAGCCTGTTTATTTACGAATGTTGATAATGCACCTCTCATTCCCAAATGCTGTCCTCTTAAAAGGTAGTGGAGAAATAAAAATATGTCTGGGGAGAAATTAGCCGCCAGTCTCAGAGGGTCAAACCACCTGACATTTCTACAAACACTGCAGGGGCTCTAGTGTTCAGAAAGCTGACAGGACCCTGGAATTATACCTCATCCAAGTGAGAGGACCTTTAACAGCACAGCATGTGCTAGACTAGGTATTAATAGATGAAAGTATGATCTGTTCCCTTGCAGATCATTCTGCCTGCAGACTCCTATAGTCCAGAACTTGTTGAGAGTGTTTTCGCCTAACCATGTATCCAAAGACAGTTTGAAATGATTCAAGTTAGCAGATGTCTTGGTGACAGCCAGATAAACTGAACTGCAGTGGACACCTTAATTGTGTAACACACTCAATGTGCTGACAGCAGAGGTCCACAGAAAATCCACACTCCATTTCATAACATGTTTAAATGTTATAAGTAAATGTATTGTGATTTTAAGAATGCATGTTAAATGTATGCTTTTAAATCTTAATAATTGAACATAGCTTTTTCATCTACAATAGGTTAGACATTAGACATTGCAAGTTAATTGATTATGTGGTCCGGTGGTTATAGAAAAAGGGCTTGTAACCAGGAGGTTCCCGGTTCAAATCCCATCTCAGCCACTGACTCATTGTGTGACCCTGAGCAAGTCACTTAACCTCCTTGTGCTCCGTCTTTCGGGTGAGACGTAGTTGTAAGTGACTCTGCAGCTGATGCATAGTTCACACACCCTAGTCTCTGTAAGTCGCCTTGGATAAAGGCGTCTGCTAAATAAACAAATAATAATAATAATAATCAATTAAGGAGCATACTGGTACTGTATTTGGTGGTAAACAACACACTTTGCATTGAAAGCTATCAGTAGAGTACCACAGTGGTAATGTTGTGATATACAAATGATAAGAACCAGTACAGTATAGTACACTAGTAATCTACTGCAGTGGATGGTAAGATAGTGCTACTGTGTCAAAACCACTGTTGATCCATTGCTTTGCCTTTGATAGTAATGCTGGGGCAAAAGGTTCTAGCAATGCCCAAGGTGGATTTGGTTGGTCTATAACTGAAGCATGAAATGTTAGTTGCTATAAGAGGTGAAAGTGACAACTGTTTATGTTATATTACTGTTGATCAGAAACTTAAAAGGTAACATAATTCTTTCTAATAAATAATAGAAGTTAAAGGAGTGGTATTTAGACTACTTGATTGAGGCAGCATGTACTGTAGAGACAGGTTTCACTTTATTTTGAAATATGATGTCACCTTCATCATGGCCTGACTGAAGAGTGAGTGGTATTTTTAATGTGCACTTAATTATTGATTGGATAAAGGTGCTGTAGTACAAAAAAATATGTCAAATTTTGAATTTTTCAAAGGTAAAAGGACTGCATTTTGAAGTATTGCATGCCTTATGATTCTTCAGTGTTAAAAACTTTGTCCCCCTTTTTTCATTTTTCTGATAAAAATTTTTTCATAATTGTTTTTATTGACTTGAAAACAAATGTTATCCCACTACTGTGTAGAGCTGCAATGGCATTAAAAAAACTAAAACATGGAAACACCTACACCAATGTTGATATAGATACAGTAGGGAAGACATTTCTTAAATGGAGCTTGATCTGGTACATAGGTGCCGATTCTGTGGCTGCTCCGGGCCTAAGGCACCCATGGGGAAAAATAAACAGCTGCTCAACACCCACCCCACGACAGTTTTGGTTTTATGCGATAAAGGTGATTAATGATCTTTCATGTTAAAAAACATCTAAAATGAAAAGGTCCTGCATAGTACAAATACATTTCTCAGTCATCGCATTTATAAAAACTGAAGGAAATGAATACTTGTGTAATATGCCACCTGAGTATTGCAAATGTTTAAGAATAACAGATGAGGCTGAATAGTGTTGCTGCCTTTAATGTTCATCAGTACCTTCAGCAGAGATCTGGATGTTAATAAGACTGTAGACAATTTCATCCAGAGGGCTACAGTGAGATGTAATGTCTTTACATTGTGAAGACTGTGTGTGTATGCGAGTACATTAGTTATTGTTGTAATTCACAGTTATTTAATCAGAGACTATAACCCCCAAGTCACAAACCATAGCACCCCCACCCCCAGGGCACATTTCAAAGCCCCCACTGGCAGAAACAAAAGCCTATGATTTGGTATACAAATGTGTTTTCTACAAAAATGGTATATTTGGTTGCTGAAGTTCTTTTGGGTCTTTAGTGCTTACCCTGTCATTGCTCTGTTAAAACCGACTGGAAACAAGGACAATTCATGTGTGACAACGCTTTATAATATACTGGAACTACAAATATAAACTTCTAAGAATGTGAACTGGTGAAATAAAAATGCAATAAATAATGTAAATAGGCTTATGTCAGCTCTAAGAACACAGTTGAGGAATAATGGTTGTTATCTCAAATAGTAGATTATTGCCAAAAAGGATAAACCTTTATCAGATCATTATTTTGTCATTTCAGTGTCCAACTCACTGACACTTCATGGGATATAGAGCTATTTCTTTGATAATTTTTATTTTAAAGTGCACTGTTAATTTTTTTCTATGCTGCTGTCTTTCTTAAAACAACCCAAATGTAAAAAGAAAAAAAAAAAAAAAAACTAAAATTAGATATTACCATAAATGTGCATGTCTGCTATGGGCATACGTGTGTTATTTAGGTGGTTATGAAATATAACCTGGTATAATACCTTTAAAATCAATAATCCTTTTTAATAGAACATCCTTATGTTGTAATTTAGTTCAATATTATAATGATTAAATACAAAATAAAAAACCCACTAAAAAAATCATGGAATGGCACACTTCGGGAGCTGTGCACCAGAGTGTATATGCATTTGATATCTGCACGTTTGTAAAATGAACTATGTTTGTTTTTGTTGTTGTAATTTAAGACAATCATTTAATTTGGAAGTTTGCAAAACAATCTAATCAGAAAAACATAAGTTTACGTTTTTTATATTAGGTTAAATCTTCCCATAGTAGAATGCAACAAATAGAATCTTGCAAAACCAAGTATGCTTGATGATTCACAGGTACTTTATGAAGCAACATGCACATGTAGCACTGTCTGAACTTTAGGTTTTTTATTTATTAAAGCACCTATATTTGTCTGTAAGACTCTTAACCTGCTTGACGGTCCCTGTAACGGCAGCTACTGCATGTATTGTGGGTGTCAATGATGTCCACACTACATGACCGATCTCGAGAACCGTACCTGACAATTGTCTAATCCAGCACAAAGCACCCACATTGAAGTACCGGTTCATGTTTAGTCTGACTTAATGCGATAATATTCCACCATGCATGGAACATTTAGCAAAAAAATATAAACCAGCATTTTTTTACACACACACACATATAATTTTTTTTAGCAGATTCTGTTTATTAATCTGTTTCGCCTTATTTATTTATTTTCAAACAGAGCTGACAAATTACATTAATTGCTCATCCATGGTCATACTGCTTTAAGGTACCACCTATTTGAGATGGAGTTTGGGCAAATAGTACACTACAGATTGTCCAACATCAATGGGAATTTATTGCAAACACGAGGCTGTGTGGTCCAGTGGTTAAAGAAATGGGCTTGTAATCAGGAGGTCCCCGGTTCAAATCCCATCTCAGACACTGACTCATTGTGTGACCCTGAGCAAGTCACTTGTGCTCCGTCTTTCGGGTGAGACGTAATTGTAAGTGACTCTGCAGCTGGTGCATAGTTCACACACCCTAGTCTCTGTAAGTTGCCTTGGATAAAGGCGTCTGCTAAATAAATAATTTTTTAATTTATCAATGTCTGCCAGTCCCTAGAAGTTAAATGGTTCCACATTTGCTCGGGTAAGGACAGGGGGTCATTAGTTTTCTGGGAGGGTGCGGAACAGAGAGGTAAGGGGGTGAACAGTAACATGATCTGCTCTTAGAATCACTTCTCTGACAACCACGCTTTGGAAAATACACCAGCACGATTTTACCACCAGTATATTTTGTATGACCCACATACCCACCAATCACTTGTAACAGTAAAGTGCGCACAGCCAAACAGTGGTAAAAACAAAGTTACATGATGGTTGATGGTGCAAATCATTCACTAGTCCCATTTAAAATTGTTGTGTTTTAGTGTTTGTATATAAAGGAACAGAAGATAAACATGCTACGCCCTACATAAACTTTACTCAAATAAAATGAGGAACGATCAAAGTGTTGTCTGCCTCAGACAGACTTCACGAGAATATTCTCTAGAAAAATTGCATTCCTTAACAAAACGCCTATTCAGATACAACCTCACTAATATTAAGTGATTAAACTTGGCTCTATTAAAATGCATATGATAAGCCATGGTATACTATATTTTTTCATGTTTAAACCATGACTACGAGTTTGGTCAACTGTGATTTGGCCATCATTTAACAGCATGTAAAGGTTTGGCACAAGCGATCAAACAAAATAATAGGAAACAGGCAGCCGTTCAAAGAGTAATGCTACCAAGCACTTTTATTTACCAAATATAAGACAAAGCAAATTATTTTTAAACAAATATCAATACACAGTGCCAGTGGTGGTAAAACCTGCCTCAGTAAAACCACATTGAATAATTGATTCATTGACCCACCAATTAAAGTCCACATTTCCAAATGGAAATAAAGTATTTCAACTCAAGGCACAAACTTAACTATTTCCTGGGTTTAGAACACACATTTAACTGAAACAATATTAAACATGTACACTAAATGTAAACATTTAAATATGAAAATGAAAAGAATACTCCTGTCGATGTAGCTGGTGGAATTATACACATTTATACAGCAGGGTATGGGAATGAATGAAAACAAGTACTGGTACAAAACAGGTTAATACAATAAATCACTAAAATAAACACTACTTACAGGTCTGCACGCCGTCACACAGGTTTCTTCACTGCACCATGATAGTGGTTGGTAAAGCCCATAATCCAACAAAGTCTTACTGGCCCTAGGCAGTCCAGTATAAGAATATGAAGACATAAAGAAAGTGCAAAGAACCATTTAAAATACATTAAAATGTTTATTTTGCCAGGCTTATTATACCATGAATGAAGACTGATATATGTACATTATGATGGATATGTCTGACAATGCATATTCATTAATCTCATATTATGAAATCTATGTTACACTAGTAATACAATTACGTTAGAATTATTATGCCTCTATCCTCATAAAGTGCCAAAATAAGAAAAACAAACAACTGGTTATCTTTGTTTTTTTGTTTTTTTGCATTGAGTTGCATTTTTGCGCAGTGTTAGGAATACAAAATTACAAAGTTATCATAGTTTTTGCGTTTTGGTACTTTTTAAAAGCCAATATGAATAGCAGTGCCATAATTAAAATCAATTCTCATCATGCCCTTGTAGATGGTGTAAAATGAAGTTACCTGTGCAATGTAATTCAATGTATTTTAAAGTATGGATTGCTTTTGGATCAGTTGTTTGTGTTATTGGAAAGGAGGCACCATTAAAATTCAAATGAACCAATTGCTAGTTAAAAGCCAAAAAAAAAAAAAACTAAAGACGCTCAACTGGCATTAGGCATGCTTTTATTTTTAATCTGCTACATAAAAAGGTTTGCCAGAGAGCCACTTGTTAAACTGCATCTCATTGCCTTTTTATTCTTTCTTCCCTAAAGCCCAAAGCTGTCATACATCCAATAATAATTTTTAAAAAAAGCTCACTGGCAATTCAAATTATTTACATTTTCTATTCTGAGACAGAAGTTACTTACATGTTTCACAATAGGCTCTCCATCTTTAGTATTTGTGCAATTTATGTCTTTAGTAAATGTTCTAGTTGACAAAGTGTGGCTTGGTGCTTGTGTCTATTGAACTGGTGTAATTAATTAACCCCTTCTCAATGTGTGCTAGTTTCATACGTTGCACATAAAGAATACAATTATTTTTTAGCTACATGTGGGTTTTGTCCCAGGGCTGAACAAGCACATTTACTTCTGAAATATGTATTCTGGTGAAGGTTGGTCATTATCCGAAATAACATTGCATATTTTTATATATATATATATATATATATAAGTCCTGTCCCAATAAGGGAGCTTGCGTGGCAGCTGCCAGGGTGCTACATTGCTCCCCACTTAGCCACTTCCCAGCCTAGTTAGAAAGCAAATCCAACAGTGCGGTCTGGGGTTCACAGAAAGGCAGTGGGACAGCATACCAGGCGAGGATGCTCAGGCAGGGATGGTTGCTGGAGAGGGATGCTGGCGACAACAGCCCCACATCCTCATCCGTGGCAGGGCTGCTGGAGTACTGTGTTGAGCTAGTGGTCCTTCCCTTTGTAACTCCAGCAGGGAAGGGGCAATGGCAGGCAGGTTGGAGGATGCAGATCCACGGCTGGGCTCTGTAGTACACCGCAGTGGCAGTGCGGGGGAAGAAGAGGAGCGAGACTGTGGTCAACTGGACTGGGAGTTGGAGATCTAGGCTGGGATGCCTGCAGGGAGGCTGGGACTGGGGAGTTGGGACCCGGAGCTCATCTGCCGCTGCGGCGCTGTCTCCGGTGCCAACCTGAAACAAATGAGGGAGAAAGAGGGGAAGAGGGAGCGAGGAGAGGGCTGGCTGCAGCTTGGTTGCCTTGATAGGGAGCAAGGTGATCTCAGTGTAGTACTACCTTGCGTCCACGAGGTGACAACAGTACTCTATACACGACTTCTCTAAGGCACTCCATCACTTTGCAGGGACTGGTCCAGGGGCTATCTAGCTTCAGGCAGAGCCTCGTTTTCCACTTCGGCTTATAGACCCACACAAGCTCACCTGCTACAAAATACCACCCTCGTTCCTGCACATCATAGTTTCTTTTCTGCTTCAGGTTGGCGACCTAAAGATGCTCCCAGGCAAACTGATCGGCTGTATCCAGCCGATCTTGTAGGCGACTCTGGACATGGGGGGAGATTACCTGCATCAGGGGGCCGTCTGGAGCTTTCTGCTAATCATGAGGAGATCAGGGGTAAAGTCGGTTGATGTTTATATGGCTGTGCGGTACACCAGGAGAATGAGCGTTAGCTAGAGGTACCAGTTCTTTTGGTCTCGGCTGGTGGCAATGGCTAGCTGGATGGAGAGCATGCGGTTGAACTGCTCCACCAAACCATTGCTTTGGGGATGAAGGTGGGTAGTGCGGGTGTTCCTGATCGCCAGTTGGTGGCAGACGTCAGCACGGAGGCAGCTCTCAAAATTCCTATGGTATTCCGCCAGCCGTCTAAGGGCAGTCTGAACTGTGGCAGTCAGAGCGAGGACAGATTGAGTGAGGACCTTTTCCAAATTATTATTTGTTTATTTAGCAGACGCCTTTATCCAAGGCAACTTACAGAGACTAGGGTGTGTGAACTATGCATCAGCTGCAGAGTCACTTACAACTACGTCTCACCCGAAAGACGGAGCACAAGGAGGTTAAGTGACTTGCTCAGGGTCACACAATGAGTCAGTGGCTGAGGTGGGATTTGAACCGGGGACCTCCTGGTTACAAGCCCTTTTCTTTAACCACGGGACCACACAGCCTCCCCCCAAATCTTTCCGAGTGGCTACTAGAGGCCTCATTCCAACTGTTAACATTATAAAGGTGGTGTTGTTTTAATTAAGTGATCTACTGTTTGTGATTAGTACTAGGTGAGTGGTTAAATTGAATAGAGGTTGATTTGCAATTTGATTGGTTTCCACACAGCGTTTTGTAGTTGTGTGATCCCATTGAAGTGCATTGAAACTATGTTTGTGATTAGTACCAGGTGAGTGGTTAAATTGAATAGAGGTTGATTTGCAATTTGATTGGTTTCCACACAGTGTTTTGTAGTTGTGTGATCCCATTGAAGTGCATTGAAACTATTGTATTGCTGAAGTACTGTCTTTAGCGCAGTTTAGTATAATAGAAAGCTAGTCTATTTGTGCGCCAGCACGAAGCGGCAGCCAACCGCACAGCCTCTCTACCAAAGAGCTGGCAGTCTAGCTGTGGCAGTCCAGGGAGGAGAGACCTGCGAGGAGAGGCTGTTGGAGAAAATCCAAACCTAGAAGCGCTCTGGAAGATGCCAACTACTACACAGGTCTGTACCCTCCCCCACCGCTCCTGCTCCCACCACTACTGTACCTATCTGTCTTACCTGTCCTGCTATGACTGTCTCTCACATCCCTATTATTCTGTCCTCTCACTCCCGTCCTCTGTCCTCTCTCTGCTGCTGCTCCCCTAACTCCTCTAACCTCATCCCTCTGCCTCTACCCTCTCCCAATCTCTCCCCTCCTGCACTCTCTCTGGTGCCCTCTGGAACTATTACTCTTCTGCTATCAGAGCTGATTTCATCTCTGCCATTTCCTCCCACCTCTCTCTCGATTTCCTTGCACTCACTGAAACCTGTCTCTCTCCTGATAACACTGTAACTCCTACTGCCCTGTCCTCTCTCTACGTCCTGTCTCATACTCTGCGTCTCACTGGACAGGGAGGTGGGACTGGTCTTCTCCTCTCTCCCTGCTTATTCTTTTCTGTCACCTCTGACCTCTCCTCACTCTCTGTTAACACCTTTGAATTTCACGCTGTCCAACTAATCTCTCCATCAACTCCTGCTAATTGTACTGTACCGTCCCCCTTGACCTCTCACTCACTTTCTCGATGAACTTGACTATCTCCTCTGCTTCCTCCCCTCTGTCTACCCCAACTGTCCTATTATATGATTTCAATATCCATCTCTCCAACCCCACCCACTCTGCCGGATTCCTTCCTCTCCTTCACTCCTTGAACTTCTCTCTCTCTCCATCCCCCCCTGGACCTCACCTTCTCCAGGGCCTGCCACCCCTCTTCCCTACTCCACATACCCCCACTGTCACCTCCCACCATAACCTCCAGTCTCTCTCCCCCTCTGTCCTTGCCTCCATCGCTCTCTCTCACCTCCCTTCAATTGACTTCTTCTCCCAACTCTCTGTAGACTCTGCTACCTCCACCCTCTTCTCCTCCCTCGACTCCCTCTGTCCCCTCACCTCCCGACCTGCCAGCCCCACCCCTCCCCAACCCTGGCTCTCCTCTGTGCTCCTCTCAGCAAGAACCAAACTGTGCTCTGCTGAAAAGAAATGGAAGAGAACCAAACTCCCTGCTGCCCTAGACCTCTACCGCTCCCTCCTCTTCTCCTTCTCCTCTACTCTCTCCTCTGCTAAACGCTCCTATTTCCAATCTATTATCCAATCCTCCACTAACAACCCCCGGAAACTATTCTCTACCGTCTCCTCCCTCCTCAGCCCTGCCCCTCTCCATCTCTTCTGACGACTTTGCCTCTTTCTTCTCTGAAATTTGATATCCGCAAACTCTTTAACACCTCTACCTCACACCCACCCCCTCCAACCCCAACACCCTCTGTCTCCCCTGTTAACTCACCCTCCTTCTCCTCCTTCTCTCCCCTCTCAGACTCTGACCTCTCCTCCCTCCTCCAGGGCCACAAACCCACCACGTGCACCCTGGACCCCCTCCCCACTCACCTCTTTCAAGCTGCTGCTCCTGCTCTACTCCCCTTCATCTCCTCCCTTCTCAACACTTCTCTCCTCTCTGGCCTCTTTCCCTCTGCCTTCAAACAAGCCTATATCACCCCCCTCCTCAAAAAACCTACCCTCAACCCCACCTCCCTCCAGAACTAATGCCCTCCTGTCTCACCCCTTACCCTTCCACCCCCTCCCGCATCTCTACCTGTCTGTCTGCTATCTCCTCCTGGATGCGTTCGTATCACCTCAAACTCAACCTCTCTAAATCTGACCTTGTTTTCTTCCCCTCCTAATCTTACCCATCCTCCTGATCTCTCTATCTCCATTCCTCTGGAATCTACCACGCTGTCTCCCTCTTCTTGTACTCGCCTACCGATGCCTTGACCAGACTGCACCCAGCTACCTCCAGACCCTCATGTCTCCCTACACCCCCAGCCGACCTCTCTGCTCCAACTGCCTCCACAGCCCGCTCCTTCTCCACTCTCACCCCGCAGTGGTGGAATGACCTTCCTAAGGATGTCAGGACTGCCCAGTCCCTGACCACCTTCGGCGCCTTCTCAAGACACATCTCTTCAGACAACACCTGTAAAACTCAACTCTTCCTTTCTGGACTATATAGCATTCTGCCTTTAATGCACTTTAACATGCACTTATCTGCTCCCTATTTTACTGTATTTAATCCTGCACTTAACCCAATGTGTAGTATTTTGTATTTCACTTGCTGTTGTGTCTAACACTGATGTAACTATCAACACTGTTATCTGCTCTTGAACTGCCCCAATATCAAATCGTACTGTGTTTTGTATTTGCTCTTAATTGTACTGTAATTCTTGATATGTATTTTTTGTATATAACTGTAAGTCGCCCTGGGTAAGGGCATCTGCTAAGAAATAAATAATAATAATAAAAATAATAATAATGTTATGGTTCATGTGTAAAATTGGTAAATCTATAGATTAACCAGTAAATGTGTAGATTTACCAGCTCAATGGTCAATGTATAAAATAACTGAGGAGATGGTAGTAAATAATCTATTTTACTTGCATCCATGATCACTGTCTGGCTACAATTCACAATACAAAATAATGTTTTGGCAGCAAAATGACATTGTACACTACGTATGATTCTCACTGAAATGCGAAACCTGCGTGCCCTTAGGTTATGCTTTTCTCTAAATGAGTTAAACTGAATAATACTAAATCACACTTAGTAAAGGCATGAGTTTTACCTTTTTAGGCATTATTACCATACCTAATGTTTGCCCTATGGTAAATTTTGCTTTAAAAATAAAATCAGGAAAGTGCATTTTTTTTACATAAAGTGAAAGACAACGGCGATAAAATCGTTAGAAATAAAACCAATCTGTCTCTAATCATGTCTGTATATAGGACAACACATTAATACATGGTCACTGCTAAAATTATATGATAATAATAATAATAATAATAATAATAATAATAATAATAATAATAATAATAATAATAATAATAATAATATTGCAAGAAGGGATACAGTGAAGTTTAGAAAGATGAATCAAATAATAAAATTTAAAAAAAAATGACACGAGTTTATAAAAAATGAATAATAAATTAGTTAATTTACTCAAGTACGTAACAGATCTTACAGAAATAATTTTTTTTAATTTTGCCATTAAGCTCCCTGATGTTACTTTATTTCAAAATTCACCTCAAATGCTGTAGCATTAACTACCGTACCATCTCCTTAGTTATTTTATACATTGACTGGTCGGCTGGTAAATCTACACATATAGAGTACAATAGAGTAGATTTTGCACATGAACCGTAACATATATATATATATATATATATATATATATATATATATATATATATATATATATATATATATATATATATATATATATACACACACACATACAATCAATATATACACAGCACATCTCAAGATGGTCACCACCTGCAGTGCCAGCTCATGGAAAGTCAGCATGTTAAATGCTAATTAATAGCCCAACATCTCTGAACAAACACAGGCAGATAGTCCGTTGAAAATATACATGTTGTGGGTGCCGTTTTGATAATGAAGACTTCAGAAGGAAGTTATAAAGGGGGTGTTCGAAAACAGACCTTCTTCTGTATTAATGGCTGGGGGTTCATACATTCTGCCTGTAATATAATGAGAAAATAGCTGAATTAATTATGTACAAATCATAAAATTACTTAATATAAAGAAAATATATGAATATTTAGAAATAGCCTGAAAACAATTTCATTTTGTTCTGTTTTTTCCCCACATTGACATAATCCAATAATGCCCTCATGTGGCCAAACATAAGCATTGAAAGTGTTTTTTTCTTCAGGGTTTGCTTTAATCATTGCTGTTAGAATAAATTCAGACGAACAAAGACTGCAAGAAGTGCATGTCCAGGCAAATTACAGAGGAAAATAATTTTAACGATACATTGTAATTGAAAAACACTGGAAGTATTTATAGGCTTTTTGACGCCATGGTAACCACACATTTATTTCTCTTTAAATCTAATCATTCACTATCTAGCTAATGATGTAACAATCTACAGTTCCTTTCTATTTAAACCTTCAGGCATCATGGTATCTAATCTATTTATCAATTTATACATTGTACATTGTCTAATTAAATTTTTTTCAGCCACAGTGTGGCTGTTCCTTGTAAACTATTGGTTCATTTTCTGTTTTATTTTTTATATTTGATAAGTGTTTTGTATTCTTTTTATATAATTATGTATCTGTCTCTCCTACATATTTTATTTTATTACATTTTATGCAAAATACACCATATACAAGGTTGCTATCCTTACATGACAGAGTTTTTAAGACTGAATATTTCTTTTCTTTATTTCTGAATTTACTTTGATCTTTACCAATATATTTGCACACTTTACATGTGCTTTTACATATATATATATATATATATATATATATATATATATATATATATATATATATATATATATATATATATATATATATATATTTTCTGAACACAATTTTAACAGCTACTGTCAAAATGACCAACATAATTCACTAAAAAGCTTTGCCTTACATTATTTGCTGTGTGATTTAGGTCAGTGGTATGCAGCCACACAGTCATTTAATTAAGTGTGTTGAGCCTGTTGCAATTGAACTCGGATGGAACTGTTTAATATTGGTTGACCTTGAGAGCAGAAAGTTGCCAAAACGTGCCAAACTTCATGTATTTAAGGAAATGGATTGTAATATATTTAGGACACAGCTGTCAAGCACAAATAGTTCACTTCCCTCCAGAGATAAAGCCGACTTTGATTCGTCACGTATGAAAGCACAGGGTTTAGTTTACTTCCCTGCTTAATGCCTTTAATAAACTTTCAACCGATTTTGCCAATTTGAAGCATTTCAGCATTAAATACACAGCAACCCGTTTATTTACCCTAGAAGGAAAACATCCATGACCTTTACACTTCAAATGCGTTGGCTTGCCTCATTAATATTTCCATAGCAGGCGCCTTGGGCAGACATAAACTGGTGATAAATAATGTCTGAATCATTTATAGAGAGTATTCGTTCCTCACACAATGTGTTAGATGACATGTGCCCATCTCTTCTGTACTGCCCTTGGAGATTTTAATGCTAAATGTATGTGCATATTTTTTCATAGCAAGTGATATTAGAATTTCAGTCCATTCCCATACGAAACATGAAAGACTTCAGAGTGCATAATGCTGGCTGAATTATAAAATCCCTCTGGCCTGCGGTATCAAGGGCCATAATAATGAGTGTGCTTAAGTGGTTTGTGTAGATTTTTTTTTCTTTTTCTTCTTCCTAATTTTACTGTTCTGTCTTAATGCTTTCCAGAGACAGCTTTATCAAGCTGTAATGATCATATTGGCTTTATTGCAACAGACAGAAAAATATTTATCAATTTCAAAAGAATGTGAGATGTTGTATGGTAAAGGAGACAAACACAGAATTTCAATTAATTTCTGCCTTCATCTCCTGTGTCTCGTCTTATTGTCCTTTTAGCCTACCCTTCTAGATCAAAGTCTTACCATGTTAAGGGATTATAAAGCATCAGAGGCTCCCCTGGATTTCATTCCTAACGTTTTGTTTTAAATGCAACGTAACCTCCTTTTGCCCCTTTGTAAAAATATATTTTATTTCCTCTAAATGTTATTGATCCCAAACAATGCAGGTTGGATGAAAGGTGATCGTGAAACTTTAGTGAATCCCACTTGGACTACATAGAGACTCTTCAAATCGACTTCAAATCCACATTCTGAGTGAAAATAGGTAGTCTACTATTGTCCCATACTGTACATTTGTTGAGCAAGTAAATGTGAAGAGACATTCACACTGCAATATGGTGGAAAAACAACAGCACGTGGCATCCATGTTGCACTTGGCCTTCGAATAGACAGAGGTCCACTAATCAGCCTCCAGGGTTGTGAGTCTCATTTTTACCCTGTACAATAAATTAAATTAATTAAATACAAAACACAGGCCAGCACATTAAGGAAACTGTTAACATTTTTCCACTGGTGTTAGTTAATTTATTGGCTAACAGGCTGTGGTGAATTGTTTAAAATGCAAATCCCTCTAGTGTAAACAGCTATGTAAGAAATATTTCTTAACCTTAAACAAACAGTATCCCTTGATTGTAATGGGTCTTGTCAGGTAAGGCTGGCAGTGTTAATGTTTTCCCTAGCTTTTTTTAAAACAAATTTAATTGGAATTTGTGAAAAGAACTCGTATGACCCCACTGGAAGCCGAAGGTACATCACTGAGAGCCGCAGTACAGTGATGGTTTAACCACCTCTTTGAAATGAGAAAAGGCTTTTATTAATTATTTTTATCTCTACTAATTAAGAACATGATTGAGATTATCTATGAGTTAAGGCATTGTCAAAATGGAAAAAGATGATTGTTCATGTTATCCAGCAGGGGATGGGTTTTTTTTTCATATTATAGAGCTGGGTAATGCCTTTATTCCGATTAACAGCATTGTCTCAACTTGTTAGGCACTTCATGGCTTTGGTTTTAACTTTGAATATTAAAATATGTAACAGGTGTATAAACTGAGGCTAATTTATCAAAATCCAGTCAACATCAAACACATATTAGTTTTTATTCATTTCATGGAATGTGTTGCTCTCCTCTGGGTTGTATACTCAATCTCTATATTGCATCAATACTCTTTCTTTAACTGAGGGATGTCATAAATTATTAAAGAAAAGCATCTTAAAGGTCAAATGTCACACCAACCATCTGTTTCCTACTTTTAAAATATTAAAATCCGTCAAATGTAGCTTAAGACCCTTAGCTGAAGTATCATATTGATCTTCACTGTAACCTAGGTAACTATATTTAGGTACATAGGGAAACATATTTATAGAATTCAGTTGGAAATGTCTATGCGAATTACATATTTTTATTCTGATTATCCATGTTAATTTCAACTTCCCTTGTCTATATTTTTTTTCATATTCAGCCAAAAAAGGCTGCTCAAACAATCAAATTAATGGCATCTGGTGTAAACGAATATTGGTTCCCCCGAATATTTCTTGCCCCAGAAACAAATGTTCAGTGAATATTTGTAGCCCCAGAGGAACGAATAATTGTTCCCAGCAACATTGTTTGTTATTTATCCTATTTTCATGTAAATCCTGCATGTATAATGCTATTAAATGGGAGCAATGTTTGCAGGCTGTTATCATGTATTATTTTAGGTGAGACTGGATCTGTCAGAGGGGACTGGATGGTACAAATTTAGGGTTAGGGTTAGGGAAAGTGGTCTTAAAATTAATGTTTTAGTTGAAAGTGCATGGACATAGACTTATATGCAAATAAAGATTACTTTGTTACAAGAAAATTACATTTTTCCATTAATTATTTTCGAGTTTTATGTAAATGTTTTTTGTTTGTTTTTTGTTTGTTTTCCGGGGCTTTCACTTTTTATATATTGTATGAAATTATTGTTTTTGGTTACTTTCCAAAATGCTTGGGTGTTTTTTTCTGTCACAATATGTAACGTAACTAATATGTAACGTAACTTGACAGTACTTGCACACTTTTACCTTCTTTCCTTTGCTGTCTATCACAATGAAATCCTTATGGTCACGGGCATATTCTTCTTTGGTTTTTGTGTGTTTAGCCATTTTTTTTACATTTCGCCACAATTTGCAATTCTATTTTAAATTCCATGAGTGTGTAAATCAACCCTTTTGAGCTGAAATATAGCTTTAAGTCTCGCGAGCCATATTAAATTGTAATCTTGTTTAAAATCTAGCAGGTAGTAGTTGGGATGGGTTTAAAGTATTCAGAACGAATCAGTGCGAGATACAAGTCAGGAAGGAGGGACATCCCCAACTGCACTGGGAAAGTTTTTTTTTTTTTTTGGTAAGTTATTTTTATTAATTTTTTTCACTGGGAAAAGGGTCAAGTCAACATAAATTGAGTAACCATTTCTAGTGTTTTTCCAGTGTTTTTTGGACATACACCAATTTTAATTTTTTTGTTTCTGGGGTGTTCATGGTTTTTTTTGAGCGAGGTAACCAGTGGTATACCACAGGGATCAGTATTAGGTCCTCTGCTATTCCAAATCTACATTAATGATTTAGATTCTGGTATAGTAAGCAAACTTGTTCAATTTGCAGATGACACAAAAATAGGAGGAGTGGAAAACACTGTTGCAGAGGTCATTCAAAATGATCTAGACAGCATTCAGAACTGGGGAGACACATGGCAAATGACATTTAATAGAGAAAAGTGTAAGGTACTGCACGCAGGTAATAAAAATGTGCATTATAAATATCATATGGGAGATACTGAAATTGAAGAAAGAATCTATGAAAAAGACCTTCGGTTGACTCAGAAATGTCTTCATCTAGACAATATGGGGAAGCTATAAAAAAGGCCAACAAGATGCTCGGATATATTGTGAAAAGTGTTGAATTTAAAGGGAAGTAATGTTCAAACTTTACAATGCATTAGTAAGACCTCATCTAGAATATTGTGTTCAGTTCTGGTCACCTCGTTACAAAAAGGATATTGCTGCTCTAGAAAGAGTGCAAAGAAGAGCGACCAGAATTATCCCAGGTTTAAAAGGCATGTCGTATGCAGACAGGCTAAAAGAATTGAATCGATTCAATCTTGAACAAAGAAGACTACACGGTGATCTGATTCAAGCATTCAAAATTCTAAAAGGTATTGACAATGTCGACCCAGGGGACTTTTTTGACCTGAAAAAAGAAACAAGGACCAGGGGTCACAAATAGAGATTAGATAAAGGGGTATTCAGAACAGAAAATAGGAGGCACTTTTTTTACACAGAGAATTGTGAGGGTCTGGAACCAACTCCCCAGTAATGTTGTTGAAGTTGACACCCTGGGATCCTTCAGAAGCTGCTTGATGAGATTCTGGGATCAATAAGCTACTAACAACCAAACAAGCAAGATGGTGCCAAATGGCCTCCTCTCGTTTGTAAACTTTCTTATGTTCTTATCTGTTAAAACCGAAAATCAGAGGCCCTATCTATAATATCGTAAGCATTTTAAAATGAGAACCAGTATAAAAAATTTAAAAAAAAAAAAAACTATATGCAAATATGATTTATAAATTTAAAAAGATTAGTCAGAAAACCATTGTAAAAATGTCAACACTCCTTAAAATCAGTGGCAACTTTCAAGACTTTAAGGGGAAGTAATTCCCAGTAGTCATCCTACAGGGCATATATAAGATCCAGTTTAAAAATAGTGTTTGGATGAACTCCTTTAATGTGCAAGCAAAGTAAGTATGGTAATGTGAAGTAAGTGTTATAAAGTGGGCAAGTTTATCACAGCCAATTGTTAAAGTAACTAAAGATAGCCATATATCTTTTAAACTATACATACAAGGTACAATTTAGTTTGAAGAAATATTTTATGCTTGCTGTGGATCTTGTAAAGTAAATAGAGATGGCAACTGGAAAAATGAATGTGTATATAATATTCAATCCACATTCGACTTTGGGAAACCCATACCAGATTAAAAATGCACCAAGAACATTTCAAAGCACCAGAGAAAAGTGGAAACTGTACAGCACCATAAATGTCATTTGCTTTTTACGAGTAGACCAAATGCATCTAATTAAGTAACTATTCTCAGAAATCTGACACTACTGTGTTGCAACACATCAAACCCAGTGAGGGGCATACAGTAGGCTTCTAATGCTTAGGTATTGGGGCTAATCGTATGAAGACAGGCCATGGTCCACAGCACCCTCTGCGGGCTAGAACGTGGAATCACCCACCAATAATAAAACAGGGCACCTGTGCGGTGTTTCAAGTTCACCTTTCTGTCTCCCCTGTGTCAGTGAATTACCCACCACCCTTCCACAAATCGCTACAGTCTTTGTCCAATACTTTGTTAACACACATTTGTATGAAGTTAAACTGGCCCATTGACAACACACTGAAAAGGTAACATAATATGCTGCTTAGAGAGACATATATTTTTGACCCAGGTTAATATAATTAAATAGACCTGGTGTTACATTTTAAAAACATCTCTCCAGTTCATCTAATTTTTAGGGAAAGGAGGGGTGGAAGATAATGAACCATGAGCTCACATTCAATTAATTTTGAAAAGCGAGTCACAGTAATTTTTAGATATATTGTTCACTTAAAGATAGGAGCTGTCAAAACAGAGCAAATAATTAGATTTAATTGGGTCTTCTGACATATTAAATGGAGAAAAAAAAACTATAAAAGGTAAAACCCCAGTCAAGTGTCACTCAACTTGATCTTACAAGTTGCGTGATCAATGCTGTGAGGATCTCTGAAAAAGCTGGTTTCAGAAGACTGCCTTTAAAGACAGCTCTTGTTTTTATGTTGTATTCTACAACTACACTTCCATATAGTGGAAGGTAAGAACACTTTTGAATTTATATCTCATTTATATTGATGCATTGCTATAAGGTATAGGATTTACATTTTAGCTTTGGAGAGTGATATATTGGATGTTTTAGGATTTAGCGGTGGGCAGTTCAGCGGTTTGCATGTCTAGCCTAAGGGCTGAATATGCGATAACCATACCTGTATTATTGTGTTGAAATATTAATGCTGTTAAATCTGCAAAGGCACTGGAATCACCCAGTTTGCCTATTAACAGGGATCCAGTGGCTTGCAAGCACTCTATCCATTATTAAGCATTTAATAAACAGAAGGAGCACTATTACTGCTCTGATTCGTTAAAACTTCAAATCGAATGAGTCTGTGTGATTTTCTTGATTATTAAAAGTTGTCTGGATACGTTGCAAGCCCAGTGCACGAAAAATCCACTACAGGATACCCAAAACATCTCTGTCCTCCTTAAATGTCTCCCCTGAGTTTAAGAGTGTGCTCAGAGCAATAAAATAAGTATGATTTATTATTAATATGCAAGGTAAGAATCCAGCTATATTTGTTTTGTAATCATACCAACCTTAATTAAGTCCATTGTCAATTTCATTGATTACAAATCAACAAGAATTCAGTGAAGATTTGCCAAAAATAAAAGTGCATCCTATCCTGTGAATAGATCACGAGGCCTACACCTAATTCAAATGTTCAAAAATCTAAACCAAAAAAAGAGAGAAAAAAAAACACACATAACGATAGGTTGCGGATGCAACCCCGGTTCCCTGAAAGAGAAAATAACCATCAAATATGGGGATATTGCCGTCAGGCAGTAGCGATTGGCTGAGCTTTTATAGCAAAGCTGCCGATAGGCCTCTGCGCGAGCTGCCACGTAAGCCCGCCCCTTGGGAGCTTACTATACGCAGCCGCAGAGACTCACGCCCTCTTTTGCTCTTCAGGCCGTGAAGACCTCTGGAGCGACCACGAGTTGATGGTTATTTTCTCTTCAGGGAACCGGGTTGCATCCGCAACCTATCGCTCCCTTTCAAGTCGAAAATAACCATCAAATATGGGGACAGTGTACCCAAGCTGTCGCGAGGGAGGATTCTCGGCAGTAGGACAGACTTACGCCATAACGCAACTGTGTAGGGAATACATCTACGCGATATGCGAGCTGCGCCGCAGCCGCCTATGCTCGCAATGACACCTGTCCTAAGGTGGAATAGTCAACACCATGCTGTCAACCACTCTATACGTCCGCATCTTGAGGGATCATAGAGTGTAGTACAGATGCTCGAACAGTGGAGCAGAGGAATCCAGTACGCTCAACCGTAAAACCTCATAAAAGTATGCGGTGTAGCCCAACTGGCTGCAGCGCAAATGTCAGACACCGCACCCCTCTAAAGAGGGCCCAGGATGTCGCCATACCCCTAGTGGAATGCGCCTTCAACTGCCCTGGTGGTGGAAGGCCTGCAGATTCATAAGCTAATTTAATAGCATCCACTATCCAGTGGGAAAGGCGTTGTTTAGACAACGGCTGACCCAAAGTCCTAGAACCATGGCATATGAACAATTGTTCAGTTTGCCTCACAGCCGCTGTAACGGTCAATATAACATCTCAATGCCCGCACGGGCAGAGCCTGTGTAACCGTTCTTCCTCTGGGGAAGAAAAAGGAGGAGGATGGAACGCCATCAACTCGACTGGTTGGTTCATATGAAACGGGATATGACCTTGGGTAAAAGGTCGGGTTTGGACGCATGGAGACCTTAGAACCGCCTCCCGCTAAACGAAAGTACATGAAGAATGCACTGACAGTGCGTAACTCGCCCACGCCGCTTTGCTGAAACCACTGATAGCAAAAACGCAGTTTTTATAGACACGAAGCTTCATGTCCACGCTGTGGAGAGGCTCGAACGGTGCCTTGGTAAGGGCTTCCAGCACCACATCAAGGCTCCATGACGGTAGACTGGTCGTCCTAGGAGGCCGCAAACGCCTTGCGCTCTTTAGGAACTGCGATGCCAGAAAATGGCAACCTGGTGACAAACCGTCAATACGCATACGGCAAGCCGATATGGCGGCTAAGTACACTTTAAGTGTAGAGGGAGATTTCTCATCTAACAGTTTCTGTAGAAACTGTAAGATCACTGCCATAGGGCAGGATATTGGGTCATGGCCTTCCGCCAGACACCAACTTTGAAACAACTGCCACTTATAATGCATACTGCGACCTAGTAGAGGGTGCTCTAGCACTCTGAATGGTCGAAATAACCGCCGCGAGAGCCCTAAGGCTGACAGGCGCCCCGCTCAGGGCCAAGCCCATAGCTGCATGAGCTTGGGGTTCGGGTGCCATAGCCCTCCTTGGGCTTGGGACAACAGGTCCGCCGCAGAGGGAGCTCCTCGGCCGACCGTGGCAACAACTGCACCAGGCTCGGGAACCATATCCTCCGAGGCCACCGAGGAGCGATTAGAATCACTGTCGCTGTTTCTACCCTGACCTTCTAAGAAGGCGGGAGCATCGGAATCGGTGGAAACGCGATATAGGAGCCCTGGCGGCCATTCGTGAGCCAGTGCATCGACTCCTAGGGGCTGTGGAGATCCTTCACTGAGAACCATAGGGGCAGTGCGTGGTCTCTTGCGAAGCAAAGAGATCCACCTGGGCTGTGCCGAACCATTCCCAGATGCGCCTACCACTTGAGGGTGGAGACGCCATTCGCCAGCAAGAGGGCCTCCTCTGGATAGGAGATCCGCTGCGTAGTTGACTCTGCCCGGTAGATGAACCGCGACGCAGAGAGGTTAAACGCGGTTGTGCCCATAGCAACATCCGTGCTACCATCCGTGAAGACCGGGGACCGCAAGCCGCCCTGGCGGTTGATGTACGCCACAACTGTGGTGTTGTCTGACCGCACTAACACATGCTTGCCTAGAAGCACTGGCAAGAAGTGCCGGAGGGCGAGGTCCACCGCCTGAGCTCCAGAGCATTGATGTGGGCTGACCTCCAGGGTCCTGACCACACTCCACGGGTCCCTGTCCCGCTCCAGACTGCTCCCCAACCGTGGTTGGAAGCGCCGGTCGTGATGACCTGCCTCCTGAAAATGGGACCCAAGCCGCACGCCTTGGCGGAGGTTTGATGGAACTTTCCACCAGCGTAGCGCTTCCCAGCAGGCTCGGGATACCCTTAGCCTGCGGTGTTTGTCTCTCCGCGGATGCAACGCGAAGGCATTGAACCAGGCCTGCAGAGGTCTCTGGTGTAGTAAGCCCAAAGGAAGGGCTTGTGAGGCGGCAGCCATCAACCCCAGCATGCGCTGACACAGCTCCATGCTGACTGTCTGTCTCAACCTGAATAGGGAGAGACACCGCCTAATGAGGCAACTCTTTGTGTCGACAGGGTCGCTTCCATGGACACTGAGTCCAGATGCAGACCCAAGAATTCGGTCTGTTGGCTCGGCACTAGGCGGCTCTTTTCTGAATTGATCTTCAGACCTAGCCGCTGAAGATGGTCTGTAACCATCACTGTGTGCTGTGCCACCTGCTCCTTCGACTGCGCCGCAGACGAGCCAGTCGTCCAGATAATTTAGCAGTCGGACACCTTGAGCCCGCAAGGGAGCTAGAATGGCATCCATACATTTCGAAAAGGTTCGAGGAGCTAGTGACAGGCCGAATGGAAGGACACAAAACTCGTGATACCCTGCTCTGAAATGCGAAACGCAGATACTTCCTGTGACCCGGCAGATGGGAACGTGAAAGTACGCGATCTGTCAGGTCCACGGTGGTGAACCAGTCGCCGTGCCGGACTGACTGAATGATGTGCCTGTGCGTAAGCATCCTGAACGATAACACCCGCAGGTATTTGTTCAGTACTCGCAGATCTAAAATAGGACGGAGCCCGCCGTCCTTCTTGGGCACCAGGAAGTATTTGGAATAGAACCCTGGTCGATCAGAGCAGGGTCTACTTGTTGAATGGCATGCTTGCTGAGCAATGCCTGTATTTCCACATTCAGAGCTGAGGACTGAACCGAAGTCCTTTACTGCAGTTATAACCACTCCCGGAAGGGGAGGTTTTAACTGGAACTGAAGGGTGTACCGGTGGATATAGTTTTGTGCACCCAGATGTCGCTGGTGCATTGTTGCCAGAACTGGAGCTGGGAGACAGTGTAGGGGCGGGTTAACAGCTGCCTGGTGTTCTCAGGGCTGTTTAGGCTGGGCTCGCTCGCGAGGGGCATGGCCAGAGCCCCGAGGGCGTGGCCTGCCACCACCTCTAGGGCGCCACCCTCCGCGCTGCGGTCTTGAAAATGAAGGTTGACCGCGCGCTGCTGTGGTTGAGGGAGAGGACTTAGTACCCCCTGGCCGTGGCTGGTGCTGCAGTGGTGGTCTACGCCACTGGTGCTCCTGTTGGCGACTTGGCTGGAAGGGCTTATGCGGCCACATTTTAGCCAATTGTTGAGATGCCTCCCGGGCCTTAACAGAACGTTGGAGCATCTCCTCCACCGCTGGGCCAAACGTGTGCCCTGGCGTAATAGGGGCATCTAACAAAGGAGCCTTGTCAGACTCTTGAACGTGTGCTCTGGGAGATCTTTCACCAGGGACGCCTGGTAAACTGAAAGGAGGCTGGCCACATTGGACAACCGAACTGCCTCTGTAGCCGCCAAGTAGCCCTTCTTCAAATGGATCTCAGTGGTCCTGCACTGCTTGTTAGGACAAGCAGGGTCCTTAACCAGACCCGAAAGTGTCGGGGTCTTAACCAGGGCTGCAAAAGCAGCATCGACCGGTGGAAAAGACGCCAGACCAGCCTCACTCGCTCCCTGCATGGCAAGCGCGAGGCCTTCAGCGAAGTTGCCGGTGAAGAAGCAGGGGCCCCAGGTGGACTGTACCTCCTTGATGAAATCAGGGAAGGCAGGGGCGCCCTGGGCAGTGGAGACCGTACCGATGGCGACTCAAACAGCGACCGCCGAGGTAATTCCACGGCTGGCCACTCAAGTCCCAGGTGACGAAGTTGCCCGCTCCACCAA
This sequence comes from Acipenser oxyrinchus oxyrinchus, assembly GCA_030684275.1. Taxonomy (NCBI): domain Eukaryota; kingdom Metazoa; phylum Chordata; class Actinopteri; order Acipenseriformes; family Acipenseridae; genus Acipenser; species Acipenser oxyrinchus. Next base: position 30,585,736 of record CM060249.1, on the reverse strand, counting down.
CGACCACAATGGATCACTGGTGTCCAGCACCTCCGAGTCAATGTCCTGCTCGGAATGCTGGGATGCCAGGTCAGTTTCCACACTGTCCTCCTCAAGGAGAGGCTCCCCTTCAGAAGCATCCCTGGAAATGGCATCTACATCCCATACCCCTTGGGGTTGTTGGATAACAGGGACGGCCAGAGGCTGTGGCTGAAGCGCCCGGCTGACTGGCAAGTGGTTCGGCCGGTGGTGCCCTGCTGGTAAGGGACATCAGCAGCGATTGCTGGCCCATCATTACATCCATAAACTGGGACATCTTGGATGTGAGCTCTGCCACACCTGACTTGTCCCTATAGCGCCTGTCCCGCCGAGGAGAGCGGGGCGTCCCCTACGGCGGGGTGACAGGGAGCGAGACCGTGACCGGCGGGAGCGTTCCCTGCGAGGGAGGAGCCTCGGGGCGAATAGGCGGGCTATGAGAGCGCTCATGTCTACGGTCTGGAGACCTTTGGCCAGCTGTAAGCTGGGAAGGGCTACTGGATACCCGCAGTGCGACGGGCGGAGTCGCCGTGGATGGCGGCGGGGCAGACAGGGTGTAAGAAGACCCTGAGGAAGGGAATGGCCACCCACCGCTTTCCTCGCCCTCTGGCGAAGAGTGCGCTGTTGAAAATTAGCGCAATCTGCGCAAAAGCGATCTGTCTGCTAAGGCAGGCGGCGTGCTCTGGTCCCAGGCACGCTACACAGTCGTCATGCGGATCGCTTCGCCCGGCAATTTTGCCTGGCAGGTGGCGCTGCGGTGGAACCGGACATGGTTGCCACTGTTGTAAAGGCGTCGGCGCACCGGCGTCGGCGCCAAAGCGTCAGCGTCGAGTGCGTGCACCGGCGTCAGCGCCGAAGCACCGGCGTCGAGGTGCGTGCACAGCGTTGGCGTCGGCGCGCCGGCGTCAAGCGTCGAGTGTCGAGTCGCGTCGCGCGAGCGTCGGCGCGACCGGCGTCGGCGCCGGCGTCGGCGTCGAGTGCGTGCACCGAGCATCGGCGTCGGCGCACCGGCGTCGGCGTCGAGTGCGTGCACCGGCGTCGAGTGCGTGCACCGGCGTCGGCGTCGGCGCACCAGCGTCGGCGCCCAGCGTCAGCGTCGAGTGCGTGCACCGGCGTCGGCGCCGGCACCGAGCGTCGAGTGCGTGCACCGAAGCGTCGGCGTCGGCGCACCGGCGTCGGCGCCCGGCGTCGGCGTCGAGTGCGTGCACCAGCGTCGGCGCCGAATCACCGAGCGTCGAGTGCGTGCACCAGCGTCGGCGTCGACGCACCGGCGTCGGCGCCGAGCGTCGGCGCCGAAGCGTCGGCGTCGAGTGCGTGCACCGGCGTCGAGCGTCGGCGCACCAGCGTCGAGCGCCCGAGCGTCGGCGTCGAGTGCGTGCACCGGCGTCGGCGCCGAGCACCGAGCGTCGAGGTGCGTGCACCGAGCGTCGGCGTCGAGGTGCGTGCACCGGCGTCGGCGACGCCTAGCGTCGAAGCACTGGCGTCGGCGCCTAAGCGTCAAGCTCTAAGCACCGAAGGTGCGTCGTCGAGCGTGGAGCACGGAGTCCCAAAGCGCAGAAGCGCTGCACCAAGCGCCGGGCGCTGACACCACGCTGAGTCGCGAGTACCAAGCGTAGAACGCTAGCACGAGGCGCCTGGCGTCAGCTGACCAAGAGAGCGGAGGCGCTAGTGCTGGTACAGTGTCTGGTGCTGTATATACTTACCTGGGTGCTAGGGAATATGTGCTTTGGTGGTGGTCGTCTTCCTAACGGTGAAAAAAGGGATTTTTTTTTTTTTGTGTTGTGTGGGGCGCTGCAGCAATGCTTATGTGACTGTAAGCGTACAGCTACCCACGGTAGGGATGGAACACACCGCAGTGGAGTAGTATAGAGAGGCTGCAGAGCAGGCTCTGCACACTCGCGGTCTAGCCAGGCAAGACCGAGGCTGCAATGGGCGCGTGGCCAAAGGCCAGCGCAACGCGTCCTAACAAATATATATAAATATACACAACAAATATAAAATATTACACAAAAACCCCAAAAAACACACGATAACAATTACAAGGTAATTATAAGTAAAGGAAAGACGGAGACCACGAGTAATAACAAAACGCGATGCAAGCAAAGCGTGAAGGAATATAATGTAATATAAAAATATATAATACAATTATATAACCAAAATTTAAACAATTACAACTGAAATAAACTCGGAGAAGGGAAAAACCAGCTTCTCAAGCCTAAGCTTAATGAGTACAATGCAGTTGCTAGCTCTAAGTACCTACCGCTACCAAGGCTGAAGACAAAGAGGACGTGAGTCTCTGCGCGCTGCGTATAGTAAGCTCCCAAGGGGGCGGGCTTACGTGGCAGCTCGCGCAGAGGCCTATCGGCAGCTTTGCTATAAAAGCTCAGCCAATCGCTACTGCCTGACGGCAATATCCCCATATTTGATGGTTATTTTCGACTTGAAAGGGAACTATACTCTGTTTTAAAATTTGTATGAATTTGACAGTTTCTCCAAAGAAAATATTACAGAAACTGCAAATAGAAAAACACTGTTTGTTTTAATAAATAGACTCACCTACAACCCCTGTAGGCATAGGTGAGATTATGGGAGGGGGAGGGGGGTGCATCTAAATATGTTCAAGGGGCAAAGCTGCAGAATCAATTTAACTACTGTGGTAAGGTGTGGGGTAAAGTCCTGGATGGGCCAGTGGCAGAGCAATAGCAGATGCAGCAGGTGCAACTGCACACGGGCCCACGCACTCAGAGGGCCCCGGAGAGGTTTGAAAGTTTTTATTTATTTATTTAGTTATTTATTTATTTAACAATGATAATATCCTATGCATTTATATCTGCAGATGTTACACATTTGTATAACTGTAGCTGCCGGTGTGCGGTGCCAGTAATTCAGATTGTATCCTCCCTCATTTCAAAGCTATTGTCTTAATTATCCTAACTTTTTTCCCCCGGAGGCTGGTACGAGGCACGTCTTCATGGAAGGTTTTGGGGTACTATTCAGCACAAACATTTGCAGTTATAGTCTGTGTGCACAATTCATCCTGTAGTTGAGACGGAAGCTGCTGCGGGCACCAAAATAAACTACAGAAAATCAACATGCCTGTATTTCTGATTTAAAAATAATATTAATATAAAAACGGTTTTCTGTGTGAGTCAATTTCTGCAAATGTCTGTGCAGAATTGTGAATTCTGTAATAATTTCTGTGATCGCAGAATTGGGGAATCCTGGCAGGGTTAGTGATTAAATAAAGTAGGTACTGTTTCATACATGCTAACATTCAGACAATTAAATATAGTTAAATGTTGAACACTTGATTTGGTGTGTTTGATGTTTATAAATAAGGGTTAAATTAACATTTGGGGAGGGGGGCCCACAATAAGGTCCTGCAGTGGGGCCCATCTTCCTCTTCCTCTGCCACTGGGATGGTCAGTACGTCAGGACGCAAATTCTGTGAAGCCCCTATCCTTTATGAAATATGCATGTGGTTATGGGTTACAAGGAAATGTAGTCCACATGGTTTTAAAATGGTGGACATTAATTTTTTTAAAAAAATGCATTTTCCCAGGAAAAGTAACAATAGTTGCCCGAGCAATTGAAGCTTTGTTACATATGGTGAAGAATGCAGTCAGTAGTCCACTAAAAGAGGGTGAGATATATGACAAATCTTTTTTTTGTATTAATTTTTGTTTTGTTTTGTTTTTTGTCCCAATGGAAGAAGTAGTGAAAGCACTTTTACAAGCCACTACACAACAGCAGGAGGCAACCCGTGTGCAGCAAGAGACAAATCGGCTGCTACAAAAGGAGCAGGAACTAACAGCCCTGGGGCTACAGAAAGACATTCAGACATTGTCTGAACATATTAATAACCGGCACCGCTTCAGTCACCATACATACGGGCCAGTCACTACTTACAAAAATGACTGACCAGGATGACGTTGAGGCATACCTAAAGACTTTTGAAAGAACGGCGGGAAAAAGAAAGGTGGCCAGCTGGACAATGGGCTGGCCTGCTGGCCCCGTTCTTAGCCAGTGATGCCCAGAAGGCATACTATGACCTGGAACCTGAAGACGCTAAAGTGTACAAGAAATTAAAAACAGAAATCCTTGCTCGACTTGGCGTACCAACCTGACCGAGCTCCTCGATCTCAAATGTATGACTTGATTCATTTTGTTAGAAAGTGGCTAAAGCCTGATGTCAACACTGCTGCAGAGATCGTGGAAATAGTCGTCTTGGACAGGTTCATCAGGGGACTACTGTCCATCTACAGAAATGGGTCAGACAGGGAGACCCTACAATACCAATTAACTTGTCGGCCTAGTAGAGCGTTATATCACTGCTGGAGAACTGTTGCATCCCACCAGTCCCAATGTCCGCTGGAACCTGGATCAAGCAGCGCGCCCCCAGTATCCGAGGAACCGGGACAGTACTAGAACTGGTAAGACTGTACTGTGGGAACCAGGGACTGAGGAGCAGCCTGTGGCTGTGAAGAAACTTGGGGGGAAATTGTCATAGGGAAATTGGAACACGACTGGGACTGCTGAAAAGGAGGGGGTTAGGAGATGGTCACATAATAATAGACCAAGAGTGTGTTTTAAATGTAATGAGCCCAGCCATATCACTACTTATTGTCCTTTAAATGAGGAGCCCATGGAATGTAATGTAGGGGAAACGAGTGCGTTAGACAAGTTGTTTTCCTGTCCGGTGGTTACTGCTTTATCTGTAAGTCCATGGGAAATCAAACATGTGTTCAGTAAAGATTGATGGAAATATGGTAGATGCACTGCTCGATTCGGGGAGTATGACAGCCTTGGTCTCTGCCGATTTAGTGGAGACAGAGAAATTGGATAAGTCTCATGGACTCGATATTATGTGTACACATGAGGACACTCGCCACTATCCCACTGTCATTGTTCACATACAAACTGATGCAGGGTCTGCGGACTATCAGGTTGGAGTAGTGGCCTCCATGGCATACCCTGTAATATTGGGATGACACTTCACTAACTATACGGTTGTGGGGAAAAAAAGGCATATTGACTCTACCCACCAGAATAGTAGAGGGGATAATAGACCCTTTAAGAGTGGAGTTGTTTACCATATTTCCATTTAACAAATCCAGACTTCAAACAGTTAAGGTCAGGAAATCGAAAAGGGAAAGATGACCAGCCAAAACTGAGGCTACATGCTGCATAGACAATAAGACTTGGGGAGGTCAGAGCAACGGGGATTCGGTCCCTCTAACTGTATTGGTCAGGGATGGCCCCAGCAATGCAAGTACAGCTAATGGTGCAGAGAATATGCCTGGAATCAAATTGCCTGACCTTGGGGTCAGCCCTGAAAAATTTTGGGATGGCACAGGTGCAAGACCTTTATACACGTTCATTGGAGGGTCCAAGTAATTTATGGGACTCCAGCAAATGAATGGATTTTCTGTTCCCTATTTCATGATGCAGGATAACTTATTGCTTAAGGTTGATAAATTGGGAATAAATATTGTTTAACAACTTTTAGTGCCAAAACCTTTCCGACGCATTTTTTTTAATTTAGTGCATGAACATTTGCTAGGTGACACCTGGGAGTGGATAAAACCAGAGAAAGGATACTTAGGAGAGTTCTTTGGCCAGGTGTACATGCCGATATAACCAAGCACTGTACCTCTTGTCCAGAATACCAGCGTACTGCCCCATTGCAAGTGTTTCGCTGTCCCTTAGTGCCCCTTCCCATCATAGAAATTCCCTTTGAGCACGTAGCTATGTATTTAGCAAGTCCTTTAGGAAAATTTGCTAGGGAGCACCAATACATTTTGGTGGTTTTGGATTATGCTACACAGTCCCCTTCGTAACCCTTCTGTGAAAAACATAGCTAAGGAGTTAAAGTTTAGCCGAGTTGGTATCCCTAGAGACATATTAACTGACCAGGGACCTTTTTCATCTCTAAAGTAACAACAGCGTTATGTAAATTGTTTAAGATTAATCACTTAAGGTCGTCAGTCTATCATCCAGTGGGGAGAGATCACGTGTTTACTTTTGTGTGTGTTTCGCCAGTCAGAGGAGCAATGCTCTGGATTAAAAGGACAAGGAGCAGTGAAACAGAAATGGAGCAGTATACAGAGTGAAGGCCACTGAACACAGTAGATGTATAATTGCAAAGTCAGCAGTGGTTAGTGCCGATTTTTAATGAAAAAAGATATTGTAGCCTACTTCACTATAGTGTATTTTTCTGCACATACTACTACGTTGTACATGATGCAGAACACATGATTATAAAATCTAACACTAGTATATACTCTATCAAATAAACTTGTTATGATTTGGAATGTGTGCTTCATAAGAGCGGTATTATTGTCATTGCTTGTGCCCCGGCACCTCTTTCTTTACAAATTAAGCAAGGGCTAAATGTTGCAATTCAAAGGAACAATTAATGAAGCAGTAGGCAAGTCTTTCCAACTTAGAAGAGATTTAAGAAATGTTTTAAAATAGTAACTCCTGCCCAGATTGCTTGGTCAAGGTAAAGATTGAGTATAAACCCAGCACCATGATTAGGGAAAATGTTGTGTATTTCATCTAAGATTTCATTGAATATATGTAATAAATGTTCACAACATGGAAATGTACATGGCTTCCAGTTAGTCTAGTGTGTACTTTGGAGAGGGCCAGCCTTCTGTCTGGATGTTAAGTAAATCCCACCTAATAAAGAATTTCCATGGGGGCCGGAGTCTGCACCTTTATTTGCATAGCGCCTGCTGGAGAGATCAAGACTACTGGCTGCAACAAAAGCATATAGGTATTCATCCTGTAAAATGTAAAATCCTCTGTTGCAAAGTGACATGGGGACAACAAGAAACACGATTAGCATGGTAAAGGGTGATATAGTGGTTAGGGCTCTGGACTCTTGACCGGAGGGTTGTGGGTTCAATCCCAGGTGGGGGACACTGCTGCTGTACCCTTGAGCAAGGTACTTAGATTGCTCCAGTAAAATCCCAACTGTTTAAATTGGTAATTGTACGGATAAGGGTGTCTGCTAAGAAATAAATAAGAACAGTTCAGCAATAAACAATCAGTTCAGCAATAAACAATCTCCATAGTGTATGAACTGTTTTAATATTACTGAACTCTCTTTTATAAGAGAAAATAGAGAAGATTCGAGTGGAACACAATTCTCTATTTCAAATTAATCTGCTTTATGAACAACAACTGAAATTTAAAAGAAAAACTGACACAGACAAAAGAATTTTGGAATAATTGTTTTAATGGGCTGTACTGAGTCACAGGTCACCGGGTTGTCCAACAGAGGGAGGCAGCGCGAGGAACCTTCCAGAAGCACTGACCTGCGGTACCAGCGATCTCCAGTAGAGGGAGACAAATAACTGAATTTACGTGTCTGTCCAAGAAATCTGAAAGAAAGAGTGGGGTTAAAAAAAGACATCATTAAGACTGTGGATTATAAACATTACAAGGCTTGTATATTACACTTACCTGAAGAAGATTCCAAAGGGGAAATCGAGTGGAGACTAACTTTTTGTTTCAAGTCCTTGTTTATCTTTTTTTTTTGACTGGTTAGTTGACAGAATAGCGAGGGAAAATAAAATACAAAGGTTCAGTTTAGCTAATACCCTGGTGAGGGTTAGGTTTTTTATTTTATTTTCAGTTTTGGTTTATTTTTATTATTATTATTATTATTATTATTATTATTATTATTATTATTATTATTATTATTATTATTATTATTTTTAATAAAATAATAAAATATCTTGATTTAATTGAACTGCCGTTTTCTGGTCTCATTGGTGCAAGGACTGGTCAGAATACCCAAACATTTGAGCACACAGCTCACATAAGGTAAACAGTGGCAAACGTGTAGTAAGGCATAGTGAATGCATGAAAAATAACTATTAAATAATAGGAAATAACAGTAAACGTGTGATCATGGTAAACTGTAACATTACCATACAAACATACTGTGGTAAACCCTACAAGTGTAAAAAGGTATGTTATTCCAATTCTTATTTGCTTTGTAGACTGATTACTTTCTTAACCATTTTCAAAGCACTTGTGTCGGACTGGTACTTACTTGAAACATCCATCAGTCTGTGATGTTATGTAGTAAATTAAGGAACTACACATGTAGTTAAACTAATGTAGTTGTATGCTTTGACAAAAAATAGATAATATAGAAAAAAGGAATAAAAAAAAGAGTAAATAGGTGTTCTTCAAACAGTAATTCTTCATGTTTATTAGAACATAGCAACTTCCAGTACAGTACATATAAAATTATGAATTGTTTTTGTGATATAATATTAACACTTTTTGTGATATGTTTTTTTTTTACATATTGTAAACAACTGTAATTTATGCACTGTTTGTCAACAATTTGAAAGTGTATGCAAATAGTTTACAATAAACCATGATTGCGAGTCACAAATACATTTTAAATGTTTTACAATCTAGGTTTTACAGTAGCTAAAAGTTTGAATTGTGAAAGTGTTCAGTACTGTATTAAAGATACTGCATACAACTATTTTTAATATTTCATATATTAAAAAAAAAGTAAACTATGTATTCAGATTATTTGCCACTGGTTTGATTAATAAAATAGATCACCAAGTACTGCTATAGTTTTAATACTCTGTGAAGTTGATTCTTTTTACCACAAGATGTCCCCATTTACCCATTCCACTATCTCTCAGAAACAAGGTTCAGCAATGTGAGCATGGATTATTCACTGGCATGTGTAATGATGTAGTACAAATGTGGGTTCCAGTTCTCCTGCTGAGACAGAAATACTGTACATTCCTCAAGGTACAGTACACTGTACAGCAATCAGTACAGTAATAAGCTTTCTAAACATCAGCTTTATGCATGCAAAAATAAAAAAGTGTAGAGTCATAGTCGACTGAAACAGCAACTGAAACACCAGTGTGTGATATACACAAGCTATTGACAAAATTTACTGTAAGCATTCTTTACATTCACTGTAGTTGACATAAAGTTGATCAGACAGACCATGTATATTCATCTTTCCTCTTTCTCTGTGGCTTCTAGGTCACACACCAGATGTTTTTCTGTGAATGTACCCCTGAAAGGACACAGTAAATAAATGAATAAGCAGCACAATGTAGTGGGTTTTTTGTGTTTTTTTTACTAATAACACTCCCATTCTTTTATTTATTTTTTTAAACACTCAAACGTTGTTTGTATTATGCAATTATCCAAATTAAAATGCAATGTACAATGGACTTCGGGACCACACAGCTTCATGCAATTAAGTGAATTATGCATTTAGCCGATATACATTTAACCATATCATACAATCATAGAAAATGATGCACTAAGAAATGGGACCAGCTGCATGCAATGCAATTAAGCGATTTGTATAATTATCCAGTATGCAAATAAGTGGTCGACTGTACATAAATAAATAATGAAGCCCTTCTTTACACTTACTTTTGTTATCTTCGTCATTGGTCATCGGATAGCTGATTGCTTTAACCTAGATTGTTCTGTCCCCCTTAGCAATAAAATGCAATTCATTGTACACTAGCTTAAGTACCATTTATCATAGGTACCTAAAAAGTCACGTTTGTACCAAAATATGTATGATTCATCAATAACAAAAAGAACAAATATATTATAACCACATTTTACTAGCAAGAGCCTTGCACTTTCACTGCAGGATTTGGATTCAGGTATTTTTTATTATTATTATTATTATTATTATTATTATTATTATTATTATTATTATTATTATTATTATTAATTACAACAATAATATGTAGTGTGAAACATGGCAAGTAGGGGAGCATGATTTACTACCAATATTTAAAAAATGTACTGTACTAACTATTTTGACTGGATCATTTTTATACGATTAACCTAAAGTAGACTATAAGTAGACTATAGACTATAAGGATCAGATTTGCTGAAGCTACGGTTCTGTAGGAAAATTTGTACGTGTATATATCTGCATGTGTGTCTATCCTTCGGCTGTATGGAAGACCGTCCACGTTATTTAGTATGTGTTTCAAATATTTAGTATGTGTATGGATTTTGACCAATCAGAATACATAAAATACTACGTGTTCTAAATGAATGTAAATGAACTAAGCATTTTCTAAGGAGGGGCTGGTCATTTTACAGTAGTACCTACATAGGGGCTGATCATTTTACAGTAATGTAGCGTAATTACAAGAGTAGCCAATCACCTTCGGGATAACATCTTTTTAATTTCAGACATGAAATACACTTAAAAATAAATAAATAAATAAGGAAAATCACAAATCATTGTGGCGAGAATTTCTTCTACGCTGCAAATATAGATTTGCTGAGTGCTGCCGACTTCTTGAGCCAGGCAATGTTGACCGTGACACGGTTCAGTTTGTATTAACAATGTATACAATATGATTTATTTTTTATTATATTTATTTCAATTTTACACTAAAATATTGAGTTACCATAGCTAATATTAGAGTCAATGTCAGATCTTTCAACACAGATCTTTCATGAGTTTTTTTCTCAGTGTGGAAAACCAGTGACTCCCTGAAATTTGTGAACATATTACAAAAAAAAAAAAGCTTAGTAAGCATTTTTCTAAATCAGTGAAATAAGTTAAAAATCTTTCTCCCACTATTTCAGATATTCCAAGTGCTTGTGTGGGAGTAAACTGGCACCCACATGATAAAGTATGGGTTTAAAAAAACTCCTAATAAGAGCTGCTAGTCTGAGTTCTTAGATAAAGATAAAAAAAGACAGACAGCAATGTCTTTAAAAACAAGCAAAGGTAGTAAATAATGTAAAACACTGTGGGGGACATTTTCAGTGATCTAAGCAGTGGCACATACGATACCACTTCTCGATTCCAGACACCCTCTTTGTATTGTATTTAATGCTATTAATAAATAGATCAGTATAGCACCCTTTTTGTATTGTATTTAATGCTATTAATAAATAGATCAGTATAGCACCCTTGCGGGAAAGCACAGTAGAAGGATTCATATATTAAAAGTGGATGTAGATAACAAAATAGTCCTATACATTTGTGTGCACATATGTCTCAAATGTTTCATTTCGAAATAAATCTATGTTTTTTTATTTTAATACATAATATCTGACTGGTTAAATACATATCTGTTAGCAGGCCTTGCTTTCAGATAGTCACAATCATTGCCTGGCATACCTGGAGAGTGAAATTACTGCAACCAATAAGATGCTTGACCCCAAAGATGACCTAGGAAGTTAAACAGATTTCCTGGAAGGTGACAAGCCAACTGAGAACTTTATTGCACCTCGTGTAGTATCAGAAGTTCTGTTTTAAAATGAAAACACATGTTTGCGATATCATATGTTACTTTCAAAACAGCACAGATAGTGAATAGAGATGCACAACAAGTAAGATTTATGAAAATATTTTGTTACTGTAATCCTGTTGCAAATCTAATTTTAAGAAATACTTATCGCAGAACTTCAGAACAAATAAGACCAATTGAACTTTATAAATGAAGTATATAAAAAAGGCCAACCAGGGAAAGGGCACAGAGCTACATCAGTGCTTTCTCATGATGATCATAAGTACATTGTAATTTCACAACAGACTTCTCTGAACAGTGTTAAAACAGGTTAATCTGTTTATGCTGTATTATTTTTTAAATCTATAGATTACAAATACAGTCTATGGTTGAGCTATACACGCACCAGTGAGGCTGATACAACCACTGAAATCTCAGCTGCAAGCCAAACTCCATGTAGCTCAGTCAATAAAGTCGTAGGTTACAGTCCATTTGATCGTAATGTTGAATCCGGCTGTTGTTGGAAAGTGTTTTAATACAAAAGTCCTTCTCTTATAATAATTATAGTAGTTATAGTCTTTCTTTGAAAATTAATTGATTTGATATTTTACCAGGCACATTTTGTTTTACCTTGAAAGAGGTTTATATTACAGTGACGCTACGAGAAAGGAGGGGTTACTACAAAACAAAGCACATATTAATGCAACTCAAGTTACTTATAAAATGCTATAGCTAACTTGAAATATACAACTGTTAAGAGCTGAAAATGGTCTGATTAAGCAAATTATCAGTTTAATTAAGGGTCTAGTTAAGTAATTGAGTTTCATGTCTGAAATTAAAAAGATGTTATCCCGAAGGTGATTGGCTACTCTTGTAATTACGCTACGACACAGTGGGTCCTCAGGACCGGGTTTGGGAACCACTGCTCTAGCACAAGCCAGAGACACTATGCAAACCCGTGGTTTTATGAAGGCATCTGTCCATCTGTGTGCATCAAACCTACGCTACATGACCCAGTGGGTCCTCAGGACCGGGTTTGGGAACCACTGCTCTAGCACAAGCCAGAGACACTATGCAAACCTGTGGTTTTATGAAGGCATTTGTCTATCTGTGTGCATCAAACCTATGTGTGTTCAGTGGATATATGTCATGGCGATCTACTGTTTTGTGTTACTGAAGTCTCATATCCCATACAGAAATCAATAAAAACCTAGTTAACGTAGACATAATTTATTACACCAATGTGTTTTTTTTATTTTTTATTTATTTATTTTTTATTGGGTTTGGATACAATACCCTTGCTGCAAAGTTCTAAAAGAAACCATAAACCTATGTCATTTATTATGTTGAAAGTCTGATGGCTTTTGATCTCACTTGTGAAAAGTCACACCAGTGCTGTCTTGTTTAAGAATTATACATTGTCTTCCAGTGTCTTTTGTGCTCAGCTGCTGTGAGGTTACAGAGATTTCTATAGAAAACTCTTTGTTAACATTGTACCACACATTCTCATAAAATGAATGTCGCTCCCGTATGTGACGTGATTCATTTTGAATCGCCAGAGCAGCACCAACAAAGGAGCATTGAAAGGCAGCACAAACTTCATACAAAAGTAGTTTTTGGAGCAAAGAAAAAAATGATAAACTTTTGAGTATTCTGGATAGGATTAAAAACTGTGTTTGTAGCACATTTAGGGACATCCAGGCTAAAGAGGATGCTTACTGTATACTGGATGCTCCATCAAGGCAATGTTCTGCCTTAAGTTTTAAGTATGTTAATGTATTTTACACTTGGAAGCGATCCTTAAGTGTTCTAATGAACAATATCACAGTAGGTAGCCAGTTATTTTTCAATCAACAGTGTTAGCAAATCACAAGATTTCACAGCAGGAATAAACACACAGTGCACATTTTATATTGTAAAGAACTGCACAGAATATATGTCACTGCCCTTAGCTTAATATACAGTAGAATAATATACACCACCATTCTCCAGGCGTGGAGACCATTTGTGATCTACTGTAATCTACTGTATGCTGACATTGTATAACTCAACACAGAGGATCCCCACCCATTGTCCATTGATGTACACTTAAGGCCACCGCACACTAGACCGATCCGATAAGACACCGACATGATTTCGTCGTGTTGGTGTCGCGTCGGTTTTGTGTGCGGCTGAAACCGACACCGACGCAACACGATACTGATGGATTTTGCTTGACGGTGGGCGACGAGCAAAATCCATCAGTATCATGTCTGTGTCTTATTGGCAGTGGTCTTTACTTGTGCTCATCCACTGCATCCAGTTTAAGGGAGCTAAGACCCAGGGAGGAGTGACTTACAAAAATATTAATGGATTTTACAGTTATATCTTTCCATAAAACTTAACTGACAGTCATTTTTTTATTCTTGCTTAATAAACCAGGGATAGATAACCAGAAAATATCTGAAACATTAAAACATTTTTTTTTTAATTACGTAAAAAGTCTATCCAGAGATCTTAATTTCTACAGTGACACCTCTTTGACAGATGTTCTAGAGCAGTCTCAAAATAATAGTGTGTTATATATCATTTTGTTGAAAAGAGAACATGGATGTTTAATATTTCCATAGTTTTTTTTCGTGGCATATTTGACATTTCATCCCGGATGTTTTGGCTTTTTGTGTATGCTGGGATTTGTGTTTGACACATCCAGGAGTTTTCCTTCAAATGCTGGATTTCACACTACTTATATACTTGCCCCAAGATCACAATATCTTATTTGCTTTACGCAATCTGAAACTCTGTATCTATTGTATTTAGTTCTGTCTAATAAAAATAATACATGCTTTGTGACCCACCAGAGGATTCAATATTATGCCACTGAATTTTATCTTGGTTAACACTCTCTGTGTGACTATTCAGCAATAATTACTTGACCATAAGTACTGACAGTAGTGACAGAGATATCTTGTGTTATGGTTTTCAATAGGTTTTGTCCTGTGGATTCAACAGTCAATGTGTTGCTGTCATAAACTGTACAGTACTGTAGTATTTCACTCTGCTGAAGGAGGGTCATTTATTTATATCATTGCCAATAAAATGAGCTTCAAGCTTAGATACACTTGTTGTCTTCAAGTATAGATTATCTCTATGCTTATGGCTGCAATTCGAAGGCAAAGAGTGGACTAAGCCCTGGTCATCAGACAGCACAGATAAGACCATATACTGGTGTTCTACAAGAATTAAAGGATGTTTTTGAAAACCTGCTATACCAAAATGTTACACAGACAGACGTTGATATATTGCATGGCCAGGCACTAGAATGAAAGTGAGAAATGGCTCACTAAGCAGTGCATTGTTCTGGCTAAGATCTATAGTTTCATCTCTCTTGGCAATATGTTTTAGTAAACAAATAGAATTAGTTTTGAGACTTCACTATTAGGAGATTGCATTGATTCATTAAGTTAGCCAAGTGCACTGGATACTACACTGCCTAAGTAGTACCATCTTATTATTTTTCTTTAAAAACGGAATTAGCTGATAGTAATTGAATATTACTATTTTGTATTGTATTTACACATCAGCCACAAACCTTTATTTTGGTCGATTGCCTAAAGAACGCAGATTTCTGGAGCTTTTCAAACTGCATGCACGCCCTGGACCTTTTTCAAAAGTGTTTTAGCTTATGGAAGAAGATATGCATTATTGCTGACTTGTTTAGTGTTATTCTGTTTAGAAAAGTACTCTAAGCTTGCTATTAGCCAAGAAAAATAAAATCTAGCCCAGCTGCTGGAAGTTGTCAGGATAAGAATTCATTTATACTTTATCATTGAAGAATAAGTAATATCAGTAATAAATACAAAGGATGTGCCTTCTGAAAATGAATTTCCTCAGAGAAAAAAAAGAGTTCCCTAAGATAAAAAAGAGTACAACTAGATACCAGGTTTTACAAGGGCATTTATCATGGTATAGTCTATTTGATTTGCGTTCTAATGATTTTAAATGTTGCTACATATGAGTCTTCACTCATCCATCCAAGTTTTCTCCCCCCCTGGCCACAATCCAACATATCATTTGCTAGTTTAAAGTGCTAATTCCGAATGTCAGTTGATATGTACAAATAGGCCCATGTAGCTAAAATGAAGTCACAGGGAATTGTGTCTATCTGGCAAATCAAGCCAGATCCAAAATGACTATTGTAAGAAACAAATATTTTGTAGGGACCCTCAGAGAGTTAATGAACATTGGGCGTTCATCCTTTCCATGCATAATTATAGAAACATTTGGTCAATCTTGGAAAGCCATGGAAAACTTATACGCAATCTCAAGAGCCACAGCAGCCGTGCCTTGGAAAGGTCTACATTTCTGAGTGCTGGCAGTAAAGTTACTGGGTCCATATCAAATGTGAGGGATTATAATAGAGTCTAGCAGTTGTCATGAGCAGGAACACAGCCGCCTCAAAGTTAATAATTTTGACATAATTTTTTTCAGGAACCCTTCCATTTGCTGGCTTGTTAAGTGGCAGTTGTAGCAGTCCTAATTAGCAGCATCTTAAGTGAATTAAATAGCTATTGGAGACAGAATTAAATGAAAGGCACTATAAGTATCATATGGACAGTGGTGTCTTGTTTAAGGAACAACATTTAATTAAGAGATTGAAAGGGAATTATAAGGGCTTAGGCAGTTTGGATGACTGGCGATGATTGCATATTTTTAAAACTGGTAATGGGAACTTGGGGTTTAATTACAATATCATGCAGTTTTTTTTTTTTTAATCGATTTCCTAGCATGACTGCTTTTAAAACATTAACCACAGTCAACAGTTAAGATAACTTTTTGAATTGCTGTAAGTAGCTAGAAAGTGGATAAATACTGAAGCAAAATTGTAGTAAAATGTAAATATACTCGACACATCACTAACCCAAACCTTGTCTGTTTGCCAGAATTCTTAATTACAATGGATGATGACCGCACACATGCTGGGAGGTGCAAAAAGTATATGTTTAGAGGTTGGTATGGGTACCCTAAATTACTTGACACTACCCGGGTCTCTTTTTACTATCTGAGTTTTGATTTATTAATTTGAGAATTTAAAGAAAATATAGAAAATATGACAATATAGTTGTACGCGCGGGTCTCTGGCCAGCATAATAACAACGTTAAAGCAAGCTTTTGCATTAAGCCTTTTCTTAACTGACAGGATATCAATGTTTTACAAAAAACAATAACACACAGCGAGCGGCCAGTACACCTCAATAATAACTACGACGAAAATTCTCAGGAACGAAATCGGAAACAAAACTACACAACAGGGCTCTACAGTGCGTCTAATTTGGTTGCATATGCGACAAAAAATGTGCTTGTGTGAACGTACATTTTAATTTAGGCGCACATGTGCCACTAGAAATTCCTAAAGGTTGACTATAAAATTTTTTTTTTTTTTTTTAGCTTTTAGCTGAATGTATAAAACATGTGATTTACAAAATTCAAATTCAATGTTCAATTCAATGTTCAAATTCAATGTTTCTAGTACTGAAAAAGGTTACAGATCTGAAGGAACTAAATACCCAGGTTTTTTTCATGGCAGGTACCCAGTTCCGGATTTTCTACCCATGCCGACCTCTATTTTATGTATATATTACCTGTTCGGCATCATATTGCCATCAGGGGAGCTATCCTACCCATGGGATGCCACTGTACCCAATTTTAGAATTAGGTTTAACTTAATTAGGTAGTCTGACAGCCATTTACCATCAGTGGGAGCTTGTCACATGTGGCACAGTTAACCAATTGACTTGTAGATTTTGTTTGGGTCTTGGGGAAGAGGTGGTCAGGCTTTAAGGCAAAGGGAAGACATCAGAATAGTGTGAGGGCTGATGTCTTGCCTTTGCAGCCAAACTGAAGAGTCACATTTTTGTCATTGTACATCAGGGCTTCTCAAACTCGGTCCTGGGGAACCCCTG
Organism: Acipenser oxyrinchus oxyrinchus; assembly: GCA_030684275.1. Classification (NCBI taxonomy): domain Eukaryota; kingdom Metazoa; phylum Chordata; class Actinopteri; order Acipenseriformes; family Acipenseridae; genus Acipenser; species Acipenser oxyrinchus. Next base: position 30,568,500 of record CM060249.1, on the reverse strand, counting down.
TGGCTGCTGGTTTTCATTCCAACCAAGTTCTCAATTACTTAACTAGACCCTTAATTGAACTGATAATTTGCTTAATTAGACCTTTTTACTTGTTTTCAGCTCTTGAACAGTTGCATATTTCAAGTTAGCTGTAACATTTGATAAGTAACTTGAACTGCAACCGTGTAAGAGCTGAAAACAAGTAAAAAGGTCTAATTAAGCAAATTATTAGTTCAATTAAGGATCTAGTTAAGTAATTGAGAGCTCAATGGAAAGAAATCCAGCAGCCACAGAGGTTGCCCAGGACCAAGTCATAACCTCTCTAAATCTGACCTCCTTTTCTTCCCCTCCTAATCTTCCCCCTCCTCTGATCTCTCTATCTCTGTTCCTCTGGAATCTACCACGCTCTCTCCCTCCTCCTCAGCCAAGAACCTTGGAGTAACCCTGGACCCCTGCCTCTCCTACTCCCAGCACATCTTCACTCTAGCACAAACCTGCCAATTCTTCCGGAGCAACATACGAAGTATCCGACCCTTCCTCACCATCTACTCCGCACAGCTCCTCGTCCAGGACCTGGTATTCTCCCGCTGAGATTACTGCAAGTCCCTCCTGGCTGGCCGGCTCCAGCTCATCCAGAACTCCGCTGCTCCCCTGGTGTTCTCTCTGCCTCGCATCCACTGCTCCGCTCACTCCACTAGCTCCCGATCACTGCTCGCATCCAGTTCAAGACTTGTACTCGCCTACCGATGCCATGACCAGACTGCACCCAGCTACCTCCAGACCCTCATCTCTCCCTACACCCCCACCCAACCTCTCCGCTCTGTCTGCACTAGAAGACTGCACTGGATTTCACTTGCACTGGTATCTAACCCTGATGTAACTATCAACACTGTTATCTGCTCTTGAACTGCCCCGATATCAAATCTTGCTCTTAATTGTACTGTAAATCTTGATATGTAAGTCGCCCTGGGTAAGGGCGTCTGCTAAGAAATAAATAATAATAATTACAAAAGTACTGGTGATCATGATACTTACCTTTAAGGAACCTCTACCTGGAGATTCCAGAAGGGTGATCACAATGGCCTAGTGGAAAAAGAGGAAAACCTGGACTGGACTAAAACAATTTCTGTTTTGTGTTGTTTTACTTGCACTGAGGCTAGCTCATGCAAGGCCGAGCATAGGGCCTGCAAGAAGTTTAGACAGGGCCCAAGTGGGCAGGTTTTCTTTTATTTATTTTGTTTTCTTTAACTTTTAAGTATTGCGGTGTGCTTCTGTTAAAAATATAATAAAAGTGCCCACTTAAACTGCATTTTCTATCTAAAGAGTCATCTCTTATACTAACGGTGTGGTATCCCCTATCAACAAATACACAGATATTTCATATACTATATATATATATATATATATATATATATATATATATATATATATATATAGATCACTTTAATTATAATTTATTGGTAAAGTTTGCCAGTTCAAATATTTTAAGAGTATGACAACCATGTATTGTCTATGGCACACTGTATTTCTTAGCTCATAATTCAATAGAGGATGTCATCCACTGTAATTTGTCATGGAAAAGAACACTGAGTAATTGTTACAATTTCCACAAATTAAAGCGCCTTTTTATTTTCTATTTGCTGAATCCACAAGGCCTTTTGTCATGCTGCGTCACCAGCCCTTAATGCCAAAAGACTAATGGTCTGTCATTTTAGATAATGGGGGTTTAGTTGCCTCTTATTTAGACTGTCGCAGCGTCTGTTGAACTGCCCACACAAGAATGTAAGCCTTTCAGATAGAAGGCTTAAGTCCCAAGATCCAGTCGGCTTCCTGTGTATACCACACCAAGGATGAGGGATCATCAAAACTTTGAATGCAGGCACTGTGAAAGGGAAGGATGAAGCTGCAATTTAATGGGGAACAGGTCAAGTAGACAGCTCCTCATTGTCGCTTTGAATGTATTTTGATCTTTAGTTTTGTTGAATATAAAAGAGAACTATGGGTGGGAATCATTCCTTTATGAACCATTTCCAGTGGTGTATCTAATAGTAAATATGTGTATTAGTCATACCTGATCACTTCAGACTAGGACGGCCAACTGTGCCAGATTTTTCATGATAATCCTGTTTATAATTTACTCCAGGGTTGCTGATTGATGTTCCAAAATTATAAGAATGGGAAGGGCAACATTTTGCTAGCAACCAGCTTTCTAAGGATTGCATTCCATACTAACACACGTGTTTAACTGCATCTAGGTTCAACATGAATGTGAATCAGGAAATTTAATTAATCAGGAAGTGCTGCACTGAAGAATAAAGAGCATTAAAGAGGCAGTAGCTTCAAATGTTGTTTTAATTGTATAGTTTGTGCAATTATTCTGTGCAGTTCTAGGTTATGTTGTTCTAATATTCAGTTATCATTATTCTCTAAATCTGCCTTTACCTGGCTATGGACCTGCTTTGAGCTTGGCTCGAGCATCCTAACATCCAGAAATGAACAGCCTGCACTCCTCCACTCACATCATTTGACAATGTGATCTTTCAACTCTGCCAGCCCTACCTACATTTACTGTATAAATGTAAAGTAGGTGAGACTTGCAGAGCTGACATGTAACATTGTCACATGACTTGAATTGGTTTAGGAAGATGGAAGTGGTGGCACATAGGATTCTCTAGACAAGCTCAAACCAGGTAAATGCTGAATAAGAATTCTGCACCATAAAATAGTACATGAAATGTAAAAACAAAAAGGAGTTTAAATGGCTTACTATTTAACTTGAGGGGAGAGAGGGAATCAATAATATAATTGTGAACTACTGGTTTATTTCTGAGGATTATGTTTTTGGAGTTTTATCAGGATATCATTTCTATGCCAGATCCTCATTAGTAAAATGATAGCAATGTTTCTTCACCAGCTTCAAACTGTTCCACTGTTTAATAGGGGGTGGTTCTCATTTGTATGCCTGTGGTGTAAAATGAGGAAATCCCTTGGTGGATGGACTGTGCAAAGAGACCTGGCCAAGATCCTTTGTGTCTGACAACAGAGCAGAGAACTGGTCTATTGTGCAACAGCAATCAATGCAGCTCTGCTAAATAAAGGGTTGAAAGATTGGTTTTACAACCAGTATGATGTCATCTCATAGAACATTCATTTCAACAAAAAAGACAGATCGCTTTCTTCAAAAATAAGCCTTTTAACCTCCCGGCTTTATGAAGTGAAAGGGTTTAATGCTTTTATTACAACATTATAGAACAGTGACACAACCTGTAATGGGATAATGGTAAAGAAAAGAGGTTCACAGTATGTTTGAAAATAATCACCCTTTTTACAATATAAACAAGCTGATGTAAAGTAGGATACACAATTATGAACCCATCTGTGAAAGAAAAAGCTGAAGATGACTAGTCAGTCAACTTTGAAGAGAAAGCTACTGTTACAAATTCCTCATTCATTATGCATTGATTGGTGACCAGCTACTGATGCCAGCAATATGTAGCTCCCAACATATTGTTCGAGTGGAAATAGGTTTGTCTTGTCTAGTGTACTGTAATCAATTGGCATCTCAGCCCAGTGAATTCAATGGAAAGGCAAAGGCTGCAAACCACATGATTCAAAGATGAACGTCTCACCATTGAACTAAAGAGGAAGCTCTGTAGTCAGAGGCATATGCGCCAACTTTTCCAAATGGTGCTCGGTGCAAACCAACCCCTTCTAACAGTACAGCAAACAAATCTCTTACCTTCATGCTTGTGTCATGGTGTTCCTTCTCACGGTTTTTCTGCTAATGGAGTCATTTATAATTGTTTCAAAGTCCACTGATTCTGCCTCTCTATGACTATGGCGCACAGCAATGCTGCTTAGTATTGCTTGAGTCATTGTTGACCGAAGGAATGTTTTTAGGCAACATTATGCAGAGAAAGATCACTCCCTGGTGCAGGTTGTGACTGGGATTGTTAGAAACAGTCAAATCTGTTTGAATAACTTGGTAAACAATACGAAATGTCAGCTCCGACATGAAAAATGTCACAATGCCCTGTAAATTTCTAATGCCACCGGAAGGCTGGCAGGTTCGTATTATGCCCAGCATCATATCGTGTTGGAAAGTTAGTACAGTACTGTCAACATTGTTTCCATAGAACTGAAAAACAGTTTCCCCTGAATCCCCCCAATCACAAATTTCTCAACATGCAGGAGTAAATGTAAACTTGTCAAATCTGTTATTTAGATCAGTCAACACATTGTCAAATACTTCAAAATATTGCCACCTGTACAAATCTTCTGCAGTGCAAAATCTGTGTTGTTCCCCATTACCTCCATCTAACCACTTTGGTACTCAGTGTTTCAGGGGGAGGACTGGTTCTTCGATGCTCTGATTGTTTGCTAATTTAAATAATCGCTTTGGAGATGTGCTTACAAAATGAATCAGCTCCCTGATTTTATTGTGCACATCCCTACAGGTTGATACATTTGCCACACAGTCTTGAACAACCAATCTTAGGGAGTGAGCCAAGCACTGAACAAAGATAGTGCAAGGTTTAATTTCACGGACTTGCACACCGTTCCTTATGCTGGATACATTACTAGCACCATCATGACAGACATTTTAGGTTACTTCGCTGCAGCCACTGGTTTATTTCAGGGACATCTTCACCCCCTAACTTAAGCAAAAAACTTGGATCTATCATCTATATGACCACGTATAGCTGAGCCTTACTGGGCAAGACACATCAGTGATGTGAATATTTTTTTTTAACACCAGGCGTGCAACCTGCATTTAGTTTTTCTTGGGGTAACTTATCATTGTGTAAGATCGGGCTAGGTAGCCTTACTAAAACAAGAGGCCCTTTAACTCTGCCTCTCCGCGTCAATGAAGATAATGACAGTCATTAACAGAAATTAAACTAGTAACAGGTATAATACTTTCCTTTTAGAATAGTATTCAGGCCTTAATTTGATTAGTGGGTCTGCGTTATTTTATTTTTTTAGTGTTTAGCCCTCTTATTCTTTAGTTTTGATTTTAAAGTAAAATAAAAACAACCTGACAGTTTTTTTTTATTGCGGGTTAGGCTGCATCACACTGGACAGAGCGACGCGAGTGAACAAACTCACCGAATGTCAATCCACACCAGACATGACTTGGAAACGATCCAAAAGACTGGAAATAAATACATGACCCCGCCCATGCGTTCCTATTGGCAATGTGTTTGACGTGTGTTAAGGGTGTTAACCTTGCTAATGATTGGTCAGTTTCATTCCAGTCACGATGAAAAAAAAAATAGAAATAGGTTCTATTTTAACAACGCAAAATTTTTCTCAAAGCGACATCACTCGCATCTCTCACTGCTGGTGTGGATACTCCCATTTGATTTGCAGTGACTTCTAAATTATTGTGGATACAACTTTATCAACAAGTTTTATTTTGATTTCCTCTTTGTATGCAGATTCACCTCCCAACAGTCAAATCTTCCAGATCTTCACAATCAAAACAAAGGCCCTCACAATTAGTATTGTGACATTACACAACAAACTATGCCACTTGAAAGTAGAAATCCATTTTTGTTAAAATGAGTGCCTTACTTAGTTTTGCTTGCTGCTACTGCTGGGTTTTCATCATCGTTCAGCTCGCCAGCGGATCGCTTTGTGTTTTCGCTCTTACTGTACTTTACTCTCCGATGATAAATTGCCAGGCACTGCGCAGAAACCCCTTTTTTTTATCAGACAAGTACATTATGAAAAAAGGTGGAGTATATAATTGATTTCGTGAAGAGAATTAAGGTTGCCCGGTATATGAATTTAACTGCTGTTTTACAAGCAAATATGATGTAATATAAAACTGTTCATGATTATATTTATAACAGCACTGTTTTCTGTGACAATAAGGTCTTCACACTGAACACCCCCCAGGAAATTGAATAGTCTGGGTTCTCTGCAAGTCATCACCAACTTGTCATGGGAGGGGAGTAATAAAAAAATGACCATTCACATAACCATAAGTTAATTTCCCTCACAGTCCGATGACATTGACGCCTCTCTGGAGCTTCCATGCAAGCTGTGCAAGCATGCAGTAAGAGGTACTACAATTGCATATTCATGCACTGTTTTTTTTCCAGTGTTTTCCAGTGCACATCCTTAGGGAGCTCAGCAGCACTACATTCTGGGGGTGCTCAAGCACCCACAACACCCACGGAGCTGGCGCCTATGAAGAGGTAAGTACTCAAGCTTAAACACAAGTGCTCATCCACCTAGGCTCACGAGGAGATTCATTAAAGTAGATTTCTCTGATTTGCGCCACTGAATCTGTTGATATTGTATAAATGATAAGTCATGACCAGTTTGGGACAGGATTTGTGCTTTGCAGTGGTGGGAAGCCTTACTTTTCTATGAATCTTTCTTGTATTGGTTGTTGCTTTCCTTCCTGCCTCTGCTACTTGTACTGCTGGGTGCCCTTTTTGCAACTGGATACGCATTAGACTGCAAAAAATGAATTAATAATTATGTAAAACTTGAGCATTTGAAAAAAATAAAATAATGCAGGAAGCACTGTTGGTTTTAATCACCACTGTGTCTCTTAAAGCACTCATAATCAAGTCTAAACTTCAAGTACATCAGGTACACAAACTGTAACGATGAACCTGTTTTGGGGTAATAAATATCATGTTGAGCAATATATTCCTTCATCATTTAGGGATTAAGTGTTGCAGATAAACAGGTTATTGGTTAGAATCTTGAGTACCTGATGTACTCAGAGTTTAGTCATGATTCTTAGATCTCTATTGAGGCCACAGGGAAAAACAATTATAACTAGGAGGTGATGACTGAAAATGATAGAACGTGAGTTTGAGTGTGCCGAGTGGCTGATGTTAAACAGGGAGGACTCACAACCAAAAATTCAGTTAAAAGAAACCAATACTTTCTTTGTACTTATTATTTGTACCTATACCTAGGCTACCACAGAGGTCAGTACTAACCTCCAGCCCACACCCAGAGCTCCTCATGCTGACCTCTTTTATACCTTCTCAGGTAGATCCCTCCCCTAGCAAAACCGTTACTGGTCAAATACTATAATAATTAAATACATGAGTCCAGATAATAATAATAATAATAATAATAATAATAATAATAATAATAATAATAATAATAATATTATTATTATTATTATTATTATTATTATTATTATTATTATTATTATTATTTACCCAATAATAATGCTTCACTAATGCTTGCACATTCATTTTAATATAAACTCAATCTTACCCTTATTAAGTTTATCAATATTAAATAATAGGGTTAAGCAAGATTAAACGTCCCCTCTGTGGAAAATGATAAGCGCGACCCAGAGAGAATCATGCATATGAAGCACGAGCCTCAGGCGCGCGCTGATCACAACCTATTTATGTATAAGCATTTTAATTAGCAAAGAATAATTAAAAGATACAAGTTCACTTTACTAGCAGTGTGCACCCTGCTACCCAAAATAATACATTGCACTTGAAAAAACAACAACAAATGTATCTATTCTTATGCCATTCCCCAATTCTTGACAAGCAGATACACACAGATTGAATAAACATTAATTTATGGGTTAGTTTTATCTGTCCAGAAAGTTAATCATTCTTTAGTTAGCAGTTTCATTTTTAAAACTACTGTGGGCAGAGAACCACATTCTGGCTGAGTGATGGAAAAACAGCGTCTCTTACTACAGTCGGAGAGAGAATTACGTTTCTCCATCACAGTGACAAAGATCAATATTGACACGTACAGGAAGTACCCTGCACTGGTGACAAGTTAAAGTGTGTCATTTGCAGTGTTAATTGATCTGGGAACCTGCAGCCTTGTTATTTTAAGTCCCTTGATGTCCAGGTGAAAACAAGGAAGAACTATGTAAACATTCAAGGGAGAATGGGGCTCTAGAAAACCCCAAGCAAGGCCTCCGGGACCATTGATTACAAACGGCTACACAGGAAACCATTATTACTGTTTTGTTATTTTAAGAATGAATCTGCTGGCTTTGGCCTGCTCTTGCAAGGCTTCTATGAACATAAGAAACGTTTGAGACTAGTCCCTTGTTAGCACACCGTTTTCCCCTACTGGAGGGAGCTAATTTAAAAGCACAGAATCTAGTCTTTTTTTTTTTAAATGTTACAAGAGTTTCAGATCCTGCTACTTCATAACTGTGTGTAAAAATGTGCTTCCTATCTTCTATTCTAAAATTACTTTTACTCATCTTCCACTTATGCCCTTTTGTTCTTTTCTCTGTGCTAAATTTGAAGCAGTGTCTTGGGTTAACTTTATCTATGCCATTTATGATTTTAAAGACTTCTATCAAGTCCCCTCTTTCCCTTCTTTTTTCTAGGCTGAAGAGATTTCATTATTTTAATCTTCATAACTCATGTCACTCAAGTCCTTATTACATTAAGGAAAAAAACTAAACTAAATAAATAGCTAAAACATATTTTAAACATTTTTATGATGACCATTTTATGATGATAATGAAGAAGATTGCTTCAATATTGATATATTATGTATAAATATAGCTGCCCATAACAAGACCATGGCTTAAAAGAAGCTTACTTGACCCCTCAACCTTCTGATGCGATGGCTGCGACCAACTCCATATTGCACTAAACAGGGTTGGTTCAAATTCACTGAAATGTTTAAGGATTAAAATTGCCACTAGAGGGAGTCATTGTGCAAGTATAAGATCATATTAAATGTGACAACAAAATCGTATCATGAATCTTAAACTTCAAGTACTTCGTCGAAGCTCACTTTACAAAATAGCCTTTAAATAGATTTGTGAATGAGCTCTGTGTGTGTTTCGAGAAGCGGGACAATGGACCGTCCTGTCAAATAATCATTGCATCAGGCCTCATTAACTAGGCTAGATCAGAGGTCCTTATTCTTGTGTATTAGTTAGATTCCTCCCCTTTGATGCCTTTGCAAGAACCCCATCTTGGAGTTGGTGGCTAAATCACTTCTTCTCACTTTCCATGATGTTTTAATTAAAGGAATTAGGTAGCCTGGTTGTGTGACATTTTACATATCTGTGTGATATTTTTACAGATTAAAATGCAAAAAACAAATCTGCATTAGTAGTGTGGGGCACACTAACCCACATAAATATGAACACACATCTTATGTGGCATGAAAGTACTGCAAAGCTAATTCTACAGTACATTGCACAAAGCATGCACAAGAGCAATAAATGTAAACCATTTAACAGTAGATTTATGGAACGTCTTTTATTTAATATTAACAGAACACAAGAGCCTATATGAAGTGATTTAAAATTAATTAGCAAAAAATGATAGCATTAAGATGACACTGTGTTCGGAATTCCCGGTTTCAGCTTTACTTACTCATATAAACAGGTTTAGGATAACAGTCCCATTGAGACTGCTGAATCACAAATAGATTCTTCCACTTGAACGAAAGAAAACCTGAACTCAGAAATGGAGTCCATGATACTGACACCAGCACATGATTAGTTATGAAAGAATACACTAATCAGACCTGTTTATACTGTGGCGCTCAATGCTGGACACAAATCGCAACAGCAATCAATGCCATCTAATTTAAACCTTGGTGTCACCCTCGACCCCTCCCTCTCCTACTCTCAGCACATCGCTACTCTGGCACGCTCCTGTCGCTTCTTCCTCAGCAACATATGCAGAATTCGTCCCTTCCTCAATGACTACTCCACGCAGCTCCTAGTTCAGGCCCTGGTACTGTCCCGCCTTGATTACTGCCTCCCTCTTGGCCGGCCTCCCTGTTTCTGCTATTTGTCTGCTCCAGCTCATCCAAAACTCTGCTGCCCTCCTTGTCTTTTCACTTCCTCATTTCTCCCACACTACACCACTGCTCTGCTCCCTCCACTGGCTTCCTATCGCTGCTCGCATCTAATTCAAAACTCTTGTACTCACCTGTTGCAGCAGGATTTGCAGTGCTATGTGTCCTCTGACCCACTTCTGCTATTTTTGCTTTTCGTATAGTTCGAAACATTAATTTTACAAGCCATAGGCTGGGGAAGCCTATTGTTTTTGTTAGGATTATTTATTTTATTTTTTTCTACCAAAACATGCTCAAAAACTTGGATTTAGTGAAAAGTTTGCCATCTTGGATTTAATGAAAAGTTTGGACAATATGCAAAAGTTTTCTTCTCATGAACGGTATATTGTACATACATTTTTGTACATAGTGTGCTCATGTCCACAACTGATTCTACTTCAGGAAAAATGGATCAGTCACATGGTGTGGCAGTTATGTTGGATTTTGTGTAAAACGCTTAAACGACAACTCCGCATGAACCCTTTGGCCGATTGACGTGAATCTTGGGTATACGTTACAGTTGTGATGATAACGTTTCATCTATAATAACCAATGCGCTTAAATTTCACGATAACTGCTTGGAAGCTGTAAAGTTGCTCACAACTCTAGTTTGAATTTGATCTTATTTTCTACTGATTTTACTGTACTTTATAGCTGCCCTAATCTGTAATGTGATATTCTGTATTGTAATATTCTGTATTCTGTATTGTACACACTTGTGAGTACAATACAGAATACTTTTGAAACAAGAGAATTAATGCTATATTAAAGTTTGATAGGGTTGATTTACATGCTTGTGGAATGTAAATAAATGCCTAAACACACAAAAAACCCCAGAAGAATATGGCCATAACCATAAGGATTTTGTGAGGAAGACAGCAAAGGAAAGAAGGTACAAGTGTGCAAGCACAGAAAAATGAAATTAATAAAAAACTGAAAAAAAGAATCCCTAATAATGACATAGCCTCTTTCAATTGGGAGATTCGGTTGGCACATCTATAGGAGGCTGTGTGGTCCAGTGGTTAAAGGAAAGGGTTTGTAACCAGGATGCATAGTTCACACACTCTAGTCTCTGTAAGTCGCCTTGGATAAAGGCGTCTGCTAAATAAACAAATGATAAACAAATGACATCGACAGCTTTACCTATTTGATCCACAGCACCCTCAAATTTAGCAGCCCTGCGCTCTTTCTTACGTTGTTGAGGGCAAAAGTAGGGAACAAACCAAGCAGAAGTAAAGGGGGACATTTTTCCAATCCTTTCCTCTTATGTGGGACATCATCCTGGCACAGACCGAAAAATGCCTCCTCTCCTCACTGCAACAGTTTGAAGAAGTGGGGCCAGTCTCGTCCCAGAATGAGGGGTATGGCAGATGGTCGGCTCACGGCCACGACTCACGTAAGCCGTTTGCTGATTTACAACCTAACTCGCGTAGTTGGACACTCTCTGGCTTCGCCATGGACACAGGCAATGCCCACAGACCCCTGTGGGCACCATTGAGTACCAGTTTATAGATCAGTCCAAATGAGTGTCTGCCGACACCCGGAATCCACTAAGGCGTGGGTCTTCCTTTTACTGAGATCAAATAGGGCTGTTTCCCTTGGGATCTCTCCACATCTAAAGCAAATAACCTAGGGGGCAGTGGGAACATCACATACAGCATTTTTGTCCCACTGCTCAGAAAGCAGGGCATCTGGGCTTTTTGTTTTAACCCACATAGGGGTAGGCCGTCTCTTCAGAGTCTACGAGGAACAGGCCCCCAACTAGGGTTTACCTCTCCGGTGACATCAGGGTCCGAGGAGTGGCGCCTGGGCTCTCACGGTCTGGTCCGCGTGGGCTGGTAGTCTTCACCTGGTCTGTAGGGGTTGCGTCCAGGAAGGCCTTGGCCAGCTCGACTGCCTGTTGTAACGTGGTGGGCTGATGTTTTCAGACCCATGACTGCACGGGTCTCTCCACCACATACGCAAACTGCTTAATGTACAGAACTTCCATTAGTTCTGCCACCATTTGAGGTTCTGTCTGCAGTCATTTCTGCCTGAGGTCATTTAAGTGTTGGGCTACCAGCTGCGGCTTTCTCGTCGCTTGAGCATCCCCAATTAAGAAGGGTTCTGGGGCACTCGTTCTATCAGGCTGGCAAATAAGTGAGGCATCTGAGCCTGATGCTGCCACTCCCGTTCTACCTGGAGGTGATTATCCTCCTAACGTCGTTGCTCCATTTCAGCCAAAAGCTGGAAAACTGGACTTTGCTCCGTCTTCAGTAGGGGGCACTTTAGATCCCACTAAGACCAAATGTATGAGGCCTCAGAATGACACAAGGAGAGTCAGGCTTCAAAAGAAAAGGTGCAACCACATTTATTTACACACATAGCCAAAAAACAGTTCACAAACTTTAAAACACACTATTTACAATTGACAGGTCCTGAGAGGAGCATATATTTATAAGTTCTGGTCCTTTAAATACCACAGTCCTGTGCTTGACCAGTCCTTTGCAACTGAAAGGCAGGAAACAGGTTCCCCCTGCTGGTGGGGGGTGACCTTTTCAGTGTAGGGAAGCCGTCTACCTTGTCACATAGACATTATTGTTTTGTTTTTAAAACAAATACTGCATAATATTATAAATTGATTCATATTTTTGTGGATCTATATATACTGTGGTTGTGAAGAAATGCTTATTGTTATTTTCAATATGTGAAAACGATTGTTTTTTACAAAATAGATATTTATCCATAACTATTAAGCAATGAATAGTGCTGAATTTAAAAATACTAAAAGAAACTTCATAAATTCAATGACAGACTTTTCTACTAGGAAAGTCTTTTTTCAATGTCTAATCAAAACATTTTCATTGAATTTCTTAATTTACTTTTAGTATTTTGAAATGTAGATATTAAGCTTTCATATTTTGTAATATATTTTATTATCATATAGTATATACAAACTACCCACTTTTTGTATTGGGACAGTTATTATTATTATTATTATTATTATTATTATTATTATTATTATTATTATTATTATTATTATTATTATTATTATCATCCCCTTTTCTACTCATTTTGAAATGACCAATTTCAATGTTGCCTCACCCCTGCAACCCAATAATAGGAGGACTGAAGAGAATGGGTGTCAAGCTAATGAACCCTAGACACTAGCCTCCACTGAATTCCGATGAACTATCCTCAGTCGAGGCCAGGCATAACTGCACTGGCCAATGCACCCTTCTTTTAGAAATACAAAACTTTATAAATTCGATACAAACGTTTCAACTAGAAGTCTTTCTCAATGCAGCGTTCCCTATGGGCACTAATTCAAGATGGGCAACTCCGTCTAAACAGCATCAGACAGGATGCAAAACTGCAACTGAACCAGAAAGATAGTTAATTGATTTAGCCTTTGAACCATTATACAGCGCTGTACTACTCGGGTTCACTACCAAAAGTTGTCAGCAGTATAAGGTTGCAACTATTACATAATTGTTATTCTTACCCTTGGGCTGGACCTGTTTATTCCAACATGTGACCATACTTAATATTCTATCAGTCTACCAACAGACCATAGAGTCTGTGGTCTGGCCACTGTATGTCAAGTAATAAATCTACCTCCAGACCGCAGGCTAACATCTTTATCACCTTGCTGACCTCTGAAAATGTCTTATTCAGTGGTTAGGCTTGAGTGACAGATCAACATCATTTTCTACAATTACATTCATGTAACTAATGTAATGATTTTTATTACATCTGCAGCTTTCTAATATGATGAATTATTACTTTAACACTAGAACCGCGGCTTGAGGTTTTCAAATTTAAATTACTCTGTGTGTCTGAAAGTTGTCTGAAACGCTTGTCCGTTTATGGCTTTTCCTAAATACATGTATTAAATACCCTAACGTGTTTGAAATGCAGGATCACGAAAATAAGGAAGTTATAATCCTGCTGACCTAGAATGGCGTACCACCAATATAGCGTCCTTCCTGGTCGGGTGGTAGATTTGCAGTTCAGATTCCTTCTCTCCCGTTCACAGTATTTTATAAAAACGTTCAATCGATGAGTTAATTTACTGTGGGTCCTTTCAGTATTAGGGTTTTTGGACCCCACAATCATGTTTACTGATACCTCTAAGAAACATTAAATGTTTGTGATGATAAGGTTTTTACTTGAATCAAAAATAAATAAACAAATAAATAAATAAAAAAATTTAAAGAAATAAAATATCATTACTAAATTTAAAATAATTTAAAATCAGACCTTTCCTATTGCTCTTCCTCTATTTATGTCTCATAGACCTTTTTTTTTGTCACTGCAGATCATTTCAGTGCAGAAATTTAGCTGGTTCCAAAAGCCTTACTTTCCATACTTTGGGAAAAGAAAACTGACAGGTCACTTACACTGCCTGGAAAGAGTTTTTAAGACTAGTCTGTGTACAAAATAAAAGGGTCATGACCTTTCACAGAAACTTCCTCCTGTGGTGTGTCATAAGACTGGCCACGTTATGTTTACTTTGCTTTCATTTCACCGTCTATGAATGCTCTTTATGCCCCACTTGGTACAGAGACATGACGTAACATAATTAGTGTAGTACTTAAGCCATTATTTTTGTATGTGATTAAAAAGTTACACTTATTTTAGTCTGACTGTAGATGTTAAAGATGTACAGTAGGTATGTATCGGTTTTCAAAAAATGTGCAGAAGAAAAAAAAATATTCTTTCTTCTTTTTTTCTGTGTTGCTGACTTTTGCTGACCAAGAAAGATACCGGTTTCGAGAATGTATGTTCCCTTCGAATATTTGTTGCCTCCTAGGGACCAATATTCAGGAATATTGGTTCCCCTTCCAAATATTTGTGCCCCCTTATTTTTTTTGTAACAAAGTAATCTTTCTTTGCACATAAGTCGATATTCAATGATTTTACAACTAAAACCTTAATTTTAAGACCACTTTCTCTAACCCTAACCCTAAACTTGTACCATGCAGTCCCCTCTGACAGGTCCAGTCTCACCTACAATAATACATGATAACAGCCTGCAAACATTGCTCCCATTTACTTGCATTATACTGCAGAATTTACATGAAAATAGGATAAATAACAAACATTCATGAAGGGGGAACAAATGTTCAGTGTAAAAGTGATTGCAATTTGTCTTTTTATATTTACTGGTGTAGATGCTGAATTTAGTTTTTTCCTAGTTAATTAAAATACAAATTATTATATATACACTTTACCATATATTTCTTTAGTGGTACTGTATGATCTATATTTATACAAGCTGCTCCTTATAAAAGTTTACCATAAGTGTAGCTAAGTGTAATAGCACAGAAAGCATGGTGAAGCACGGGTAAGCATTGTAAAGAATAACAAGGTATGGTAAATCATTAAAAACATGGCAACCATGGTAAATTATGGTAAATGCATAGGCATGGGAAAAGCATGAACAATTGCAAAAATACAGTGCAAGAATGTCATGGAAAACTTTTAAAAGGGACACGATGGTGTGAAGGGCAGAACGCAGCACTGGAAATCTCATCAGCAGGGTTTTTTCCTCCCCAGACAATATAGTGATTCACATGCATGCATACAAGCCAAGCATGTAATTAAAAAGCTGTATGCTTTATGTAAATTGGACATCTATGAAATGTAAATAGTAAACAGCATTTTGTCTACAGACAAATAGTTATCAGTCTCTAAAGAAATCAAAAAACAGGATCCTAAACAAAAAAAAAATCTTTGCTATTTGCCAAAAAATAAAGTAGGTATTAATGTAGGCTGTAGTTGCACCATACTGAGGTTGGCAGATCTAGAGATACCACATTTCAGTTAGCAGATTGGAACTAAATTCATAGACATTCAAAGCTGCCAATGCATTTCATCATCAGGGTTTCCTTCATAAAAAGACTCATAACCACTTTTAGCTTTTGCAGTAGAAAAAAAAGTTACAGGTAGAGCAATGGAATCTGGTTGGTATAAGACAACAGACCCTGGTATCATAAGAATTATAGCCCACCTACAGGTGAATGGAGACATTGGGCAGTAAAAGCAATTCTGGTAACACCACAGTACCCTTTATCTCTGCATGTAAAAGCTCTTCCTCCCGTGTTAATTTTGTTGACCCTAAGGAAATAACCAGAAGCTCTGCACCCTGTGATCAAAGAGTGCGATTTAGATGATATGGAGTCAGTAACTCCTGCAAGTAACTAGGTGCTAATCCATTTAGGGCTTTATAGGTTAACAACACAATCTTAAAATACTGCACAGGGAGGTAGTGTAAGGAGGCTAAAGTAGGGGTAATATGTTCACTTTTCCTGGTTTAGTCAAAATTCTAAAAGCGGTATTCTGAACAAGTTGTAAGCGAGATACCACACCTTTTGGGATACCAGAGACAAGTGCATACAGTAATCAATTCTAGATGAAACAAAGGTATGCCTTAGTCTCTCGGCATCAGATACAGAAGTAATTGGTTTGTTTGGCTATATTTCTTAAATGGTAAAAAGATACTTTTGTAACTTCCCTAATATAAGTCTCAAATGATAGATGAGGATCAAAGATGACCACTTGAATTTTCATTTGTAGTTTAAGATTTGATGTGAGATTACTGGGGTCCAGCTCATGTAATCCCACATTTTTAGTTGGTTTTATCTGAATTTAGCATTAAATCATTTTGAGACATCCAACACTAAGTCTGATTAGAACATTCCGTGACATCCAATGCTTGATGTCTGTAAGGCAAGTAGTTAATGACACCCAGGCAGAAGAAATCCCTGGCTTTAGGGACAAATATAGCTGGGTATCATCAGTGTAGCAATGGAAGTTCATTCAGTGTCTGCGGATAATGTCACCTAAAGGTAGCATATATAAAACAACAAGGGACGTAGAATGGAGCCCTGTGGAACACCACAGACAACTTCCGATAGTGCCGATTTTACCTCCCCAATAGAGACGAACTGAAACCTATCAGAAAGATAACATTTGAACCAGGATAGGACAAGGCCAGACTGTGCTTTCAAAATGATTCAGTAGGATGGAATGGTCTACAGTATCAAAGACAGTCAGAGCTTATCAGCAGATCATTAACAACTATGACAAGGGCTGTCTTGGTGCTATGTGTAGCACAAAAACCAGACTGAAACTTCTCGAATATACCAATAAGAGTTAGAAATTTTTGTAATTGAATTGCAACAACTCTCTCTAGAACCTTATCTAAGAATGGTAGGTTGGAGAGTGGTCTATAGGTATTGCGGACTTTAGGGTCCAAATTGTGTTTCTTAAGCATAGGCTTTACCACAGCTACCTTAAGTGCTGAGGGAACTATGCTGGAGGAAAGTGAACCATTTATCATTTTTAAAATGTGGGTATTAATAACACCAAGAACATGTTTTAATAGTTTTGTAGGAATAGGATCAAGACATAGGATTAACTCGTAATTACATCTTGCTAAGATATTTCAGAGGCATATTATGACAGGCCCTTGATGCAGATCAGCAAGCATCTGTCATTTTCTTTTCAACGAACGTGTGAGTATTATTGTCCTAGAATGTTCGGCACAAGCAAAGAATTGTGCAGACACATTACTTTTCCTTTAGGCAACATGTGTTTTGTAAATGTTATGCCTAAGCTTGTTCTCAAAGGGCTTTAGAGTAGGGATATTTTATCACAATACAGTAGCTGACTTCAGACTATGATGTAGTGGCATTTATTTCCATTGTGACATGTGTTTAATACAAGCATGCATATCATTTTTTTTCCAATTTCTACCAAGCCCCCGTCACTTTGTATCGGCCTCCTCCGTATTATGATGGGATTGCAATTCAAAGCAGACTTTTATGGCTGAGGTCAGTCCGCCTCTGGTGGCAGAGTGCCACAAAGAAGTCTGTAGGCCCTGAAATTCTCAGACAGCTAATTAAACTGGACCACTGACTGAAAACCTTCCAGATTATTAAACAGAGGCTTAATTGTGCCTGGATTGTTGGACTGCCAGATTTAACCCTAAAACCATGTCAAACAAATTGAACTGTACACAGCCTGTACACCAATTTGTTCCATGTTATTATTATTATTATTATTATTATTATTATTATTAGTAGTAGTAGTAGTCGTAGTCGTAGTCGTAGTAGTATTAGTCGTAGTAGTCGTAGTAGTGGTAGTAGTATAGAATCCCTGTTCCTTTGGCAGATAGGCATCTCCAGTTATTGACAGTTTCCAGATTCTTCGTTGTTGGGATGGTACACTCTGGTTTGTATCTTTCTCCTTTGCGCCTTTGAACTCTTAATCCACATTGGCTTCCAAAGCAGCTGAAGGGGGACTCATCAGAGAAAATTAATTTGGCCCTTTGGCGATCCTGGCAAGCAGTGCTGACTTTTGGGTGTCCAGACTTGGGGGCAGCTTTACAGTTTCCAGTCTTCTTATATATCTGGATGATCCTGAATGCTGTGCTTTGGCTGGCATAACCTCTGTTAGCTATCGGACGACTGCTAGAACCTTCCTTATGAAGTACAAAGAAAGCTGAACATGTTTCCGAGGAGGTCTGGCTCTTCCCCATGGTTTGCGCTGATGTTACAAACTATGTAAAAATCTTGCTTATAGCTTAAACCTACTCGTTACCACTTCTAATTGTCTACTTTTGATGACTTCTAATTGAATAACACATGTCAAGATTTGTGACAAAATTAGATCATTCTAGGGTTATGCAAAACTTTATCCCATAGCTGTAAGTGTTTCAGGTTCCAAAATGGTAATGCTGAGGACAGTTACTCCTGGATTGAAGTAAATAGGAGACTACGATATCTGTCATGAGTAATAAACTCTAGTGCTGACCTGCCGGTCCAAGAATATGAATTAACAGACAAGATCTAATTTTGAACTTGCAGCTGCTCCTGTCCAGTCTCCCTACACTGTTGGTCCAGGAGTCCTGTCTTTGGAAAAGGATAACAAATATATCCTAAACACCAAATATATTTATTAACCAGCCACCTGCAGAAAAGCTTTGCAAAAAAAAATACTGTTTTCCAGATTTACATTATTATAGAGCAGGGATGGCCAAACTTCCAAAATGTTCATATGGCCGAGAGCAACAAGATGCATACCGGTACTGTGTTGCAAGCAACACATTTTTTTTTAAGTTCTCTCAAATATTACAGCGGAATTATGGGATATGCCTCCTATTGGTAGGTATTTACTGAGCTCTTTATATCTGAGTTGCCGATCCCGCATACTGAAGGATTAAATAGTCAGCCCACGGAAGCCACGTCCTCTTTTTGCATCAAACCGGCTGACGGTTCAGCCACAGGGGACAGAGCGTCCGTCACCATGGCCCTAGCTAACCTATTGCGAAGCACCCGACAGGTAAACACGCAACACCGGTGGAGGAAATATACGGCTGACTGGCTGTTGTTTTTTTTTATACTGCACTGCAGCTAATCCACAGCACAACGCAGGCAAGCTGGGTTGCGCGATCGGGTCACGGAACAACAACAATACCATTTTTTATTTATTTCTATTTCGCACTGCTGCATGCACGGCAGTCGGCGGTATCACTCAACAGCGGGGATACAGCAAGGCCTAGCCCTGGTGGAGGAACTGCGTTCTCCCCAAGAGTGTAGGCAGAAAAGATCATACACACTCGCTCCTTTAACCCTTTGCGGTCCATTTATTCAGCGCGTCTCAGGCACGTCAGGTCCAATTTATTTTCACACGCAGTTTATTTTAGACACGCTGTTTAAAAGTATTTTTTTCACAGTAAAACAGGTTTAAAAGGCACTGCATATCAACAGGACACTCAGTACTGCATCTCTAGTCCCGCCCCACCCCTTGTTCACTGTATTTTTCACTTACCTCTTCATAGTCGTGCATACTGATAAATCATCTCCTGATCACTCGTTTTATCACCAAACTCCTCAATAATGCAATCCAAGTCATAATTTTATTACTATAACATCTCAAAAAGCTCTGCAAATGTCTGTGATATTCTTTGAGCGCTGGATGCAGAAGCAGCTATCTTGTTTGTTTATGTCCGTGTTATCTCTGTGGTGCCGGGGCTATGTGTATTGCTCAGATCCGTCCCCCTTATTTTCGGCTTCTCTCGGCTCCTATCGGTCTCATTCGGCCATTGAATGGTTTTCTCTGCTTTTTCTGGAGAAAAAACGACTAGAGACCTGTGTTTTACATCTTTTTGATGATGACGGACAGGGTCCGACATTGGACCAGAAAGGGAAAATTGTAGTGACAGACCTGGTCCGACATTGAACCGCGAAGGTTATCACTAGAAGCCCAGCGGCAGTCATTTTGGCGGTTTTTGGTTTTAAAATGTAATTTTCTCCAGTCGTGTAACACATATGGGGCTGTGCGTTCATGTAACTTTCTGTCCGTATGTTCTCACAAAGCATGAAACGCGGGAGTGCAGAAATAAAGGACATACAGTGTATATATATATATATATATATATATATATATATATATATATATATATATATATATATATATATATATATATATATATATATATATATATATATATATATATATATATATATATATATATATATATATATGTGCTTTGGTTGCTCAGATGTTTATGTGATGTACTCAATAAAAAAATATATATAATTACATCTGACTCTTTCTCCTTTCGTTATACTATTTACAATGTTTTGAATACAGCCATCAGAAAGACTGCTGTGGGGCTTCTAGGTATGAGTATATCTCTGGTCCTTCTAGTGTTAAATCAATACTGCACAGGCAGTCGCTCCCATGCAACAGACAGTAAGAAAAGGCAGCCTGCAATGCAAGAGAGGCAGGTTGCTGAAGATAGGCTTTAGCGGCAAGCCAGCTTTCAGCACGAATGCAGGGGAACTGCAGTCGACTCAGAAAAGCACTTTTGAAATACGCTCAGTTTCAACACAAAGGTCTTACCTTACCGTCTTGAGAAGGACGTGGCTTCCGTGGGCTGACTATTTAATCCCTCTGTAGGTGGGATCGAGGAAGTCACCCCAGGAATGGGCCTATCGGCAGCTCTGATACAAAGAGCTCAGTAAATACCTTCCAATAGGAGACATATCCCATAATTAATGTTTTGGTGGTCGTCTTCAAATTTAAAGGGAAACGCAAGAACATTGCAAAGCCTTACAGTTTCTGTGTAATTTGTATTGTACTATGGTGTTTTTCCATTATATATATGTATACTGTATGTATTGTGCACTTTAAATCAAATATATGAAGTTATTATGAAGCAAAATACGATAACTGCTCTGGTTTTACCAAATTGTCTTTTTGAGAAGCTCTTCCCTTGAAATCTGAATGCTCGATTTTCAAAAAAAAGAAGCGTTTTTGTTTTTTGTATGACTGCTGCGTGTATTAAATACTTTTCAGAGCTTTGTGGATGAGAAATGCACTGTATTTATTTTGAAAGGGATTAGAGTACCTGTTCATGACGAGACGTAAAATATGTAAATATAATATTAATTTTAGACCTGCAATATAACATTTAAACATGCATCCTCTAGTCTAGCGCCAACACTGCAATTTTATAAAAAGATTCATTCATCTGAATAAGGACATTTGGCATGAGCGATATTCCATGCCATACAAAACTCGCTTGAGTTGTTACATCAGCTTCTTTACTGAATCTGCTGACTGCTGAGGCATGCTTTTAAAGAGGTTAGCTCATTTCTCCTCAAGTCTGATCAAGGAGGATATTCAGACGAAAATGTGTTGTGATTTATTTCATAATGACTTTTGAGGTTGCTCACCTTGTACAGACTACAGTGTGTAAGCGCTTTGTTGCAGACAAGACACAGAGGTTTACCACAGTTTTCAGTGAAAGCAAACTCTTCCTCTCATTGTGACTTAAAGCCTCATACTTTCGTTTATTACTCGTGGATAGTTTGCTCAATGCCATTGTCTCCACGAAATGAACAAGCACTTCATTCAAAATTATGTAATTTACTTTTAACTGCACAGCCGGCTTTCACTCAGTGATCGAAATACACATGCGCCAGCGAGCGGTGTCGAAAGTCAACAAGTGATGAAATATCCTTGCAGTGAACTGCAGGCTCAAAGAAACAGAAGAGAGAGAAGAAAAATAATGTTGTTGTGTTTATTTTTACTTTCTCTATTTTTTTCGTTTATCATTCTTTTCTTCAGTTCATTTGAGCTGCAAAGTGTGAGTCACCCAGCATTTCACCGGGAGCCGCACCTTTATACAAGGTGACTTACAGAGACTAGGGTGTGTGAACTATGCATCAGCTGCAGAGTCACTTACAATTACATCTCACCCTAAAGACGGAGCACAAGGAAGTTAAGTGACTTGCTTAGGGTCACACAATGAGTCAGTGGCTGAGGTGGGATTTGAACCGGGGACCTCCTAGTTACAAGCCCCTTTTCTTTAACCACTGGACCAATCAGCCTCCTATTAACTCATTAATGTGACTTACTCATTTACAAATACAATCAACATGCTATTAAGAAAGCATTCTGCATGAAATATCATTTATAAAATACACAGTTGTGTGCAAAAGTTTGGGACCGCCGGTCAATTTCAGTATTGTGGCTTTTTCTCATTATAAAAATGATTGGTTTTGATAAAAAAGAAGAATAGGCTGTAAAGTTAAACAGACTATGACAACATTTACTATTTCACCAAGTGCTGTCAGCAGGATATCAAAGATAATGGAGCAAACTGATTCTGTAGAAAACAGATAAAGCAGTGTACAGCAGTGGACACTTTTTAGGACTGATGTTAGGTACCTGCCAGTATTGTGATGAGTTGAAGGCTCTCAGAAAGAGTCTGCTGAAATACCTCACCCTCCTACATTTATGATACTGACCTTAAAGAAAGGGAAAATAGGGGCAATGAACTATGAACAAATAGAACCAACAATTTAACTATTTTAGTGTGGCAGGGCAAAAGCCCTGCATGTGTAAATAGTGTATGGGGGAATATAAGGTTGGCAGGGATGGGATTAAATCCATCCCTGCCAACAATCCCAGGTGGAATGTGGCCATTCCCTAATTAGATAATGAAGTGCTAATTGGAGAATGGCCACATGTATATAAAGGAAGACAATTACTTTGTTTGGTTATGAAAGTTTGTTTGTACTGTGTTTTGAAACTTTTCATTGAAGGCCGTTGCCCAGCCTGAATAGTAGAGTTTGTTTTGTATTGTTTTTTGTTTTTATTCACCTGTCATCCTGCTCAAAGTCACCAGGGGGCACCAACCCACTGCTGACACCATATGTGGCAGGATTGTGTCAGGAAAAGGCTGCAGTGAAAGCGCTGCTGCTCACTTTAAGTAACAAAGCACAAAAGCAGGAACAAACAAAACAGAGCACAAGTGCCAAAATAAAAGACTCAAACAAAATAATAACACGTAGGCTGGGTATTTGCCTGCACACATTTCAAACAAAACACCCTGAACTCCTTCAACGAACAAAGGATTTGTGCTCCTTTATATACATGTTCCATTATAACAAATAAAATCAACTTAAACTTTTTTTTTTTTAATTTAGTCGTTGCCAATTATTTTTATTATTTTCTCCTAATTTTAGAATGGCCAATTATTTTTTAAGCTCAGCTCACCACTACCACCCCTGTGCTGACTCGGGAGGGCGAAGACGAACACACACTATCCTCCGAAGCGTGTGCCGTCAGCCGACTGCTTTTTTTCATACTGTGGACTAACCATGCAGCCACCCAAGAGCTACAGCGTCGGAGGACAACGCAGCTCTCGGGCAGCTTACAGGCAAGCCGCAGGCGCCCGCCAGACTACAGGGGTCGCTGGTGCGCGGTGAGCCGAGGACACCCTGGCCGACCTAACCCTCCCTCCCCCCGGGCGATGCTCGGCCAATTGTGCGCCGCCCCGTGGGAGCTCCTGTCCACGCTCCGCTGTGGAATAGCCTGGACTCGAACTCGCGATGTCCAGACTATAGAGCGCATCCTGCACTCCACGTGGAGTGCCTTTACTGGATGCACCACTCAGGAGCCCCCTCAACTTAAACTCTTACTCTTGCGCTTCACACAGCAAGACAAACTGTTTAACTGCTCAATGCTTTCTGTAGTCTCACAAATTAACTGCTTAACAACTTTATCATGCAATGGATAAACTTGTTGACCCTACATAAATGCCTGCACTACAAAATGATACCCTAATGGGACTAGATCCCTGCACCCCTGCCCTTGGCTCCCCTATGGCCAGCATCTCAACTTATATGCAAGTTCATTTAAGGGTCGGGGTACCTCCAAAGGCCAAATAATGTAACATTGCAGTAGTGTTGTCTAGTTTGTTTTAGTAAATAATCTATAATCTATCGCATTAGTTTTCTGACTGAACTGCAGTATTACAGCAACAAGTGTCTACTACTGATGAAGCCCCACACAGAGAGCTTTCTGTGACTATAATGACAATTCTATGTCTAATGCCATAGTCATTACATTCACACACTGATTTAACAATATATAACTTTTTTGCCACAAAATGAAGACAGACCTCACACAATGTTCAATAAAAATAAACATGTATATGTTTCAAAAGTAAAGGTCATATGCCTCCTCGTTATCCATAAATCAAATCATAAAGTTAGCAACACAGTTGGACTTTTTTCATTACCTGAATTAATTTTGGCTCAGAAAAGTCCTGTTGAGAAAATATGTTGAAAATGACTTTCCATACAATAAGTCCTTCGAATGAAACCTATTATAAGTGACTGCAGGAGCAGTTGTGATGCATAGTTCACCCCCTAGTCTCTGTAAGTCGCTTTGGATAAAAGCGTCTGCTAAATGACTAATTAATAATAATAATAATAATAATAATAATAATAATAATAATAATAATAATAATAATAATAATAATAGTAAGTAAAGGGTCGCATTGTACAGTAACACATGACTGATAGGATGCATCATTTATCAGTGTCATGAGCAGGACCCCTTGCAGATTTCCTTTACTCATACTCGGTTTAACCTGCCATACTTAGCCTTCATTATATCCCAGATGTTTCTTTTAATTAGTTTTTGTCATGTTTCTGTCTGAGAGGCATTGTGAAAGAATGATATTTTAGCCTCAAATTCATCTTCTATAAAGCTTTTGGTTATACGTGAGATTGACAATTATATGTCTAAGATTAAATTCTGTGGTGGAGCAGAATTTATTTGTTGTACAAATCAGGTCGGATAGCTTAACAAACACATTTTGTTTAGCACCCTTTTTTTGCATCAAACTTGACATACCTTGACAATAATGTCTGCTTTATTATGTTTCTTTTAGAATTTCAGCAGGAACATTCAAAAGTTGTTCATGGAAACTGTATTACTTGTTCCAGAGTGGCTCCACCTTTTTTTCCTGGAATACCTAACCAGACACAGCTTGTTTTGTCTTTGTGTTCTAAGCATTAACTGAACTCCTTATTGCTGCTGTCCTATACCCAAATTAAACTATTAATTGGTACTTGCGTGCTTGCGTTCCCTCAGCTTAGCTATATATTATCTACTTTTATGTTTAAACCTGCAGTGTGACTTGATCAGCTGACATGTACTGCAACTGAAGAATGGTGATTTACTTTATATGCACAGTATAACTAGAGAGCCAGCAAGCTAAATTATGGACTATGCAGTTGGAGAAATGAAAAGTATGTAACTTGTTGCATTTCTCTCCAAAAATGAACACAAAGCACACTATATGTTTCATATAATGTATTACCATGTATTACAACATTACCATAAATGTGTAAAATTATAACATTAGTTTTGTAATAACAGGTAGCCATTAGTGCAGTTCAGTCTTCAACTCTTCCTAAGTTGTTTGATATAAAAACAAAATGCCTTAGACACCTACCAGATGATTTCACAACCCTACCTCTCAATGGCAATGAGTATGGCATTCACGTTCATCCAGTTTTTGGCTGCAGTGACACCAGGCTGGTAACTCAACCTACTGCCAGTCACTTTCCCACCTTAATTATTAAGTGTCAGCTTGTCAGGTACACTCCCTCTGCTAACGGGCATATTTCTATTCCAAGAAAACTAATACCCAGTTGAGGATTAGCTACTGCCCTATATGTTTGCCTGTATCATATTGCCTATAAAACTGAAAAATACCAGGGGGGGGGGTACATCTATTGGTGTTTGTAAATGTAGTGCTTATAACAGGTGAATGAGAATGACACCCCCAGACCTCCTACTTTGCTGAGTTCCTCCAGATTGTGTATGTGCTATGGGCTAATGTCCATTTGAGGCGAGACAAAGTAAACTTATATATGCTCTGAGCCAGATTTAAACCTAGGCCTCTGGACGGAAAGTCAGGAAAAGATAGTAAATTAACTATATGCACCACCTAGCCCTCTAAAAGGCTTCAATATTATATTGTTTTTACACTCGGCTATGATAACACACATGAAGGAGCATCATTGGGTAGCATCCCTTCTATAGTAAGCACATCTTGAATACTACCCCTGCAGAAACACCATATCCTATAAGGTACTGGAGTATACTGCAAACCTTGTATAGAACAGTTTGTATACATGGCACTGCAACTGTCCCTAAAATTCTAACATTCCTTAAATATAGATGAAAGTGGAAACTGGATATATTAATGATGTTGTCTATGAAAAGCCTTTCAACTGATTTTACATCTCAATTATATGTCTGAGAGTTGTACTGTTTCTTTTTAAGGCAAACCAATTAAGAAATACAAATGTATTTCAATGTCTTTGGTTTAAAAATATTAAAAAACATACCCAAACATATTCACCCAGAACAAAATAATGAACACTTTTAAAGTTATGATGTATGCGCAGGATTGACTTTGAGAATATAGTCTAAGGCAGTAAGTTCATGTTTTTTGGAAGACTATGACCATGGTACTAGGGTCAGTGTGTCTGCTCTTTTTCAGTTTGATGTAGTATCTGTTATGTCAACAAAGACAACATGATCATTGTGTTCTGTCTCCTCTGAAGTCCAGCAACTATGACAGCACTGTATTTTCGCATGCCAAGCTGGGGATATGGTAAACTGTGAAGGCCCAGTTGAGCCTAAGCAGTATCTGAACTACTGACCTATGGCTTAGTGACAACTGTGCTTTCTATTGTATTTAGAATCATAATGTTGAGTGGGAGCTATATATTTTATTTATGATTTGTCAACTGTTAAGATAGAAGATGTTCTTATCTACATTCCAAGGTCTGTGAGTTAAACTATGGGGTCCGCAATTCAGGATCTACTTATTTGACCAACCAGTAGACCAGTGGATATATATATATATATATATATATATATATATATATATATATATATATGTTTTTTATATAAAACAATATAGGCAAACACAATCTATAAATGGTGCACAACTTGGAAGAATACAAAATAATTTAAGCTCAAAGAACTGCCCAACATAATAATCACATACAAAAGTGACTATTCTGGATCCTCACATTTTTAGAATTCATCAAATAAATGCAATGGATAAAGCAGATTTATTTAAAACAGGTATTTTACAGCTCAATTTAATGGATACTAATGAAGACAGGATTAAACCTAAATAAACTTAGCACAAGCTATATCAGCAATGTTTATAGTTGTGAAAGCAGGCATAGTCTAGTTAACAGCTTCTACTGTATATATTAATAGTAAAACAAAAGAAAACTTGATTTGCAGTAGCTATTCACTAGATAGGGCTTTGATAGCCTGTGCTACAAACATTATGTCTATGGTGAAAGAGAATCTGGCAACTACAACCTAAAAACTGCTCCTGAACTGTTATCAAAGCTCCTTACACAATAAGTGAATTAAACATAACATTTGGGTATTTACAATAATAACTTTAGGTTATTATCGTAACCCTGGTTCCCTGAAATAGAAATGTAACCATTACTGCATGGGTATTTACCTCCTAAAGACCTGGAAACCTGAATGATTTATACAAAAGCTGCTCGACGAACCTGTGACGCAGTCATGCCCCCCTGAGGACATAAACTTACTGCATTCTTAGACTGCATCGTCATTTTTCCTTCAAGCCTGCTGCATTCATGGATGCAGCGACCTTGAAACTTAATGGTACATTTCTATTTCAGGGAACCAAGGTTATGATAATAACTTAACATTCCCCTTTAAGTACGAAATACAACCATTACCGCACGGGTGAATGTATCAAAGCTGTTGCAAGGGCAATATTGTATAACGACTAGAAAGCTACAAGACTAAGCTTAGAGGCTGCCTGTGATAGAGAGAGAAAGGATCAATTTTGTAAATCTCCCTCCCAACCAGAAAGGGCGCTGTGTAAGGACGGTGGTATGCTGCCTCCTAGATGGGCCACTTTGATGGTAGGTGGAAACCGGAAGGTGACTATATTCGGGGGAGCACGAGTTGCAAGTACTCGGAACGACTCCATTGCAATCAGCTGCGAGACGGCCCTCTATTGGAGAAACCATGGCGACGGGTTGATTGCAGGGGGGAGTTTTGTGAGTACAAAGGGGAAGCAGCTATGTCAGTACCTCGCCTTGCGCTGAGAGACTGAGCGACCAGCCGGAGCTGTTCTTGTTGTTTTTTTGTAGTATGTGCTGTTTGTTTTTGTGTGTTTACAGGGGAGGAATAAGAGCAAGGGGCTGCAGCCACGGAACCAGCCTAACCCACCGGAGCACTACCTTCACCTCACAAACACCAACACCCCAAGGAATTAACTTTCGTGCACAGGAGGTGTGGTGATTATTAATAATCGTTTTGTTTATTTTGTTTGTTTTTGTTTGGCCTGCAAGCCAGCCGTGTCCCCCCCGATACCATTGATGGTAGGGGTGGTTTCCTTTGTTTAATTAAATAAAACACAGACATTTATTGGGAAAGAATTGTTTCGGGACTGTTCATTTATTCATCACACCACTTGCACTTATCACACTGCCGTATGCATTATCATGCAGAACCCCAGTAACAAGTAGCTAGGGCTAAAAAATGGAGGGAAAAACTCACCTGTATGCCTGTGTTTGAGTCGACTGAAAGCCGCCCTTAACACTCTAGTTCCAAAACCAGGGTTTTGAGGATCCACAACATTAAGTCTGTAGGACCTAGTACAGGTATGTGGCGTTGCCCTCACCACTGCATTGCAAATGTCCTTGACAGATGCATCCTGGAATAAAGCCCACGAACTTGCCATGCCCCTGGTGGTATGGGCAGTGAGCTTTTATGGAGGGGGCAAGTTGGCCAGCTCATAGGCAGTCCTGACTGTATCTGCTATCCATTTGGACAGGCGCTGCTTAGACAGGGCTTGACCATGGGACTCTGCCCCATAGCAGACAAAAAATTGTTCAGACTGCCTGCAACTTATCGTCCTGTCAACGTAGTATGCCAGGGCCCACACTGGTTAGAGCCTATGGAGCTGTCACTTCCTGTCAGACCAGAAAGGAGGTGGATGGAAAGCCTCCACTTCCACAGACTGGTTGACATGGAATGCTGAGATCGTCTTTGGCAAAAAGGTACGGAGCGTAACCTTAGTCCTGGCCTCTGTAAAAATTAAGTAGTCTTTCGCTATGGAAAATGCCTGTAACTCTCTCACCCGCTTTGTGAGGTGATAGGAAGCAAAAAAAAAATGTTTTGAACGATAAATATTTTAGCTCAGCTCAATGCATGGGCTCAAATGGAGGCTTCATGAGTGCATTAAGCACCAAATTTAACTGCCAGCGAGGAACAATGTCCTTCATAGGCGACCGAAGATGCCGAGACCCTTACAAAAATTGCCACGCCAGGATGTGCTCTACTGGGGAGACTGAGTCAATTTTGACACGGCAATCCAAAATGGCTACCAGAAAGGCCTTTAATGTACAGTGGGATTTCCCCTCATCAAACAGGTCCTGCAAAAATTGCAGTATTACTGCCATGGGAGTCAAACCCACGAGGCAGGCACCACGTCTAAAAGATGCCCGTCTTGTACCCGTACTGGGAATGTGTGGACGCTGCTCTGGTATTTTGTTGGGTGTTAATAAACCTATTGGACAGACCCAGATGGCTGAAATGTAGCTGCTCAGGGCCAGACCCAGAGGTGCAGGCTCAATGGGTCGGGATGCCATAAGGTCCCCCGTGCTTGACTGAGCAGGTTGTGGCGCTTCCGCAGTCTCCATGGCTGGCAGCTCAGGAGCTGCATCAGGGTTGAAAACCAGTCTCTTGGGCCAATAAAGGGCTACTAGGAGCACCTTGGCCCGGTCCTGCCTGATATTCTTCAGACACAGCAGGGCGAGCGGTGGAAAAAGCATATAACAGTTGCCTCGGCCACTGGTGTGCTAAGGCATCTACTGCCAACGGGTCCAGACAGGTGGTTATTCTCTGCACTATGCTGTCCGACAGAGTGGACAGCATGGACCTGGAGTCCAAGAACACTCCTAGATAGGAGGCTGTCTGAGAAGGCGCGAGCTGGCTCTTTGCATGATTCACTGTAAGGCTCAACCACTGACAGGGGCCGGTGACAGGTTCCACGTGGGCCTCTGCCTGTGCTGGAGACCAGGCACAAATGAGCCAGTCATCCAGATATTTGAGAACTCCGATACCAGTCGGGCCAGGATATCTTCCATGCACTTGGAGAAGACACGGGGAGCTAGAGAGAGGCCAATATCACATATATGTTCTGTAAAACACAATAAATGTGAATATAAGGCAGACAAAGTAACAAGTACTTATCTGGACTTGACAACCATGACTTTTCAGATGTCTGCTGGTGATGGAGTTCCATGAGTCAAGCACCCGATTCCTGGGGCCTTAAGGTGTTTTTGTACAGTTGATCATAAGTTAGCAAGTGGAGAAAAACTGGAAAACTAAACTGACACAAATTAAACTTTATAAATTTATGATAATCCATGTGCACATTTTAGCTGAAGGTGAATCGTTTTAGCAGATAGCTGTAACACGATGTTATCAGTATGTCAACCAGTATGTGTTTACAGCCTGTTCAGCTGCAGTGTATTAAACTGCATGAAATATGGCCTTTTAATTATGTCTGGAAATAGCTAGTTATTATTATTATTATTATTATTATTATTATGTGTTTATTTAGCAGATGCCTTTATCCAAGGCGACTTACAGAGACTAGGGTGTGTGAGCTACGCATCAGCTGCAGAGTCACTTACAACTACATCTCACCCGAAAGACGGAGCACAAGGAGGTTAAGTGACTTGCTCAGGGTCACACAATGAGTCAGTGGCTGAGGTGGGATTTGAACCGGGGACCTCCTGGTTACAAGCCCTTTTCTTTAACCACTGGACCACACAGCCTCCTCCAGTTATTTGTTTGCTGTTTAATGCCTGGGCAATGCCTTCACGAGCAACGTCTTACAGTTGAAGGGTTCCGTAGTAGTTAATCCTGTGGAGCGGATGCTCTCCTCCTCAATGTCAACAAGCGCAAGCTTTCGCTCGGTGCCCATCTGTGTAGCAATGGCCGTGCAGTAGCTTCAAGCTATGGCACAGATGCTTTTTGAGCTTCACAAAGCCTCCCCGGGCACACCCCCCAGCCAATCCAGACCTCCCGATCAGCTCAGCGCCTGGTGAGCCTAACTGCTCAATTGGTTGCTCTCCCTGTCACAGTATCATTTTCTCATCTGATATGAGCAATGTGGTTTTATTGTTAAAATTGCTGTTTAAATTGCATCAATCATTTTGGGATGATCGGATTGCTTGTTGTGCCAATGATGTATACATGATAGCTACTCTACTATGACTCTGACATCAAGAACTCAAACAGGAATCTTAGTGAATAAACTGATTTAATTTGTGGTTGATTATACGGTACCCCATAAGCCTTAGCTCTAAAACTGTCTGATTGAAAAGTAGAAACTACAGGATCTTAAAAGATTATGTTACAGTGTATTATTTAAAATGTAAACATATTAATATCAGCCTCTTGTAAAAACCCATTGAATGTCTTTATTCCATTGGGGCTGTAAATGTTTTTCATATTCAGTGCTACAATGCAGTGAGCTAATCCACATGGTATGTATAAAGATGTGTCAATAACTGTAGCATTGACTTGTTTGATTATTCTCACACTATCCACTTTGTTGTATCATTATCAGGTTGCCTATTGATTGACGTAGTGCTGTACCATTAGCTCACCTTTCTATATGTAGTAAAAACCTAAATGGTAGGAATTCACACTCATGATTTGTGTCCATGTTACAGAGCTCCTTTTTAAATAAACTTGAGCTATGTAATACAATACAACATGTCCAAAACGACCCCATAATTTTGGTACAAAGTTTAAGATCTTTTTTGTGATTTACAAAAAGTTAATCGGTTGTGTGTAGAACAATTTTTTCAGTTAAAATATTATTATTATTATTATTTATTTCTTAGCAGTCGCCCTTATCCAGGGCGACTTACAGTCGTAAACAAAAATACATTTCAAGAATAGCTCATTACACTACATGATGCACACTACATATAACATAATAATAACACACATTTATTAACACTTATTACTGATAAACAAAGTCCAAATTAAACTCCCTTTAAAGCTAAAACCAATAATAGTGAATGAGTATTTTATCTTAAAACTATTTTAAAAAAAGAAAATTAAAAAAAAAGCTTTTGCCTTCATATTAATATTTTTTCAAATATGTTTCCCACATTTTTGCTGTTTTGACACCAGGAAGCCAGCAAAGGCCATAGACACAGCTGGCAGACAGGAAACAGCTGGAAGTCACCAGAGTAGAATTAAGACAGATGTCTGTCTCTAAAATCTAGAGTGGTTAGAGTGGCCATATTGATATTGTACTGACATGTGCATTTGGAAAACTGTAATATGTTCCTTAAATTGATTTTTTGTTTTTATCAAAGGGAGAATGTTTCACCTATTGGTCGTAGCATTCAACAGGCATGCTATATTTCCAATTCCATTGCTGTGTATAATTGAAAAAAAAAATATTATTATGAATAATAATAATAATAATAATAATAATAATAATAATAATAATAATAATACAAATTAGAGCTCAGCTGTGGGTAGTATTTGCTGATTCTCCTAGTAAATCAGTTTTTTGTTTTGTTTGTTGTAAACTGAAAAAAAAAAATCACCATTGAAAAGCATGAAGTGATCCGAGTTGGTGGACAGCAGTTGTAATGTGACTTATACCACAAGCATTGGTATACAGTATCTAGCGTGGGATACATTTTCGTTATCCCAACATGAGTGGGATAACATGCTTAGTTTCAAATGTTTCTTTGTTTACATTCCAATCCAGTGGTGTACTGCTGAAATTCAAGAAAGAGCTGTGCTTCGGTAGTTTAAACAATACTGCCACCAATATGCGTTTTATGACAACTTAAAAGTGTCTGAAATTATTTGAAATTTTTATTGTTGTTTTGATTTGGTCTCCAGTTTCCCTGAGAAGGAGTTTAGTCAAGAAATGCCAGTTACCAATCTGCCTGCGTTTGACTTACCCAAACAGCCTGTAGCCCCTCCATTAACACCGGTGTCACAGGATGTTGGTAGACCGTGAAAAACGTATAAATCACCTATACTATCATGTTTAATTTATTTTTATTTTCTAGAGATCGATTGCACCATTCAAATATATATATATATATATATATATATATATATATATATATATATATATATATATATATATATATATATATATATTGTTTGTCATTCTTTAACAAATGGCTGTATTTGAATATTTAATTAAATGTGTTTTAGCAATAATATATATTTATATTTGTGTGGTTGAAATCACTCCTTCTAAAACATTTACTTTTTGCTTTAAAAAAGAAATGTCGTTCCTGTCATACTGTAACTGTAAGCAAGTAGTTTTCCTTATGTAGGCTCCTAAGATACAGTACCACGATAAATTTGAACAGTGATTTTGCAGTTTTCCAATAGTTATCGTGTGCATTTGCCATGTTTTTAATATGCTGTACCATACCTCAGTTTCAACATGCAGCATTAAGTTTGCAGCATTTTTTTATATGGTAAATGTTTATAAGAGCTGTACTAACTGTTCTTGTGATAAGGTTCAGTAAATAATAATTCAGCAGCAGCACTGCAGATGAAAAGTGATTTTATTTCTTTTGCATGCAGGTTTGTTTTTAATCCATGATAACAATAAGCTAAGTTGATTGTCATACAAGAGATGTAATACATATAATAATGAAAGTAATGAGTACGGTTTCAATATTGATATATAGACTATACTACTTTATTTTTATTTTTTTAAATAGATCATTTCCACTCATCTGTATTTAGAAGGGGTCATACAAAATCCTGGTCAATTTTTATAAAAAGATAACATATTTTAACATAAATATAATTGCACATGAAAATAAGTTGCACAATAAATGCATGACTAGTCACATGGGTGGTTCAAATCAGGTTGCCAAATGCGACCTTCAATTTTAATATGGCCAGTAGATTTTACCATAAAGTCGCCACGTTGTCGACCAAGCATTTACAGGATATACAACACAACTTTGGTTCTGATTAACTGTCAGAGCCAATCCTTTCGTGGAACCAGACCCCTTTTCTTGTTTCCATAGTATCATTCTGAATTCAAACATCATTTCTCCGGTTCTACAATGATTAAAGTTCACAGATAGAAAATGCCAATTGGGGTGAACTCTCCCTTTAATTTCAGAAATATGTGCATGTGCAGTAAAGACAATATCTACTTTTTTCACAGTTTACCAATGTCCTGTGACAACAACAGAGAGTCTGCAAATTTACAGACTGAGCTGAAGGTTCTAAAAAGACGGTTGTGAAGAGGCCATATAGTAATTCATATGAATACCTTCTGGTAATTTATAGTTGTACCACTTGTTCCTGGAAATGTATAGAACTGTGACAAACTTATTTACATGTAATATTTGATGTATATGATTTCTCCAACTGCACATACCAGTTATCCCTGCTGGATTTACCTGTATGTGTCTTTTTGTTCCAAGCAACCTCCACCTCAACCACCGCTCACACTGCCATAGAGTATTTTCTCTTCCCGGGGGGTTAAGCTGGAATGCTAACACCCTCCCATTCTCTTGGTGAGTTAGGCTGAATTATGACTGAAGCCTTGTGCAATGAAGGGAGAAAGAACAGCTCTTAACCCCTGTGTTAGATCCCAGTGACATATGAAAAACAAATGTACTAGTTTGTTGTAATAGATGAGAAAAGAGAATGACTCATCCACCCTTCATTTTTTTAAGTGGAACAATATAAACATCTCCACTTGACAAATGTTATTATTTACAGTATTTTATTATTATTATTATTATTATTATTATTATTATTATTATTATTATTATTATTATGTTTCATGTTTCCAGGCCATAGGCTGGTAAGCCTATTGTTATTACTGAGATTCTTCTTCTTCTTCTTCTTCTTCTTCTTCTTCTTCTTCTTCTTCTTCTTCTTCTTCTCACCAAAAGCTGCTCAAAAAACTGACAAAATTTGGTAGGATGGTAGATACTTATGGGAAGTTGGTAAATGTTAATTGAACATATATCGTAGATCACATGGTTTGGCTGCCATATTGGATTGAAAAAAAACATTAAATGTAAAAATTCGTCTTTCGAAAACCACTTACTGCAGAGTGCTGAGAGTTGGTAAACTTGTTGAGGGATAGTCCAAGATTAACTGGTGTTCGTAAGAAGCTGATAGGTTGTTGGGTATGGTGGCCATGCTGCATGAAGTCAAAATCACACGGTACAGATGTCATAATCACAAACTACAAAGATCTTCTTCTCCCAAACCGCTAGTCTGACTGAATCAAAAATTGGCACACATGATCCTAGTATGGTTGTCTTTAAAATTTGGTCAAGGGAAGTTGCTACCATAAAAAACATGGCGGCCACGTTAGATGACATCATCAACATACAAAACTGACTTACAAAAACCTTCGTCTCTGAAACCGCTAGTCCGATTGAATCAAAAATTGGCACACATGATCCTAGTGTGGTTGTCTTTAAAGGTTGTTCAAGGGAAGTTGCTACAATAAAAAATCATGGTGGCCACGTTGGATGACATCATCACAGGCCCGGTGTTATGGGCAGGCCTTAGGGTCCAGTTTAGGTCCAGTGCCCCCCCTAGTTTCAGATTCTAAATCGATTCAGTACCGTCAGCCAATCAGCTTCCAGCTCTAGCAGTATATGCCTGCTGGAATGTCTCAGCACCAACTGTGAATCAAATTTAAAATCAATCTGCCATGTGCTGGCTTTTTCTTTTTGACTTGCTGTATTTTTAAGCGGAGTTCACATCTATTGGACAGTAAATATTAAACAAAGACAAAATTGGTCCTAATTAATGTTATTATCCACCAAAACCAGCCAATCAATACTTTGTATCAACGAAAGCAACCAATCCTTTGACCTCTCCAAAAGGTCACATGTAAAACTGTCCTATAACTCCAGAAACAGTGCAGATAGGGCCATGGCATTCTGCACTATTTGCTAAAGTGTTTGGTGCTGGTACTGGTACTGGAAGCCGTAAAGTTGCTGGCAACTCTAGTTATTATTAATAATAATAATAATAATAATAATAATAATAATAATAATAATAATAATAATAATAATGAGCATGTACTGTATTAAGGTTTAACCTACCCCATCAAATGTGCCCCAAAACAAATAATTGACCACAGACCCAGTGAACCAGGAGTTCAGCCACAACAGGTTTGAAAGTTCATCCAGCAAAATTCAACAATCAGCAGGTTTACATTCTCTGGATGACAGTTATTGTTTTTAATCATGTGTTTTGTTATTTCTTTATTTTTTATTCCCTTCAGGCCATGAATTTGTCTGTTAATCAAACAAAGCAGCAGCACTACAACGGCAATACACGGCAATGTGAACCAATATAAAATAGTAATGTATTACAATGCCATTGAACACTGTGCGATAAGCATTTGGTTGTGATATTCTAATATTCTGTATTTCCCACACAGCAGATATGATTTCCTAAAGGACTTTTGCCCTGATAATCTATTATAGTATGTTAAAAATGAGGATAAAGACTAATTAGGAAATCATATCTGCTGTGTGGGAAATACAGAATATTTGCAAGGAGCGTATATCGGGCTTATGTCTTTGTGTGTGATTACTGTACGTCACCTACCAGCCTATCCCCTGTGCACGCCTCTACGTCCTCAATCAGGTGTAGCATGTTCCTAGAGTGGGACGCCTCGTTCAGTAAGGGTAGTGCTCACCCTGTGTGGCACCTTTCATTTGTGATTTTGTACTTTGTTTTATTTTGCCTTTTGTACAGTCTTCTGTATGTGTCCTCTGTGCGTTACCATTGTTGGTAGCGTCACATGACCCGTTTGTTTAATAATAATATAATAATAATAATAATAATCTCAAAGCGCTGTACAAACACACAAAATAAACAGAGAACCATATTTACATACAGCATATTAAGAGTATATGTAATATAAAAAGAAATTACACAAATCAAAAACCAAATCATGATAAAAATGCCTGAACGTAAAAGTGTGTCTTAACTGTTTTTTAAAAGCATCAACGGTCTTAGCATCCCTGATAGATTGAGGAAGGTCATTCCAAAGTTTGGGCGCATAACGGCAAAAAGCCCTATTGCCCATGGAGTGAAGCTTAGTTTTGGGTATTGCCAATAAACCCAAGGATGACGAACGTAAATTATGTACGGGTGTGTAACGTGTAAGCAATTCAGCAATGTAACATGGAGCTAAGCTATCTGATTTGTGTTTAATATATCCTGTGTGCCTGTGCCGCCGTTTCAACTCCAACTCTGTCTTGCAATGCGGTTACCCACACATGTGATATGAGTGCCGTTTAAATGTTGATTATGAAGGAATCTTCATAAAAGTACTATATATTGAGGTTCAATTCAAATTTGCTGTTTTGTCATTATTCTGATACAGAAAAATGCCAAACCCTAGTGTACACCCTGATATAACAAACATTTCTCCAGGCCCCATGGGGGTTCGTTATAGTGAAGTTATCCTGAACCAGAAAAATAGCAGGAAGACTCGGTTTACCGAAAAGCACTGTGTGGGCTATTATTGACAAACAGGAGAACAGGAACTACTGCAACTAGCTTCAGGTGTGGAAGACCGGGAATGATTTCTGCAAAATCAGGAAAAAGAATCGTTTGAACAGCCCGGCAAAATCCTCGGATTACTGCAAAAGATTTGACACAAGCATTGAGAGAAGATGATCATGAAATTCACAAGCAAACAATTCAACGATACTTTAACAAGATGAGTTTCCATGGGCAAAAACCAAGATGCAAACCTTTGTTAAAAACAATACACAAAAGAAAGCAATTGGAGTTTTCCATTGAATACTTGAAGAAGCCTGATGATTTCTTCTACCAAATTATGGTCAGATGACATATAGGCTTGTTTTTCTTCCTCAGGCTCTGGAAACCTTTGTATTGTAGAAGGATCAATGACTGCAGCAAAATATTAAGGACATTTTGCACTCTCATTTGTTACTCAGTGCTACAAGTTTGTATTCCAGCAAGATAATGACCCTAAGCATTCTGCGAAGCCTACAAAGGAATTTCTGAAAAAAAGGAAGATTACAGTTATGGATTGGCCATCTCAGTCCCCAAACGTGAATCTCATAGAGATGTTGTGGATTGAGTTGAAGGCTGCTGTTGCAAAAAAGAAACCAAAGTCAATTGCAGAACCTAAAGCTGTATGTTGAAGAATGAGCACAAATATCTCCAGAAAGATGCCAGGAACTGGTTTCAAAATATAAAAAAGACTGCAAGCTGTAAAGGGAGCAAAGGGTGGGCACACAAAGTACTTATTAAATTTGACAAAAAGTAAATATTTTTGTCAAAGTATGAAATTTGTTTTTGCATGTTATTTTTAATTTTATGCATGTTATGTAATAATTTGTTGTTTTATTATAAAGCTGAATTTCTACTTTAAGAGAAGAATTAGAAATTATAGAAATCACTTTCTTTGTGGTTTTTCTGATTTTTTTTAACTACACAAATACTTTTGTCTGCGACTGTGTATACGGTGGTGTGTGGTGGGTTCTCAGCAGCGGTAATGAAGACGCTTATAGGATTTTTTTTTGGCTCTAAAAAGTACCGTTTAATTTTAGCTCTTTGAGAAAGATGGATTTAGCTCTTTTGCACTCCCCAGCAACCACACCTGCAACGTGCAGTCTGCGCTTAATATAGGCCCATTTTCACTGCTCATTGGCTGAGGTTACAGTAAACGATTTGCATAACCTTCCACCATTCACACAGCAAAGCAAGCCCAAAGGGGGCGGTGCACACACATCAGCAGGAGGCAGGCAGAGACACTCACAATTATTATTATTATTATTATTATTGGTTGTTATTATGTTATTACTAATACTGTCCTGGTGCCCCCTGTTCTCGCTGCTCCCTTCATCCTTAACACTGACGCCAGCAACCAAGGACTGGGTGCTGTCCTATCACAGCTGGTGCCGGGAGGAGAGCATATTACAGCCTTGCCTTCAGCAAACCAGAGCACCAGTACTGTGTGACCAGGAGGGAGCTGTCATCGCCGCCCTGAGTTATTACATTTTTAAATATATACCTATTTTCTGAAACCAGACTTCCTGTGTAGTTTTTATGAATGAGATGAGTGAGTGAGTGAATGAACTCAGTCGTAACTCTGTCTCTGTCCCTTGAAAACATAACATGAAAGATCTTCGAGATTCATTTTGGACTTTGACCGGACCTTGTTGGGCACTCCTAGATCTGCCTGGGCAAAACCCAGAATGAAAGATCTTTGTGATTTATTTCTGACTTTGCCCGGGTAATTCACGGATTGTCCAGTTTTAGGGTTTGGCCATAACTTTCCTTCCTAAAAAAAAGAAGGAAAGTAAAAAGAGTTCAAATGGGGTTAATAAAAACAGAAAAAAGTACAAACTTTGTGCAGCAAAGCAAATGTTTAAATCAACTGTAATTTACCAATATTTACAAAAATACAGTTTTCATCCTGCCTGCATGCAGGTAGTATTTCGCTCTATAAAATGTATGGGATTGAAAGATTAACCTTTGTGCTAGCATTTATAATTTATTAATTCTGGCATCTAAGGAATTAATATCTACTTCAGCTTGTTCTTTCTAATAAATCAGCAGTTAAATATTACAAGTTTGGGTGAAGCTGTTCAGATTCCAGAGGGAGGGCATCTGGTTCAATGTTCTGTCACTGGCAGCTATAATTCAGCAGCATGCCATAAAGCTGTTTATAATACACAACATATTGGAACATATTGGAAACAGAACCCCAACAACCAAAACTCATCTGGATTTATTTTGATGATAAAATGGTCACTAATGGTAGCTAAATGTTCCCATACCCTATAGTTTAAAGCAGTTGTTCATAGTTTTAAATCTGACAAAGACATCATAATGTTTTTATGATGTAATAATGGGAAACTAAATGATAAAAATATTCTAATAGGGATCAAGGCCTTAACTGTTTGCCTAAACATTGACAGTTATGTTATTTGACATTTTGCTGATGACCATGTAACTTGGAAACAGATCATTATTTTTACTGAATAATTTATGTCCTGGTGAATTTGAAATGGTACAAATATAATTGTCAGCACATCATAAAAACACAAATATATTACTTTATTGTAACCCCAGTGCAGACTCTGTTTCTTTTACCATATTCAGATCCAGGTTCACCGAGACAGTTTACAGCAATTAAGGCTTTTTAATTCTTGGTACTTGTAGTCGTTACAGTTTTTTTCTACAAAAACTACGTTCCAAAATACATTTTGACGTGGCTTAAAAAGCCTAAGTTGTCTTAAACTTTCCTAGGGAATCTGTAGCCATATGGTCACCCACATGTCAACTTGCCTTAGGTTATCTTTACATGCCGCTTCCTAAAACTAGTTTTTATGACACATGTTCAATGACCATGGCTATCCACCATGGTTGCCCATAGAAAACCAATAGTAAATGGACCCTGGAAAGGAAAAGGGTTACCATTAAGAGTAAAATAACGTACAAGATACAGAAAGTATAATGATTTACAGATATCTCTAACTTTAATTTAGGTGGACAGTTTGCACCCTGCCTCTGTTTTTTACTCAGGTAGATGCAGTTAAATTAAAGTTGTCCTTCTGGCTAAGGAAAATTACACTTGAGAGGGTACAAACCATATGACAAGCCAAATTATCATTTAGAGATATCTCAAATTACATTTTAAGATATCCTGAAACATTTAGAGATATCTGTA
Organism: Acipenser oxyrinchus oxyrinchus; assembly: GCA_030684275.1. Classification (NCBI taxonomy): domain Eukaryota; kingdom Metazoa; phylum Chordata; class Actinopteri; order Acipenseriformes; family Acipenseridae; genus Acipenser; species Acipenser oxyrinchus. Next base: position 30,527,537 of record CM060249.1, on the reverse strand, counting down.
AATCATTTGCAGATATATTTAAATTAATTTGAGATATCTGTAAATCAACCATTTTAAAGATATCTCAAATTGGTTTACAGATCTCTTTAAATAATGTTTTGCTAGCATGGTACGCCAAACTGTTGTTTAGAGTTATCTCTACATAGCTTCCTGTTCATTTAGAGATATCTCTAAATAACATTATGGTAGCTCAAATTACTTCCTGTTCAATTAGAGATATCTCTAAATTACTTCCCTTGAAAATACTCTATGTAAATCTGTAAACCTCACAACTCTCGACTATACTTGACTATATGGCACCCAGTTGTATTTCATCACCTTGTACTTGTAGTTAACTGCTCCACACTTTGCTGTATTCTATTACTGCTCTCAATCATAATTATACTTTCTGTATCTTGTACGTTATTTTACTCTTAATGGTAACCGTAGTCACATTTTTTTTTGTAATTGCTCTTATCTGAAATCGTTTTTATCCATTTGTTGTACTTACTACTTGCTCTTAATAGAATATTTGGTTTAACTTTTAGAATATTTGGTTTAGAATATTTAGTTGAAATCGCTCTCAAATGTAATTATTTATTGTATTTTTTTTATTTTCTCATTTAAATTTGCTCTTATTTACTACTGATTTATTATATTTTATAACTGTTCTTATCTGTAATGTGATACTTTGTAACAACTGTAAGTTGCCCTGGATAAGGGCATCTGCTAAGAAATTAATAATAATAATAATAATAATAATAATAATAATAATAATAATTATTATTTATTATTATTATTTATTTCTTAGCAGACGCCCTTATCCAGGGCGACTTACAATTGTAAGCAAATACATTTCAAGTGTTACAGTACAGGTAATACAATAAGAGCAAGATAAATACAATGACAAGTTCAAGCAAGTACAAGTGTGACAAAATACAATTCAATACAGCAGATAAGTGACAGTTACATCAAGATATGATTAAATACCAAATACTACAGTTTAAACATATGGCAGATTACAGTACTCTGAAGTACAGGATTAAATGCAGTAAAATAGGGGCAGGTAAAAGTAAGTAAAGCAAATTTAAGGAAGGGTGAAAGTGTCCCAGGGGAAACAGAGGAGTTCTACAGGTGCTGTCTGAAGAGGTGAGTCTTAAGGAGGCGCCGGAATGTGGTCAGGGACTGGGCGGTCCTGACATCTGTAGGTAGGTCATTCCACCACTGCGGAGCGAGGGTGGAGAAGGAGCGGGCTCTGGAGGCAGGGGAGCGTAAAGGAGGTAGAGCCAGTCTTCTAGTGCAGGCGGAGCGGAGAGGTCGAGTGGGGGTGTAGGGAGAGATGAGGGTCTGGAGGTAGCTGGGTGCAGTCTGGTCAAGGCATCTGTAGGCTAGTACAAGAGTCTTGAACTGGATGCGGGTGGTGATCGGTAGCCAGTGGAGTGAGCGGAGTAGTGGAGTTGCGTGGGAGAAGCGAGGCAGAGAGAACACCAGGCGGGCAGCAGAGTTCTGGATGAGCTGGAGCGGACGGGTGGCGGCCGAGGGAGGCCAGCCAGGAGGGAGTTGCAGTAGTCTAGGCGGAGAGTACCAAGGCCTGGACCAGGAGCTGGGTGGCGAGTTGGTGAGGAAGGGTCGGATTCTTCGGATGTTGCTCAGGAAGAATCGGCAAGTGCGTGCAGAGTGGTGATGTGCTGGGAATAAGAGAGGCAGGGGTCCAGGGTGACTCCGAGGTTCTTAGCGGAGGAAGAGGGAGAGAGTGTGGTAGATTCCAGAGGAACAGAGATAGAGAGATCAGAGGAGGGGAGGAGGAGGGAAAGAAAAGGAGGTCAGATTTAGAGAGGTTAAGTTTGAGGTGATGCGAGTGCATCCAGGGAGGAAATAGCAGACAGACAGGTAGAGATACGGGAGGAGATGGTGGAGTCAGAGGAGGGAAGGAGAGGAAAATCTGAGCATCATCAGCATAGAAATGGTATGAGAAACCATAGGATGCGATGAGGGGCCCAGGGAGCGGGTGTAGAGAGAGAACAGGAGGACCCAAGACTGACCCTTGGGGACTCCTGTTAAGAGAGGGTGAGGTGTGGAGGTTGCTCCACGCCAGGTTACCTGGTAAGTGCGGTTGGAGAGGTAGGAGGAGAACCAGGCCAGAGCAGTGCCAGAGACTCCCAGGTCAGCTAGAGAGGACAGTAGAATAGAGTGATCAACAGTGTCAAAGGCAGCAGAGAGGTCGAGGAGAATTAGGACAGAGGAGAGAGAGGCAGCTCGGCAGACTTAAGTGAGTTGGTGACAGACAGGAGGGCTGTTTCAGTGGAGTGAGCAGAGCGGAAGCCAGATTGGAGAGGGTCGAGCAGAGAGTGGTTGGACAGGAAAGCAGAGAGCTGGCGTGTACAGTCCGCCAAGGGTTTTGGAGAGGAAGGGTAGGTGGGAGACAGGACGGTAGCTCTGGAGGGAGGTGGGGTCGAGGGTAGGTTTTTGAGGATGGGAGTGATAGAGGCTTTTGAAGGCAGAGGGAAAGAGACCAGAAAGTAGAGAGGTGTTGAGAAGGGAGGAGATGAAGGGAAGTAGAGCAGGAGCAGCAGCTTGAAAGAGGTGAGTGGGGAGGGGGTCCAGGGCACACGTGGTGGGTTTGTGACCCTGGAGCAGGGAGGAGAGGTCAGAGTCTGAGAGGGGCGAGAAGGTGGAGAAGGAGGGTGAGTTAGTAGGGGATGCAGTGGGTGTAGGGGTTGGAGCAGGAGGAGGTGCGGGGGAGGGAGAGGTGTTAAAGAGTTTGCGGATATCTGAGATTTATAATAATAATAATAATAATAATAATAATAATAATAATAATAATAATAATAAATGTTTTGAATGGAGTTGCTGTCCATTTAGAGATATATCTAGATGAACAGGAAGTTATTTCGAGATATCTTAAAATGAATTTGAGATATCTGAAAATTACTGAAAGATGTCTGAAAGATATCTTAACATGATTTAAAGATATCGGAAAATGCATTTTAGATTTCTCATTTAAAGCTCTGTTAAAGTTATCTGGAAATCATTTTCAGATATCTCTAAATGTATTTTAGATATCTTAAAATGATTTAGAGTTATCTTTAAATAGTTGAAGATATCTTGAACTGTTTAGAGATATCTGGAAATGATATAGAGATATCTTAAAATATTTAGCGATATCTATAAGTGAATTTGAGATATCTCTAAATGATAATTTGGCTTGCTGTACAAACCATGATACAGGGCAAAACTTCTTTGTTAAGGTTGAACATGTGACTAAAGTTAGGAAAGATAGGGCAGAAAGAACATACAGAAATGTGTACTTTTTGTATAGCATTTTATAGCATCCCTCTCAAGCTAAGCCTGCCAATTGTACTGAATTATGTGGTCGTTTATGATGTGGGCTAATGGGATAGAATGAGACCACTGAACACACTGTATTTTTAACCAAGCTGGATATACCTAAGCTGACCTAAGCCGGGCACAGGTGACTCTAATTTGTTGGGTCCTCATTCAAAAAATGGGGACCCTTATGTGCTGTTCATGCCAGTCTATATGTCACCCTCTACATCATTTCTGCTGGCTACAATCTTATTGTCTCTTGATTTTATACACTTTTTTTTTTTTTTGGCACTGTGCAATTATGAGGCCCCTCTGAATATCCCTGCACTGGTCTGCAAACATTATTTTGCGTTTATTAAAATAAATGCATGAACATATAGTAAAAGATCCATGAATCAATCACTTTTAAATAAAAATGAGCTGTAAAACCCAAAAAACAACAGATTTTGATTTTAGTGTATGATAATATTAACTACCCAGCATTTGTGTAAAGATTAAGACAAGATTTACCCTCCAGTGATATTCAAATTGAATAGTGTGACACCGAATCCAACACAGGCAAGTTAGGTTTTGGTTGGACGTTTTTGCTGGTTTGTATTCAAATATACAGCATTAGAATAGTAAATTGTACGGATGCTATGTTTGCAATTCCAAGAAGTGGTCATTCTGTACCAGAACAAAATGTATTTTATTAAGGCCACAGCGTTCCTTGTAGGACAACAACCTTCTTAAGTAAGTAAGTAAGTAAGTAAGTAAGTAAGTAAGTAAGTAAGTATATGTATTTAAGTCTAAAACAGGACGAAAAAAAACATGCATCCGAGACATATTTTAATAAAATCTAATTACATCAGTATAAGAACGTCGCTCAGGCTGTAACCGTAAGGGTTAATGCAAGGCATGGGAGCAGATTTGTGCGTTACGTCCTCTGCTGTGCCTTGATACAGGTGTTGTGGGTTTTGATTGGTTGAATGGGCGGTCCTCTGCTGAAGCCGGCAGAGTGAGATAGTAAAACGGTGTTCTGGAGAGATATTCAGACAGCAGTAAGCGGTGCTTGTAACACGTAAGCCAAAATAAAATTGAAGTGTTATCTCACCACACTACGGACAGATGTATATTTAAAAGGCTGTGGACAAAATTATTCTCAATTTAAATAAATGTTGTTTTTTTTTCAAATAAAAAATTAATATCCGAAGCCGCAAAACCAGACTCACAGACCACAGCAAGTTTGATGAGTGGAAATTGAGTGGAAGCAACTGTAAATGAAAATTTCCTGAAGGGCTGTCAGGTTCCTGTGTGTTGAGTGTCTCGCAGAAAGGCGGTTGTGAGAGAAGTTGGAATCAGAAACACAGTTTGCACCAATGCTGCAAGACTGGAAGTAACATTGCATATTTAAATGTATACCTGAGAAACATTACAAGTCTCCATGATTGTTTTTTTTCCTGTTCATCTTGTATTTGGAGGAGCTTGCTTAGTTTGCTGACCAGCGTTGGATGCACCGAGTTTGCGCGGAAATGGATGTCTTGCATTTTCTAGGAAAGAGAACACATTTAAGCACATATTTGATCGTTTTACAGGTCATCTTTACGTTGGCTATATACTTGGTAAGTGTCACCATGCAATTTAATTCTTTAACAACTAAAGTGTGCGTAAATATTGCACAAGCTCTGCGTATAAAAAGTAAAATCATACCTTTATATGTAAATTGTTTTATTTGTTCTGTTTTTTAAGTTTGTTTTCTGTGGTGTAGACGGTGTGCAATGCAAATAATTAAATAACTAAACAATGCATTTTTAAAACATCACAATCCACATAGTTTCTCATCCGTTTTATATTCTTTCCAATACAACAGTGTGCCAGTGAGACAGCGCAAGTCATACATGAAGATGACGAAAGGTCTGTCTATCAGTCAGACCTGTTGGAGTTCCTAGAATTGGCACAAAGCACTGGTGAGTACCTGTGCATTTAAATGGTCTTCTCTGGGTTTGGTCTTTTTCCTGTTGATCTTGTACCTTAATCTACAGCATTTAACATTCTTCTATAGGTTTATTTAAATTACAAATCATGTCAACCAGCACTTCTGTAAATGGAGCTTTGCGCTACAGCACGTGACAACATGATAGGCTTGTTGCTGCCAGAACACAACATACCCAGTCCTAGTCCATGGCATGTTGGTAATTCCATCTAGCTCTATTGCAATTCACAGGAAAGACGCGCGTTTCATTTACATGTTAACTTGGTTTTCATACAGAACCTGGATCTCATGGATGCAGAGCAGGTACACACAAACATAACAGATTGTTCCATATCCTTTGTATTTCAAACCCGTGTTAGAGTAAAATAGATATAAGTTCATACTGGACGTTGCGAGGCAGGTAAACCATGCCCATCAATGGCTAGATTGAAATACATTTGGGCAAGTGAAGCATCCACGCATGTGAAACAGATGCAGCACTAGAGGGTGCTCGCTCACTGCAATGGGGACAACGAGACAAGAGGGTTAGCCGGTGTAGGACGCCCAAAACACTTCACAGTATAAAACTGTAGGGTAAATTGCAGCGCACCGAATTTAGTACACTTGATTTGTCTAAGTAGTGGATTAAGCAGGTTTAGTCCACTTAATTGGACTAAAGTTAGTACGCCTTCTAATCCCGATTGCAGCGTACCGCAAGTTAATCATCGCAGGCAGATCATCTGCTCAATCAGACTAAACAAGATCCCGATTGCAGCAGGGTACCAAATCAGATTCGTGATGATCCCGTTCAAGTGGATTAACTACTGTTAAGGATAAGACTAACTTAGTACGCTTGCTTGTCCTAAGCATTTACTGCTTATTTTAATTAATTATTTGATTGATTGGTTGATTTTATTTATGTATTTAGTTAACACAATACAATTCAGGTAATATGCTTTAACTATAAACAACTAACGGTCCATTATCACGCAATTAAACTTTTTCTGTGCCGATACAGCAGTGTCGGCAGCTTAAATGCAAGTACAGTATGATCCCTCCGTTTGAAAAGTGTTTTGAAAGTAATACATGCTTTGAACTTAATGTACTGTAGTGTGTTTTGAGCGTGAGGGTGTTTTGAAAGTACGTAGTGAGTTGTTTTGAACGTAGAAGGAGAATGTTATGAACGTGACCCAAGTGTTATGAACGTGACTAGTAGAGTGTTTTGAATGTAGGAAAGCATCACCAAGTTAATATTTCCAGTATTATGGAAATCGCATTTAAGGATATTGGCTTCATACTTGGTACATAACTGTATTCTATGATTCTGGGGCAGCAGTGTTGAGTAGTGGTTAGGGCTCTGGACTCTTGACCGGAGGGTCGTGGGTTCAATCCCAGGTGGGGGACACTGCTGCTATACCCTTGAGCAAGGTACTTTACCTAGATTGCTCCAATAAAAACCCAACTGTATAAATGGGTAAGTGTATGTAAAAATAATGTGATATCTTGAAACAATTGTAAGTCGCCCTGGATAAGGGCGTCTGCTGAGAAATAAATAATAATAAATAATTCTCAAGGTCAAGTTCGAACTTGGGTATTGTACAAGAACAAATTACCCTTTTCATGTCTAATTATCTGCTGTATGTCGTGTAGTTTCCATTAATGGCTATATTACAGTCCCTAACTATTCCCATATTAATTTAACTTCATTCTTACTAACTGTTCTTAAGAGATGCTTTTCCTCATACATTATGCCCCTGGGTATGCTTTGTTTTAGTTTACAACCTCTTCTCCATTTCTCGCCATTTGCGACATTTCAAGAATTGAAATCACAAGTTGAATTGTATCTGATAAAATACATGTGTGTGATGATGGACAGTGAGTATTATCTTACAAACAATATTTTACTAATTTTGAGGGAGCTTGTGTGCTTGTGACATGAACTGTGACCTTACAAATGTGCTGTAGCCTGTAAGCAATAAACATTTCTGCTACTCATTCAGCTTTATGCTCTTTGTACTTGACAGAAGCTTAAAGTGATCCTAATTCTATGTTCCTGGTGCTCCACAGAATATGAAATTGTAGCTCCATATGAAGTCGACCACAAAGGGAAATACATCTCTCACGCAGTTGCCCATCACCACAGAAGGAAAAGATCAATTCAGAACAGGGCAGAGGAGTCTGTTCACTTCAGACTACATGGCTTCGGGCAGGACTTTCATTTAGAACTCCAGTCTTCAGGTAGCTTGTTAGCACCTGGTTTTACAATACAGACACTTGGAAAGAATGGGACTACATTTGTGGAGGCTTACCAGCATGAAGACCTTTGCTTTTATCAGGGGTCATTAAGATCGAAGATCAACTCTTCAGTAGCAATTTCTACATGTAAAGGCATGGTGAGTAAATCTGGCAAATGACAACAAGAAAGATGTGAAATATGCTTTTGTAGAGATACATGCAACCAACATTTGAGTTGGTTTGAGAAGTTTCATGATATATATCTAGGCTTGCTACTTTTCAATTTTAATCTGTGAAGATCGTTAAACATCGAATTCCCCCAAAATATGAGTTGGACTGAAATAAATTTGCATAGGATAAACGTCGGTAAAACCACTCGCTATTTTTTATTTTCTTACCAAAATAATAATTTAGAAATCATCTCTAGTTTGTGTAGTTTTTACTGTCTTGTACTGTACTGTCTTACTGTAGTTTTGCTGTCTGTCCTGTCTCCGTTCCGCTCTGAATGGCTCTGGGTCGCTGTCCTCGTCTTAGTGGGCCTTTAGTAGGCTGCTATAGTTTCACTGTCTGTCATTTCATCCTGTTCTGACAGATCTCGTTGACTGAAGCAGCGCTAGAATGCTCTCATTCGTTTAAATGACTGTAAATCATCAAGACCTACACCGACTGCACTTTCATTTGCCAGCTACAGTGTCTGTCATTCAAAGCGCCTACTTTGAAATTAGCGGGTTAAGGCGTAGGTAAGCTTTTGCTATAGGTATACGGTCAGTTACTAGTTTGTTTTGAACATGGCATGCAAGAGGAAAACACTTAATGAGTATTGTACACAATACCCTGACCGACGGCTGAAGTCTCTGCGTCAGGACAAAGCACGCCCGTCTGCCTTGCCTTCCAGTCCAGCTGTGCTGAAGCAGGAGTGGTGGAGGTCAGACTCTGAATAATAAGTGCAAGTTAGTTCTGTTCAACTATCTAATGTTTTGTTCTGTTAGTTAGTTCTGTTCAACTATCTAATGTTTTGTATTATTTGTAAAATGTATGCTATAAAAGTCTGTGTAATACACTTTTATATGCTGTGTTTTCTACGGTTTATTTGAGACAATTGTTTAATTTGTGCAGGATCTTTCTCTTTACGAGGTATAGCTCCTCTGCGACCAAAAGTTATTTCAATTAGAATGTTAGTAACCATGGTTTTATTGCATGTTGAATATGATAAAGGGTTTGGCTAAATGAGACGTTTCTCAATGGCATAGTGGCTTTTTTTTTTTTTTAAAGCATAAAGGTTGATTTCACGCATTCTCTGCTTGAATTGGAAAATAAAGATCAACAAAACCAGCAAGTTCTTTTTAAAATAAATGTTGATACTAATGTCGATTTGGCAAAAAAACTAAAAATCGAATAGTAGCAAGCCTACATATATATATATATATATATAGTGAACAGTGTACGCCCATCTGTACATAGGAAACTTAAAAACAAGTTCAGTACTTACTTCAATCCATAGTCAATTTGAAACAGACTCTGTTATCCAAGGACATTTTTCTTTAATTTAATTTATGTATTGTGTCCAGCACGTGGCGATTGTGTTAGTGATAGTTCTGAGCGTACCCACTAAACCAGTGCAGGCACAGAGGGGCCTCAATCTCACATTACCTGAAAGGGTCAGTTTATAACAGCTACATTTTTGTAATTCATAATTTATTACAAGTGTAATATTGTTCAGTGAGGCAGAATTTGGGTAGAGATGAGGCACTGCAAAAGCAAATGAAATGTAACTGTGAAGGTAAGAAGGTGAAAGAGTAAAGATGTAAATATATTTGTATAAAATCTAAATGTTATCAAATTCTAGCAAAATTCAAACTGAAATGTCAGTAGTCTGCTAGGAGTGTATGATAAAATCAAGACAGTTATTGTGGCCATCTTGTAGAGAGTAAGAGACCGACAAGCAAATGTATGAACGTGCTCAATGCATAACGTAACATTGACATAACATTAAACAAATTGTATTCTATTTACTGATATTTTATGTTGACTTAGGAACAGGGCCGGATTTTGGTATCATGGGCCCCTGGACAAGGAACCAGAACAGACCCCCCCACCAGACTGACACCAGATTGTTTTAATGTGAATACCAAACATGCAATACATTCACGAAACAAGTAGCTATAAAGACTTGGCATTGCACAGCGTCATCTAGTGACTTAAATACACAACTTTTACTAACTTGATTTAATATGAAAAGAACTTTTAAAAGACAATGTTAGGAATATTAAAATGTTAGTAAGTGCTCAATACCACAATCATAAAACTAAACAGCATTTTACTTAAATTTTCACCTCTGAAAAATCACCTCTGTTCTAAGTAAACCTTACATCGCAGAGTAATTAAATCAGCCTTACCTTAAATTAATCTTCTCAATTTAATCTGTGCAAATGTCAGTAAAATCCAGTTTTCTGAGTACGTCACATTTCGTGGACATGATGGCAAGGCTGTTTAGGGGATCATGGTTCATGGAGGCCCTCAGTTCATTCTTAATGAGTCCCATGCGCGAAAATGATCGTTCTCCAGAACAGTTAGTGCACATTAAGGATAGGTAAATGCGCAGAGCATTGGTGACATTCGGAAACGTGGAAATCACTTGAGAATTCAGGATAAGTTGAAGGTGGTCAAACGCTGTTCTCTTGTCCTTGCCAGAAACAAATTTAATAAACTGGAGCATTTCTGATGGGAAATATTTGTTCAGATGTGCAGGATAGGTTTGCATGAGTGTAGCAGCTTTGTTTTTGATGTCATATTCTGACATGTTCAAAGTCGGTAATGAAGCCAAACAAGTTATGCACAGTAACATACGCTTTTGATCGGTGCAAGCAATCTGAAAGAGTATCCAGAATATGGACACGAAATCTGTCTCTGACCTGTAGTAAAACTTTAGTTCCACTGGGGCACTCATGATCCTGCAGAACACTGGGTGGTCGTCGCTCTTCATCTCTATTTCTTCAGCACTGCAGTTTCTATTGCCCGGTTTTCAAAATCATCAAAATGATCACGAATTTCATCCAGAAATGTTTTCAGAGATTCGAGTAATTCAGCTACCACTGACAGTTTGATGTTTTGTGCTTGAATGGATTTACTAGTTTTGTCGACTCTCTCCAGAATGTTATTCCACAAGTCTGTGGGTTAAAGGGGAAGTCATATTGAAGTTACCTTGATCGTTGATTGGTGATGTGGGCAGACTGGGTCCGAATGGCAATCTGTATTACTTTCTCATTCTTGAGGCCCATTATTAGGAACAGTAGCGCCGCCAAACATCTCGTTGACCAGTTGTTCAGGTTAATTTGTTTTTGTATTTACTTCATTTTTATAGAATTTAAAACCAAAATTTGATAGTCTCGGAATGTTTTCCAGCTGGCATTTTTCACAAGCTTGCTATTCCTTTTGTTTTTTTCGTTTTGTTGCACCGCTAAGTTTTTCCATTTTTTTTCTATATTAGTCTCTCTCTCGCGCTCTATCTGTCAAGGGTCCTTCACACCGGACACGGCACACACACCGCACCGCTCTGCAGTCACCGCAGACCACTGTTCACACCGAAAGTAGGGGAAAGTCAGTGGCCGGTCTGTTACATCACGGCTGCAACAAACAGTAAATACCAGCTGGAAGGGAAAACTCTTTTTATACTGAAGACACAAAGCTTAGTAAAAAAAAGTGGAGTGACACTTTATAATTTTAAAAAACCTAATTTTTAACCCCCCACACACCCCATCATAATCCCTCTACAATTACCCAAAATATCAGGCAGTTGTGTTGTTTAAAATAAAATAAAAACATGTTGCTTTTAAAAATTGAGATATTGTCTTTCTTTGTGAGTTTTGTCTGGTTTGCTGGGTATAGGCAAAGAGAGTGAGTTTAAAGGCATCATTATACACTGATATTATTGAGCATTATCGTATACACATGATTAAAAAATGCAACTACTGCCATCCCATCATATCAAACTTTTTTTTGGGGGGGTGGGGAGGAGGGAAACTGTAAAAGCAGCAACAATCTGTGGTGGTGTGCGTCTGACAACACAATACCTGGAACAATGAACAGCAAACAAAAAAAGAGAATTGAGTTCGCCCTGCTCTACCGGAGAAAGAAAAAATAAATGTAAGGTCGCTGTGGGTCCATGACATCCTCAAGAAAAGAAAAGGGTACGGCGAATATCATCAGCTGATACAGGAGCTCCGGTTTGATGAAGGCAGATTTCAAACCTACTTAATGTTGTTTTATACAACTCTGGAAAATCTGAAATCAGAACCACGAACTTTTCCCCCATTTTATTTATTTATTTATTTTTATTTATTTAATTCTTCCTTGCAAAGGAGCCTTCTACTTTCTCTTAATTGGCTGCTGGTAGTCTATCACGGTGTGGTGTGGCGAAAGTTGAAAATATTTTATCTTCTGCTGTGCCGCTGCCCTCTGCCTCTGCGCGTGACCGCCTTCATTGAAAACAATTGCTTTTGCCCCTTCACTCTCTCTCTCTCTCTCTCGTCTCACTGTCCTCCAGCTTGACAAGCAAGAGTCGCAAGTGTTTAGCTGGCGCGATCACGGGGCAAGTGGATTGGATTTGAAACTGTAAAATAGCCATTTTTATTTTTGTATTTATTTTAACCAGGCTGCGGGCCCTCTCAGCAGCTCAGGGCCCTGGACAAATGTCCCGGTTGCATCCCCTTAAATCTGGCCCTGCTCGGAAGTTAAAACCTGACATATTGATGGGGTTCCTGGTCGACAGTGGCATAAAATGAATGAGAACTTCTACCTTTGCATATATAAAAACTTTTTACGAGTGACACTATACAGTCTCATGGGGTGGTGGGCACACTTGTTGTAATTGTATCCTAATTAAGTTTCACTAGACAAGAGGTCAAAAGGTGCTGTTGATGCTGATGTTTATAATGTAAAGCTGGCACATACTGTAAGACGATATCGTGTGGTTTTTAGGAGCTGAAACAAAATGGAGGGACAATACATAACTGCTGATGTTTTTGCCAAAGATCATCCCTTCACTGCACGGAAACTACAGCTTTTAATGACCACTAAAATAACCAACAAAATGTAAATTAAGAAATAAAAGAATTTATATTGTAAAGATCTAAGGATGTTGCACACAATGGATCTAAACTGTTTATAGCTTACTGTGTGATATTCTTGGATTGGGGAGAAGCTGAGAGTCCCAACTGGTCATTAAGCGTTTGGAATATAAAGTCATTAGTTCCCACTGATTTTTGAAGTGCCAAAACATGTGAATAGTGCCATGCTGTTAAGGCCTGGGTATAAATACACTTTGAATAGAGAGCTGCTGGCAGAAGCTAAGGCATCCAGCCTTGCTTTGATCCCAGCAGGGATTTAACAGTTACTGCTTTTTAAATAGAAGAGAGTGGATTAAAATGCAAAAATGGGGAGGATATGCACTGGTTTATTAGTACAACATGGTTGAGAACAATCCACTCTGCATTGTATTCCTGCCAAAAGTTACACTTCCCCATGTACAGATGTATGAACATAATTTGGATCTTTCATTTATCATGTAAGATAAGAAACTCCAACGTGGTATCGCAAAAGTCTACCAGAAGCCATAATAGTATTACAGTGTTTCATATTAGACTTTGTAATGTCGCATTTTATCCATTTTTGATGACTCCAGGGCGACATTGATTAAAAAAAAAAAAAATACGCACCCCAGCACGAACATTGGTTTGACCCACGTCTGCACTATTATCAGCAATGTGTATGCCGCAGAAGCCGCTGGTAGATTACAAAAGCAATTAATTAAACTTAGGATAGGTAGTTGTTATCTTAGTATGTTTTTATTCTCTATTAAATTATATTCATTGAAAAAGGCAAGAGAGTACCAGATAGTTATTATATTTATTGTTTTGGTTTAATATAATAGCAGGCTAATGTTCCTATTGAAGTAGGCTACAATATTTTTTTTTTTCATTAAAAAGTTGCTGTTGTTCTTTGAAATTAATGGTCAGCTTTCATATTTTCTTGTGTACTACTCATTTAATCAAATCAAGTAGTGTAAGAAGTTGCTTGTATCGTTCATGACGTTTTTCAAATCAAGTAAGCTTATTTGTGTATAAAAAAACGACAATAGAGTTGCAGCCAGTGTCATCTTATTAAAGGCATTCAAGATGAAATCGTAATGTAATTTAAAGTAGGCTACAAACGTGGCAGTGGACTGTCTCTCTTTAGCACGCACGCAAGAATGTGGAACCAGTGAAATATTTCTGATTGAACAGGTTGGATTGTAGCATCCACTGTTGACAATTCAGAAGAAATAGGCAATGCATAACTGATGTGAAATGATAATAACTTGTCAAAACTAATTTATGAAAAGGGATATGCTAATACAAATATCAAAACAATTGTAGTTATTTTGAAATATATATTACAGGAATAGGTACTAGAAAAAGTAATGCTTTGCTTTGAGTTACAAATTTATAAAGGGTACTGTATTATGTTCCTTTTAAGTTACAGTAATCCATCGCATATCTGACTGCAGTGGGACCATATGTAAAAAGGTGGTGAATCCTGTTTTAAATACCATTGTACACAGCTGTAACAATTACTATATTCAAACAATTATTATTTTGAGATTCAGCTTTTATTAGGGAGCTCCCCTAAATCCCTTGATACAGTGTATTAATGCTTGTGGGGTAGTGTGGGTGCGTGCATTCGCTGCTGAGTGACAGGCAGGAGATCAAGACGGAGGTTGAAGTTGATACGTCCCGCAAGTGAACAGGATTTATTTACATATCAACACACTGAACAGCTCACATGACACTACCAGCAATGGCAGCACATGGATCACATACAACACAGTGAACGAAAATTTTGTAGGATCTACAATCTCTGAACTAATGTTCTCTGTTCAATAATAAACTAACGTTGCTGAAGAGGTTGGTCGAAGTGGATATGTGATAGGCGGATACTCGACGGATTACTGTATTCTATTAATCTTAGCAGTGCGCCATTTTAAGTGGCCTATTCTTTATGAAGAGTCTCATCCTGGGAGGAATTTGTTGACCTTTTATTGTCTCTGTTGTTGATCTTTTTATAGGATGACATGCTTTGGTAGCTTCAGAAACTTGAACCAAGCATTTACAGCTTTCAAATTCCATCCCAAGCTGCGATCTCTTCTGAGCCTATTGCCAATGTACTGCAGCACCTATGTTTCTGTACAGTATGAAGAACTAGTATTTTATACTGTTTTTCTGTTACATTGTCGTACCAAGCATTAGAATGAATTGTATTTCTTCTATGCTAAATTGACATTGCTTTGGACTGGAATAAATGTATTTTGTGTTTGCCAAGTTGACATCACTTTGGACTAACCTATTTGTTTACATACAAATCAGTAACATGGACAACCATGAATGACTTCCCTGCAATAGTTAGCATAATGCAATTGTAATGGGGATACAATACTTGGCCAATTTCAACATTACTTGACTTTGATACCATCACAGCCAATTTCAGGCGGTATCAGTGAATTCCACTAGAACCCAACAGACACCAGATAGAACTTTTAATTGCAGTCATGGGCTAATTGAAACCACTGAGAAGCCAGCAGCCACTTCAATTATAGTTTGTTTATTTATTTATTCATTCATTTATTTGGCAGACACTTATAGGTGTTACAGGCCAATACAGGGTTACAGTGTAAAATCAATATTTAAATGAAGTACAGTTCACAGTAAGTGCACATTTATACTACTAAAATACAATATGAAACAACAATTTAATCCACAATGACATAATAGTAGTGCAAGGATAGTGCATCAGCTGAGGATCCAGTAACGTGGTGCTTAGGTCAGGTCAATGCAGTACATAGTACGAAGGGTAGATAAAGAGTCTAAACAGGTGAGTCTTGAAGAGGCTGCTGAATGCAGTGAGAGACGGAGCTGTCCTGAAGGTCTCCGGTAGCTGGTTCAACCGCAGAGGGGCTAGGGAAGAGAAGGAGTGGACATGGGAGGCTGGAGAGTGGAGGGAAGGCATGACCAGTTGGCCAGTAAAGGAGGAGCGGAGACGGGGTACAGGGAGACACGAGGGTGAAGAGGGTGGTAGTCAAGAACAAGGGTCTTGAATTGAATGGGAGCAGAGATAGGTATCCAGTGGAGGATGCAAAGCAGAGGTGTAGCATGAGAGTAGTGAGGGTGGGAGAACACAAGACGAGCAGCAGCATTTTGAATGACCTGAAGGGGGCAGATAGCCAAAGCAGGAAGACCAGCAAGGAGAGAGTTACAGTAGCCCAATCTGGAGGTACAAGAGCTTGGACCAGGAGGTGAGTGGAATAAGTAGTGAGAAAAGGACGGATTCAGTAGAATTAGGTTTTTAGCAGATGGAGAAAGAATGATGGAGTCAAGGGAGACTGAGATGGAGAGGTCAGAGAGAGGAAGCAGAAGGAAAGTAGAGGAAGTCGGATTTAGAGGTTGAGTTTAAGGTGGTGTGAATGCATCCATGTTGAGATAGCTGAGAGGCATTCTGAGATGCGGGAGAAGATGTGTGAGTCAAAGGCGGGAAAGGAGAGGAAGATCTGGGCATCATCAGGGTAAAGGTGAGGGGGGTGAGGTGAAGAGAGCAACATGCCAGGAAACCTGAAACTAATGGTTAGAGAGATAGAAGGAAAACCAGGCAAGAGCAGTGTCTGAGATTCCCAGGTCAGAAGAAGAGAGGAGAACAGTGTCGAAGGCAGAGGAGAGGTCGAGAATTAGAATGGAGGAGAGGGAGGCAGCATAAGCAGTCGGTTACAGAGGAGGGCGGTTTCCATGGTGTGTGCAGGACAGACCCCGGATTGAAGTGGGTCAAGTAGAGAGTGCTGGATGAGAAAGGATGCCAGGTGGCGGTGGACAGCTCGTTCGAGAGTTTTATAGAACAGGAGGAGAGAGACAGGGCAATAGTGCTGGGCAGAAGAAGGGTCAAGAGAAGGTTTCTTAAGTGTGGGGGTGATGTAAGCTGTTTTGAAGGCTGAGGGAAAGAAGGCAGAGAGCAGAGATGTGTTAATGAGGGATGAGATAAAAGGAAGAAGAGCGGGGACAATGGGTTTGAAGAAGTGAGTAGGAAGGGGATCCAGGGTACAAGTAGTTGGCTTGGAGTCCAAGAGTAAGGAGCGAAGGTTAGTCAGATAGTGGCGTGAGTGACAGGGAGATAGTGGGAAGGGGGAGGGGGGGGGGGGCAGGCAGGAAGGAAGGCACGGTATGTACCGGTGGGGAGGGATAGGGGAAGCTGGTCTGGAGAGTAGCTTCTAAATGTCTGCTACTTTGGAGCAGAAGAAGGAGGCGAAGTCATCCGGATTGGGGAGGGGGTTGGGGTTTGAGGAGGGAGGAAAAGATAGTGAAAAGTTGATGGTGTTGTTGGTGGAGGACAGGATGATAGATTGATAATAGGATTGTTATCAGATGTGCACTCTAAGGGAGCGGTAGTGGTCTAGATTAGAGAGTAGCTTGGATCTCTTCCAAGCTACCCGCTACATCTCCTCTCAGCAGTGTGCAGCTCATTACAGGATGAGTGGAGTGTAGAGGATAGCCAAGGCTGGGGAGGGGAGAGAAGAAGGAAGAGTCATGGTGGTCCAGTCTGCGGAAAGCTGGGAGAATGAGTCAAAGAAGTGAGAGAGCAGAGGAAGTAAAGGTGGTTGGGGAAAGACAGCAGAGATTGCAGCGAAAACAGAGGGGGGATAGAAGTGGTCCGAGAAGGAGAGGGGGGTGATAGTATGGGAAGGAGAATAGCAATTTCTGGAGAAAATCAGGTCCAGTTGGCAGCCAGCTTTGTGAGTAGGAAACGAGGGGGAGAGTTGAAGAGAGAGAAAGAATCAAGAAGAGGGAGGAAGCCAGCAGAATGAATTGAGTTGGAGAGATGAATGTTAAAATCGGCAAACAGAATGATCGGAATAGAGGTGGTGATAGAAGAGAGGAAGTCAAGGGTGGGGGATAAGAAACACGTGCCTGGGTGAGCGCAGTTCAACAGCATGAAACTCTAGGGGTTTGCGAAGGTCCAAGATGGAGAGAGTAGAGATCGAGCGTACAACAAATTAATCATCACAGGTAGATCATCTGCTAAATAAGACCAAACAAGATCCTGATTGCAGCAGGGTACCAAATCAGGTTCATGATAATCCTGTTCAAGTGGATTAACTTAACACTGTGAAGGATTTACTGCTTTTTTTTTTTTTTTGCAGAGACAGCTGCATTTTCCCTCTAAAATGACATTTTTATTACATTTCTTATGTCTGTCACATTCGGGCAGTCAGATCTGTGAGAATAAAGTCTTGTGCAATAGGCCCTACATTTTAAATCGACTTTTTAATCATGTACTTTTTGATACCATTTTCAGTTTACACAATACAATTTCAGGTAATATGCTTTAACTATAAACAAAATGGTCCATTATCACGCAGTTAAACTTTTCTGTGCCTATGCAGCAGTGTCGGCAGCTTAAATGCAAGTACAGTATGATCCATCAGTTTGAAAAGTGCACGAAAAAGACATGACATTTATTTTTACTTAAATGTGTTTAATGTAATAAAAAGACGTCTTTTGTACAGGGATGGACTAAATCACTGATACAATGCAATTGACCCATAGTGTTTTGAATGTATGAGCATACATTCAAAACACTCGTTTTCAAGACCAAAACACTATAGCTACGTTCGCCCAAAACACTCCCCTCTAACACAATCATATCACTAAGCAGTTTAATACTAATACGTACATATACCATATTTTCTATTTTAAATTGTTAAAAATGGCTGTGGCACTTAATTGAGGGCAGCGTTTATTCAAGGACGGTGTTTATCAGAAATACTATGGTTTTTGAACGGTGCAGTATTTTATTACATGATTTAAGGCATTTTAGAAGCGGAGTCCTGACAGCCTCCGATCTGCAGCAATATACTCTTGTGTGTTTTGGGGGGTTGAATACAGTACATTTACTGACAGTTAACGAGAGCCTATTAGGTGGGAGTTGGGAGGGGAAAACTGTACCAGCGAATCAAGAGTGTGTATTGGTTGCTATGGGGCGGGACAAGAAGAGGAGAGAGAACAGTAGTTGAGTGTGATGCGGTTGTTTTTCTTAACGAAAAATATTACCTCTGAATATTGGTTTGATTTCTGTTAAAACTAAACTATATCCTACTCTGTTATTTTTTTTTCTCACTGTAGAAGCTATTTGTATTTAGCATTTTAAAGCCGGTTTACAGGCAACTACCGGTGGAGTGTTATTTTCAGATACATGTTAAAAAGTGGTACGCAGCGCACTGAGCTTGCTCGCGCATGCTTAAACAATGCTTAAACAACGTCAGCTAAGAAAGCTGTATCGCTTTCTGACATTACAAGGGTCAAGTTGTGGTACACGTACCACATCCTGACGATGTACCACTACCAGTAATACGGTTTAAAGGCATAGTGTGGACAGGGCCTTTATGTACCTGTAGAATGTTTTGAAAGCAATACATGCTTTGAACTTAATGTACTGTAGAGTGTTTTGAGTGTGAGAGTGTTTTGAAAGTACGTAGCGTGTTGTTTTGAATGTAGGAGTGTGTTATGAACGTGACCCGAGTGTTTTGAAAGTGACTAGTAGTGTTTTGAATGTATGTTAAAAACACTCCCCAGAGCGTACTACAACGGTGTTGTGCCAAATAGTATCCCTTTGGTTCTTTTAAAATGCCTGCACGCAGGAGTTGATCTTTTGCGAATTTTATATGAATGACAAATTTAGAATATGTCTCATTAAAGTCAACTACTAAGCAGTTTGACGGAATTTGGTAAATGTGGTAAAATAACCTTCCCCGCCTCGTCCTGAGGAATGGGAAGAGTGAGAGAGGACATAGAGAAAGGAGAGAGCAGCTGGGGTAGCAGTGTTCTCTACGGTTATACAAGTTTCTGTAAGAGCCAGAAAGTCGAAGAGATGGGAGGCATACAGAGATCCTTATTGCCAGCTCACTGGCAGTTCCAGAGGACACCAGAGAGAAAGCAGGAGGAAGGAGCAGAGGTAGAGAGATCAAGTTTGAAATGGATAGAGAATTGCTTGTGAGGTGTTTTGCAAGCGCAAGAGAAGAGAAGCACTGGGTTAGCAGAGAAAGTCATGGTGGATAGAGTGGGCAAACTAGCAGTTCGAAAGTAGCAGAGGCAGGGAGCAGTATGGACAGTACACAAAGGCAGAGAGTATAGATAGGAAGGAGCCTGCGTTTTGGAACGAGCAAAATAGTGCAATTAACTCAGGAATGTTAACCTTACAAGCAGATTAAGACAGTTATCAAGCAATTAACCTAGGAATGTTAACCTTACACGCAGATTAGCCTATAAAGGGTTCTAAACAATAAGCAGGAAGATCAAACAACCTAAACCTTCATAGCACAGTAAAGCCTGATCGCAGCTAATATTCAAAAATAGGTTACCTGTACTCTGCCTACCCGCAGCTGTTTTGCTGAGGGAACCAATATAGGCCATTGGGGATTGCTATTCACACTTGGGGTTGCAATTCACACTTGTCTCAGTCACACCTGGATAAATCTAAACCAGTTAGCAAACAATTAGCCTTGTAATGTTAACCTAACAATCAGTTTAATCTATACAGGGTTCTAATTAATAAGCAGTAAGATCTACACAAGTGGTACCCAGCTCTTGCCGTCGAGATTCAATCCAGTCCAGGTTTTTACTCCAAGCAGGTCCTAATGTAGTTAATTGAAGCTGTTCAGAGGCAATTTACTAATTTAGGACCTGGTTGGAATAAAGACCAGGACTGGAATCGATCTCGAGTACCACTGACTACACCAATACCTTAATAGCAGAGTAAAGCCTAATTTACAGCTAGTATCAAAATCATGTACCTGTCCCCAAACTACAAGCAGCTGTTTTGTATCTAATTCTGTATTGATTCTTTCACAGAAGAAATTGGTGCCTGATCACACACATGCCTTTTACATGTATTTTTAAACGCTGTTGTGTTAACCACTTAATCATAGCTTTATCATGTAGTTACAACCCACAGTTGGACACAGAGAAATCCAAGTTGCATATGCAGTGTGGAATATTTGCCCTAACATGAACTGATTGATATAAAAGAGTCCTGTTACAGATTTATTTATTTATTTATTTATTAATTAAAATTTTTTAATTGTTAAACACTGTGTGATAAACAGATGTCCTACTAGCTCAGTCTTATGCCACATATGCCAGTTTCATTTGGGGGTCAATTTATTTTATATTTTATTTGAACATGCTAGAGATGATGGTCAATACTAACCTTAATACCGTACCATGGCCATGGTCTCTTCGTCTGTTACTGGCCTTGATGCCTCTTCTTTCTTAGTTCGGCTAGCACTGCTATCTTTCACCCCAATAATTAATAACACAGAGCATCAAAGTAAAGAAATAGAAACAGATGTGAATATTATCAAAGCATCGTGCCTTGGAGACATTGTAATGCACCACAATAAAGCAAATATATTTTGGAAGAGAGTGACAGAGGAAATTACAGCATGTGCCAGCAGCAATGCATTTGCTATTCATTAATTAAAGGTTCAAAACCTAGGTCACAGGGAGCCAAAGTTTGGAACCGACAGTGTTGTCATTGCATGTGGCCTTAAGATGTCATTTAATTAATGTATTCCACCTTTCCCTTTGTATTTTTTTTTTTTAAGTTTGCCATCACTGATGCACTCTTTGGGTCTGATATAAGGATAGACGCGAACAGTTGTGGCTGCAAAATCCAAATTGTCTAGCAGCCTGGCAATTATTTTGCACTTAAGTAAGCCTAAGAGCAATCCAAATTATTCAACACTTACAAATAATGAGCTGCAATTGTGATAATGAGGGTCGCAATGAGCACTGCCTGTGCATCAGGTTATGTAGCGCCCGCACTTACAGAGGTGAGGTGAGTTAGAAGTACCGAGAGCAGTATGAGATTTGTGGAGCACGAAAATCAAACGTAACAAAATATGGCAGAGGAAAGGCAGCTAGGTCCTCTTGATGCACGGAAAAGAAAATAAATGTTTTCTGAGGAGGCACTGAGTGTCCTAACGGCTGAGGTCACTCAGCATGAAATTGGGTTATTTGGAAAAGCCTCAGCCAACATCAGTTATGCTACCAAAAAGGGCCATGTGGTCCTCTATAGTGGAGAAAGTCAATGCTCTCAGTGTTACCAGGAGGACAGTCAATCAGGTGATGTAGAGGTGAAATTCAGCTATTAGGTCTAGGATGACCTGCGGAGTGAGACGATAACGCCTACCACCGCATCCTCCGGCATCCCAAACAAAGTGACCCTGGGTTTGAATATGCAGGGTCTTCTTGCCCTCCTCCGAAGGTTTTCCTGCCTGTCCTCAACAAGAGTCACGTGTCACTGCATCAGGAAGTGTACCACAGCAGCCATCCTGAGGCCAATGGCAGATCTCTAAAGGTGTGTGCTTTTATACAGTGCTTAGTTACTTGCTTCTACAATGGTTGTAAGAGGAGGTGTAAAGTTTTTGGAGGGTCAGCAATTGCCCAAGTGCAAGGCAAAATTCTTACATCTCATTATACTGTTTGCGCCCGCTTAGTGTTCCAGATGCCTGCCCAATTCCATGGTCTTCTCTTCATTTGAATACATTTCAATATCATTGTAAATTGATTAATGATAGCAAAGTGCTAATTTTATAGCAGGTGCAGAATGCCAGGTGAAAACAATTTTTACATATGCCACATTTTTAGTTGCCTCTAAAGTCCCATTTTACGGCTGCTAGACACGTTTTGTGCGTGCAAAACGCTTATTTTGGCCGCAATATGGGTGTTTTGCAGCCGCAAATTGCACATATTACATCAGCCCCTATATCTCTACCTGACTTTGAACTTGCCTTGAGATTGTCTGGGTAATTATGACTGCCTAGCCGTGAACAAATGTTCTCATCTATCAAACCTTTCAACTGGCCCAACTTGCATACACCAAACAATAATTATCTTTAAATATGGGCTTTTCTTGTTGTGTGGAAGTCGGATATCAAAGTTTCTAGAAGAAATTTATCGAGGCCACTTGGGCTAGTACCAATAATTTTGTGGGTTTTAACATCTGCAAAGCAGACATAACCTTGGTTTTAGGTTTAATCAGAAAGTGCACCTTTTAATGTACATCCACATGCTGCCATGTTACAGTATGCAACAGTGTAGGTCCTGGTTATGTGCAGTGCTACCCAGTTATAACACAGTTGTCGGGGTCCATAATTGGAGACTGCGTTATTTGTGTTTCGCCTTATAACGAATATTGCCATTTTTGTTCCCAAAATGATTTACAGTGGGCAAATTAATATTGTAGCGTACCGTGGAAAGTCAAGGAAGGAGACACACACAATTTGCTACATGACATCTGAAAAATTAAAGACTCCTTTTATTTGAGTTTGGAAAATTGTCAGAGTAATGTTGTGGTTCTGTAAAGAAAAGTATTTCTAACTTTTTTTTGCTGAAATGAGAGAAAGTTTAAAAAAGAAATATAATAATAAATTGGTCAAGGACCATTTTCTGTCCTGTTTGGGAACTTTGCCCTGGGATTATTGAACTGTGTTTATACCTGGTGTACACTATTTAATGGTGTAGTACTAACAATGTAAAACATTAAAATGTGTGCAGGATTTTACATTTAGGGCTTTATTTTGGGAGCCTTGAAAGCAAGCTCAAATTGTGCTGTGCCTTCTCCAGTGATACAGATGTATGGAGAGTGGAAGGAGAAATCTGGAGAGAGTCGCTTTTAAGGAGTAGTTTTATCCAAATGCAGTTGTAGTTTTTATCCAATTTGATCATTTTATATACACTTTTGGACACCAGATGTTGCCTGGGTGTATATCAAAGTAGAGGAGAGTGCTTAATGGAGTTGTAAAAGTCACTAAAAGTAAAAAAGGTTGTTTGTCAATTTGACAAAAGAATGCTATACCCCGATTTTCCTAAAATCTTTGGACTTAGTTGAACTTTGTTGACATTCTAAAACAGATTTCATTATACTTATGGTACGAACATTCATGATTGCTGAATCTGGCCTCTGTTCACAAAGCTTTGACTCGTGTTTTCTTTAAGTATTTTTTGACAGCTTAAGTAAAGCGTTTTATGCATGAAACTATTCCAGACTGTTTCTAAATGAATATACAAAACATACATGTCAAATTAATTATATTCATATATATTAAAGGTTACATTTGTGAATAGAGCTCAGTATGTAAAGAAATATATATTTTTGTTACAGATGTGTATTCAAATATAAATACATTGTATCATGACAAAATTACCTACAAGGAGTTTAATAAAGAAGTTGGAGAGTTTTCTTTATACTGCCTCCTAACCAGATATCGAAATGATTCAGCAGCACAGAGGCAAAAGACTGGATATAAGGTTGCAGTCCTCTGAGCCACTGGTTCTTGAGAAAGAGCTGCAAAACACTAGCAGTAATGCTGTGCTGTCCAGTTGTTGCAGCTAAGGTTTAGGAGCCAGGAGATCACAGCATCAGATCTCATCCCTGTCACTGATTTATAACAATATTTTACCTTACAGATAAAAGACTAATACAAACAGGACACACATACACATCTCTGCTTATCTGAATAAACCTACAGCACATATATTTTTATTTGTTGCTCACATTCTTTAGCCCCTATCCCAAATGAAAACTCTCAGCCATATATGTGGCCACCTGATGTTTAGATAAAGTTGACAGATCTGATCAATTGGGAAAACTACTATGATCCCTCCCTAGAATTTCAGCCTCAGCTTAAAATGATCACGTCTTGGGATTCCCATTCAAGCTGTAATAAACTAGTCACTGTCAGCTGACTGTTCAACATGTTTGGCGCCCCTTTTGATGACCTATAAATAGGTTCCGTAATAAACCTTATTGCACTTAAGCAGCTGTTTCTTTTTTTTTTTTTTTGTCTGTTTTAATGGAGCGCGAGTAGTAGAATAAAATAACACAGCGTATTTCCAAGCAGTGCAGTTTCTTCCTTGGTAAAGATTTTTTTGTCTTGCATTTTGAATGGTGAAGAAAAAAACATTGATTTTGCTGTGTTTTTTTTTTTTTTTAAGATTTAAGATTTTGTGCTTCATTTATGTATGTAGTGTTCATTAAAGCACTCGATTTACAGCACTGGAAACTAAAACATGAAAAAAAACAACCCCTGAACAGGTAGTAGAAGTAGCCGTGCATGTTAGCTTGACGCCAGGTTCACTCACTGGAACTCAGTGTTAAATTGCTTAGCTATCAACTTACCATGGTTTTGTTCAACATCACAATCATCAATCATACTTTGTGAACAGGGTCCATACTCTCGAATCAGGTCCAGTTTTTATATACCAATTTCCTGTTTTGTAATGTGGAAGTCGTGTGTTATTAGATATGTCCTGTGGTTTAAACGGGCAGGATAGAAAATCACTGATTTTAATGGAAAGCCGGTGCAGACCTCCAAGTTCAAACGAGGTTAACCAGGCGTTGAAGAAGAAAAAGTATGCGCAGCCAGTACACTGTAACATATGCAATACCTTGACACACGTTTTTTTTAACTTTAAAAATCTACAATCAAATAGGGGCTACATTATACAATTAATACAATACAAGTCTGTGGTGTTGAAATGTGGAAAATAAACACTCCATCTTATTAAAACATCAAAAGGTGGTCCTTTGGCATACTCTGTTTTTTTGTTTGTTTTTTGTTGGTGACACAGCAACATCCGAGCCACACAGGAATTAGAGCAATGCTTATTTATTTAGTCTGCAAAATTGTCTGCGAAAGCTTTTTTTATTGCCCAGTTTTCTAGC
Source organism: Acipenser oxyrinchus oxyrinchus (assembly GCA_030684275.1). Classification (NCBI taxonomy): domain Eukaryota; kingdom Metazoa; phylum Chordata; class Actinopteri; order Acipenseriformes; family Acipenseridae; genus Acipenser; species Acipenser oxyrinchus. The sequence continues at coordinate 30,502,243 of CM060249.1, read as the reverse complement.
ATTTTCATACAGTAGTTGACAAAGCATTTTCTTATACTGTAGTTAGCTGTCCTGCTAGGCATTGTTAGGCACCCAGTGCTATTTCTTTTTATTGATTGATTTGAATTTATGTACATGTTCATGGCGAATAATATTATTTTCATAGAATCATTTTTAATATACTAGTAAATGATAATCTGTAGGCTGAAAAAAACATTGAATGCATATGCAGCCACAAAAACATATTGTGACATCAGTCTTGTAGTTTTAGTGAGGTGCAGGCAGTATATTTACCTATATTTTGAGACCTGCAGTAAGTTTTTGCTTGATTTCATGTGTAAGCAAGAACAATTATATTTAGAAGAAAATAATGAAATAATGTGCATAATGTGACAAGTGATTTTTGTCAGATTTTAATGATAGACCAAGTGTTTTTTGTTTTAACATTGGTCATGCTAGCTAAAGTGGACAAAGGGGGTTGCTTGGCCCGAATTCAAAGACTGATGTAAGTATATCAAATTAGATATATATCAAATTGATAGAAGCCATGATCTGGACTATAGAGCCGATGTAGTGTTAGAAAGTGGTACATCATCAGAATGTGGTACGGTGTCAGATTTTGTTACAGGTGCAATATATATATATATATATATATACACTACCGTTCAAAAGTTTGGGGTCACTTAGAAATTTCCTTGTTTTCGAAAGAAAAGCAAATTTTTTGTCCATTAAAATAACATCAAATTGATCAGAAATACAGTGTAGACATTGTTAATGTTGTAAATGACTATTGTAGCTGGAAACGGCTGATTTGTAATGGAATATCTACATAGGCGTACAGAGGCCCATTATCAGCAACCATCAGTCCTGTGTTCCAATGGCACGTTGTGTTTGCTAATCCAAGTTTATCATTTTAAAAGGCTAATTGATCATTAGAAAACCCTTTTGCAATTATGTTAGCACAGCTGAAGACTGTTGTGCTGATTAAAGAAGCAATAAAACTGGCCGCCATTAGACTAGTTGAGTATCTGGAGCATCAGCAATTGTGGGTTCGATTACAGGCTCAAAATGGCCAGAAACAAAGAACTTTCTTCTGAAACTCGTCAGTCTATTCTTGTTCTGAGAAATGAAGGCTATTCCATGCGAGAAATTGCCAAGAAACTGAAGATCTCGTACAACGCTGTGTACTACTCCCTTCACAGAACAGCTTAAACTGGCTCTAACCAGAATAGAAAGAGGAGTGGAGGCCCGGTGCACAACTGAGCAAGAGGACAAATACATTAGAGTGTCTAGTTTGAGAAACAGACGCCTCACAGGTCCTCAACTGGCAGCTTCATTAAATAGTACCCGCAAAACACCAGTCTCAACGTCAACAGTGAAAAGGCGACTCCGTGATGCTGGCCTTCTAGGCAAAGTTGCAAAGAAAAAGCCATATCTCAGACTGGCCAATAAAAAGAAAAGATTAAGATGGGCAAAAGAACACAGACACTGGACAGAGGAAGATTGGAAAAAAGTGTTATGGACAGACGAATCTAAGTTTGAGGTGTTCGGATCACAAAGAAGAACATTCGTGAGATGCAGACCAAATGAAAAGATGCTGGAGGAGTGCTTGACGCCATCTGTCAAGCACGGTGGAGGCAATGTGATGGTCTGGGGGTGCTTTGGTGGTGGTAAAGTGGGAGATTTGTACAGGGTAAAAGGGATCTTGAAGAAGGAAGGCTATCACTCCATTTTGCAACGCCATGCCATACCCTGTGGACGGCGCTTGATTGGAGCCATTTCCTCCTACAACAGGACAATGACCCAAAGCACAGCTCCAAACTATGCAAGAACTATTTAGGGAAGAAGCAGTCAGCTGGTATTCTGTCTACAATGGAGTGGCCAGCACAGTCACCGGATCTCAACCCTATTGAGCTGTTGTGGGAGCAGCTTGACCGTATGGTACGTAAGAAGTGCCCATCAAGCCAATCCAACTTGTGGGAGGTGCTTCAGGAAGCATGGGGTGAAATCTTTTCAGATTACCTCAACAAATTGACAACTAGAATGCCAAAGGTCTGCAAGGCTGTAATTGCTGCAAATGGAGGATTCTTTGACGAAAGCAAAGTTTGAACGACACAATTATTATTTCAATTAAAAATCATTATTTCTAACCTTGTCAATGACTATATTTCCTATTCATTTTGCTATATTTCCTATTCAAATTTCTAAGTGACCCCCAAACTTTTGAACGGTAGCATATATATATATATATATATATATATATATATATATATATATATATATATATATATATATATATATATATATATATATATGTGTGTGTGTATATATATATATATATATATATATATATATATATATATATATATATATATATATATATATATATATATATATATATAGCTAGCGTATACATACTAATGAGCTGCTTCACACAGAATAAATCACTACACACCACTACATTGTAAATTCCATGATAAACTGCCATTTTATTTGTTATTAGTTACAAAACCACAGCCAAAAATGAGTGCCATTTGACCTATTTCCTTTAATATATTTGGGGAAGAAACTCCACATAACTGGTACAACACCAACTTTCTGAGTGAAAACAGCAGTCCATCTGAAAAAAATAAATAAATAAAATCAGTGCACCAGCAAGAGCAGACACATAAGAGTAGATGAGGAATAGATAAATGAAATAGAAGAAATCTGGCACGACTTGGAGGTGAGGGTATCCGACAACTAACAAAAACATATTTTGAAATCCAAAAGGATGAAAACGTACTAGAATATGTGTGACTATAACGAGTTCACAAACTCACTTCAAGATTCGGCCTCAGTCTCCATCGCAGCTGCTCTCCTTACTTCCTTAGTGTCATTTGAAACTCCGACCATCATCACAGCTTGTGCTCAGTCCTCTAGTTTTTAGTGAGATGGCACTTTTGATGCAGAAATTCACAATAAACGAACATGTGCAATTTATTTTTAATAAGTGAACAATTAAATTAAATTCAATTTGGGACTATATTACACTGCGGATGTATACACAATAAAAGTTTCTGGTTTTGTCTTAATTTAAATGTGTTTTAATTATTTTAATTATTTTTCTTACCACAAATGACAGTTAGCCGTGTTATAAGCAGTATAAACCACTTCAGGCCGGGTTCCGATGATATATACCACTTCTGGGGTGGTTAAAGGCCTTATCCCCACCCCAGCCGTGGTATATGTCATGGGAACCGCACGGCCCATCATGGGAATAAACCAAAAAAACTAACAATAATAACCTGGTGCATTCATTTTAAAGATGTGTGTAATACAGTACAGTGCATACTTAGGTAGTTTAATTGCCCAAATAAAATGCCTCAAGTCTGCAGGATGTAGTACATCTAGATCCTTGAAAGCTTTATCATAATGTTAACCTAATCTCTACTGTTTAGATTGTCTCGGTAAAAGCTCAAGAAATGCCTTGCTGTACTGAAAAAATAGGAAATTTAATTGTGTTTACATTGGCTGTTGTTTGCATTGCAATCAGGGCTATACACCAAAGCACTTTTTTAAGCCAATTTTTCCTGCCACATTACTGTAAAAGCATGTTATAGCAGGATACGTGTTTTGCAGGAGTCATGATTACACACTGTGATATTCATGCAACTTTTGTCTCAGTTTTGTTAGATAGCATACAATGCAAGATTGCGGAACTAACAGCAGATCATCTCACTGAAGTATGTAACACAGCATTGCTTTGTGACGTGACATTGTTTTACTACACCAAAGGCATTATTTGAAGAGAGATATTTTAGGTGATGATGAAGTTGCAATATTTGGTTAATATAACTTTTTCTTTTTCTAGTCAGGTTTGATAAGGACACAGGATGCAGACTATTTTCTGAAGCCTCTACCTCAGCACCTTGCACTTAAAGAGAACTTTACAGCTCCTACCAGCCACCAGCCTCACATCCTTTACAAGAGATCCACAGACAGCCAGAGGCACTTAGTAGACAATGAGGTTATAATCGCTCGAAGACCTAAAGCCATGGGATACTACAGCGAAGGGCCTCATCCCCAACATCCACGCAACAACTACAAGCATGGGGAGCTGCAGAAGCAACATTTCTGTGGAAGGCGCAAGAAATGTATGCAAGGGCATTCTTCTTATTTTTTCCAAGTTACCTGATGAGTGGATTTGTGGACACTCTAAACAATACAACAGGTCTGGGATGCCCTTTGACTGACAATCTGATTAATATTGCTAAAAAGAAATATATAAAATCAGCCAGAAAGGGTTCATGTAGTAGTGCTTTGGCTGCCACACTAGGGACTGAATTAAATCAAATGGCTATACATTTATAATGGCTTTTGATTTAAATGAGACCTAGGTTACCTTTCAATTCAAAGACAACCAACAACCAATACTTTTGGGGTATGCCTGCCACAGGTCAGGTATGTTACTGAGCATTTTATGTCAGAGCTGCCGATAGGCTCCTCCGGGGAGAGACGTCCTCGGTTCCACCTACCGAGGTATTAAGTAGTCACTCCGCGGAGATCCGTTTTTTTTACTTTTCTCTCAGGTAACGGTAGGTATAAACTAACCTGTCCAGTTGCATGATTGAGTCTGTGTGAAAGAGCTCTCACTACGAGTTTTCTGGAGTTCTGCATGTCGTTTAATCTTTTCTTTTCAGCAGCCTACATCGCCTTACGACTGTAGTCTGCTTTCTTAACCTTACAGCGTTGCTGTTTTGTGTTTTTGTTCCCCCCCAGCTCGGAGCAAAACGTGGCAAAGAGCGAGGAGGAACAGGATGTGATTACAATCGCGGCTTCCTGGGGATGATGGCTCCTTCACATAGGAAGAGACAGAGGTCCAGGAACTGACCCAGGAGATGGGCCCCAGCTCTGAGGTTACCTCAGAGACTGGTAAAACCCCTCCCTCAAGCTCAGTTTGGGCGCTTATGGAGCTCACGGCCTACCTGGATGGCATTTTGCAATCGGCGCCCCTCCCTGAACCAGTAGCTTCGGAGTTGCGCTTGGTCTAAGGCACGCTGCTGCAAATATCAGGCTTCCAAGGGCAAGCCCTGGGCCGAAGCCTGGCAGGCCATATAGTGGCGTGCAGACAGCTTTGGCGGTCCCTGGCCAGGGTTCCAGATACGGACAAGTCTGCCTTGCTGGACGCTCCTATCTCCCCTGGCCATACATTTGGGCCAGCAGTGGAGGAAATCCTGCAGTGCTCCCACCGAGAACAGGAGGCGTCTCGGCAGGTGGCCTCGATGCTCCCTTCCCGTGCTCCGGTACGGGAGAGGATGAGGCGCTGGCGACCTGAGGCATCGCCTTCAGGCTTCTGCAGCACCTAATAACAGGGTCCGCCCGCAAGGACGGGGAAAGGCCGGACGTGGAGCTCCAGCGCTCCGAGAGCCAGTTCCACCGCTACCCTGGGCAGCCTCCAAAGCAGGTTGCACCCCAGCCTTTCTCAGAACACCAACTGCAATTCCTCAGACTCTTGGGTGCTCGCCACTGTACACACCGGTTACACGCTGCAGTTCCGCGTGGGCCCTCCTCCCATTTTGAGGGATCACTGTCACATCCGTGAGCAACCCTGTCCAGGTCTTGGCCCTCAGGCAAGAAGTAAATACATTACTTCTAAAACAAGCCATTCGCCTCTCAAGAGGATGGGTTCTACTTGAGGTATTTTCTAGTGCCAAAAAAGGACGGTGGCCTTCGCCCCATCCTTGACCTGAGACACCTCAATGGGTTCTTGAGGGAGAGGAGGTACCAGATGGTCACATCCTTCAGTCTGTCTGGCCGGGCGACTGGTTTACCACTGTGGACTTGTGGATGCTTATTTTCACATCCCTATTCGTCCCGCGCACAGGAAATATCTCTGCTTCGCTTTTCAGGGAAGCATCTTCAAGTTTTCCGTGCTGCCATTCGGCCTCTCCATATGCCCCCCTGCACATTCTCAAAGTGCGTGGATGTCTTCCTAGCCCCCTTGCGGCTGCAACCTGGACGACTGGTTGATCTGTTTCCAGTCGCAGAAAGGAGCAGTAGCCCACACTGCGATTGTGACGGAGCATCTGTCAAGGCTGGGTCTCGCCCTCATCAATGCCAAAAGCCAATTAATACTGGTGCAAAGTATGGTTTACATGGGTCTCCGGCTGGACTCCCTTACAATGCAAACCTGTCAAACGACAAAGTGGCCGACATTCACAACTGTCTAGCCATGTTTCATCAGGGATTGACACTACAACTGGTGTTGTGTCAGAAATTACTGGGTCTAATGGCCGCAGTATCATCAGCCATCCAGCTGGGGTTACTCCATATGCTTCCGATTCAGGCATGGCTCAATGCCTTCCGGCTACATCCCAAATGCAACAGACACTGTCGGCTGACCGTGTCTCGCGTATGCTGGGAATCCCTGCACTGGTGGAGGCAAGCCTCTCACCTGTGCAAAGGTGTAAGGATGGGAGTGATCCACAGCCGACAGGTGGTGATGACAGGCGCATCCAACTCGAGTTGGGGTGCAGTCTGGGCAGACAGAGGAGTCCGCGGGTCCTGGTCAGGTTGCTGGACATCCCTGCACATAAATGCGCTGGAACTGCGAGCAGTCCACCTCGATCTCCAGCATTTCCTTCCAGTGCTCCAGAGGAGACATGTCCTTGTCCGCATGGACAACATGTCGGTAGTGGCATATGTAAACCACCAGGGAGGACTTTGGTCCCCGGGGTTACACTGCATAGCCTTTCAGCTACTGATCTGGGCACAAAGGAACCTGTCATCCCTCCAGGCTGTTCATCTTCCTGGAGTGGTGAATTGGGCAGCAGACCTCCTATCAAGGGAGAGGGTCCTCACATGCCAGAATGGCAACTCCACCCTCAGGTGGTAGAGCACATTTGGGAGCGTTTCGGGAGAGATGACTCACTGCCCCCTATGCTCCTCCCTCCACCGCTGCGGTGGTCCACTAGGTGTTGACGCCCTAGCCCATGAGCTCTTGTAAGCATTCCTGCCAGTACTGTTGCTCCCAGCCTTCCTAGAGAAGGTCTGGAGAGAGAAGGCGACAGTTCTCCTTGTGGCCCCCAGGTGGCCCAGGAGAATCTGGTTTTCAAACCTTTGCCAGCTGCTGCAAGGCCAGCCCTGGGAGATCCCGCTACGCATGGATCTCCTCAGTCAGGCACTCTCTGGCACTTGGAACCGGGCAGGCTCCAACTGTGGCTCTGGCCCCTGAACGGGATCGTCTGTCTGCCTTAGGGCTCTCAGACGCAGCCGTCAGTACACTGCAGAATGCTAGGGCCTCCTCCACAAGGTCGTTGTACGCTTGTAAGTGGAGGTATTTTCAAAATTGGTGTATGATCAGAGGTCATGACCCCATCTATTGCCCTATAGCAATTATTTTACAGTTTCTGCAAGACCTGCTAGAGGCAGGTAGAACCCCCTATAGGTTGAAAGTGTACCTAGCAGCCATATCTGCATGCCATGTCCCCATTAACTCGGTGTCCCCAGGTGCTCACTTCCTGGCGACCCATTTCTGAAGGGTGCTTGGCGGTTATGTCCTCCTAGAAAGGATGTCCTCCCCGAGTGGTCTAAACGTGGTATTGAAGGATCTCACTAAGGCCCCATTTGAACCTATACATTCCATAGAACTGAAGTATCTGTATGAAGACAGCCTTTTTGCTAGCCATTGCCTCTGCTAAGCGGGTTAGTGAGCTACAGGCCCTGTCAGTGCACAGTGCCTGGATTTGTATTTGGGATGACAGAAACTGTATCGTTGTGCACGAACCCTGCTTTTCTCCCTAAGGTGGTTACGGATTTCCACTTGAATCAGTCATTGGAACTAGAGGCTTTCCATTGCCCTCCTTTTTCTTCGGAGGAGGATCAGAGATTGAATTTACTCTGCCCAGTTCGGGCATTGAGATGTTATGTTGATAGGACGAGAGCGCTGCGTCAGTCTGACCAGCTGTTCGTCTGTCATGGTGAAAGGACCCTGGGTCAAGCCCTCTCGAAGCAGCGACTGTCTCACTGGATTGTGGACACATTTCGACTGCATATACTAATACCGGCCTCCCCCCACCTGGGCAGGTAGCCGCGCATTCTACCAGAGGAGTGGCTACAGCATGGGCCCTCTTTAGAGAAGCTTCATTGACTGATATTTGTACTGCGGCTAGCTGGGCTACTCCGCATACGTTCACCAGGTTCTACTGACTCAATGTGGTAGATCCCTCTATGCCTTCATTAGGCACAAGGATCCTTGAGGTTGCACGCTCACACCACAAACATTATTTGGTGGTAACGAGACGTCCCTCGACTGCTGTCTCCGCTCACACTCCCTCGCGACGGCTTTGATATACTTTCCCAAAAGTATTGGTTGTTGGTCGTCTTCGAATTGAAAGGTAATGTTTGGTTACGGATGTAACCCTGGTTCCCTGAAAGAGAAGACGACCAACAAACCTTGCAAGGTCGCATCATTCGCAGGTTCGAAGAGAGAGACAGTGATCTCCACAGAGTGACTACTTAATCCCTCAGTAGGCAGGACTGAGGACGTCACTCCTCGGAGGGGCCTATCGGCAGCTCGGACATAAAATGCTCAGTAAATACCTGACTTGTGGCAGGCATATCCCAAAAGTATTGGTTGTTGGTCGTCTCCTCTTTCAGGGAACCAGGGTTACATCGGTAACCTAACATTATGGTAATACACGCAGGTCAGGAACTGACGACACACTACAACCCCAACCAGGCCACCGCTCTGCTCTGTACAGCTCAGGCAGATCTAGTTGGGGACAATCGGACATAAAATAATAAACAAAGTAATAATTTATGTAAATTAAGCACATAAAACACACAGATTCAGATACAGACATAGCACAACCAATGGGAACTAACACACTTAGTCCACAGTCTGTTACAATATTCATCTTAACTAGTGTATATTCTTCTTGTTAAATTCACTTTGTATATCATTTTTTGTTTGTTATCACATCATGGTGACTCAAAGTATAGAGCCTCAATTGAGCTCTCAAACATGTCTCCTCTCCCAGTACAGCTGGTATATCACAATGTAAACATTAACCTGTCCACCAGCAACACAGTTGGATGTAAGAAATGTCACATCTGTTCTACGGTATGTGCTATTTCTTCGTGATGTATTTCTTATATAAGGCATGGCTGAAGGGGAACAGGTAACAGTTACACCCTATTGAACCCGCTGTACTTGGAGAGGGGACATATGAATCTAATAAGAAGAAGGATACATTAGTTAAGATAAATATATTATCTATATAACAGCTTATCCGGTTATTCTCTTGTAAAGGCCATAGCCAGCACATGAGGTTAACATTGCTACGTCCTGCATTGCTTTCCTGCTCTTTTATCAACCAGCAACCATTTTTTTGTTTGACAGCCTAAATAAAATAAAAAACACTGTGCACCACTTGTTTGTGTGAAGCATTCTCCCAAAATTGGAGTCCTCCAACTCTAAGCTATTGTTTGAGTGAACTTGATTCCCTTAATTACAGTAGTTTATAAAACAGGAAACATGACTGAGAACATCCCTTTCATGTGGGCATCCTCTTGATGGGACATAGGTTTCAGTTTCAGAATATTTGTTGTTAGAAGTTCCAGTATAGTTATCTAATCAAAACAATACATGGTTGAGGAAGAAATTGCAAGTAAGTGGCAGTAATTACTAATTTGTCTAATGATATACATCACAAGTCAATGTTTTGAATATGATTCTGTTTATATGAAACGGATCTTGGTGAATTAACCTTGCTTAATTGTTATAACAGACAATCAAGAAAACCTCCTGAGACCTGATAAATTCCAGGATTAATTACCATGGCAACGTAAAACCAAGCATATGAAATCACTGTGTCGATCCCTTCATTATACGAATCAACTAATACGTCTAGCTTTGCTTTCAGTCACATACAGTACTGTGCAAAAGTTTTAGGCAGGTGTGAAAAAATACTGTAAAGTAAGAATGCTTTCAAAAATAGACATGTTAATAGATTATATTTATCAATTAACTAAATGCAAAGTGAGTGAACAGAAGAAAAATCTAAATCAAATCCATAGTTGGTGTGACCACCCTTTGCCTTCAAAACAGCATCAATTCTTCTAGGTACACTTGCACAAAGTCAGGGATTTTGTAGGCATATAGTCAGGTGTATGATTAAACAATTATACCAAACAGGTGCTAATGATCATCAATTCAATATGTAGGTTGAAACACAATCATTAACTGAAACAGAAACAGCTGTGTAGGAGGAATAAAACTGGGTGAGGAACAGCCAAACTCAGCTAACAAGGTGAGGTTGCTGAAGACAGTTTACTGTCAAAAGTCATACACCATGGCAAGACTGAGCACAGCAACAAGACACAAGGTAGTTACACTGCATCAGCAAGGTCTCTCTCAGGCAGAAATTTCAAGGCAGACAGGGGTTTCCAGATGTGCTGTCCAAGCTCTTTTGAAGAAGCACAAAGAAACGGGCAACGTTGAGGACCGTAGACGCAGTGGTCGGCCAAGGAAACTTACTGCAGCAGATGAAAGACACATCATGCTTACTTCCCTATGCAATCGGAAGATGTCCAGCAGTGCCATCAGCTCAGAATTGGCAGAAAACAGTGGGACCCTGGTACACCCATCTACTGTCCGGAGAAGTCTGGTCAGAAGTGGCCTTCATGGAAGACTTGCGGCCAAAAAGCCATACCTCCGACGTGGAAACAAGGCCAAGCGACTCAACTATGCACGAAAACACAGGAAGTGGGGTGCAGAAAAATGGCAGCAGGTGCTCTGGACTGATGAGTCAAAATTTGAAATATTTGGCTGTAGCAGAAGGCAGTTTGTTCGCCAAAGGGCTGGAGAGCGGTACACCTAATGAGTGTCTGCAGGCAACAGTGAAGCATGGCGGAGGTTCCTTGCAAGTTTGGGGCTGCATTTCTGCAAATGGAGTTGGGGATTTGGTCAGAATTAATGGTCTCCTCAATGCTGAGAAGTACAGGCAGATACTTATCCATCATGCAATACCATCAGGGAGGCATCTGATTGGCCCCAAATTTATTCTGCAGCATGACAACGACCCCAAACATACAGCGAAAGTCATTAAGAACTATCTTCAGCGTAAAGAAGAACAAGGAGTCCTGGAAGTGATGGTATGGCCCCCACAGAGCCCTGATCTCAACATCATCGAGTCTGTCTGGGATTACATGAAGAGAGAGAAGCAACTGAGGCTGCCTAAATCCACAGAAGAACTGTGGTTAGTTCTCCAAGATGTCTGGGCCAACCTACCTGCTGAGTTCCTTCAAAACTGTGTGCAAGTGTACCTAGAAGAATTGATGCTTGATGCTGTTTTGAAGGCAAAGGGTGGTCACACCAAATATGGATTTGATTTAGATTTTTCTTCTGTTCACTCACTTTGCATTTAGTTAATTGATAAATATAATCTATTAACATGTCTATTTTTGAAAGCATTCTTACTTTACAGCATCTTTTCACACCTGCCTAAAACTTTTGCACAGTACTGTATGTAAAATAGTCAAGTGAAAAAACAGTAAATAATACTCAAAGAGCAACAGGGTATTTAATGTAAACTAGTGAAATCAAATCAAACAAAAATCTGATATAGTGGTAATCTGAAGGTAGGTCAACCAGTGCTTGTGAGAGAGTCGCATGCTGTACCTCCCTCTTCAACCACAGCATCACATTTGGTTAACAACAATGGTTGTTTTACTTTTCATTGGCTTCTGTGGCATGTCTTCTGCGGCATGTGACTGAGGCAGCAGCAGAGGAACCGTTATGTCTCGCTCCTCCTCACTAATAAAGAGAGAGCCTGGTAGAAAGGCAGATCTCTCGTTGGTTGAATGCATCTAAGCCTTCACCCAAGATGGAGAATACCCTTCTCAACTTGCCCCTGCTCACAAATGATTATCAATGGACTTTCACCCAAGGAAGAGAATACCTTTCTCAATGGCAAGCGAGTAGGATAAAACTGCTTTATTGGGTTTAAAGCAGAGCCCCTGTCTTTTTTTTTTTTGTCTACAGGATTATATTGTGTGTGCAGTATGTATATTGTGTAACGTCTTCAAATCTGTCTTGTAAATTAGATATGCCTAAACCTCCAGAGGAGGACATCTACATTTTGCCAGATGAATATAAATACCTGTCCAGAAGCAAACGGGCAGTCATGTTCAAGTCCCAGAAAAACAAGAAGCTGAATGTGGAGACCCTGGTGGTGGTGGATAGAAAGATGATGCAGAATCACGGAAATGAAAATATAACTACGTATGTCCTGACTATACTAAACATGGTAAGTTTTATAAGTTTGGTACCCCCATGACTTTTAATAAAAATTAATACAACTCAATATAATATCAGCGTGACAGAAACCTTTGTTTGAATGTTTTAAAAACAATGTTTGAAAACATCATAACAAGGTAAGCCAAAAGTTGATAGAAACATATTAAACTGCCATTTACAGATAATGTTTAAGCACTGACTGATTACAGATGCTTTGAGAAACACATCATACCACTACTCTTGGACCCTACATGAGCACTATGGGATTTATTTGATACTGGTGGTGAGACGAGATAAACAGGATCCTTGTAAAATGGTTGATCTTGGCTTTATGACGCCTCGTCTAGCCACGCTAGTACCATCTGCGTACCAAGTACAGTGGCCCTCTTTTAAATAGACCTCTAAATACTTCAACGATCAGATCAAAACATTTCACCACTCGAGATGAGCTATCCAAATAGCATAGGATTACAGGGGTAGCACTGAGAAGGTTGGTCCATGGGGGTATATTTAATACCTTGTGGGGTCACCGAGGATCATTTAACACAGCAGGCAGAGTATAAATAAACCCATGTACACTACACTGCACTGCAGTGCAGAAAAGGAAAATACAATTGCAGACTAGGAAATTATACTTGTCTCCCTGCCAGTGAAAACCAATAACCCTTTGTCAAGGGACAGTTTATAAGTACTATGTGTAGAGCCTGTCAGTAAAATTCAGACCTACTGTAGACACAAGTGTGTTTTATATTTCCAGTTAATTAAAAACACAATCGTATTAACTTTATCTGGAAAACCACCAGGGGTGTGCAAATAGTGAGCTTGTTAAATTTACAATGGAAAATCATTGACAAACTCACTGTTTCAAGTAATTTTTATGCTGGCATCTGCCTTGCTCAAGGAGTCCCAAAGGTAAAATGTGCTAGTGACTTTTTGAAACATACCATATACCCAAATGCAGAAACAGAAATAATTGATTATTAATAACATATATCTTAACATATTAATAATAAACAGATAAACAAATGTAACATTGTGCAAATTCTGAAGGTATACAGTGTTGATTTATGTTAAAAATGCTTAGGGAAGTTGGTGAAGAGTCATACCAGGCTACTGAAAGTAGCCAGAGAGGCAAAACTAGTAATGCTTTTACAGGAGCTTACATTTTGAAAACAGAATTATGAAGACTAATTTATTTTTACGGGAAGAAAAGTGAATGTTTTCCTGTAGTACAGACTTTTTGTGTTAGGTCATTTTAAAAATGTTTTAAAAGAAATTGTTGTTGAAGCGCATTGTTGTTGTTGTTATTTTAATGTTTCCAGTACTTAAAGACTATACAAGTCTACAGATCTGAAGGGACTAAATGTATGTCTACTGTATAGTATTTAAATCATGCACTTAAAACATTAATATATGTGATTTTCTTTTTTTTTTCTTAAATCATTCCCCGAAAGACCTGGGTATCCGGTTCCGGATTTTCTACCCGTGCCAACCTCTTTTATTTTATATATATATATATACACACAGAATGTCAAAACCGCATTTAGATCGGGACTTTGACTAGGCCATTCCAGAACTTGATTTTATTCTTCTTTAACCATTCTGAAGTGGATTTTGGTATGTGCTTTGGATCGTTGTTGTGTTGGAACATCCAGCTGCGCTTTAAACCAAATTTTGTAGCGGAGGGTTTCAGATGATTGGCCAATATCCTTTGGTATGCTATGGAATCCATTTTACCATGTATTGCAACAAAATGTCCTGTGCCATTAGAGGAAAAACAGCCCCCTAGAAGGATATTACTACCTCCATGCTTTGTACACCATACCAGACTTTCTCCAAATGTAACGACTATCAGAGTGACCAAATAGCTCGATTTTTTTGTTTCATCACTCCACAAAACCTTTGACCAGAACTCATATCCATCACTCAAATGCCGTTTTGCTTGTTCCTTGACCTGCAACCATTGAGACCTTCACCATGCAATACTCGACCTATGGTTGAAATGGAAACCCCAGTCCCACTTGCAGCCAATTCACTTTAAATATCTTTGGCATATCTCAGATTGTTATCAACCTTCCTCACAATTCTTTTACTTGTTCTCTGTGAAAGAACTTTCTTCCAGACTGAGGGGGCATTGTGACAGTATCATGAGTCTTGTACTTCTTGATAATAGAAACAGTAGCTGAAATTGAGATACCCAAATGCTTGGAAATCTTCTTGTATCCTTCTCCAGCTTTATGACAATAAATAATTTTCTGCCAAGGTCTTCAGATAGACTCCCATATTGACTTATTGGTAATGACAGGAATAATCCTACACCTAACCCTTTTATACTCTCTATGAATGTTCACCTACAATCCAGCATTTTCTACACTTTTCCAGAATTAGGTTCTGCATTATAATATTGAAATTTCTAGCACCTTATAGACAATGCTATCATAGCATCAAAGGGTATGAATACTTTTGAATTAGCATTTTTGGAGTTTTGCAAAAAGAAAATGCTGAAATAAATAATTGTAGACATCTATTTCTTGTAACGTTTTCCTCATCCACAAAAGCAAAACTAAAATTCTTTGTTTTCAAGAAATTTCTAGAAATTATAAATTTCCATTGGGGTGTGTAAACTATCTATCTATCTGTGTGTGTGTGTGTGTGTGTGTGTGTGTGTGTGTGTGTGTGTGTGTGTGTGTGTGTGTGTATATATATATATATATATATATATATATATATATATATATATATATATATATATATATATTACCCCTATGCCTCCCTGTAGCTTCTCTACAGATTGTTATTTGGGTTAGATTTTTTTCTGCTGGCTCTTTTGTTATTTTAAAAAATTAAAATATTTAGAAATGCAATAAGTATTCACCAAAGGCAAGGCACAAGCACCTCATCCATAATTTAATACTGTTTAACCTGTTCTTTCTGTAAGGTGTCTGCACTATTCAAAGATGGAACAATAGGAGGAAACATAAATATTGCAATTGTGGGCCTCGTACTTTTGGAAGATAATCAGGTATGTGTGTATCTATTCCATATAATCTAAACATTGTACTATAGGTCAGAAAGCAGAAACAACTAGTAATTGTTTACATTCCCTATACTCCTGCTAATACTATTTGTGGTGCTACTCCTTTAATGGTTATATTTCTTATTTTGGATACTGGGGGTAAGAAGCTAGTCCCTTAAGCACCAAGGAAGCCACCCACTCCAAGCCACTTGGTATCTGGGTACTAAATTTGTTTTTAAGGAGAGGGGCAAATACTTGACAAGGCCGGATTAGATATGAGTGGGAGCCACGAAGATTCTTGCCATGACTCCTGACTCCTGCTTATTAACATGTAGTATTTTACAAGCATTCATGGTGTGCTGCAGTGTACTATTAAAAGTCTAATACAAGTATGCTCAGAGAGTACTACATTTTCACAAGGGGATTTGTACACCCTGTAAACATGTGCTTACTTTGCAATTAGGTGACACAGTTCTAAGACTAGTTTCCCTTTGAACCTGAAATCCCTAGATCTGCTTTTCTCTTGTTCAATTTGCTTGCTGAATGGCTTTGTGCTTCTAAAGTGACAGTTTAATTACTGGCTGTTCAATCACCAGGATCATAGCCATGCAATTTCCAGTTAAGGGGGGTGTGGGAGTAGGGTAGCAAAAGCGATCTTTGTAGGTCATACACCTGTGCTAATGAATTTAAAACCATTCACTGCGGAATGTGAAAAATGTGCTCCTTCTCTCTTTGTCCCGGAAATTACCAGCTGGCACTGTTTTAATTGTATTTTACATAAGCCAGTGCTTAGTGTCCTGTACACCCATTTGCCTTTTGATTCTGCGAGGCGCCTCTTGATTACCTAATCTAGGGCTTGCTGGGGATCACAACCTTGGCTGCTGAACCATAACAAAGATGTCGAGGCAGTTTGTATGCCTGCCTGTCCTGACGCATTTGATCTTTTTATGGACCATTATCCACTTAATAAGGCAAGAAATCAGGGATAAACGTATTCCTTTGAACTCTCAGTGATCTCTCCTTTTTTCTTTGCTCTTGTTTTTGTGGTGCTGGCGGTGGGGTTCATGGCAGGCAGGGCTGGTCATCAATCACCATGCTGACCACTCTTTGAACAGCTTCTGTCAGTGGCAGGCAGGGCTGAGTGGGAAGGATGGGAGCCGTCATGACCATGCCATTCTGCTGACCGGGCTGGATATCTGCTCCTGGAAGAATGAGCCCTGTGACACTTTAGGTAAACTACTTTTTTTTTGACCTGCGAATCTCAACTTGGAAAAAGAGTAACCAGTCCTTTCTGATTTGATTACCTCATCCAAGACTGACCCTCGCATGTCAAATTCTGGAGCGCACACTTGGCTTCAGTTTTCCATCACAACTTTCCAAATAGTATTTGAGGTGGTAGTTGTTTGGAAATGGTTAGATAACTCTTCAGAACAATTCATTTAAATGCCTTGTAGACTTCTAATCGGTGCTGTCGGCTGGCAGTGGTGGGCCTACACCATATGTATAGCATTATGGGCATATGTTTTTTTTTAATGTATATATTCTGTATATATTAAACAAATATCAAAAAATACAAAGGCCACTGTGACAGGGGTGGCTGAGTGGTGACGTCAGGCCAGATGCAGGAAGAAAACAAACGCAGTACTGCAGGGTAAAAGGCGTGGTGTGCGCCGTTTATTTAAACAATAACAAAAATAAAAGGTATAACAAAAAAACACATTGCTCACAGAGCAAAATAAAAAGATAAACCAAAACAAATCACAAACACAAAACACACAGGTCAGGCTGGGCAGATGCTGTCACTGATCCTGTATAATTTTAATCTTTTCTCCTTTCTCCTCTCACTCTCCCGTACTCTCCTCTGTACACCCACACTGAACTGAGAGCGCTGTAGGTTTATATACCGTGTGACTGCCGACTAGTTTAACAACGCACTAGCCGACAGCCACACATTACCACAAGGTTTTTAAATACTACTGGCAGAGGACGAGCTGCCGATCTCGCCTCTGCCAGAACACATTTAAATGAAAACAATAACAAAAACATACAGCTTCACAGTCACATTTATAAATAAATAAATAATAATAATAATAATAATAATAATAATAATAATAATAATAATAATAATACAATATAACAAATACAATACAAAAAAAACAAATACAAAATAATAAATTGCACAAGGGCGGAGGGATACCCCATTCTAAAAATAAACAAATAATCATGTACAGGGCTCCTCGCCCTGTTACAGCCACTTAGTCATAGAGCATTGTATACTGTACACGGCCAATGTATTACATTAAAAAGTAGCCCACGATCTATGCAAGACGTTGTGTGATAACAATGTTTGTAAATAATCCTTTGCAATGACTGTTGTTTTCAGCAGGTGTCTTAAATCATCAGCTTTAAGCAGAGGTTAGGAGAGGTTTCATCCGTGCACAACTGAATTTGCTAAATTATATCCCCTTAGGTTTTGCACCAATCAGCGGGATGTGCAGTAAATATCGCAGTTGTACTATCAATGAAGACACTGGACTTGGACTGGCTTTCACTATTGCACATGAATCGGGTCATAAGTAAGATTTCATCTGAGATTTGACAAGGTTGTGTTAGCTGTTTGTATGACTGGAGTAGAGGTGTCTTGTAGAATAACAATTTATTTATTGAAATATTTGAAGATATTCATTCTGGGCACCTACAGTACCAAAGTGTAAAAACATTCTAGGGTGACCCTATTAGTTTCGATTATTACTGGTAGGATATACATTAGTTCAAAACTCAATGGCACAGATTCATTCAAATTTGAATTCCCATTTTGAAGGGGAGGTTGGGGGGTTGACCCCTTAACAAAAACAAAACAAAACATGGTATTATTCCAATAAAATGGTGGCCAGTTTCACTTACAAGCATATATTGTGAAGTGTGAACTTAATACAGTGCCTTGTATTAGATTTTTTAATGTACTGAACATTATGTTATGTAACACTCTTTTGGTAGTTGAATACAGTATTCAAAAACAAAGTGTTGTTAATTTTGTGTACCAGTTGATATTATACAATTTGGTCAACACCTTAATCTTGCAAACCATAATATTACTGTACATTTATGCAATATAGGAAACATTTAATATGACCATTTAGAAGAAAAACAATCCTAAATTTACCCATTGACAATGAACTCTGACAAATATACTTGGTAAAATTTCTTCACACAAGGTTCATTTCATTTTTTTTTTTTTTTCAGCTTTGGCATGATTCACGATGGTGAAGGAAATGTTTGCAAGAAGTCTGAAGGTAACATCATGTCTCCAACACTGGCTGGCCACAATGGGATCTTTTCATGGTCTGCATGCAGTCGGCAATATCTCCACAGGTTTCTGAGGTACACATTCCATCTTTGGTTTATCATAATTATGAGAAATGCACAGTATCCATTAAAAGACACTGTCATACATGACTAATGATGCATTAATGACAGTGTTTACTGGTTTCTAATCGCAGCAACACCGATTATCAGGCATTGTCTTGTCTGTAAGGTAAGCCGTAGTCTTCCTGGCGGTAACCCTCCTAACGTGTTCACCTACCAGACAGTAATGCCTTCCAACAAGGATTCTACATCTTAATCAGTCAGAACACCTTCTAAAGATGCCGATATGACAGGAGTTGAGTCATTTTATAAACCATCCACATTTCTCTGTACTACACAGTCAATATGCTGTCTCTTGTCACAATGACTGAACTGAGAACAAGACTTCTATCTTAATGGACCTCTCAGAACATAATTCATTGTAAATAAACAGACTTAGACTTAATGACATGTTCGAAAATGTTTTTATTTTTTCACCATTAATCAAACTCAGTAGAGGCAGAAACAAGATAATGTTGCCACAGAAGTCTTGATACTTGTAGTAGCTATTAAAGCAGAGTGTGTGTATATATATATATATATATATATATATATATATATATATATATATATATATATATATATATATATATATATATATATATATATATATATATATATGAGGCAGTGAGAAACATCCATCATCCATCATACCTTCCAAGTTTGTCTTGTATTACAGCCAGTGTCTGAATGTCTATGTAATAAGATAGGCTTCCCAAACCACTAAATTTACCACTGTGTTATATTAACTGTTAAGTATCATTAGCTTGTGAGAACATATCATTTTTGGTCAGTGATCTCACTCTAATTAGCCATGTTAGAGCTGGTATCTCACCTTTTTAAACCGGTAGCCTGTTTGTAGCAATGGTAAGACCTTTTGGGGTTTTTATACTTGACTTCAACAACCTTGACCTTTTAAATATTAAGAGTAATGGCTAAAATTCATATTGAATATGCAATTTAAGTAATCTCTCTCTCTCTCTTTCGTCTGGCATTTGGGAACCAATTGACTGAGCTTATAGCTGTATATTGAGTTTGGAAAGCCATTCGATGGCATCTGGAGTCACCAGATGGTTTCCATTTGTACCTCCTGCAAAATGGTGTATTGGGCAGTGATTGGTGATGAGTGATGGACTGTACTTCACCGCAGTCACAATCAGGCAACTTCTTAATGCCCCACTTATGGAGAAGGATGCCACACCTCCCATGTGGTGTTCTGACATGGTTAAGTGCAGTCCAGTATCTTTGAGACAAGGAGAAGCCAGGTAGTTCCTTCGTTGGATCTTCAATAAGTATCTTGTTAGGGACATTGCAGACCCCATTGCAGGTTTCATAGGCCTCATGCGGCTGGGTGGTGACGATTTGATATTTTGATGTACCCCAGTATTGGCACTTGAGGACCATCAGCAACAGACCCTAGTGCTATACAGTTTTGTAGGCAGAAGAAATGTCAACATAAGCAGTTGCTATTTTCAGTTTACGTTGGAAGCGGCTTCTATATGGTGGCTTCAACTGTATATGGGGGCTTCTATATGGGATGTCAAGGCCAGAACCTGATCACAACAGTTACGACCGGTTCTGAAACCTGTTTGCTCTTTGGAGATCACTTGCTCAAGGATCGGCTTCAATCTTTCCAAGAGAAGCTGCTCCATCAGCTTGTTGCAAAGTTCTAAGAAGAGATATTGGCCAGTAACTTTTGGGGTCGTCAAATTTTCCCAGCATATGGATGGCAATGTCCTGTGAATAATGGTAAAAAGGTCTGCCAGCCATTGTCATCCTTTTTAGCCCCAAGTTTTTAAGAAACTCTGGGAATACGCCATCGGGTCCTGTCGCTTTTCTCGATTTAGTGTCGAACAGTCTTTTTGTTGACTTCCTCCACTGAGGGGCAGAAAGAAGAGGATAGAAGATTGGAAATTTTGATGTCGTATGGTAGAGTTGTTTATAAACTGGCCACCTGGTGGTTTTATCTACCAGAGCTTTAGTTGTTGCTTAGCTGTGATGGTGTGGTGGTTTGTGAGCCGCTGACTACGACACATTACGAGGTCAAGGCTTTGCGGCTTGACCTCGTAATGTGAAGACTCTCACATCTTTTCCTCCTTGCTGAGCTCAATGACTCTAGCATTGCAGTCACAGTGACCAGTAAGGAGTGTATTTTCTTCTGACACCGCGTGCAATGTTCTCATTGGTGGCTGTTTTGATGTGGCCTATAAAGCAGCACCAATTGGTGGTATCCGGCAAATTGTTTTCTTAATGGTTGCTGTATATCCTGACCAATCTGCAGATTGAAGGTTCCAGCGAGGCTTCAGGATTTGTAGGCTGATGTGGATACACTACAGATCGATGTTGACTGTGAGGAAAATCGTCTAGGACTGACCTTGAAGATGGTACTGGGAGGACATTATTGTCTTGTGATATGAAACATAAGTCCAGGTTGTAACACTTTCTCCATTGGGCTGAACTGAATGTATGACATTGCTTGGCGTCTTCAGAGGATGCTCATGATGATGGTTGTTCTCCAGCTCGATCATTGTTATTGTAAAATAAATTATGGTTGCTATTGAAATCCCAGATGTGAGTCACTGGGTGATTTAGTGCCGGAAGCACTGGGCATGGCCATTACGTACATGGTGGCTTGTACACGTTTACCACAATCACTTCAGCAATCTTGGTAGCGAGCGTGTATAAGTCTGTGATAGGCAGCACCAGCAATGAGTCCTTCAGGTCATGCTTGACATAGGTGGCGAGTCCGTGTTGTGGATGGTGGCTTGTGAAGACAAGGATATTTCCGTTGATCGTCAATCGGTGGCCTTCACTCTATGTGGGTTTCTTGTCGCACGGCGATATTGATGTTTTGTATCCTGAGGAGCCTGGCAAGGTATTCACACTTGCTGCGGGATAAGCCCTTGACGTTGAGCTGCATGATCCACAGTGACCGGTCTATCGGTAGATTTGTTTGGTCCTGAATGGGGCCATTCAAACTGTAGTTAAGCACTAACATTGATAGACTGAGTTTACATGGATCTCTTTTCATTTACTGTAAATGTGACGTATAGATATCAGCCTTAGCAACATCACTGGCCTATACCAGGACATTTTAAATAGAATGCTAAAGAAAAAAAAATCTTCTGCTTCCTGATTCTTAATCACTTACTGTTGTGTAGTTCAAACCCACTGTCTAGCTCTGGGGCGTGGAGTAATAGTGTTAATAGTTCTAGTAAGAGCGAAGAAAAATTATTTTAAAGTCTTGTTAAATGAGGTGAGGCTGTTCTTCAGTGATTTTATAGCTTTAAAAAAGGGCAGCATCCAAAGATATTATCCATAACAAATGCATCATTATGTCCTTTTTTCCACTTTATGACATTAAAATTATGTTAATACACCCAAAATGGTATACAACATTTATAAAAAGGCCTTTTCATTTATTGGGAATTGTGTTCTTTCCTGTTTCTTTGTTTCATTTTTTTTTTCCTATTGGAACATTTTTGACCCCCATGCAGGGGTAATACAATCTGAATTGGAGTATTATGAAAGTAAAGATCTATTTCTAGAAAAGAAGAGTTTTTGTGGTTGTCTGGTCTTTGTACAACCACCACCATTTGCTATACATGTACAGTACTGTGCAAAAGTTTTAGGCAGGTGTGAAAAAATGCTGTAAAGTAAGAATGCTTTCAAAAATAGACATGTTAATAGATTATATTTATCAATTAACTAAATGCAAAGTGAGTGAACTGAAGAAAAATCTAAATCAAATCCATATTTGGTGTGACCACCCTTTGCCTTCAAAACAGCATCAAGCATCAATTCTTCTAGGTACACTTGCACACAGTTTTTGAAGAAACTCGGCAGGTATGTTGGCCCAAACATCTTGGAGAACTAACCACAGTTCTTCTGTGGATTTAGGCAGCCTCAGTTGCTTCTCTCTCTTCATGTAATCCCAGACAGACTCGATGATGTTGAGATCAGGGCTCTGTGGGGGCCATACCATCACTTCCAGGACTTCTTGTTCTTCTTTACGCTGAAGATAGTTCTTAATGACTTTCGCTGTATGTTTGGGGTCGTTGTCATGCTGCAGAATAAATTTGGGGCCAATCAGATGCTTCCCTGATGGTATTGCATGATGGATAAGTATCTGCCTGTACTTCTCAGCATTGAGGAGACCATTAATTCTGACCAAATCCCCAACTCCATTTGCAGAAATACAGCCCCAAACTTGCAAGGAACCTCCACCATGCTTCACTGTTGCCTGCAGACACTCATTTGTGTACGCTCTCCAGCCCTTCGGCGAACAAACTGCCTTCTGCTACAGCCAGATATTTCAAATTTTGACTCATCAGTCCAGAGCACCTGCTGCCATTTTTCTGCACCCCAGTTCCTGTGTTTTCGTGCATGGTTGAGTCGCTTGGCCTTGTTTCCACGTCGGAGGTATGGCTTTTTGGCCGCAAGTCTTCCATGAAGGCCACTTCTGACCAGACTTCTCCGGACAGTAGATGGGTGTACCAGGGTCCCACTGTTTTCTGCCAGTTCTGAGCTGATGGCACTGCTGGACATCTTCCGATTGCAAAGGGAAGTAAGCATGATGTGTCTTTCATCTGCTGCAGTAAGTTTCCTTGGCCGACCACTGCGTCTACGGTCCTCAACGTTGCCCGTTTCTTTGTGCTTCATCAAAAGAGCTTGGACAGCACATCTGGAAACCCCTGTCTGCCTTGAAATTTCTGCCTGGGAGAGACCTTGCTGATGCAGTATAACTACCTTGTGTCTTGTTGCTGTGCTCAGTCTTGCCATGGTGTATGACTTTTGACAGTAAACTGTCTTCAGCAACCTCACCTTGTTAGCTGAGTTTGGCTGTTCCTCACCCAGTTTTATTCCTCCTACACAGCTGTTTCTGTTTCAGTTAATCATTGTGTTTCAACCTACATATTGAATTGATGATCATTAGCACCTGTTTGGCATAATTGTTTAATCATACACCTGACTATATGCCTACAAAATCCCTGACTTTGTGCAAGTGTACCTAGAAGAATTGATGCTGTTTTGAAGGCAAAGGGTTGTCACACCAAATATGGATTTGATTTAGATTTTTCTTCTGTTCACTCACTTTGCATTTAGTTAATTGATAAATATAATCTATTAACATGTCTATTTTTGAAAGCATTCTTACTTTACAGCATTTTTTCACACCTGCCTAAAACTTTTGCACAGTACTGTATATTTCTTTATTTTATTGCAAAGAATGAATCCGAGGATTCCTGTGTTGGGTGCTGAAGTAAACTTCTGAAATACATGTTTGTTTATTCAGTTTTCTTCCGCTTAATTGTTGATTTCTTTACCCGTTAAGCCATAACCTCTGACACATAATACTGACAATATGATTTTAACAAGGGTTCTGGGAATGCGGCTAGTTGTTCAAGTCCATGAATCAAAGACATATCGAAGAAGAAGAAGAAAAAGGAGGAGGTTAATTTGAAAACAACCTTACGTTTTCGTAATGTGTCAGTGAAAAAATAAAGAAGCTAGATTATGATTCTATACATAAACATAAAGTTTATAAAGGAAACCTCAAAAAGGGTCTACCCGGAAACTAATCGCCAGTAAATTTCCACATGTGGTTACCAGATGCACTTGCATAAAGTAAACAGTGATGTATTGCAGTATAAATGTAATCAGACAGAAGAACATGCATTTTTATTAAGCAGTTACCTATACATTATTCAGGTTCTTCAGTATTCAGTGTTCAATGCAAAACTGATATTTAGAAAACCAGTGACCTGGCACCTTAGAATTTTACACTTACTAAGAGAAGGTGGGACAAGTGAAAATTGTTAATGACAGCTCTGGAACACCATACTAATGTACTTTCTATGATTTTATATGCTGGTTTAAGGACATTCTCGACCAATTGTGAAGGCTGTCTGTTCTGTTGTTGTTGCAGCTCTGCCCAGGCCACTTGTCTTGCAGATGAGCCCAAGTCTGTGAGGGAGTACAAGTATCCGGAGAAGCTTCCAGGGGAGCTGTACGATGCAGACACCCAGTGCAAGTGGCAGTTTGGGGAAAAGGCCAAGCTCTGCATGTTGGACTTCAAAAAGGCAAGGAGAAAACATTGAGTCTTGACTAGCCTTCAGGAACAAAGTGTATGGAGGCGGGTTCGCATTTTCATCCAATTACTACCAGTTTGAGTGGAATTCTGTTGGAGCATAAAGAAGATTACTTATTAAAACAGAGATGCCTGTCATACAGTACCCAGATGAAGCTGAAATACAATAATTGCTAGTGAAATAATAGTTCTGACTGTTAAATAATTAACCTCACCCATTTTAATTCCTGAGATTGGATTGTATTTTGTTAAATTGGATTTGGTTATTTTATTATTTAAGTTTTTTTGGCGTTTTGCCTGGACAGCAATTACAGCTGACCAGCTTGGTGTTTCTGCACAATTCTTTTTGATAGGGCTGCAGAGCTCACATACACTCTAATGTGGGTGGAGGCTGGTAGGTGTCCATGTAAATTCCAGGCTTTCATGATTTCCCTAAGCCCCCCCCCTCCACACACACGCACGCACGCGCACACACACACACACACACATGCACGCACACACACATGCACGCACACACACACACAAACACACACACAGAAGATCACTAGGGGATGTTACATCTTTTAGATTTTGGTGGATTCTGGGCTGTTTAACCCTTTAACTTTTGATCAGAGTAACATTTTGCAGGTAAACCAAGTAATGCATTTGGCTGTGTGATCCCCTAGAATATTATTATATATTTCTCCATATACAGTACATTAGAGTTCAGACTAAATGCCAATGGGAAACTCTGTTGGCTCTAACCCTGGGTGTAAACTATGACCGTAGTATAAAATTACTGAACCCTGCAAAATATGCATCCACTGTGTTAAAGAAAACCAGTTTCATTAAAACTAGACCTAAATAAATAAAAATACACCTTTTTGTTTTGGTAAAAGGAATAGGAAAGAGTTAAGCTAACACCATATTTATACATGAGGTATTTTACTTTGTGTTGGCTAAACTGGGAAAAAAAAGAATTGGTCGAAAGTCTATTCTGTCATGGCCATTTTAGCCATGAGAAACGTTCTTGTTTGTGGGATCTAATTCACTTTCTTCTACTTAAATAGCTTGACAAACCCACCACCCTGCTTGTAATAAGGGTTTTGCCTCTCCATCTTCTAATTGTGAGGTGGATTCATGCCCACAACGATCAAATGCTGCTGCTACGCTGTCATTGTGATTTCACAGCCTGTCCTGTGTGATGTGACTTAGGAGCAGAGAGTCTGGTCAGAAATTAGTTGAGCTCAATTTCTCTGCTCTGTGCCTCTTCTTAAATAAGTAAGAACTCCCTACCATTGGTAGCAACTGTGGAAATAATGCACACTCAAATCACAGGAAAAACAGGTGTCCATAATTGAAAAATTTGCCATCAGTAGATGGTTTATAGTCTTTCGACCTTAAAGGTTGATGATTTAAGCAATTGTTATTGTTCAAGACGACAAAACAGTAGTTTTACATTTCTTCAAATATTTATTTATTTATTTATTTATTTATTTATTTAGTATTATTATTATTATTATTATTATTATTATTATTATTATTATTATTATTTTGCCTTTTTTATTATATAGTTTTGTTCGTTATTTCATCATTTGTCCTACAGTAGCGCCTTGTTTGTGGAATAATTTTATGTTATATATATATATATTTTTTTTTCAGTGGTCTATTGGGCATTTTGTTTTAAATATTTTGCCTCGCAAACAGCCAACATCCCCTTTCTTTACTTTCTGAGAACTCAGATATACAATAATAAAATGCTTATTATTGGAAAAGTTCTCATAACCTTTAGCACAGTTGGACCTTCCAGGTTTCTGCTTTCAGACTGCTAATTTTAGTACTGGTTCCTTCTCATAAATCCTACTACTTTGAGAGCTGAATCATATCAGGAACTTTGGAACTGATATATATATATATATATATATATATATATATATATATATATATATATATATATATATATATATATAATGTATATATGTATGACTCAGTGCTTGAAAATTCTGGCCTGTGATTGGTTAAAACCTCATCATAGGAGCAAAAATAGATGTAATTATTGCCCTCACTCCTTACACCATAGTCTCTGTCTGTCATGTGATTGGTTCACATCACTGTCAGTCCCTAAACAACAAGATAAAATGGCTGAATGAAAAAACTGAAAGAAAGAAAAAAAACTTATGGTGTGAACTTCAAAAACATTTTCTGTTATGTTATTTAGTTATTTAGTTATTTACTTATGCTGAATCAGCTATATTTAACAAAATACTGTAAAGCCATAAATATTTGAGATCAAAATATTTGGCAACTCAAACCCATAAAACCTATTTTGCACTGGTAGTAGTATATTACTTCATTATATGTACAGCTCCTGTATGCGTGTTTGGGATGATGGAAACAGGGTGTCGCTACGTACGAACCACACTTTCCTCCAAGGTGGTTACGCCTTTCCACTTAAATCAGTCAGTGGAACTAGAGGCTTTCCGTCTCTCTCCGTTTTCTTCGGAGGAGAAGGATCAGAGATGTTATGCGTCAGTCTGACCAGCTCTTCATCTGTCATGGTGTAAGGATGCTGGGTCAAGCCCTCTTGAAGCAGCGGCTGTCTCAATGGATTGTGGACACAGTTTCGACTGCATATACTAATGCCGGTCTACCCCCACCTGGGTGGGTGGCTGAGCACTCTACCCGAAGAATGGCTACGTCATGGGCCCTCTTTAGAGGAGCCTCATTGACTGATATATGTACAGCGGCTAGCTGGGCTACTCTGCATACTTTCACCAGGTTCTATTGACTTAATGTGGTAGATCCCTCTATGCCTTTATTAGGCGAAAGGGTCCTTGAGGTTGCATGCTCGCACCACGATCTCTAATTTTGCGGTAGTGAGAGGTCCCTCGTCTGCTGTCTCCGCTCACGCTCCATCGCAGCGGCTTTGGTATACTTTTCCCCAAAGTATTGGTTGGTGGTCGTCTTCAAATTGAAAGGGAACGTTGGGTTACGGATGTAACCCTGGTTCCCTGAAAGAGAAGATGACCACCAAACCTTGCGAGGTCGCATCGGTCGCTTCTACGGGTTCGATGCAAAAGTGGAAGTGAGCTCCGTGGAGTGACTGTTTGTTCCCTCGGCAGCTCTGACATAAAATGCTCAGTAAATACATATCCCAAAAGTGTTGGTAGGTGGTCTTCTTCTCTTTCAGTGAACCAGGGTTACATCTGTAACCTAATGTTATTATTGCTAAAGGTACCTCAACTAGCTATTAATTTCATTTTCCTTGTCAGGGTATGAATACTTTTGAATTAGCATTTTTGGAGTTTTCAGAGATATATCATTTTAATGAAATAAAATCAAGAAGCCACTGAGATTAAAAAAAAAATAACTGCACCTTGCAGTCACTAACTAGCTTGTTTCTTGGCAGTTTAAACCATTAAAATACCATCCTCTCTGAAAACATGCCTTTGCTCTTGCTTCAAAATTAGGCACATTTTTTAATGACGGCTGCATCAGCTACTGATTAGATATGAGCAATACATGAAACACTCGGGATACACATGAGCCACTGTTCTTTACTGCTTTTAGGCCGCCAAGTGCAAATAATAGACAAGTCAACCAGTAAGCAAACAATTACTTGAAAAAAGCAACTTAAGAAGGAGTCCTAATTTGGTAGGAGAACAAGATGAGATCTATTACGACATGTTTCAATGGTGCATGTTGAAACTTACATTATTCAGCATTACTAAGTGCTTCACCTCTATTGCTTGTTCATATCCTGTCTGCTGAGTTGAAAACGCTGATTGTTTCTACAGTACATCAATGACGAGGCAATCGCTGCATGGTGGCCTGGAAGCAGCTCCAGCCTTCCTCCTCTCTGCTCATGTAACAAGAGCGTTCCAGTAGTATAATGGGGAAGGGGATAAAATCGCAATAAAATACAAGATCTGATAGTGTGTCTGGATGGCTTAGAAATATAAATGTAAACATTCTAATCAATAAATAGCCTTTTTGTTTTTGTGTGCTATGTAGGACATTTGCAAAGCATTGTGGTGCCATCGGGTTGGCAGAAAATGTGAGACCAAGTTCATGCCAGCTGCTGAGGGCACTGTTTGTGGGCCTGATATGGTGAGAATGAATAACAGGACTATTTATTTTCAAACTGCTCTTTGTTTACTTGAGTCTGTGATTTAAGCTTTGGCATTTAGGTTAATGGGTGATGACTGACAACTATGTTTATGCTACTTTAGATAAAAATTCTACAGTTGAGTGTGTGCTGTATATAAATCAATGTACATTTAATCTGAAACAAAGTACAATTGTAAAAATGTCATCCATTTAGAAAACTTTAAAAAAAAAATTTAAAAAATGATATGTATTTTTATGGCTCTGTCCTAGTGGTGTCGCCGTGGTCAGTGTTTGAAACACGGAGATGAAGGCCCCCGCTCTGTTGATGGTCACTGGTCAGTCTGGTCAGGTTGGTCTGGTTGCTCAAGAAGCTGTGGAGCGGGGGTGACCTATCGAGAGCGGCACTGCAATAACCCAAGGTAATCTATGCCACCTCTCTATCCGTATCTTGCCCTGGGAACCTATAACGTAAATTTACTGGAAAGGTTCAAAGAAAAAACGCTTGTTAGTTTGGCTTGAGAAGAACCCTGGCGAGTATCTGAGGTGCATCACATGCTGTCTTAAAGCATTTATATTGAAATGCATATGTTCATTTAGCTGCTGTGGTTAATTTTGAATCATCTTGTCTATATTTCACCTGATTTGTTGCAACCTTTTCATGGACAATATTGCAAGGTAACTATAAAATACCAGCATTTTTCTTTACAATAGTTCTGTGTCTAGGATCTTTTGTCATTTGTTATAGTCTCGGCAGCCAAGATCCTATCCAGCAGCAAACCAAATTAGTTAAAATAGAGTCCAGCAGGAGGTAAATTTCAGCCCTATTAGAGGGAATGTAATTGTCCTGCCAAGGGATTTAGTGCTTGTGTGCCTCAGGAAACACACCTGCAAGAGTTGCTTGCTATCTAAACATTAACCAGGACTTGTACAGGACACACAAAGATACATTAGCCGTTAAGGACTCAAATAACATAATGCATTAGCCGTTAAGGACTCAAATAAGATAATGCTGAGAGACAAAAGTCTACTTTACCTTTGAAAATGTAGTTGCATTACAGGTTCCTGAACTGCCACTAATTATGGTGTAACTTAAATATTTTCCCCATGAACTACCTAGATTCATTTAATAATTAACCAACCCTGTATTTAGATTGTTATCTTTATGTACTGTATGTCTTTGTACAGTATTAATATTGTTGTGTACACTGATAATGCTTCACTACTGTATCCTTCTGTGGTTTTTATTAGTTTCCTTCAACTTTCACCAAACAACCCAATAACATGTCAATTTTTTATGTTCCTAATGATATACTATACTCGCATATCCGACTGCGGTGGGACCAGAGTAAGGGCGGATATGTCAAAAAATTGGATAAACGAATCCTGTTTTTAAATACCATTATACACAGCTGTAACAATTACTATATTCACACAATTACTGTTTTTAGATTTAGCTTTTACTAGGGAGTTCCCATAAATTCCTTGTTTAGAAAGATGCAGGGTATTAATGCTTGTGACAGGGTAGCTGTATGCGTGCGTGCATTCGCTGCAGAGTGACAGACAGAAGATTGAAGTTGATACGTCTCACAGGTGAACAGGATTTATTTACATATCAACACACTGAACAGCTCACGTGACACTACCAGCAATGTTAGCACATGGAGTATATACAACATAGTGTACGAAAACTTTGGTGGGATCTACAATCTCTGAATTAATCTTCTCTGTTCAATAATAAATGAATCTGGCTACTCTCCCGGCTGTCGGAGGTTTCAACTTGTTCGACTTGCTTACTCGCTCTTCGGTATCCAACCCTGGTTCTGGTTCTCTCTCAGCTACCAGACATGATGCAATTTTTTAAAATTGGAGACGAGACATTTTCGCAGAGACATAACCATACACGCCAGAAGCGACACAGAGGCGATGCAACAGGTTTGAAAACTGCCAGATCTATACAACTGTTCAGAATTGCTATTGACAAACCTATGATCAGGACTGGTACATATTCGTCAATGTGACGTGGAAATTACGTGTGTCTTCTCTGGCGGTATTTCAACATATATGGCAATAAATCATACACACCAGGCTTATCTAGTTCCTTCGAAATGGACTCCCATATATTATCTTTGAAATCTGTATCTTTTATAATTCAGATGCCCTTTGTCATAAAACTCTGGGTATTTTTTTCAACGGCAAGTATTATTGTTTTGTCCGTCATTTTGGATACTGCTTCACTCTGCTGTACCACGTGCATTGAAGCTGTTCTCTGATTGCTCAATACCCTAGTTGATGCGTCAAAACGCAAAAAATAGGATTCAATCCTTTTTATTTTGTGCCGCTCCAGTGCCGCCCTGGCACCGCTCCTGCATCGCTGCACAGTTCCGCTTGCTGGAACATACCTACCTACTGATTTAAAGCCCTTTCATACTAGCACTTCTACCGGGTCTGGACCGGGTTCTACTACCTGGGTCACAATCCCGCGTAGTGTGAAACCACGTACCCGGGTACCAGTGACCCACCTCAAGATGTCTGTTGACACGCTTTGACCCGGGTTGAGCGAAAATGCATGCCAGCCGATGACATAACAAACAGACATGTCTGCGTGAAAGTTTCACTTCCGCAAGGAACGTTTTTGTTTATTCTGTTTAGCCATATTTCGGTTGCTTGAGAGACAAGCCAGACTGCAGCAGGGATGAAGAAACATTTGCTCTAATCAACATTTGGACCGACAGTTCAATCCAGAGAAGCTTGGATGGAAGCGTCTGTAACAAGCTGCTTCCAGGGCATTGATACTCGTATTATTTACTTGCATCTTTTACCCAGGTCAACCCTGCTTTATCAAAAGCAGTGTGAAGTCACGTAGCCAACCTGATTTCCATTACATGAGAGTAGATGTTAAAACTTCATGCTGATTTCAACTAGGCTCTCGCCAAGATAAGCATCAACTAAGACATAGCTTTACACTAAACTAATGTGATCCATCTCCATCCATTTGCGTTTCTTTCCATCTGATGATGTAGATATCTTTCTGCCTGGTGTTGATGCCTGAAGTGTAATGCTGGCTCAAGGGATCAGCTTATTTTGTCTCCCCAGTGCATCAGCACACACAACGGCTGCGATGCTGGCTCCGGGGATGCTGGCTCCGGTCTCCCCAGCGCATCAGCATGACAACTGTCTGGATTGAGCTAAGTAGGGTACATCTTTGGGGTCTTCAAGTGGGCAGCTTCCATCCTCGGTGTTTCATCGACTAGCCCACGACACCTCAAGAGGGCTCATCAGTGATTCTGGCATCCCAGCATCACCCCCCTCTGTCCCTCACTCAACTCAGCCCAGCTTACTTACCCATACATCAGCGTTGCTTTTTTCTATTGTGCTTGAAATCCCCAGCCAGAATCTTTCCATCTCAACCACAGCCAGTTGCTGCTCATTTCTGCTGCATGATACCGGGCCCTGACCCGGGTAGGTTCTGACCCGGGTAGAGCATGCCAATGTGAAAGGTGGTTTAGATGCCACACCTGGTAATCACACACAACATGCAGGCTCTCCCAGGAGCGTCAGGTACTTAATTAATTAATTACAATAAATACACACAATTTACAATATACATTTACACAAAAAGCATGGGGCTGTATACACTTACATTAGTGTCGGGTAATTTACACAGTAGCAAAATGTTGATTGTTTCTACAGTACATCAGTGTAGCCTGTACCCATTTTGCGTTAGCGTTGTACACGTGGGTGATGTTGCTGAAGAGCTTGATCATGACAGTTAAACCAGTTAGGGCGGATATATGACGGACTACTGTATTTTATACTTTACTTGTGTTAAATACAAATTCAGAACAATATAAATGTTGTTATGGTAGAGAAACTGTTTTTTAGATTATGCCTTCATAATCATTTTGTTGAACTACATTTCTCTGATTTCTCTTTTTTTTCTTAACTAGATATGGTGGGAATTTCTGTGAGGGCTCTTCTCGTGCATACAAACTTTGCAATGTTCATAACTGCCCTTCAGGCAGCATTGACTTCCGGGCCATACAGTGTGCAGAATTCAACAGCAAGCAGTTCCGGGGCTGGTATTACAACTGGAAGCCATATACTCGAGTCGATGGTAAGTGTTTCTTTTTGTCCTGAAATCCATCACTGATGTTCTTAAACGGGATGCTGTTAAATTGTAGAAGACAACTGCATTGGTTATTTTTGTGTGCAAAACTGTAATAGTCCTCCAAAAATGCTGTGTTGGTTCTTTGTTACAGGTTAATACTCCTAAATACGGCTTGTTCTTGTTCAAGTTCTACTAGTGTGTCATGGGGGTGGGGGGGGGGATAAAAACCTTAGAGGCCATAGGAGTTTGAAACCATAAACTGGAAGCTTGCAACGTATGTTGACTATACCACTGCATAATGTCACTGAAACCACCACTTACATCAGTTTCACCCTGGGCACTTTATGTTGAAACATGCTGGAGGCTGCACGAGGCAGTCCTGGAAACAAGTTACAAGTTATCGGTAGATTAACTTCAGCCAAATGCCCTATTTTTTTTAACTGGAACACATTGGGGTAGCCCCTAACATGTTGTTAGTAGTAGCTGGGGTATGCAGGATACCCCAACTACTTTAGTAGTCGTAGTAGTAGTAGTAGTCGTAGTAGTAGTAGTGTTGTGTCTTATTTTCATGTTCTTTTTAATCACAGAGCAGGACCTGTGTAAACTGTATTGTTACGCAGAAGGCTTTGACTTCTTCTTCGCCCTCTCAAGTAAAGTGAGAGATGGTACTTCATGTTCAGAGGGCAGTTCAAATGTGTGCATTGACGGAGTATGCGAGGTAAAAAAAGTTAAATATATACTGCATTTGGCATATTCATTTTTCATTTTCAATTAACATTTTTTT
The DNA here is from genome assembly GCA_030684275.1 of Acipenser oxyrinchus oxyrinchus. NCBI lineage: Eukaryota > Metazoa > Chordata > Actinopteri > Acipenseriformes > Acipenseridae > Acipenser > Acipenser oxyrinchus. Next base: position 30,468,488 of record CM060249.1, on the reverse strand, counting down.
AGGGGGATGGGGGGTAACGGTCCTACTGTTTTATCTCCATTTAAAAAAAAAAACATTTTGAACACAGTCTTTATCACCCGAGACAATATACATTATCACAAAAGCTGTTATATTAAATATGGCTCACAGCATCTAGTGCTTGCCCTTGGGTCAAATTACCTATTCGTTATTATAATAATTGTGTTTTAACTACAATTGTTTGTGGCTTATTATGCATTTAATAAATGCTGTCCTATCACATTGCATCAATGCTTGGCAAGCAGCTGTGTTGAAAATGATAGGAGTGGGGGTGTTGAAACAAAAAACATTGTTTTACAGGGATTTAGTGAAGGTAAAAGCCAGATTGTTATAGCCTTTTATCAGTGAAAGAGTGTTCAAACACCAAGACTTATTAAGGGTTGTGTACAGTCATGTTAAGTTAACAAGCAATCTAGGTCAGTTTAGTTTTTTTATTTTGTTTTTGTATTTTTATGAAAAATAAGTATAAATAAAGTGCACCTCTAACAAGTCATTTAGACCTTGTTGATTTCAAGCATTTACAGAACGTGCTTTTGAAAGTTAGCTGCGGGTTAGCAAGGAGTAGTGTATGATGTATTTTTGTTTATCATTTAAGAAGCACAGCTGAAATGTATTTCTCTGTCGTTTTCTGACTCTCATGCTTTCTGAATATGTTCATTTTTCCTTTCTTGCAGCTTGTTGGCTGTGACCGTGTGTTGGGCTCCAGTGCTATGCCGGATGTCTGTGGTGTCTGCAAAGGCAACAACTCAACTTGTAAAATGTTCAAAGGCCAATACAACAAACAGCATTACACAAATCGTAAGTACTGAATGCACACTTAGATTTTACTTCACATATATGGCAAACCCACATGTTGGCTCTGAATGCAAGACAGGTAGCCAGAGTATCTGACATGGCTTGAAATATATTTTAGTTCCTGAGTCGAACAACCTTTAAAAATAAACACCTTGATAGATAGATCCCAAGCAACAAAGAGTATCCCGTATAAAAAAAATTACAAAGGCAATTTCTGTGATTCCCTTTCAGGTACAAAATGTAACCATTACTGAATGGGTATTTACCTCCTAAAGACTCGAGTCCTGAATACCAAATCTGCTCTTTGAGAATTTTCACTAATTATGCGTAATTTGGGCACTGCAGCTTGCTGCTTGTTACGACCCACTGCTTGGAGGTTAATACCCATTCGGTAATGGTTACATTTCTATTTCAGGGAACCAAGGTTATGACAATATCTGAACGTTTTCCAAGTTTTAACTATGCATTTTCCCAATTTGCATGGTGCTTTACACTGCTTTACTACTATGTGTTATTGTTTTAAGGTTATTGTATACAATTGGATGGTGAATATATTAATACTCACAGTAGTTTGTTTTGAAATTCCTGTCCTTCTCTTAATAGAATACCACAGCGTAGTTACCATTCCAGCAGGGGCCCGCAGCATTCGTGTGTATGAAATGAACAGCTCCAGCTCCTACTTGTCGGTGAGAAACTCCTATCACAAGTACTACCTCAATGGGTACTGGACTGTAGACTGGCCTGGCAGGCACACGTTTTCTGGGACTGTGTTCAACTACAAGAGGCCGTACAGTCAACCCGAAAGCCTCATGGCCACAGGACCTACAAACGAGACTTTAGTGGTAGAGGTATGTGGGGTTTTTTTTTTGGTTTTTTTTTAATGTTAGATTAACCAATAAAACATTTTTTTTATTAATTAAGTTCACAGCAATCCAAATGAAAAGTGCCTGTTAAAAATGAAGTACACATTAAAACTCTTATTTACCAACAAGCAAGACACGAAATGTCCTTGTTTAGTTAAATCAATTTAGAAATAAAAAAATCTTCACAATTTAATATGTCTTATACTATTTTTTTTTTTTTAAGTGACTGATTTAGAGAAGCATGATATGCATAATATTTTGGTCTTCTAAACATGAAGTATTTATCTATTCTTCAATAACTTGGATCCTTTAAAAAACACAGAAATTTCTGGAAGGCATGAGATTTTGCAGGTCGATTTAATTGTTACTTAGTATATTTCTGTCTTCTGTAGACATCTTTATTAAAGACAGCTTTCAGCTTTAAAGAAATCAGTTACACGCTCATAGAAAATAATGATATTTGGGATTGCATGATTGTATGTTATTAAATGAGTTGGCCTTTTGATAGTGATCAACATTGGAAAACATTAAACAATGGGCTTTGTGACATAGCTGTGGGAAAAAAGTGTCTATAGAAGACTGGTGGCAACACAGTGGTTAAAAGACCTTTGTTTCCTTTCTAAAGACCAAAGTTCAAAAGTCACATTGACAAACAACCCATTTATCACATTACTGCTTCATTTTCACAAAAGCCTGTTCAGCATTTGGGCACAACACCTGCAGGAGAACTGTCCCTTTTAAACAGGAGCCATATTTGAGTAGTTTTTTTTTTGTTTTTTTTTTTTTAAATTATTTCTAATCACTATTATGGTGTGTTGACAAAGGAATGTATCTAGTTGGAGGATGAATACAAGTTGGCTTGTTTCAGTTTCCGGTGCTGGAAATTATTTTCTTGTCGCACAAAGTTAAAATATATTATTAATGGGAAGCCCCTTGTAGTAGTGGACCCCTATAGGTTCAACATCCTGTAAGCTGTGTATACAGTACTGTAACTCAAAATTAAATCTATGAATTTGACTATACAGTGGTTTGATGAAGAAAGACCTTAATTCTATTGAGCATTGGTTGGGGGTGTTGGGCAGGAGGTTATATATTCTTTGACCGCTGTACAACTTCCAGGCAATTGACACCACCCTGAACACAGCACTGCATTGGAAAAAGTGTCAAACTTGTTAGCATTCCAATTGTCCTTACTTTAAAACACATTTCCACGATTTGCCTTGGCTTTCTGATTTCCATGTCTACATTAGGAACACTTACTTTTGCCAGAAGGTGCTAACAAGCAATGACCATCATTTTAATGGCCATGGTTTAATATGTGTATACTCTATATAGCTCGCCCTTAATGGTAGTGGTAATTTAAGGGTAGGGTAGCATAGCCATGAATTTCCACATACACTTTCATTATTGCTTTATTATCTTTTGTCTTGCTCATTTAAATGCTCATGCACATGTGATCTCTTCCTGTTTCTCTTTAAGAGAGTGTCTCCGGGAGGGTGATAATCATAGATGCTGTTTAACAGAAACCATGTGTCAGAGGGCTTGTATCGTTAACTGTCATAATCATTAAAACGTAATGTTGTCATGCATTGCCAGAGAACTTGGATTATATACAGCTCTCAGTACAATATAATGCTATATGCTTCACTTGCATCTGAAAATAATTTACTGTAACTGTGCACTTGGGAGTAGAGGTAGGTGGTTATGTTATGTCATCTCCTTTACCTTATCTTGCATGTTAAAAATGAGAAATTATATTCTAAATGTGTGTATTTTTGTAAAAGCCTTATTTTAACTTATAAGGGTGAGTCAAGCTTTAAATAGTAGTAAATTACAGCAATTATGTGACTTTGGAATGCTGTTATTGCTGTAATTGAAGATGCAATATGTTAAAAATAATTACAAATCAAAGGAAAACACATATTAAGGAACACAGCACAACTGTGTGTAGTTTCAGGAACATCTCTCATTTAGTTCAGACTTCTGAGGAAGCATGTGTGCCTATAATGAAACTACAATTTAAGGGATGTAAACAAACAGTTAAATCAACAAGGTCTAATGACTTAAGCCCGGAACACAGTGCCCGATGTGACTGTCACATCTCAATGGAGGAGGTCGCATCGCAAAAAAATCTTTGCGAGCGTGCATCACACACTGCCCGATGAAATCGCAGGAAGGATGCATAATTAGTGAGTTTTTTTTCTGATGTTTCTCCTGCCCTGGATGCATAAATTTTAGTGAAAACCACATGTGACTGGAGACATGAATGTATTTTCTCTCGCTCTATTATATATAGATGGGCTTCAGTGAGTTACAGGAAAATAATTCCATCTAGGGTTTCTGTGACGTCATAAATCACAGAAACCCGAGATGGAATTGTTTTCCTGTAACTCACGAAGAGGCCCATCTATTATTTTTTTTTTATAATACATGGATATCCTTGTGATGCTAATATTAAAGAAGACAAGGTTCAGCAGTAAAGTTGTTTTCTGTTTTAAACATAGTGTTTCAGTGCTGTACAGACGTTATATGTTATCCGTTAGTGTTTCAGCTTTATTTGGACGATTGCCTTTACCTTGTTTTAATTTCCCATTACTCTCCAGTTTCTCTGAGATACAAATGTACCAGCTTTACATACATTTTTTTTTAACGTATTCTCATTTTGTTTTGTTGATCATTAATGAACATTTCTCTACTGTGGGTGTTGTCGGGTGATTGGAAACAAGACATTTTGTGTTTTGAATTGAAAGTGATGGTTTCATGGAGTCGAATGGGTCAAAGTTCAAATATATTTTCCTCTAGAGGAATTATCACTTTTTGACGTCAATACTGTGGTAGTATGCCTTTTTTCTAATGGCTCGGAATGCAAATTTAGCCTTTATCCATGTATTATATATAAATATATCTTTTGAAATCAAGACCTGACAGCCCCATAAGCATTGCACTTTTTAACTATTAAATTATTATTATTATTATTTGTTTATTTAGCAGACGCCTTTATCCAAGGCGACTTACAGAGACTAGGGTGTGTGAACTATGCATCAGCTGCAGAATTACTTACAACCACGTCTCACCCGAAAGACGGAGCACAAAGAGGTTAAGTGACTTGCTCAGGGTCACACATTGAGTCAGTGGCTGAGGTGGGATTTGAACCGGGGACCTCCTGGTGACAAGCCCATTTCTTTAACCACTGGACCACACAGCTGAAATATTTACAGAAAACTTAAAGACTGCTGCTATGTATGTACCTTATATGTACTGATACATATTTTTTGAGAGAGAATACATGCATGTCTCCAGTCATATGACCTAACGCGGTGAACTCATTGGCTGCCGACTTTTGAGAGTTGCGAGTGGGTATAACACATCGTAAAATATTAAGCATGTTTAAACATTGCGAGCCGACTGAAATCGATCGGCCAATCCTGTAAAATCACACTGCAAAGCATAACACACTGCTGGATGTGACTGAAAATATTGCTATTGATCGCATTGGGCAGTGTGTCCAGGGCTTTAGTTCCATAATGGTACAATATGTGTGAATATTGTCAACAGGAACCATATATTCTTGTACATGGAAAATGATTATGTGACATACACTGCCACTCTTTATATAGAAACACCAGAGAATAAGTCCTTATGGTAACTTTTTCTTATGTTTTATGTATTTTATAACCAGTATGAGATAAGACTTAAGTCAAGGGTTCTGCTGAAATGAGTTTACATTTCCAATGTTTTATTTATTTATTTATTTATTTATTTATTTATTTGTATGTATATTTTTTAATTCAATTTTATTGAATGTATATTTTTCTTTGGCTTTAGACAGAGGTTATTTGATGAAAAAACATCAATATTCTCATTGGTTTTGAAAACCAGTGTTTTAAAATGACATTATATTATAAACCTTAGACTTGGATTGCAGTGCTCATCCCACATTTCAGCACGCACTGCTACTGTAAAGTCCAGGACAGATTTGAACTGTTTTTAAAGTAATAATTATTGAAATGTCAACCTGATGTGCTGGATTAACATGGACGAAACATAGATTTAGAAGTGAAAAAAATAAATGAAGAAACAGAGTTCATACATTAAAAAGCACCTTCTGATAAAAATTTTAAAAAAATGTCGCCATGCAGATTCTCCTTCAAGGCAGAAATCCAGGGGTCGGCTGGGAATACGCTCTTCCAAAACCAGATGGTGATAAGAAGATGGTACCAAAGCACAACTACACTTGGGCTATAGTCCGATCAGAGTGCTCGGTGTCCTGCGGGGGAGGTAATGTCTTTGGACCAGTATTTTGAATAAATATATCATGGTATCTAGTATTGGCAAAGTTTTTATTGCACTCATTCATGTTGAAAATTATGAATATGCTGAAAGACTATGCATCATTAATGTTCATGCATACCAAAACACTGCACATATTAATAACAATGTCATTTTGCTAGGTTCAATTACATATTTAAGAATCTGGTTTGACCGGGCTGCTCAATAAATCATTTGAGGACATATTTGGACACAGAGACTACAGCACTACTGCATGGAACTTTCAGAGTGTTGCTTTAGAGATCTCCATCAGAATGCATAATTACAGGGTGATTTGTAAGTCATGCTGCCTTCTGAAGTCCTTAGAGCACCCATAGGGGGCGGAAGGGTTGAAGAAGCTAAACGCTATTGTTTGAAAATAATCACCTGTAATTAGTACTGTGTTAAATTTTACTGCAGGCCAGAGTGGAAAGGTTCCATTATTACCTGTAACAATGATCTGTGGCCTCTTCTCCTATGGTGGGCCTATAATTACAGAGATCTTCAAAACGTATGGGTTGCCTGAGGTCAGATGGAACATGAATAACAAAGCCAAACTAAGTAAACACTTTGCCTTGCAGGCCATAGACCTTTCAACAACCTTTGTGTGGCTGTCCACACCTGTGTTCATTTTAAAGCAACAGATACAAATGGCAAACAAGAATGGCTTTTTTTAGGGCCTTTGTTCAGAATGCTGACCCTTATGCACTGATGTCTATCTGTCACTCTCTACCTGGTCAACTGGGTATAATCTACTGAACTGTTGATTTTATACTTACTACAAATAATTACTAGGACCCGCAGTATGTGACTGGTCCTAAATGCACATCTTAAAAATATTGCTTTCTTTTACGTACAAAACGCAGAACTTTGGGGGACATATATATCAGATCTTTTCTCCAAAGGGCAACTTATACAATATTGTGAGACTTATCAGAAGATATTTAATTTAAGGGCATGCAAGTTTGCCTAAGAATTTTATTATTATAATTTGTAACCTCAAAAAGTTGTTAAAATGGTACATGTAAAGCCAGCAAAATTATATGATGCATAGAAATAGAAAATAAAACACAAAAATACTGTAAGAGTTGTAGGTTTACTGTTTGATTCACTAACACCTTTCTAGCTTTTGAGCTGGTGGTCTCCAAACCATTCTAAAGTTACTTGTAATCTCCCTGTGTGAATCATGCTCCATAGGCATGATGGAAGATATCAGGAACCATAAGGATAATCTCAGCATTGCAGATTGTGGGGACATGTTTGTTAAAACAGACTTACTAGCCAGCTCCACTGTCACTTAAAGACAGCATTTTTAAACAAGCACGTCTCGGTACTGTACCAGACCATACCCTCCATCCTCCACTATTTTAATTTTAAATATTGAAATAAGATTATTATAGCAGGATTTTAATGTGTACCAGGCTAGACATGATTGCAAACTAAAGAAATTGAAATGCGCCTGTTACGGCCCTTATAAAAGTTTACCATAGTAAAAGCATAGCAAAGCATAATAAAGCATAGTGAAAGCATGGTAAAGCAATGTAAAGAACAGTGAGGTGTGGTACAATGTATTATTTAACATGGTAAACCAGGGTAAATTATGGTTAATACATGATATTACCATGGAAAAAACATGGTAAAAGTGCAAAAAATACTGTGCAAAAATACCATGGTAAACTTCCATAAGGGGGGAATCAGATTCCAAATTATTAAGTCACTCCCGTCCCTGCAATAATATAGTTTTAATTTCAGTGTAGCCACAAAACAGCAGGATAAAATTCCTCTTTATTGCATCATCAGTGTGCTTCAGTGATCAATGGACATGGAGGAAGCATTCGTCATGAAGATTAAATAGTAGAATAGTTTTATTTTCATTTAATACTGTAACCGTCAGGTTTACTCAGTGCACTGAAGTGATGTCTATCCTCTGTGTCTTAGCAAGGTTTTAAACTGTTTTGAATGTGCCTTGGCTTGGCGGTCGACTTTCTTTGTGACCATTTTTCACAGAAAAGAAGGCAGGGTAGCACAAGTGGAAATAATACATATTTTTTCAGTCTTCACTTTGGAAATCTGGTACAAATGTGTCCATGGAAATAAAATAATTTTGTTTTATCTGAAGTTTACACCTCACAAAGAAGTTATAAAACATGTGTGGTGATTTATTTTATAATATCTCTAACAGTAGAGTTAAACAAAAATATCACAATGTGAGTGTGTGTTGCTGTTGTTTACAATTGTGAAGCCAGGCCTCTTACTTTATTAAAGTGGCTGTGCTTTAAGTAGGGTGTTGATTGAGTGTGTAATGGTTGTGCTGTTCGTCTAGTGCAGTAATTGAACCTTTACTGTAATTTACCACAAACTGTCCAAAACAAATTGTGTCATTGTGTAAAAAGTGTTATTTAAGCAATGCTACTTTATACAGAAGAAATTGTGATTACAAACCACTTTTGGTAAATAATGGGTGTGGGCTAAAAGCTTCCAATTTGTTTACAAGGCAAATGGCTAATTCTAAGGATCCTAGTTTACTTTAGGTACCTGCACTAAATCAACACTATTCAATGTCTTTACAGTAGGTGTATTTCATGTTAAATTCACTGAAGGCATGTATGTACAGCTGTTTTGGGGCAGATTGACAATGTTACCTCTGTCTCCTGTATCCTGTGTAAGCAAATTAATCAGTTGATTGATTGACATTATAAGATGGCCTTTCATTGATTATAAACAGATCAATAGTTTTAAGAGTATGTAACAGATTTTTATTATGATATGTTGGTAATAAATTCCTTTCTCTTATTCACTGCAGGCCAGATGACCACGAAAGCAGCTTGTTACCGTAACTTACGTATGCAAGTGAACATATCCTTCTGTAACCCCAAGCCTCAGCCTGTGACTGGACTGGTCTCCTGTAACACACAAGCTTGCCCTCCGAGGTATGAAACAAGCATCTTCAGCAGCATAATGGCATTTGGGTCTTTCCATCGCAACTGGGAAAAATCCAGACCAGTTGGTGCTGGCATCTCACAAATTCATGCTGAATGCTATTCACGAGAAACAGAAAAACCTCCAGTTTCAGTAAAAAGTTTATCACATTTCCTACTAGGAGTTAATTGCAGTTGTAATGTGGAAATGTCTAATTTGTGTCTCACCTTTGACCTCAAATTTCTCTTAGTAAGAGAACATGACATGGTTGCTCATGTCAAATTGCATATCCACCTTGTTTTCTGAAATGTTTCAATACACCATTATTGGAATACACCATTAGCCATATTTGTGTATAATTATGGTGTATCTCCGCATAATTTATTAGAATCAGCTATTGTCCAAGGAAGATAAATTAAACACTGAATTAACAGAACTATGAACAAATGTGAACATCATAAAAAAAAAGATGAAATTGTCCCCATATACATTCCTAGACTGTAAGTGTAAGACTTATTGTTACAGAACCCCCTGCAGTGTTTACAAGAAACATATTACTTGAACATTCGCCAGGAACATTGCAGTGTATCCATTTCATGCTTCCTCCTACAACAATACTGATGCTGTGATTGAAATGAGTGCCATATTGTGGGAACAGAAAACCAGCACTGTTACACGGAGGAGCGTGATCTGTATACACTGTGATCCTAAGAAGACTTGAGTGAATGTTGAGAAATATATTGCCTAGTTGATTTGTGACCAACGATGCGTGATTAAGAATATAATGCTGCGATATGGACAACACAGGACAAAGACAACGCAGTGCAAACTTTGCAGCCCAATGCCTGCAGCACAGGAAGTGAATTGATAGTGTGGTGGCAGGATCAGATTGTGTTTGCTGTTGGTAAATGAGGGTTAACACAGCTGACAGGTTTTTGTCTGTCTAGAGATCGGAACGTTAACATCATGTTTTAATTTACAAGTCATTACGATTCAGCACACCCTGGCAAAATGAGTCGTATTGGCATTTGGTGCTGTGTTCAGGTTTCTACAGTGATGTAAGCTGTGGCAGCCCCCCAGCTGTCCATGTCTAAAGGATGAGATCCTGTAAATTTATAAAACACTGTAGGTGTAGAATTACTCTCTGAATGTAGGGTCATCAGACTTACTAAATCCCCCTAGGCACCCAATGTCAGCAGGGTGTTGGAATTCAGTTCAGCTTCCACCCCCTAACCCCCAAAGCTGGCTTTTACTAAATCATCAATGCCTGTCCTGGACCTGCAGCTGGGAAAGTCATTTCGGAGGCACACTAAGGCTTCTTTGAGAACTCGCCGCTGTGAAGACTTGGTTCCATTGCATAGTCGACAGTGGCAATAAATTATAAAATATATTTTTAGCTTCATAAGTATTTGAGTTTTTGTTGTTTTAAATCTCACTTTTACATTTCCATCACTATTGTATTGTGTTTTCAATCATTCTAAATGTTTCTGGGTGACACTGCTCCAATAAGGTAAAAGATGGTAAAATACAGGTTAGTGACAGTTGACATTGGCATTAAGTGGTGTGTTTAAATTCTTCACTTACTTTTTTATAGTTTTATACCCAGGTCCAATTATCTGCTCGTTAAAGATAAAACTGAAAAAGGTACTGTTTGTGTTGATCTATTGGGGAAGAAACGACAGTAATTTGCTCTTCATCAGTGTTACTGGAATCTGACTGAGGAAAAGAATATGTTAGTTAGCCACAATGAAGACGATTCTTTGTGCATGTAAACTTCGCAATACTGTATGTACTTTTAAGATTAAAAGGTCCTGGGTTTTATCAGTGATCATAATTGACTTAGGGGCCCAGTTGAACTAACTTGTAGCTTGAAAGAAAAGCATGTTATGAAAATTGAAATGCATACAATAAACATGCTGTAGCACATTTGTGTAAATTTATATTTTTATTTGATTAACACATCAATGAATGAATAAAGAAAGCAGAAATGGACTTGCATGCACTTTGTTTATTGCATTTCTTTAAACCCTAAGCTAAAAGTTAATTAAATTGGGCCCTAAGACTGGACATCAACTTAAACTTGACAAAGAGGATATGATCTGATCACTCCCCCTACTATAAAAGAAGCCTAGCTTGCTATATAATTCTACTGAGACCTACAGTAAGCAGACATTTAATAGACAGGTGTAGTCCTGTTTCCAGTGATCTTATCTTTTAGTATTTTAATGTATGAGATCTACAATATACAGTACTGTGCAAAAGTTTTAGGCAGGTGTGAAAAAATGCTGTAAAGTAAGAATGCTTTCAAAAATAGACATGTTAATAGTTTATATTTATCAATTAACAAAATGCAAAGTGAGTGAACAGAAGAAAAATCTACATCAAATCAATATTTGGTGTGACCACCCTTGCCTTCAAAACAGCATCAATTCTTCTAGGTACACTTGCACACAGTTTTGAAGGAACTCGGCAGGTAGGTTGGCCCAAACATCTTGGAGAACTAACCACAGTTCTTCTGTGGATTTAGGCAGCCTCAGTTGCTTCTCTCTCTTCATGTAATCCCAGACAGACTTGATGATGTTGAGATCAGGGCTCTGTGGGGGCCATACCATCACTTCCAGGACTCCTTGTTCTTCTTTACGCTGAAGATAGTTCTTAATGACTTTCGCTGTATGTTTGGGGTCGTTGTCATGCTGCAGAATAAATTTGGGGCCAGTCAGATGCCTCCCTGATGGTATTGCATGATGGATAAGTATCTGCCTGTACTTCTCAGCATTGAGGAGACCATTAATTCTGACCAAATCCCCAACTCCATTTGCAGAAATGCAGCCCCAAACTTGCAAGGAACCTCCGCCATGCTTCACTGTTGCCTGCAGACACTCATTCGTGTACCGCTCTCCAGCCCTTTGGCGAACAAACTGCCTTCTGCTACAGCCAAATATTTCAAATTTTGACTCATCAGTCCAGAGCACCTGCTGCCCTTTTCTGCACCCCAGTTCCTGTGTTTTCATGCATAGTTGAGTCGCTTGGCCTTGTTTCCACGTCGGAGGTATGGCTTTTTGGCGCTAAGTCTTCCATGAAGGCCACTTCTGACCAGACTTCTCCGGACAGTAGATGGGTGTACCAGGGTCCCACTGTTTTCTGCCAATTCTGAGCTGATGGCACTGCTGGACATCTTCCGATTCGAAGGGAAGTAAGCATGATGTGCCTTTCATCTGCTGCAGTAAGTTTCCTTGGCCGACCACTGCATCTACGGTCCTCAACGTTGCCCGTTTCTTTGTGCTTCTTCAAAAGAGCTTGGACAGCACATCTGGAAACCCCTGTCTGCCTTGAAATTTCTGCCTGGGAGAGACCTTGCTGATGCAGTATAACTACCTTGTGTCTTGTTGCTGTGCTCAGTCTTGCCATGGTGTATCACTTTTGACAGTAAACTGTCTTCAGCAACCTCACCTTGTTAGCTGAGTTTGGCTGTTCCTCACCCAGTTTTATTCCTCCTACACAGCTGTTTCTGTTTCAGTTAATGATTGTGTTTCAACCTGCATATTGAATTGATGATCATTAGCACCTGTTTGGTATAATTGTTTAATCATACACCTGACTATATGCCTACAAAATCCCTGACTTTGTGCAAGTGTACCTAGAAGAATTGATGCTGTTTTGAAGGCAAAGGGTGGTCACACCAAATATGGATTTGATTTAGATTTTTCTTCCGTTCACTCACTTTGCATTTAGTTAATTGATAAATATAATCTATTAACATGTCTATTTTTGAAAGCATTCTTACTTTACAGCATTTTTTCACACCTGCCTAAAACTTTTGCACAGTACTGTATATTTTGTGCATTCCTTAGCAGTTGCCACATTACATGTAATTTGGACTATGAAGCACCAACACATCCTGTTGTAATTCCCTCTGAATTATATGGAGCACAATGAACAGGAAGTTCTTGGTGATCCCAAGGAGGTATATGATAGCCTCGGCTTCCATGCATACAGACCATGTGAGTCTTCTGTCACCCTCTTAGATTAGTTCAAGTGGCAGGACACACTGGCCAAAAGCCCATTTAAAACACCTGACACCTTTGCCTTCATGCCTTTTCCAAGGGAGCTGTTAATTTCTGTTCATATGTTCCTACTATAGAAAATAGTACACATGTACAGTACAGTGTAACAGAATCTAACGCAACACCTCTTTATAAGGAGACCTGTCTCAAGTGCCTTTTTAGAAAACACAATTTTAGTTGGCTCTCATTTTATTGTATATTTATTTTAAAGTACATGAAATTAAACACACTTTGCACAAATTGTGTGTATAGAAAGACAGATGGGGCCACTTTATTAGGCCAATGAGACTGTGTTAAAGGAATACTTTATACATTGAATTGGAGGTCGGCCGAAAACCCGGGTACCTGTGTGTTTTAAATTACCCGATCAGACCCAGGTCTCTTTTTACTACCCGGGTATCGATTTATTAATTTAACAATAACACACAGCATCACAGCATCAAGTACACCTCAATAATAATAATAACTGCAGTGACCTATTCTTCTCAGGAAATAAATCAGAAAGAAAACAACATAACATGCTGTTGGGTTTATGTCCGTGATAACTCTGTGATCCATCAATAATAATTAACTGTGTAACAGTAACAGTTATTGTGCAGGTATATTATTATTATTATTATTTATTTCTTAGCAGACGCCCTTATCCAGGGCGACTTACAATTGTAAGCAAATACATTTCAAGTGTTACAGTACAGGTAATACAATAAGAGCAAGTTTCTTACCAAAAAGATCAAATATGTAGCCTTTATTTAAAAATAAATAAACAAATAAAGTATTGTGACCAGTGTACGCCAGAAAACAGACTGAAAACATTTTCTTATAATGAAGTAGATTAACAAAGAAAGTATTCGCCCCAAAATGCGTAAGGTGCAAAGTACAACATTAAATGAGAATGCGAAACATTACTCACACACTTAGGAAATGTTTATCTATTTTGTTTTGGGTTAAATAAAAAAAATATTTGTGGAGCACATTAAGTAAGTGTGCTAGTGCTTCCTTCTTTGAGTGAAATATTTCCTTGGCAGAGTTTGCAAATTCCATTTTCTCTTACTTTGTTAAAGAAATTCCACACAATGCTCCTTGCTGGATGCCTGGGTGCAATGTTTTGAAACAACAACAACAGCGGAATATGGCCAATATATGTCGCAAAGAATCTCACAGCATGAAGCGCATTGTTGTTGTTGTTATTTCAGTGTTTCCAGTACTTAAAAAGACTAAAAAAGTCTACAGATCTGAAGGGACTAAATGTATGTCTACTGTATATTATTTAAATCATGCACTTAAAACATTAGTATATGTGTTGTTGTTTTTTTTTAAATCATTCCCTGAAAGACCTGGGTATCCGGTTCCGGATTTTCTACTTGTGCCAACCTCTATTTTATTTTATTTTATTTTATTTATTTATTTATAAATATAATTTATAAATTGTCACAGAAACCAGAGATGGAATTGTTTTCCTGTAACTCACTGAAGAGGCCCATCTTATTTTTTTTATAATACATGGATACCGTTGTGATGCTAATATTAAAGAAGACGAGGTTCAGCAGGTTAAACTTAGTGTTTCAGTACTGTACAGCCGTTCTATGTGGTCCGTTTCTCTGAGATACGAATGTACCAGCTTTACATTTTTTTTTTCTCTCATTTTTTTGATCATTAATGAACATTTCTGTACTGTGGGTGTTGTCGAGTGATTGAAAATGAGGCATTTTGTCTTTGAATTGAAAGTGATGGTCTCGGAGTCAAATAGGTCAAAGTTCAAGTATATTTTCCTCTGGAGGAATTTTCACTTTTTGACGTCACTACTGTGCTATTGTGCCTCTTTTTTTAGAATGGCTCAGGATGCAAATATAGCCTGTATATGTATATGTATATACTGTGTGTGTATATATATATATATATATATATATATATATATATATATATATATATATATATATATATATAGTATTTATGTTTAGTATCCCAAGGTATGTGTACTGTTTACGGTTTTAATAAAGTCATCAGCATACTGTCACTAGGTGTGTTCACTGGTAATTTTAGCTGCATTTGATGGACTCAAATGCAACACAAACTATTCTGCCCTTTTTATCCTGTGGTTGAAAAACAGCATTACATAATTCCCATACGCCTATATTTTTATGACCAAAATCATGTGTTTACCACCATTTACATTTTTTTGTTAAATAATTTTCAATACTATCACAGATAACTATTTTGTAAGACTAGATAGATAACAGCATATTCTTTGTATATCCTTTGGCAAGCAGAATGCATTTAAATCAATACCCAGGAATAGTTACAATACTTTTGGTGTCAAGTAACCACAGAGAAACAAACGTTTTCAGTTTTTCAGCCATGGTGCTGATTTTTATGATCTTTCCATAAAATGGTCAACCTTATTGGAGCTCTTAAAATGCACTCTGATTGAAATATTATTTTATGCCTCTTAGTGATGGCCAAAATAAGGCGGAATAGGGCTCTATTTTTTGTTTATGGGAGAAACTCAACATGTTTTTCCTAGTCTTTATCAAAGCATCGAATAAAAACTACATAACTAATTCAGATTTAATCCCCCCCCTTGGCCTTGGATTAAAAGCAGTTCAGAATACACTAGTCAAAACTGTGAGACCACAAGTCTGTTGACTTAATGTCTGCTTGGAAGGCTGTAAAGTAGCATGCAACCCCACTTCTTAATGAAATCTAAGCTGTGATGACATGTCTGCATAAGATGAGGTCTTTTTAGACCTGTCTATCAGTAGCAGTTAGGCATGCAGTTTGAATGTGTTCATACTTTTTTGTGTGTTTCCACTGTGTAGTTAAATTAGTTGTTGAAGCTTCATGTGTAATATGTATATATTTTGTAGTGTATGCATTTACAGTACAATACCATGGAACATACTACTAATACTACTACTACTAGGTAAATACACATGTAAAATGAAGCCCAAATGATTAACGGGATAAAGGAATGCATACATTTTTGGGTACTGCTTTAGCTGGCATCATTTCCATTCCTGAAATGCTTTTTTTGCAGTGTCTGCAAACATCAAGGATTGAAAAGTAATTACATCATAGTAACCAGGCACCACCCTGTATATAGATCCTGACATCATTCATCTGCCTGTTTGCATGATCAGAGAAAGATATTAAAACTCTGCCCAAACTGTCCAGACGGCATCAGTGCCACATGCTGCATGTGATGCATCGGGATGTGTTCCAGCATGCTCTGTAGTGTTGTTTGGCCGCAGTCCCACTCTTGTATGTTAAACCAGTATAAGGGTATAATGTGTCCTTCCTTCCTATCTTATTTATATTTATATTTATATATATATTTAATTAACATTTTCAGGTAAATCATGCAAATTATGTGATTGTTTTATATTCCATGCTTACAGTATGTTTTAGATGGTGCATGTACATCGGAAGTGTGGTAGCTTTGTGAAATTTGACAGTGAAAGAGTTAAGAGTTTTCCACTGAAACCATGGTTAAGTTTTCCTGCCTGTATGTTGACATCTGATCTTGGTGAATTATATGTGGAAAAGCATGCAAGGAGCTGTAATTTGTGACTCATATTGGTACTTAAATAAATGGGCAGACACAACAGAAAATAGTTAACATTTTATTTTTTATAGAAATTGCCTGTTCTTTTTAATTTTGTTTATTGTATTGTATACGCTTGCCAGATATTTTGCAGATAGAATATCAAGATTATTTTCAAGACGAATACCAGTATTATCTTATTCTGTTGGTTTTACAACTCAAAATGACCCTGGATTAAACAAGCTTTGTGTTCACAATATTCTTTAGCAATAAACAGTGTTAGAAGAGGTTGAAATACAAAACTTTAAGGAGTGTTTTTCCAAATTCTTTTTTTTAACCCATATTTGGATTAAGTTAGTTTGCAGTTCACTAATCATTTTTCAAATGTTTGAGAAGGTTAGAGGTTTATTCAAATTTTTCAAAGCATTGTTTAACCTAAAAAAAAAAACCTAAAAAATTATTATGAATTATCCCAACCACCTTTTCAAAACAATTGCGTAAGGTGAACAAACAGGTCAGTAAAATGCCTTTATTGAGCATATTTTAAGAAAAGTTTTTATTTTTTTTATTACATTTTTAAATATGCATGACACCTAAACATTTGCTTTAAGTGAAATGCCTGCCTACATACTGAAATTTCAAAATATATCTTTACAATATTGCAGATCACTTATCTGTACATTTTTAATTGTAATGTTTGGACTGTGCAATGTCACCATTAACCTTTAATTAATTAGACACACTGTGAATGATTTCAGCCGAGCTGCCCTGTATAAATAAAAAGTCATCTAATACCCACAATGTCTGCCAGCTCGGAGGTACTCAATTTCAGCCTTTCCTCATTTGGAACACCTTGGTAATGCAGCATATGCATTTATTTATTATTTTTAATGACATGTATTCCCTATGGAGCGTGACAGTTAAAAGTTAAATCTTACTAAAGACTAAAGTAGAGTATTTTGGGAATCCAGCGACTGGCTGAGAAAGCTCACTCTCCCTTTAATGTTCATTTTACAGTTTGCCCATTTTTCTTCCATTTCTTCCATTATGATAGGACTTCTAGCAGTCACATCTTCTGGGAGAGATAGGGCTGCCATCTGTAAAGATTGAGGTTAGGCCTGGAATTAGCATAACTGTTCCTTTAATTGAAGCAAAACATTTTATCATCCGTAACTAAAATGGTGGTATGATCAATAATTCTAAAAGAAACTTCTGTGGCAAATGTTTCGATGTAACCTGGTGTGGTTTTGTGCATCCTTTATCAGAGCTTCAACACAGTTTAAGGTGTGTACACCCGTGTGTGATTTGTTTTATAATTAACCATTTCTGAATCTCAGTCAACGTTCTTTAGACCTAAATGAAACCAATAACTTTATTTAAAGATATAAAATCCCCAAGATGGAAGAGCAACTGTAATATGCTTTTACTGTGAAGCTTGGATCAGATTCTACTGTATAAAAAGTCAGATAAATTAAGCAGTACAGGGGGAAGCTGAGACTAGGTGGTACATCTCTGGTGTCAGAATGCTCTGTATCTGCATGTGTCTGAAGTGTTTCACAATTCTTTGCAACCAATCTACTAAATAACTCTGAAGGTTAGGGATAGAAGTGCTGACAGTCGTGTTTTTAGTTGTCTGGGTGGGAGGAGGCGGGGGTGAGTTACAGCCCAAAGTTTCTTTATTTTCTCTGTTTTTGACACTGTGAGCCAGCCAGCTGTCATCAACCTGCTGACTGGTCTGGCCTCAAGCGCAAGGCCAGGAGTCAGCCTTCATGCCTGCAGCATGCCAACAAGCTATCTGAGAGCTTGGGGCCAGAAGTCTGCACAGGGCATTTGTCAGACAGCAAGGAAACGTGATCATTAGGTCAGGATCCCTTTAGCGTGGCTTTTACAAGGCTTCTAATCTACTGTAGTGATTCATTCCTAGCTAGATATTTCTGTCCAGGAGTAAAATGATGACCGTTAAAGGCAATTTGATTTAAGACCAATGCACTTTGCAAAGGCAAATCTATAACCATATAAAGTTATAGTATAATATTATTATTTATTTTTTTTGCACTCCAGGCTCTAGCAGCAATAAGTTGTTAGACTGAAGGATGACATTAACCTGATAACAAATTGGTGATTTGAACATACAAAATATTTGGAAACGACACCGAACTCTTTGAAACTTTGATATTGTTGCTTAGAACCAATTCTCTAAATGTATTTAATTGGACAAAGATATAACATACACTTCAAGAAAATTCAGTCACAACACCCTGCGGTCCTGTCATTTTCTATACATTGCTTTATTTTCTGCAGTTTCAGGATTTACACAGAAATATAGTTCCATAATGTTGGTGGTAGAAAACAGAAATAAAATAAAATTACAAAACGAATAAAGATCAGGTTTCAACTAAAGAGAAAGAACCAGTCAACTACCAGATGGCAATACCCTTTAATCAGGATTCTGTATGATAGGAAGGTATTGGCATCACTTCCTTATTTACAGACACGTTGCCAAGGGTAACCGTTCTAAACATTATCTTCAAAGCATCCTGTCGATAGGCCAAGTGTTTTCTTGTCTCTGTCTTTGGGGAATGTAAAACAAGAGCATGATTCAGATGAACTGTGTCATTTTGTGGTGCTATTTTTTTATACATTGATCGAAAATCAACCTTGGTAACCAACCTATCAAAAATCACATTGAAAGTCAGAGAATGTTTAGAACCCTCACCATGGTGACGACCCTGTTATGATGTAATACTTTCCTACTGTATTGCTTAAGTAAAGTGTGAAAATAAACCTCTGTTAATAAAGAATGTAGAAGTCCCATCAAACTGCATCTTAAGCCTATTGCTGCTGCTTACAGTAATAGGGAAATGGACAGGTTTTTAAAAAAAAAATGTTTAATTCTCAACAAAATTCCTTCTCGTAATGTGCACTAAAACATTACTAAGACAATAAATCTTAAATGTGGCCAAGTGTGTTTTTAAAAGTAAATCGCATTATTATTTTTTAAGATGAATAGTAAATGTATAGCACCCACCCTGGGTATAGATAATTTACTTGCATTGAAACAAATATCTTGCGTCAGGAATAGGAATCAGGGAACTGCATTCTGTGAACTTCTCCCGAGTTTACTGTAATATTGCTGAGATTAATGCACCATTTACTAGAGACTGATCTGCTACAGTAGCATTAAATAATCCTATTTAATGTAGTAATATGAAGATTAGTCTGTCATTGTACTGCTATTAAAACAAATATGCTTTTCTATTACAGGTAATATACTAGTCTAGTAGACAGTGATGATCGACAGACATGTGCTAAAGCTGAGGAAATTAATACAAATCTGAACCCATTGGAAATTGAGTAATTATAATAATATTCAATCCAATTTTCAACAACTATATATATAGCATGAATCACTAATGTGATGTAATATCTGTTGCTTTTCACTCTTCCGTGTTAAGCAGACAGTCTCAGGTGGTCAAAAAACACGAAACTGGTTTTCCCACGGCTGACATTACCAGTTGAGATTGAAAGTGTTTCTCAAACAATGACTCTTCTGTATAGAGTGATCTAAACTAATTTAAAGTAGGGATGTCGAAGTATCGGATCTCCTTCTGTCCTGATTTTTGTGAAAGGGGAAATATACTTTTTATAATATACTGTACTGTATTGGCATTTGTGATAAGCAGTCCTGTATTTTGTCCTAGTTTACAATTGCAAAATATATATACTGGTGTATATATTTTTTGTGTGTGTGTGTGCTGTTTCTGGACCCAGTGATGTGTTTAGTAAATGTGTGTTTCTTTTTTAAATTTTTATTGGAAAATAATATCTTCATACAGAACTTCAAACACTCAATCACAATTAGGTTTATGGTGGGATATCAGTAAAATATGTATTTGTTTGTGTGTATGGGTGAAGGGGGGGTTGTTTTGAAAAATGGCTTGTTGAATTTTTTTTATTATTTATTTATTTATTTATTTATTTATTTTACAGATATTGTATTCAGAGAACAATGTCTTGGCGATAAAGTTAACGTATGTATTTTTGTGCAGCTGGAGTGTTGGAGACTGGGGCGAGTGCAGTCACAGCTGTGGAATCGGTGAACAGATCCGGCAAGTCCTCTGCACACAGAAGGTGAATTACAAGATGGAAACGGTGACTGACACAAAGTGCACACAGCCAGTCCCATTGCGGAGACAGACCTGTAACCCCCACAGCTGCCCCCCTGCCTGGAGTGCAGGGCCCTGGTCTGAGGTAAGAACCCTGATGAGACCCTGAAAGATCCAACAATCATACAGTTATTTAATCAAATGTTAAGGGGAGGGAGGGAGGGAGGGGGTTGATACAAATATTACATTTTCCCCCACGTGTACTTTTATTGAAAGGACCACTCTACAATAGTCAAAACAACAGGCTTCTGAGTCAACAGAAACTATTTAGTGTTAACATAGTACAGCTGGTTTTGATTCTTATAATCACTAAAACTGTACAATCTACTTGTGCTGAAGCCATTTTGATAAGACAATGACATTCCTTTGCACAAGTGGGGGGTTTGTTTCCCAAAACTTTATCCTTTACAATACAATTTAATTAAAATGCCAATTATGATAATAAAATTAAAAAGTCTGCATTTTCTAAGAGTCCATCAGTTTATGTTTTCCTCACATTCTTAAGATATTTCCTCATTGGCGATTGCTACATTTAAAAAAGGCTCCCTTTTAGATTTAGTAGTGCTGTGTCTGTGAATGGAGCACTCATACAGATTGTGAGCCCTGCAGGTGGCTGTGGAACTGCTTTGCTGAGTGGTCACTAGTTTGCATCCACTCTGCCTGGGACACTACCAACACTCAAGCTTTATTTTAAGAGGCACTTATAACATGTTTTTGTTCACCAAATTAATTCTGTATAATGTACATTTGTTAAGTGTTGCTGTTTAGCCAATACCTAAAAGTATCGTCAACAGTTTGTGCATATTTTATGGTTGGATTGTTTTCATAAAAATAGTGTTGTAATTATTTTACTAATTCTTATTTCAATCACGTTTGTACAGTACTGTATACTATAATTGATTCAGTTCTTTCAACTGTTTTCATAAGGACATTTAACTAAACATAAACTTGTAAATTCTGTAATACTGTAACCCTTAATTGAACTGATAATTTGCTTAATTAGACTTTTTTACTCGTTTGCAGCTCTTAAACAGTTGCAGAGTTCAAGTTACTTATAACATGTTATAGCTGATGTGAAATTTGCAACTGTTTAAGAGCTGAAAACAAGTAAAATGGTCTAATTAAGCAAATTATCAGTTCAATTTAGGGTTTAATGAAGTAATTGAGAACTCAGTTGGAATGAAAACTAGCAGACACAGTGGGTCCCCAGGACCAGGACTGGGAAACCCTGTCTTAGGGGAAATAGTTAAAGGTTTGGGGCAATGCGATTTACATACTTGTATTAACTATTAAAATTACAACACCCACATATATGTACTGGTTCATTACAGCTGTCATTTCTATATGAAGAACACATTGCCCCAAGATAATTTCATATTTTCCAAGACGTTCTTTACATAGAAATACCAACCATAATTAACTAATGGTCACAGATGGCTTTGTGTGGCGTGTGGGTGGTGACGTCAGGTTCAGGAAGCAGCAGTCAAAACAAAAGGTACGGGCTGAAACGACTGCAGCTGTATATTTATTAAATAATAAAGCAAAAGATTTAAACAAAACAAAAAGAAAAGGGCAATCTGGCCAAAGTAAAAATAACACAAACAATTATAAATCTAGGATAAAAACGAGTACCTTGTTCGCTGGTTTGGTAGCATTTGCTCTTTACTATCCTTCTCCATACAACTCTCTAATACTCTCTCCCTTTGTCTGAGCCTGGAATGGGTCTTTTATACTGTGGCTGGAGGCTTAATTACCCATTAGACAATTACCTTATTAAGGCTCCAGCCACATTCCCACAGGCTGTTCTGGGGTGAGGATTTAAACCCATTCCCACCAGCTACACTTTACGAGAGCGGCTTTTCGCCAGTCTCAAACAATAAACAGTAATGTTGGATGGCTTATGTCTGTCCGCACACAAATACAATACATAGTAATAATGCAAATAACAATACAACACACATAATAATAATACATGAATAATAAATGGGGTGGGCACCTTGCCACACTGCCAGGTGTGGATGAGGGCAGGTGTGTAAAACACATTGCCCCAAAACATTCTTTATTTTTTCCAAGATATATGTCAGCACACATATAAAAGAAATTGAAATTACCTTGGGGCAATACGTTCTTCATATAGGAATGACACCTTTTAATGACACACTATTGACACCTTTGGTGACGTCATTATAATACTTAATAGATATTGTAACATTTCACAGGGCAGCCAGAAAACAGGAGAGACAGGCACACTTGTTCCTAGTTCCAAAAGCTTTTATTTAGCGGTTTCTCCCCTCGCACACTCAAGAGTCCACAGCTCTCTGTCAGCTTCTCCGGAACCATGACAACAAGAACACAACAACAACAACAACAACAACAGGGCGTCGAAGCACCTCTTATAACCCCAGCCTCGCCCCTTTATTCAAAACTTACACATCCGCACACTTTGGGCCAATGGGAACACACTGAACACGTGAACACACAGTGACTTACAAACGGGACCAATCACAGGGGAGACACAGACAACGGATTACATGACTGATACAACGGGACAGGGCCAATCACAGGGGAGACACAGAACATGCTCCCGCGCTCAGGCTAGGGTCACGCTGCAACAGAGGCAAAGTTAAACAATAGCAGGAAATACAGAGGGAAGGGAACACAATTACAAACAACGGGAACGACATAAGACACACACAGCACGTAAACACACATACACAGCCGAATTACGGTACAAGCCCAAATGCACAGATTGTTACAATATAAGTAATTTGCATTGCTCCAAACGTGTATATATTTTTTTGGAGAGATATTTGTCTATGCTGTATAAAAATTATCAATTATGGTGGAGCCAGACGCTTTTTTGTTACCGAAAGGGAAATTTATTGATCATGTAAAACATGCTTAGTCCAAACTTTAGCTGTTTTTTCAGACAGATATGATTATATAATATACAGTGCCTTGCAAAAGTATTCAGACCCCTGACCAATTCTCTCATATTACTGAATTACAAATGGTACATTGAAATTTCAGTCTGTTTGATATTTTAATTTAAAACACTGAAACTCAAAATCAATTATTGAAGGTGACATTGGTTTTATGTTGGGAAATATTTTTAAGAAAAATAAAAAACTGAAATATCTTGCTTGCATATGTAGCTGTGCTGTCAACAAGAGTTCGAGCTCGCCTGCTCCACCTTTTCCACAGACCCAGCTCATTATGTAGAACAGTGAAATTTCGTTTTTCTCGCATGGCCCTAGGGCTCTTCCGTAGCTAGCATGCATGTGAAGTGAAAGGAGGCGTTCCGAAGAGACTCGAAGGGCGGGGGGATGCAGAAATTCCTGGGGATACAGGATATTGCACTGGGTGGGGGGTGGTGCTAAGATCGCTAAAACAATTTATGTGACTAGGTGAAGAAAAACTAATCATATGTATTATATATAAACCTGTGTCAGTGTTTAACACATATATATCTGGGACATGTTTAATCATGATTACAAATAGTCTGTGTTACTTTTTTGTGCTCTATAATAGAATATAAAGGCTTTCTTGCTATAAATATATTCTCAAAAAGGAAGGAAATTCTTTGTAAAAACTTCATAATGCATCATTTGGGGTTGATATTAAAATGACAAAGGTAGGGAAATGTGATATTAGGGTTTTTAACCCTAACGATGCATTCCCTCCCACCCCCTTACAAGCAGTAGAAGGGGCAAGGCAACACAAGCAACCACAGACAGCCATCATCAGTTAAGACGAACAACATGCAACTCTCTGCAGATGATGCATTAACTAAGTATTTTGCAAAGTGTATGTATGTGTGCGTGTCTATATATATAGTGGACCACTCTAGGTAAAGTACCTTGCTCAAGGGTACAGCAGCAGTGTCCCTCAGCTGGGATTGAACCCACGACCCTCCGGTCAAGAGTCCAGAGCCCTAACCACTACTCCACACTGCTGCCCCATATATATATATATATATATATATATATATATATATATATATATATATATATATATATATATATATATATATATATATATATATATATATATATATATATATATATATATATATATATATATATATATATATATATATATATATATAGCAACCAATTTGTGTAGCAACTGTTTTCAACAGCTTTTTTACTCCATGCACCACTTTGGGCATCAGATCTAATGTTTTTAAACTCCAGTCACAGCTGCTCTTAATTTCAAGTCATAGTTACTATATACAGTATTGGAGCCAGATTAATTATCTATATTGTTCCTTTGTTTGGTGTGTGTTCCACAGGTGTGATATCAGTATTATTAAATACCTATTGACCAACACATATTGAGCTGACAAATCATTTTCCAAGATCAGTTGAATTTTAATAATTTTCAGTTGTCTAGAAAATGTCAGTGTTTTGCCAGACACCATACACTGGCATGAATTTGAAGAGCAGTTGCATCCAGATTAAGTAATACTTTTTTGCATTT
Organism: Acipenser oxyrinchus oxyrinchus; assembly: GCA_030684275.1. Taxonomy (NCBI): domain Eukaryota; kingdom Metazoa; phylum Chordata; class Actinopteri; order Acipenseriformes; family Acipenseridae; genus Acipenser; species Acipenser oxyrinchus. Next base: position 30,443,332 of record CM060249.1, on the reverse strand, counting down.
TAATTTAATTTGGTTTTATCTATATTCATAATTCATGATTTTGAAATACTATATATGATTTCATGACTTGCATTAAATGTACATTTTTATTCTTCAATGACTCATATACAATTAAGCCTAACCTATCTGTTCATATGCTCCCATATTTTGCATTGATTTGTGCAGTGCTCTCGTAAATGTGGTAAGGGACTGAAAAAGAGGACAGTGGTCTGCAAGAGTACGAACCCCATTCCGAGAGCTCAGATACTTCCAGACAGCTCCTGCTTAGCTGAGCCAAAACCCAAGCCCCAGGAGTCCTGCATGGTGAAACGCTGCCAGAAGAATCGCATACTACAGTGGTTTGTTTCTATATGGACAGGGGTAAGCTCTTTTTCTACTATATTTGTGCTCTTTCCAATCCCAAAATTAAGACAGATTGCAGAAGATAAATAAGATGTCTCATGCGCTCTTTACAGTTGCCAAAGTGTTTCTGTTATTGCTGAAGCGATGTCAAGATGTAGGCAACACGTGTCTTAAATTAAATCTGAAATCACATTATTAACATTAATTAAGCATCGCCTAACCACATGCAGAAACAGACAAGTTACTGTAAGTCAGAAAATAGTGTAAGACTACCTTAAATGCTCAAGTAATTTAAAATGAGGGTCAAGGAATTAAAGTCATCAAGTAAAGACTGGGATTTACTCTTGTAATTGAAACTTGCCTAAAGGCCCAATATAATTAGGCACTTGGCTGACAAATGGGCCCTAAGGAAATCCTGCCTCTCTTTGATTGTTATAACTTTTTTAAGAATGATGTGTTTCTTTTGCAAATGTATCCTCAATTGTGCATTGTGCATACCACTAAGTGGCAGTTCAATGAACTGTCTGGGGGCATGTTATTAATGCATTTCAATGCTTTTACTCCAGTCTTCAATTGTGGGGTAAACCATTTTAAAAATGTGTCCCTTGGTAATTTTTAAAGTGTCTTCATTATGTAAAAGAAAACTAGAATAAAAATGTAGGTTGTCATATGCATCACATTCCTTAGTTTGACTGATGTATGTGTTTGGGATTCATTTTTTAATACAATTTATTACCAGCTAATGCATTGGAGATGCTTTTGTGCATCTCGGTCATTTGTTTCCATGATAGATTATCTTTTTTCATTTCATTGAAGGCTAGGGATTCCTTGAGGTGTCTTATTCATTTACTTAACAGCTAGATTAAATACCAGGAATGCCTTTGCCAGATCCATCATTTCAGTATAAATTAAAAGTTCATGTACCTTATGCAGTGCCACTAATGTAATTAACTACTAGGAAAGGCACTGAAGACTCCCAAATCCATCTGCTGTATTTAAATAAGGGCTACATTCTACATTACTGATGCTTTGTAAATCCCATTCCTTTCATTGTATGATGGAATCTGTGTGCATACTGGAATTTTAAATATTTGCTAGGGTTGATTAATTAAAGATGTATTTAAACATTTAATTTTAATCATTTTGATAATGCATTTGGGGGTTCCTTCTGCAGTTTTTTTATTTTTTATTTATTAGGGACTTTATGGATAGCCTTCATTTAAGACAGGGGTGTCAAACTCCAGTCCTCAAGGGCCACAGGGTCTTTAATTGATCTAATTGATCTAATTGATCTAATTATTTGTTCAATTTGACATTTCATATTTTTCAAAGTCTTTTACAGTTGATGGTTTTAATAACGCACTTGACTGGGGCTCCCGAGTGGCGCATCCAGTAAAGGCGCTCCATGTGGAGTGCAGGATGCGCTCTATAGTCTGGACGTCGCGAGTTCGAGTTCAGGCTATTCCTTTGCCAACCGAGGATGGGAGCTTCCAGGGCGCCGCCGGGGAGGGAGGGTTAGGTCGGCCAGGGTGTCCTCGGCTCACCGCACACCAGCGACCCCTGTAGTCTGGCCGGGCGCTTGCGGGCTTGCCTGTAAGCTGCCCAGGGCTGCATTGTCCTCCGACGCTGTAGCTCTTGGGTGGCTGCATGGTGAGTCTGCAGTATGAAAAAAAGCGGTCTGTTGACGCACACGCTTGGAGGACAGCGTGTGTTCGCCTCGCCTCCCGAGTCAGCGCAGGGGTGGTAGCAGTGAGCTAAGCCTAAAAAAATAATTGGCAATTCCAAATTGGGAGAAAATAATAAAAAATAATTGGCAATGACTAAATTTATAAAAAAAAAAAAAAAAAAAAAATGCACTTGATTCAAGGTACACTACCTATGAAACAGTTTGAGGCCTGAAGAGAAGTGTTAAATGTGTCCAGTTAATAAAATAATTAGATCAATTAAGTAACTGAGAGCTCGGGTGGAACGAAATCCAGAAGACACTGCGGCCCTCAAAGAACTGAGTTTGACACCCCTGATTTAAGAGATGTTTTGGTTGGTGTCTTGAAAATCTTAATGAAGTTAAATTAAAGGAGTGATTAAACAAGGGTTTAAAGTTAAATTTATTATTTAATTAAAGTTGGGGAGGAAAAATTAGCTTCCAGAAGTGTTCTTTATGTATCTATTACTATTATCAAACGGAATCGGGTACTCCAAGAGTGGCTCTTCTGGTCCATTCTAAAGTTATAACTAGCCCCTTAATTATGTAGTTTACCTTCCTTAGGATCAATTTAATAATTTAGAAGCGGTAAAGATCAAAGTCTAGGTCCTGCATTCTAGGTCCTGGAGTGCCATTTCATACAGGTTTAATGAAAATGATGTATTCATTTTATTAATGGTTTATAAGGTATAATTAAATGAATAAACAATGTCCTAATTGGTTCAATTTAAAACCTGGACTTGAAGTGCCAACATTGCCTACCCCTGCTTTATGCTATAATATTCATGACAATGGTGGTACAAGCTATGTTTTTGCATGCATGTCTCTCAACATCAATATATTAGTAAGTTTACTAAACTCAGGTGATGTCATTTACTGTTCCTTGACTAGCTTTGAATGGTTTTGTTTTGTGTGTGTTTTGTTTTTTCTTTTCTGCTGCCATTTTGGTCTCTGCTCCCTCTACTCTTCTCCACTAGCAGGGACTTGTTCTTGTCTCAAGCTCAGATACTGGACCAAAGCCATTCCGTAGATCGCCATCTATTTCCAATAACTAGGTCTTGTTAAATTGTACTTATTTTTTTTTTTTCTTCCTAGTGTTCTGTAACATGTGGCAAAGGAATACAGAAGAGGCTGTTAAATTGTGCAGAGAAGGATGTTGCAGGGAAATACAAACAGCTGGCTCCCAAGAGGTGCCACCATGTGCAGAAGCCTGTTGTACAGCTGGAGAGGGAATGCACCCTGGCTGCCTGTCCCAGGCTAGTCACTCACACTGTCACCAGCAGTGCCCGGGCCGGCTGGTACTCCTCCCCCTGGTCTCAGGTAGGGCACTCATTCAAAAAGGGATGACCCCAACTCCCATTCCTCATGGTTTTCAAAACTCTCTATCTTATTGTAAACCTGAACCTATATATATATATATATATATATATATATATATATATATATATATATAATGAGAAGTTGCAGAACACCAGCTTGTATTTTACAGCCCTGATTACACTGATATCAGTGGCTGCTATAATAATAATAATATTATTATTATTATTATTATTATTATTATTATTATTATTATTATTATTCCTCTTAAATGTACTGTTGTACTTAAAATAGGACTGGACATCTTGAAAACCTTCAGCTATAAAAATGTGTTCATCTTTCATCATCTTTCATCTTGTTTAAATGTAATTAGATATCTTCATTTTAAATAAATACACTATTTTAATGGTGATACTAGGTGAGTTTAACATTATTTAATGTATTTTCCACAGTGCACAGTGACCTGTGGAGGTGGAGTTCAGGCACGTTCAGTGCAGTGCTTAGCACACGGAAGGCCCTCCTCAGGTTGCCTCCTTCATCAAAAGCCAGTTATGTCTCAGGCCTGTAACACTAACTTCTGCCCTGAACCTGAAAAGAAAGGTATGTACCCACACTTGGCGTTAGGGAGATGTTTAATCTCCATGCCCATTCAATTCTTTGTGTCATTGGTACTTTACTGCTGACTGTATTGGAAACCAAATCAGTGTACCTTGATATGAATTCCCTTTGGAGGTTGACAAATAATTTCCATATTTTGTCTTTCCTTGCTAGATGTGCCGTGCAAGGATTATTTTAACTGGTGTTACCTGGTCCCCCAGCATGGAGTTTGCAACCACAAGTTCTATGGCAAGCAATGCTGCAAATCCTGCTCTCAGTCAAATCTGTAAGCCTCAAAGAAACATCCTATCATTTTCGACCATGAAGACAGATTTTCCATTGAAGCTACTGCACATTGCACTGAACTGAAATTTTAATTAGACTAGAATACAAATAAGTGCCTTATTTAAACTTTATCGCTCCAACTTTGGTGGTCTTAATGTTGGAATTGCCCATAATGGTCTTAAAGAAGTTCTTGCCTGAGGCTTGGAAGATCGAAAATGACCTTTTTGTTTCTCATTGAAAAACCTAATATGACGACTTGCACATTGGAAGGATAAAAAAATACTATCAGACAATGGCTTTTAATGAAATTGGAAGGCATAATAGACATCTTTCTCAATGGAAATCTTACTCATAACCGCACACACGCATCTGTGGGCTTCTGTTCTCAAGAAAGCAGCAGGAGAATATTTCTCTCTTAGGAACATACATTAAGTATTAACATATTAATTATATTCTTAAGTATTGTGTTTGGGAATTTTAACATTTAATGGCATTTCTTGGAAGGAGAAGTGTGGAAGTCACTGATCATTAAGTGCACATCTATGTGAAGGGAACAGTAGACAGATTTTCAGACAATGAGGAATTTTATGGGGCCTACAAATAAAAACAAAAAGGGGATAGGATTAAACATGTTGTTTTTTTTTTTTTTTACTTCATTTACCACTGAAACAAACCTGCTACACTACCCAGTAGAGATTACTGTACCCCACAGGCTGTTGTGGAGAACTTCCTAGAGCAGTTGGTGGATACTATGGTGCTACTCTGTTTAATGTATCAGAGAAAACAAAACTCTGGGCTCTTGAGCTCTGATATTTCTGTTACAGAATATTCATGTTTGCAGACATGTACAGCTGAAAAAAAATGTTTACTAGATGTGCATTTTATTTATATGTAAGATAAAAAAAAAAAAGTCCAGATTTTTTTAATTTAAAAAAAAAAAAGATTTTAAAGCAAACTGTTTAATTTTATTTGCAGTTATAAAGTGCTATTGCATTCTTGGCAGCAAAGTCTGTGATCTATGTGCTTGAGATGAAATGGTGGTTTGCTTTATCAAGGCTTCTTTGTGCTCTGGTTGCTTAAAGCAAACTTATTCATTCAGCTAAGTTCATGCTATATAAGGTTCATACTTAGAAGTATTCATCCCTACCTAATCAGTACACAGCTAAGCTACTGAAACCTTAGAAGAAAACTTAAAAGCTGCACATTGTCACACTACATTTCTGTCCAGTTTCACAGGTAATGTAGTGCTTTTAAAGTTTTTATTATGCAGCTGTACTGTAAACATTTCACAAATATTTATGTTTTCTGAAAATGTATAATACATTTGTATTGAAACTATGCAGTGTGTTTTATTATTATTATTGAATTTTGGTGTAAATCAGGCACATTGTGTTGAACATATAGTGGATGGCTATAAAGTCACCTGGCCATTTTGCCACTGCAGAGCAATGAAAATTGGTAGGTGGAGCACCAAATGAAGGGCAACAAGATTCTAGACCCTTCAGAGAGGGCACAAAAGCCAATGCCTGTAACTGCTGTTGCATTAATCACATGTTATAGCTATCCTTCATATTGAGAATGTCTGTCATATTGAAAGATTTTTAAAAAATTCGCAGGTTCTTGATTTCTTTCATACAACTCTTGTTAGTCGTCAAAACCCAAAACAGACACCTCCTAATCCCAGTGTAATACATTCAGGGCCTCTCCAATTTAATATTTGTTTTCATCATTATAAAGTCTTCCAGCCTTTCCTTCCTTTTTAATAAGGTTTTTACAAAAAAAGAATGCACTGCCATAAAGAATTTTGGTCTCAATGGAGGCCCTGTTGTGGCAAACCTGAATTGTCTCATCACTTACTATGGTTTGTAACTTTGCCACTTTTGTAACATTGACAGAATAATTCATCCATGATTCTCTGAGGTTCTTATCAATGCCTTTGTTTTCTGTATGGGCTGGACAATTGCAATTGCTTGCTTGCAGGGGCAAGTATCTTTAGATGAGTCTTGAATGTTCTGGTCATCTTTACCTGGATTTCAGTGAAGTGCGCAATTCATTTTCTCACTTTAATGTCAAGTGGGGTCTTGTTCTTTGCTACTCCTGTGAATCCAGGACTATGTATAGCTATGGCAAAAAATGTTGCATATAGAATGAACACATTTTGCTTCATAAAGTTGAATGAAACCTGCTGAATACTGTTACATTAACATTGAATTACATACCGCTTTGTAGTTTTCCATATACTTAAACTGACAAACATGAAATACGTACTACTATTATGGATTCTGGTAGACTTATTTTCAATATTATTTTATAGTTTTGTTGGTTTACATGATGTCAAATAAAATATCTAAATTAGGTTCATGTAGTTTTTTTTTAGTTTTTTTTTATTTGTCTCAATCCTAAAATTCTAGATTATGAAAAACTGTTGGCATAGCTGTAGACTCAAGCAGGAACATACCCTTAGGTCATCAGGTGCAGATTTGCATGTTGTGTCCACGGTGAAACCTTTGTTAATAAGGTAGCTTTCACCTTTTTTAGCCCCAACCTTTTGAACTCCTTGCCAGGATAAATATGATTGCACTATATTGATTGCTGAAAAAGTGCTGTTTTATATAATGAATTGCATTTTGCTGGACTGTCATTATTGCAGGTCATACTTCCTAAGTATTGAGTTTGTGCAGTGCTGGGTAAATCTGCAATATATTTATAATGAAAAAAAAGACACAATATTGCAAATGTTTGTTTAGTTTTAAAACCAGCAGGCTTCTTGCCCAAGCAAAAAACTCACCAAAATACCTGCAGGCTCTTATGTACCTTTTTTTTTTTTGCAAATTAATGACAGTGCACGTTTTAAATACAATGTGTGCTGTGTGTTTAATTCCTTGTAGCACGTACCGTATGTTTAAATGTTTCTAGTTAATATGCTATAGACTGACCCTCATATAGATGTGACGTTACATTTCTGCAGAATAAGAATGCCTTTAATGTACAATGATTTATTTAAATTGACACTTGCTGACAGAATGAAGAATCATATTCTGTCACCCCTGTGGGACATCTCCAAAAGTCCCAATCTCAGTTGTCTTTTCCCAGAGCCACAGCCTTGGAAACAGGTTTGCCTTCATTAGATAAGCGGTAGCCATGTCTGCCCACCACTGCACATTGCATGGGGACTGGATACTACTGGATAGAGTTAAATATGGAGACGAAAATGTTTGATTCTGTTTGACTTAACTTTAATATATAATGTGTTTCTCATGTTTTTATAAAACAAAAATAGCATGCCATATACATTTTACAAACCAAAAACATAAATTGTATTGAATATTCATGAAGTACTAGCACAACTTAACTTGACAGCTGTTGGTAACTTACTATTATGATTTGCCAGAAAATAAATGAAAGCTCTTGAGTCTAATACTCTTGTTTTTTTCACTGCTAAGTGACAGCCAGGCTTCATTCTAAAGCTAACCTCATCACATCATAATGAAAAGCTTTTATGGTAAGAGCCCAATTAGCTATGTTTTAAGGCTTCAGTCAATTTAAGGAGCGCTTTGAGGACTGTCTTCCTGAACTTGTTGCCTCAGATCCAGACTGCTAGGCTGTGTTTCCACACTGTTGCTCGGATCCAGACTGCTAGGCTGTGTTTCCACACTGTTGCCCAGTACGTGCTCAAGCATGTTCTTGCTAGACACCGTTATCATTGAGCCCAGAATTTAAAGTTTCCATCTGAACGAAAATGAACAGCTTTATTTAAGTAGAAACCAGTGTTCAAAAGAGGAAATTTATATGTGACATCCATTAGTCAGGTGTTTAATATATTTGCCTCCAGACCATTTTGAGCTCATTGTCTGAAACCACAATTAACATGAGAGCAGAGAAACTGCAGTCTTATGACGTGTGGGAAGGCTCTATGTTAGAAAACAACGTCAAACGCCAAAAAAAAAAATAATAATAATAATGTGGAGTAGGATTAAATAAATATAATTAAACCTGTATGCAAGATAATAATGTATTTCAGAAGCATACTTTGACAGTAATCCTACTAAATGATATTGCTTGGGTCTCATCTACTGCTGTCAGTGCAATTTTGAACTTTATTATTAAAACAACTCGGTTTACAGTTCTTTTATTGTTATGTGTTTTAAACATTTAGTGGTTTCACCAATATTTAATGCTTTTTCCTTGCCTGTAGTCCTATTGATAATTTGATAGTTAAAATACATCATATGCATTGTTTATAGATTGAAAATCATTACGTATATCATTTTTATATACTGTACTGGATTAACTGAATATTAAGCAACATGTCAGTAGTTTGCAAATGGCCTGTAATCCATGATAATCTGCTTCAGACCACGTCACAACACAAGGGAAATAACATCCCTAGCTACAAACAAGAAAAAATAACAACCTTTTAGAGGCCTACGCTGAGATTTGGCTGAGTGATTGATTATGAGTGCTTCCTCCCTCCTTCGAACCCTCTCCCAAGTGTTATTTAAATCTCAGGTAAACTCACCTTGCTGTTCCAGTGGCAACCCAATCCACCTCCACTATATTGCTGGCAGTTGTCTTAATGGGGGCAGGTTGTGTGGCTTCATCAAGGTCCATCCTGCTCACCTGACCTCAGCAGACCAGTTCCTCTTTCAGAGGACAGTGGCTTCCTTCTCCCCTTGAGAAGTGGTACTAGCGGCCAAAAAAAATCACTAACATCACCCATACTAAAAACAATCAATAGTCATGGTCCCAACATTGAATCCATCAGTGGGAAAAATACAAAACCTAAAATACATCAAAAATTCAAATAGTATACAATGAGAGTCACTACGAGACTGAACCCTGAGGTTTAAAGGACCTGGTTAAGATCTAGGCTGGTAATTTAACTTTCTGGGGATCACCACAATTTAATGGGAGTACAACAATTAACACTTCTGGACTGCCAGTGATTCCCTGAGAGTCATTCAAATAACAAACCAGCTTATCTTAAAGGAAAAAAGAAAACCTTGTGTGGGAAAGCTGGTAAGATGTCTGGAAAGTTAAGGGAAAAGCAGACACATTTAATCTTGACAACTTGACCGAGACACAGTGGTGGTAAGGGCTGATTTATGACTGGTCAGTAAAGGTTGTGAAGGTCATATTTGCATGAATGTTTATTTGTTCCCATGAAGCTGGATGACTCACTTACCACAGATGAGTCCTCATTGAAATAGGGCTGATATGAGCAGTTTCTTGCTGAAAGAATGTTGGAGAGGATTCAGCTCTCCCCAAGCCAGTAAACACTCAAGATGGTACTGTCATCAGCTACTTTTTTTCTGAGAACTAAGTGACAGTTTTCTCAGCATATGTTAAGCATCACCATTAATCCTTTTCTCCAGCCTATTCTCCAGAGTTCCTAATATGCTTTGTGCTGTCTTTAATACTGGCATCTGTTCCGATTAACTTTATTCTTTGCACCAGACTTTCCTACTTTTTATTTGTAATTGAAATCAGAATGTAGTTTTAATTTTACTGTAATTATTCATACTGTATATGTTAGTGTGCCTGTTCTTTGTAATATTTTCCTAATTCTGCTTTGTTCTAGGCTAAATAGAATCAGTTCTTCCAGTCTTCATAGCTCTCTTCATTCGACTGTCTCCAGGGCCTCAATGTCCCTTTTGTATTGTGCTGACCAGAATTGGACACAGTACTCCAGTGCATTATACTACCTCATCATAACCTACTTTTATGTGTACTCTACAACATTAGCTCTATACCCAAGCATTCTGTTTGCCTTTTTAATTGCTTCCCCAAACTGTCTGGTTGCTGACAGCAATGAGTCTATTACAACTCCGAGGTCATTTGGTATTTGGATCCTATATTTTTGTGACTGGCGTGTAACGCTTTACATTTGTTGACATTAAAATTAATTTGCCACGTTTCTGCCCAGCTTCATATGCATTCTAAAATTTTCAGGATTTCCTGGGTCGCAGTATTTATGGACAAGCAGGTTTCAAGGGAATGCAATGCAGGCTAAACAGACACCAAGACATAGGCACCAACTTTTGTTTCTGGGTGCTTTGAAATGTCAGGAGGGTGTGGGGATGGGGCTGGTTTGGGTTGGGGGTTACAGCCAGTGACAGAAATACAATGATTCTTGGTTGTAAATCTCCCTCCCGACCTGTGAGGGCGCTAAGCAGCGAGTTCTTTGGACGGGCTGGTCTGACAGTTCTTTCCCAGGGTCGGGAAGTCGGCCAGTCTGGATGAGACTCCATTGCAAGAACGCATTGACCCGGAAGGGAAACGACATGGCAGCCGCAGATTGGAGAGGCGGTTGCACTCGTTTAGCAAGGGGTCATGTGTGACAGCATAAAAGGACGGAGAATCAGAATCTGTTCCTTCGCATTGGTTTGGTAAGTGTTGAGTTTTGTTTGTTTTGTAACTGTCTTGTTTGTTATATTGCTAGACGGCTAAATACGTTTCCGGAGCTGTCGCCCAGGGCCAGCACTAAACCAGAACATCACTTCACCACTGTCAAAAAATAAACTTGTATCACCCACCACGAGCACTACTGCATGCACCCAGGACTGGTGACCGTGTATGTATTATTGTGGGGCGGATATCGTGTTTATTATTTGGGACAGTAATCCCGTTATTGTCTACCCCGTGCAGTACACATTGTTGTGTATTGTCGGAGGATTATTATTTTGGTCACTTGACCTGGTTAAAAGAAAAATAGTCTTTTCCAAACAATTATAAATCTGTGTTTCATTACTTCACTGCATCACCCCCTTCACCTGCATCCACTCAGCCACTTTGTCACACAGCCTCAGATTAAATAACGATGAATTACATTAATAATTAATGTACTCATGTACACACATGGTCTTCACTAATGTCCTAATTTAAAGACAGTAAGTTTCGCTGTAAAGGCTGGTTCACACTGGGCAAATGATTAACACGATTGCTACAAACAGTATGCAGGTGGTAATTCACATTGAGCGATCAGCTCACTGCGTTAGTTTCTGATTGGCCAAAAAAAAGACAATCTTGTGACATAAGCTTAGACTGGAGTGCTCGAGATAAAACATAAGCTAACACAACACAACAATCTCTTCATTTTGTCATCTGAGTATAATTCTCATTCAAATGTTAAGAATTATTCATCTCATGAGAAGAAGAAATAATAGGAGATGGTGAGTGAGACCTATAAACCAACTTAGGTTTCAGCAAGGAGACTACAGCAACCTGCTTGAGGAGAGATGCGTTTGGGGTCAGATAGCTACTAGGAGCTGAAATCAAAGCTATACAGTAAAGCTATAGTTATAGGTTTTTAATGGCATGGCAACTATGTGTTTTTGTTAAGTGCAAATCTATGCTATATTCTGTGCTACATTTTAGAATGGACTGTATTTATTTATTTTTTCTTAGGGCCATCATCTAAATGTTAAAACGTGATCAATATAATTAAAATAAATAAGACATTGTGTGTGTGTGTGTGTGTGATATATATATATATATATATATATATATATATATATATATATATATATATATATATATATATATATATATATATATATATATTATTTTTTTTGGTGTGGGTGTATGAATACCATTCATCTGTACATAAACTATGTTTTTATATGTGCTAATGTCTGATTTGAATTGTTGAATTTACTTTTTGTATCAGCTACAGTAACATGTTTACTCCAGAAACAAAAAAACAGAACATAACCACATTTGGAAACACAAATTACTGTCATGAGGTGAGTGCGGAGCACCTGTTTATTTTTCCCCATGGGTGCTTGAGCTCCAAACAAACCATGGAGTCATGCCTATGCACCAAGAAACTATATTTTGACTTTCATTTTGGTGCACCTCAACTTTATGCTTGTTTTATATGAGGTGAATGGGTGATTGAGCATGGACTGTCTATTGTCTCTGAGCAAGTAACCATACAGGTCCAATGATCCATATATAATCAATGATCATCTTTACCTATACCCCTTTCCCTTTTATGATCGATATCTTGTTTATGATACCTACCTCATCACAACTGAAGACAGATTTGTATCTTATCTCTTGGCTAAGCATTCTCTTTATCTCCTTGGGGGAATTAGGGTGCTCTTACTAGAGATATAAAGCCATAAATATGCCCTTACCTCAGGATTTGTGAAATTAGTGTGATCTGGGTATGCTGCTTCTTCTGGATTTCCTGGCTCCTTCTAATTTGACAAGTGGAAAAGGTTATTAGTATTTGTGGTGTGATCTAGCCTTGTAGAGTACTGTAATAATATAATAATATATTTATATAGCACCTTTCATAGTGGCCCACCATCACAAAGTGCTTTACTGAGGGAGGCTGTGAACTGTGCATTATATGCACAGCCACTTACAATAGGACATTGATTTAACATGGAGCACAAGGAGGTTAAGTGACTTGCTCAGGGTCACACAGTGAGTCAGTCAGTGTCAGAGGTGGGATTTGAACCGGTGACTTTCTGGTTATAAGCCCTGGACTTTAACCACTGGACCACACTGCCTCCAATATAGTACTGCCAAATAAAATGTACTGTATCCTTGTATTATTTCCAAACACATAAAAAGCCTTAAATTAGTTAAATGAGCAGAAAGTGGTGAGGGTATGGAATGGGTTACCATGCCACATTGCTTATGCTGAATCACTGGGATCATTTAAGACCCAGCTTGACAAAGTTTTGCGATCAATCAGATACTAGGAACCAGACAAGCATTGATGGGCCGAATGGTCTCCTCTCATTAGTAAACATTATTTTGTTCTTATATGACTCAAAAGCCATTTAATTTAACAGTAGAATAGTATTTGTACTGTATATAGCCCTTCTGTAGAGCTTAAAATATAATACTGCAAAATAAAATGGATTTAAATTGAATGTCCACCATGTCCTTTCTCCTCCAGGTGTCAACCCACATGTATTACATTCCATCAACTAGTTTATGAGTTATTGCATGTCAAAAAGCATTAGACAAATGAGGAAGGAGTAGCCTGAAAGGGTAGACATAGTTAGGTTTCATTGTGTGGAAATACAGTGGTTTTAGTTTAAAAGTATATATATATATATTTATTAGCAACAGAACAAAGCCCATGGATGCCAGACTTTGTTTTATTTTCAAAATCTTTTTGAAATCTTTTGAGTTCCTCAAAAGAGCATTCTGAGCATCTTATGTTTAATAATATGCAATTCTCCTTCATGATTTCCCTAAATGTCTCCAGCTTGGAGGATGAAAACACACAACACCAAAAGTTCTAAGCCTTTTTATTTTGGCAAACACAACTGCATATGGTTCACAAAACAGACTTTACAGTATTCTTGTAATTGTAGTGTCCAGGGTTTGATTATGTTTGGGCCCGTACCAAGATCGGGTTCAGATTAATTCATACCTCTCACCCCTGACAACTGGAAATCTGGGTAAAGAACCAGCTGTTAAAACCAGAGGGGTTGTGCACTCAAGCCTATGAATATACTCTTACTGCTGGTTCTACAGACCTCGATTAGCACAAATCTTGGACTACAGTAGCTAATGTTCAGTAGTCCAAGATTAGTTCTAATTGGCATCTGTGAAACCAGCGATTAAAGTGACAGGGTCTCATCTGCAGAATCATCACAACGGATGTAACGTCTAGAGGTTAGTTTATTTTGCTAATGCAGCTTGTAGATGAAAGCACATGAAGCAACCTCCCACATACTGACCATTAGCAAAGAAGATGAAGTAGAAAATATGCACCTGTCCCACAATGTACAGCAGATGCATTTATTTATTGTGCGTGCAGTAAAGGCCTTCAGACAAATAGCAATCCATGCATCAGTTAACTCTTACTCCCAGGAGAGGTGTGAGAGAATGGAAAGCAGACTTTCCATTGAACCCAGGGTTCTGGTCGCAAGACTTCCAGTTCTGGCCAGGGAAATATGGAATTTCTGTAGGAGGGACCATGGGAGACTTGAGAAATGTTCTGTCTTCCCTTGCTCATTACCACAGGGTTACTTTTCTTTTTTTTAAACATACTGATGTCTGTGCAAAGTTTCTAGTTGAAAACATTCTCCTAAATGTAATGAGGTTTATCAATTTATCAACACTTGCCATGTGTTTTTAAATCTAAATTTCAAAAGCCTTTATTAAACTTTAGAACTTTACTTCAGGGTTTTAGTCACAGAGCTTACACCAGTTTGTGATTAGCATTTTTATGGCCCTCGTTCAAAAAATGGGAATGCAGTACCTGTCTATCTGTCCATCCGTCTGTCACACTGTACCAGCTGAACATAACTGCCTTGATTTTGATATCCAGTTGGATCCTGATTTTCCTTGGATAAAGACCTGTTTGATGTTTTTGAATTATTTGAACACTTAATTATTTGCAACTTCACATATTATAATAAATACACATATTATCAACATAAAACATGCAACTCATCTTCCATTAGAACAAGGAGCAAGGTACATCCAAGTGGGTTCAGTCACTCTTGTCCTGAGCGGTGACTTTGCAACCAAGTAGTAACGTAACTTGTTGGATCCCATTCTGCAAGTGGGAGTCCATGCAGTTTTATAAACATAAGTGAAGATATCCAACAGATCCGAATTTTTGAGCGCGTTGGAGATGTATCTGTCAGGTATCTTCACTTATGTTTATAAATCTGCATGGACCCACACTTACACAATTAGATCTAAAAACGTGAAGTTTGGTTTAAATTTGGTATCACTTTCACATTTAAGGTACACAATCAGTACTGTTTTGCTACTAAAGCTGGTTGACTCATCGATAAGTATTGAAAGCTTAAAATTTATGTCATGAATGTGTTCACACATTTTCTTCCTCATCTCAAAAGCAACGTGATCGATCATTTCTGTAGCACTGTATCTGGAGTGCAGCCCAAATCCTATATCAACCCCATTTTCACTAGATCCATCAAAATGATCCGAAAGCAGTCTGTCGTTTTGAGTCTGGTAATATGCAGAACAGAAAATTGCACACATATACTTTAAATGAGATGCATTCATGCTGTCACACATTGTTCGACAGTCTTCTCTTTTGAGTTTTTCAGGGTAAGTTCGGCTGTAATGTGTGCTCTTGACTGTTTCTGTTCCACAATTTTTTTTTTTTTGCAACAATTTTAACTGAGCGCTCCGGATTGATGAATAATATGATACACTAAAAGAACGCCATTCGTATCAAAGGCTCAATCCTTTACTTTTAAAGATGGAAAGATCCGCAACACCTGAACAAATGTTGCACCGAAGTCTTCAATTTTGCAGGTCAATCCATGGATGGGCCTGTTTCCTCTTCCACGTTTCCTCCATCCATACATCAGGCCACTGGAACAGGAGAGTTGAATCAGGCCCTGTGGATGTTGAAGTCGCTAGATTTGAAGGTGCCTCATTTCCAGCTGAATCATCAGGAATCCTGCTGGATTGAGGGTCTTTGTCTTCTTCTGTGCATTGTTTCTTGAAAAAAGTTATTGTGACGACTGGACTGATTTTTTTTCTTGTCACTTTAAAAAGAAAAAACATTCGTAATTGACGAGAGTGACGAGCAACAGCGAAAACAGTAAACATTATTTTATTTTATTTGTCCTACACATAAACTTTTTTTTTAAATTTATAATTTGAGTGTCAATGAATAAATCATTCTAAAATGTATAGATATTGGTACACAATACATTTGTTTTAAACCAAATATACCTTAAATAACAAATACATTATAACCAATTCTCCGTAAACAAGGAAACTGAGATTGTGGGATCAATAAGCTACTAACAACCATACGAGCAAGATGGGCCGAATGGCCTCCTCTCGTTTGTAAACTTTCTTATGTTCTTATGAATCAATAAATAAATAATGTTTTATTACTTTTCATGATGCACATTCATCAACATATGAAATTAACAGAATAAGAGAAAAGCAATAGGCAAGTGTATGTTAATAAACTATAATAATGAAGTAACAGACAAACTAACGTTAAACTGTTAAACTAAATTAACACAGCACCCCTACACACATTAAAAATGCTCTAGATTCATTATGAATAAATGTACAGGAGCAATATTCAAAAGATGCACAAAATTTTTTAACTGAATGGTGAAGCAACTCACCAGAATGTAAAACAGCAAATTGCTCGACTTGTGTCTGATTCAGGTTTTTTTCAGGAGCTCAAACAATTTCCAACTTTTTGTAACAAAAGAAACAGTGGCACATTTTGTCGTTTGTTTACATGCCATTTTGTAGTGTTGAGGTGCACTGGTGGAAATCAGAATACAAAACGAGGCAATGATATGACGTTGCTTCTGGAAAGATTTAATAAACCAATTAGTGTGCCTCAAGACACTCTCGCGATGACAAGTCGCTTTTGAAAAGATTGAATAAACCATTTAAATTTAAGTTTGATAATGATGAGTGATCAGGTTACAAAACAGTACTGTATCAGTTGTGAACAAATCGCTTGCGGTGCCAAAAGTTCCTGTTCCTTTATTCTCTGAAATCATCCCCCTACCTTCAGACCATGGGTACTCACCTACAACAGGACCTGGCCACACTACATTGATAGCCTTGAAATAGAACATGTATCCATTATTTTATTTTTATTTTTTTTACATATTACTTATCTACAATTATATAGTCTGTCTGGTTCTCTGTTGTGTTTCTGTTCAGATTAATTACCATTATCTATTCCAGATAAAAAGTAGTTTATGAAAAGGCTTCTCAAAGCTGAACAATAGATAATGTGATGGAATGATGTCAGTGTTACACATACTTCACACCTAAATTGATTTTTCATCACAGCATGTTTTTCTTCCCCCACACACTTTCTGTCAATCAGTTTTGAGAAGTCTTTTCGAGTTTTTTTTTTAAACAGATTTGCTAGTCAACATGGCAAATACTTAATACATTATTTATAAAACAGAAAGTTCCAGTTTTTATAATGCTATTTTCAGATTTTTTCAATCTAATAAAATGTGCTTTTAATATAGCTATATACCAGTGGTTCTTTACCAAACTAAAGTATATTACTAACATATTGAAGTTAAATAAATGCAAAAACTACTTTCACTTTCCTGTTCCAATCACATGCTGCACAATTCTCAGCAAATTGCAACTGGATGTTTCAACACAACAATCCAAAGCACACATCAAAATCTACTTAAGAATGGTTAAAGAATAAAATCAAGCTTCTGGAATGGCCTAGTCAAAGTCACAATCTAAATCTGTTTGAGAATCTTTGGTATGAGTTGAAGAAGTCTGTGCACAAGAGAAGTCCTTGGAATTTGAATGAACTGCAACAATTTTGCATTGAAGAATGGTCAAAAATCACTAAAGAATCATGCCAAAAGTTCATTGACAAATATCCTAATCGTTTAAAAGAGGTTATTATTGCTAAAGGTGCCTCAACTAGCTATTAATTTCATTTTCCTTGTCAGGGTATGAATACTTTTGAATTAGCATTTTTCTAGTTTTGCAAAACAATTGCTGAAATGAATAATTGTAGACATCATTCTTGTAACTTTTTTTCCTCATCCTCATCCACAAAAAGTTTTTTTCCTACATTCTTTGTTTTCGTGAAATTTCTAGAAATTATAAATTTCCATTGGAGATATGTAAACTTTTGACTACTTTTGACAATATATATATATATTTGTAACGCCCCTAGGTCTGCTGTAACCGCATTCAGGAAGGTTATATGACCCAGAGTCGAAGGTTCAACTGCAACACGTTTTCAGGGCATCAGACGGGAGAATCAGCACCAATCAGTAGCGTGCAGGACCAAGTTGCAACATTGTTGTCACAAATCAGGGGATAAGATGTTGCAACAATCAAGGGATCGAGAGCGGGAAGCCATGCATGCTTGGTACAGTCCTTGGCCTTCACCGCAAAGCAGTTCTGGTAGTCATGGACCAGGTCCTCTAGTTGCTCCTGTTGTTCTGGGCTGAGCCCTTCCCTGCTGTGCTGGCAGTGTGAGTCTGCCTTCATTTCCATGAAACACTACAATATATATACAGTGCCGTGAAAAAGTATTTGCCCCCTGTCTGATTTTCTGCATTTTTTCACATTTTTCACATTGTATTTGTTCAGATTTTTTTGTGGATTGTAGTAGTATATAGAGGGAGTCTGAGAGAAAAAATGACACCAAAGTTTAGTGTGCAAGGTAATCAAACATGCAATCTTCAGGTATGAAAAAGTTATTGCTCCCCCTAGTTAACTCAACCCAATTAAAGGGATAATTAGGGTCAGCTGTTTGAGTACTTTGGTTAACAACCAGGCCTGATTTGGGCCAGCCCTGCCCAATATAAATCTGACTAACTTTGGCCCTTACCATCAGAGTGAAGTTGTCAGCACACAGGTTCTAGAGGCACATCATGCCACAAACAAAAAAAATTCCTGAAGACCTCCGGGAAAAAGTTGTTGATGCCTATCAGTCTGGAAAGGGTTACAAAGCCATTTCTAAGGCTCTGGGGCTCCACGAAACCACAGTCAGAGCCATATTGTCCAAATGGAGAAAGTTTGGGACAGTAGTGAATCTTCCCAGGAGTGGCCGTCCTGCCAAAATCTCTCCAAGAGCAAGGCATAAAATCGTCCAGGAAGTCACAAAGAACCCTAGAACAACATCCAGGGATCTGCAGGCCTCTCTCGCCTCGGCTAAGGTCAGTGTTCATGACTCCACCATCAGGAAGACACTGGGCAGAAATGGGATTCATGGCAGAGTAGCAAGGCGGAAACCATTGCTCACTAAGAAGAACATGAATGCTCGTCTCAAGTTTGCCAAAAAGCACCTGGATGATCCTCAAGAGTTCTGGAACAATGTTCTATGGACAGATGAGTCAAAAGTGGAACTTTTTGGCAGACATGGGCCCTGTTATGTCTGGCAAAAACCAAACACTGCATTCCACAGTAAGAACCTCATACCAACGGTCAAGCATGGTGGTGGTAGTGTCATGGTTTGGGGATGCTTTGCTGCTTCAGGACCTGGACGCCTTGCCATCATTGAAGGAACCATGAATTCTGCTCTGTATCAGAGAATTCTACAGGAGAATGTTAGGCCATCCGTCCGTAAGCTGAAGCTGAAGTGCAGCTGGGTCATGCAGCAAGACAATGATCCGAAACACACAAGCAAGTCTACATCAGAATGGTTGAAGAACAAGAAATTTAAAGTTTTGGAATGGCCTAGTCAAAGTCCAGACTTAAACCCCATTGAGATGTTGTGGCAGGACCTGAAACGAGCAGTTCATGCTCGAAAACCCACAAATGTCACTGAGTTGAAGCAGTTCTGCATGGAGGAGTGGGCCAAAATTCCTCCACGGTGCTGAGACTAATCAATAACTACAGGAAGCATTTGGTTGCAGTTATTGCTGCTAAAGGTGGCGTAACCAGTTATTGAGTCTAAGGGGGCGATTACTTTTTCACACAGGGGCATTGGGTGTTGCATAACTTAAATGAAATGTGTTATTTGTTCACTCAGGGTCCCTTTTATCTAATATTAGGTTTTGGTTGAAGATCTGATAACATTCAGTGTCAAAAATATGCAAAAATGCAGAAAATCAGACAGGGGGCAAATACTTTTTCACTGCACTGTAAATGGCAAATATGGACTACCCTTTGAGTCACATATAAGAACATTATTGCCACCCAAGGGAGATCAGTATTGCCTTCCCTAGGGGTAATCATTTTCTGATATATGGTGAAAGTGGCAGTCCATATTTGCTTTATGAAACCTTTTGCAATTCGTGACTAAGAAAGAAACAAAACAATGTGTTGTATGTTTTTTAATGAACCAGTAGAAGTAACTATCTCTGGACAGATGAAGCAGGAGAGTACAGCGGGTGTTTTCTCTGTGTGAAGGAGCCTGCCGAGAACATTCTGGGGATTGGTTTAGAAGAGAGTGTGATGATGTAATCACCTTCAATATTGCCCAATACATGCAATATAGACAGCTTTTTTAGGCAATATTGATTTTATAGGCGGCCATGTGACCTGCTTTTGACCAATGAAACATTTGGATAATGTTTGAATGCATTACCTAATGTCCATGTCATCTACACTTGTTTTAATTTACCTAATGTCCATGAATAAAATTGCAGTAGTAAATACAGAAATCATGCACCATAAAGTTTAGCACCCTTTCATACATGAGGACCTTTGTTCTCATTAGAACTTTTGTAATGTGGCATTTTATCCCTGCTTTTTGTTTATGAGTAAAGACAAAATGCAGGCATGAAATATATACATTATGTGATGTATGTGAATACTTAAACAATAATCTTAGTCTCTTTGTATATACAAATGCAGTGTACATGTAGTTACATTACAATCATTTCAAATGTAGCCTACTATAGATGTTTAATCGCTTTTTTTGGTTTTTTTTTGGGGGGGGGGATTATATTTCTGATATACAGTACTAAGGAATATGTTAAGTATTGGAATTGTAATCAGTAAAGACTGGGACCTTTTATTCTCAAATATAAATATAGATAAAAATGTATCATCCATAACTATTAAATATTAAATACTAAAAGAAAATAAATTCAGTGACAAATGTTTCAAAAAGTCTTTCTCAAAATGCTTGTCCTCTAATTTATTTTGTTTCTTTTAGTATTTCTAAATGACAGACTATTGTTATAAGTATTAACAGTATGGCAAGTTCTCCCTGATAGACAAAAGGCTGGAAATAGCTTAATTGTGGATTTTGATTTGTGGCCTTTTAAATTAACTAAATTAATTATCCCCTTTGTTATTTGCCTGTCTACACCAGCCTTACACCTACCCCCTAGCAGGCGTACAGTTACAACCCCTTTACGACCTGAATAAGTCTTATGTCTGCTTGGTACACTCCACCCCAGGGCTGTGAATCCATGAAGTTTAAAGCAGTGATGTAAGTGATGTTTAATCTGACAGATCACCATTAGGAGCATCCAGAACATTTTATGTAAGGTCATACTTCAGTGGGGTACTCTGGGTTCTGGAAATGGGACCTTATCTCAGCTGACCCAAACGTTAATCCTGGTTTATAATCCCCTCGCAGAAACTGCCATAGCTTCCCCTTTCATTTTGGACCTCACACAATATTGAAATTGTATATGGGTGCCATGCAAGGGCTCTTCAAATGGGACATATTATACAGTGGTGAAATGTGCTGTAAAGGCATGAATGCTGTCACTTGTATAAGCCAGCCCATATGGAATATTATAAGTCAGCCTGCCAATGTTTAGGCTTACATCTGGGGTGCTGGCATTAAAAACATGAACATAAAAGCCAATGTTAGCAAATCATCCAGAGTAAAATTGGTAGAAAAAAGTATGATTTGAGTTTCCCCCTATCCTTCATTTACATTTAAAAAACAAAGACACACTTTACACATGTCACTATGTGCACATAGAGTATGAGGCTGTTGTTTTAGTTCTTGCTACGTATAGATTTGTTTTATTTGTACGTGTCTCCCATTACACTGACTTGGCATATATTTAAATGTTTAAAGTCTAAATCAGAATGATTAAAACAACTCATTTCTAATCTCACTCCGTGCTCATATCTTTAAATGTATATATTCTCAGTTTGTGTTTTTAATGTTACTGAATACCTGGTGTGTGTTCTTGAAAAATAGAGAGGGGGCACACCAGTTTGAAACTAGAGAGAGAGAGAGAGAGATTTACAAAATATACCAAAACTTTAGCTACAGACTAGTGGTAGGGCAATGTATGTTTATTTGTTATCAAGGAGTCATCTGATTCAACACCTTGATTTCTTTAATTCATGCCATCAGTAGATAAAGGAGACTTAAGGAGTAAGCAATATCTCTTGGCAACATGAAGTAGGTTTAGATGTTGTGTTGAATCCATGTCATATAAAACCAGGAATCTATAATGATTATTTTACCAGACTTTTGCAATTTCATGGACCTTTTTGTTAGAATTACTTTGCCTTGAACCAGGCTGCCCAAATTTTCCTTTGCATGTTGATATTTTGCACATAACTCCACAGAAAGGCACAATGTTAAGTTTGCTGAATGCAGAACGTGATCTGGAAACTTTCTATTCACAATAATACATGTAGAGTAGGAGGTGTCTGATTTGGTAATATTGCCACATGATTTGAAAAGAGTGAGAAGGTTGCAATACTATTGCTATCACAATGGTATGAACCAATACACACTGGTAATCACCATAGTGCCATAGCAGTGTGACATGCAGTTGTTCCAGGGTTGCATTTAATGTGCACCTTATTTCAGTGTAATAAACCAGGAGACAAAGAATTTATGTGACAGGTACCTGTATATGTTTTATTTTAAAATATTAGACTTTGCATCACCAGATGCAAGATATTCTGAGAGATACCTCAATGGATTACTAAACAGCTAATTCTGAGCACTTAATAACCCAATAAATTAATTTTCTTACCTTTCATTAGTTTAACAACATCCTTACAAGCCCCCTATCATTCTTCTGTTGATCATTTTGTTTTTCTAGCACTACATTGTCGATTGCAACATATATTAGGAATGAGAAAAAATGAAACTCCCTTTGTTGCAAAGTGGGACCATTTTATGCACTGAGAGTAAATGTACAGTGTTGTGGCAGGATAATATATATCACCCAATTGAAAGTTAGAATAAAGTCTGGGAAATCAAACGATATAAAGAAAATGAAAGACTTTCAAGAATTGTTATGCTAATGTGAGGTCACTTTAGGGCTTGTTGTTACCTGTGACAGGATGAGTGGTCCCATCTCCTTCATACAGGCTTGAATTATTGCCAGGACTTCATCACCAACTACTTTACTGTGTTAATTAAAAAATGTTATACTTTCTTTTGTTGTTTTGTTTTTTATCTGTTTAAAAAATCAGTTGAAACATTCACTAGTTCCAGCTTTGGGCAAGGTTACAATACAACTATGTTGTCAGTCACCAGCATCACAGTCTTTTATTATTTGTGATCATCACCTCATGACCTCCACACATTGTATTGTTTCCTATGCCTCTTTCAGCATTTGCACAAGATAGCCATTGTCATGGCAACCAGATGAGTTTGGGAAACAAAACTGGAAGATCATTTCCACCTACTACATAGTTAATCTGTCAGGATTCATATACAACAGTCTACAGGAGTCACATAAAGATCTAATAGGAAAAAGTTATCCAGTTATCTCAGGAGCAGACTTATAAAGATGAGATGAATATTTCCAAACCATAAAAACAACAAAAGAAAAAAAAAACTGTGGTGACGACTGTATTGAACCATCACTTATATTTTTGCTTCTTTTGAATTTTAAGATAACAGACTAAAAAAATGTTTGTTTTGTAAGTGAATTTGTGGTCATCCAATTCAGCTGAAGAAAACATGCCAACTTTTCAGGATGCCTGTGGCCAAATATATGTCTGAATGCATCATCAAATACAGGATCACATTTTACATGTTTTCTTTTAAGTGCTCTGAAAACACTGAAAAAATTGTGTTTAGCTGACGTAAAGTGGGACTTTAGCGGTTACTAAAAATGCAGCGTATGTAAAGAATGTTTTTCACCTGCGTTCTGCACTCGCTATCAAATTAGCACTTTGCCATCATTAATCCATTTAAATTATATTGAAATGCATTCAAATGAAGAGCATGGAATTGGGTGGGGAATAATAACTGGGCACAAACATTATAATGAGATGCAAGGACTTGCACTTGGACAGTTGCTGACCCTCCTCTGACAATAACCATTGTAGAAGCGAGTAATCAAGAGCTGTATTAAAGCACACACCTGTAGAGACCTCTCATTGGCCTCAGGATGGCTGCTGTGGTACATTTCCTGATGCTTGGCTCTTGTTGAGGACAGGCAGGAAAACCTTTGGAGGAGAAGGGCTTTGTTTGGGATGGATTGTACTCTCCGCTTGCCTCTCCAACAGTGTCAGCTGTGATGTGTATAGCGGCCCTCCTCCTGTGCTGCGTTGCGAGTTTCAGTTTTGTTCGACGCAGCAGGTCCTGCCATCTTTTTATCACCTGGTTGACTGTCCTCCTGGTAACACCGATAGCATTGACTTTCTCCTTTATAGAGGACCATATGGCCCTTTTTGGTAGCATAACTGATGTTGGCTGAGGCTTTTCCAAATAACTCAATTTCATGCTGTGTGACCTCAGCCATAAGGACTCTCAGCTCTGCACCTGTACTTACATTAGCCCCATAATGTGTTACAAAAAATGGATATCAGGAGACTTTGTTAAGACAGCAGGTTTCTATAATAGATGCATTTATGCAGATTTGGGAATAAACTATTCAGGGCACTTTGATGAGATGCCCTCTGTCATCCTTGGCAAAGGGGTTGGTGAGGAAGGAAGTGAGGTCAACACTTTTTATTGAATATAGAATGTTAAAATAGGTCGCCCTCATTTACAGGCATATCATATGAGTGAATTAAGTAAGCAAATGAGCTGGGGCATTCTGAAAATTTGAAATAATAAACTTGTAATGTCTTTGGGCATCAGTGTTTGATGAGCACAGTAAATCATTTAAGTGGGTAATGCACTAGTATCTGAACACTTGTGCACAGCAGAAGATAATCTGAAGATTTCAACAGTAGTACACATCACAAAACCACCAAACAATCCCTAAGAATTGGGGCGAGGGATAGAACAAAAGGAACGGCCGCAGACAGGATGGGATTGGAGGCTTAACAGAGCACATGAGGCATGCTTGCTGGGCAATATGGGAAAGATTCAGTGCCACTGATTGTATTATCTCAGCTCAGTGGATACATATAGAAGATTCCAGACTACAATAAAGGCAACAAAGTATCTTTCAAAAGTACCACACTTCATCAAAAAAACAAAACAACCTCATAAAACTGTTATGATCCTCTTATCTCATTCCGGACAGATTTCTCAGTTCCATGTTCCATATGGACAGCCAGACAACACATCTCAATGTACCGTACCATAACCTCAGACAATCTATCAAATTATCTGGTGCCAGTGTTTATCATCGGCTAATAGAAGGTGCATTTTACAATAGTACTTTAAGCTTAGTCAGGTCGACTAGAAATGTGGTGCCAGAAATAATTCTCAATACTAATGAGAACATTTTCCATGAGGTATTACATCAAAAGCTAAAACTGCCGAATGGCAACTTTATTCATCAGAACCACTAGTGAGAACTTGCTACATGACCAGATTCTTGCTAAATTGAAGTAACCCCCTGCCAAGTTGCTAAAAAGCGCAGATTTATCTATTACGATTCTTTACGAGTACTGACTAGAATTTATTTTTTATTTTTTTATAATACAAATCCCCACATATAATAAAAATAAATATAAAATAACTTTTGCAGAATTGCAAAAAAATTAATTCCATATTTAAATGAATGGTATCCCTCCCCATTCATTTAATGGGTAAGAGTGCCCTCTGCTGTTTGTCTTTAATTCATACAATTCATACTAATTAATCGGTCATATACATGATGACTGTTAATAAGCTTTTTTTTTCAGTTTTTTTTTTACAGAGTAGAGTATGATATCACCTGTACAGTGAATTTAAAAACAAAATGGGGGTTATGGGGGTCGGGTTAAGGCACATTGGTTGCTCTTCATATTTACAGAACAACCTTTGTATGTTTGCATCACAATATACAACATTCAGCATTCTGATGACATATGATTATTCCAAACATTATATTAGGGTTTTAAAGTTGTTCATGACATTTATGGCAGCAAAACCTTTAGAAAGTGAAACAGCAAACAAAAAGTACAAAGGGCTGACAACTTTCTCTCTTACCACCACAAAAGCTGAAACCTGTTACACTATAGCATACAAGAACTAACACAGTGAAAGGATCACAGGTCCTTAAATGTAACTTTGGGGTCACAGCAGCAGTTACACAAGCACACGATACATGTCATCAACATATAATACAGACAATAAACATCATTATTGTAATACGTATCAGTAAATATATTTCATTACAAGAGCAAGGTTCAACATGTGAGGATAAGTAGAATTCTGTTCTAAAAATATCTGTTGTAAAATGTGTTAGCTTTGTAGTTGTTTTTAACAAAAAGGTAGTGCACTTAAGCCTGTAGGTGCTGAAACCGCAAATGCCCAACTGCCATAGTGGTATCGCAGCTATGTATAGGTTTGCAACACATACCCTTGGATTACTTTTTAAATATGGTGTTATAAAACAGCCATAGTTAAAATTGCATCCTTAGAAAAATTCAAATTAATCTACATAGTAATTCCTTACAGGTTTTTAATACATACTGTAGGACACATTAATGCAAAAATAGAAAGTCATTTGTATTTTTAGACATTTTTTTATTAGTGCATTCCTCCACTGTATCTGACCCTTCACGTCTTTCAGCGGTGATACACAGCTGAGACTTGTGCAGGGATGATGGCAACCACATGCAAAAGTGTTGTCTTTATTACACAGTAAAATATGCAGTCACCCTATCTTATTAATAAACCACACACAGTCCATACCATTTGGACGTCACAATTTGAATACATCACAATTACACCTGCATTTCTAAATATATATGTCTTATTACACAAGGCAAATCAAAGCGTCATTTTTATATGAGTTTAAATACAGTGTACACGAAACTGTAACTGATAGTATACACAGAGCATTGTTTTCTCTAGGGTGCCAAGTATAAGCTGATAGAAATTACTTGGCACCATTTCATTGAAATAGTTTGCCCCACAATGCAAGAATGTGTGTAATTTAATCCTGTCCCCAATGCAATAAGTCTCCCCTACATAAACACTTTACATTTCTGAACAAATTCACTTGCTTTCTCTGAGGTTTTAGAGAATCTCACTGACTAAAATAAAACACTGTTAATAAGATATTGTGTTGCTGCTTTTGAGACAGGGACCTGATCCTCAGCATTAAACTGATTGTAGATAACAATATAATTCCAGAAATCTTACCTGTTTTGCACATCCATTAGCTACATATTTTCTAAATCAGCAGTTTTGAAACATGATATAATTTTAAAACATGATAGCTGTTACTACATTAAGTTAAAGAAAACGATCAGATTCCAAACCTTATTGTCCCCATCTGTTCAACAGCCTCTTTCCTGTCATTAACAAACCAGCTGCTTCCCTATTGACTGACATGCTTTCAGCCAGAAGATGCTTTGACCCAGAAGACACGACTGAGGGGGAATGACCCAGGAAGTGAAAGTGAAACAGATTTCTTTAGAATAAGGCAGTGTCTTCTGGGGCAAAGCATGTTACTGGCTCAAAGCCTGTCAGTCAATAGGTTGGTCAGCTAATTCGTCCAGACCGTGGTTTCTACCCAGTTTCAGGCTTTTTTGTGAACATGTTTTCAGGTTATTTTTGCTATATTGCCAGTGGTAACAGATAGTAGCAATGACATTCATTGGTGTAAGTGGCCTTAAAAACACAGTAACAAAGGGCACATTTACAGGGAGACCAGTGACTGGTTAGCCATCAAACTGTTCACCACCCCAAAAGCAAGGTCTGTCCCGGGCAGGGAGAACTCAAATCAAACACACTAGGTGCCCTTATAAAATGTCACTGTCTGGGTTGTATATCAATGGAGTGGTAGTGCTAACACAATGACCAGATTTCCCAGTGCTCTGAAGAAGACTAAAGCTTTTTTTTTTTTTATAGAGCATCCTCATCGCACAAAAAAAACAAAACAAACGTTTTACCGTTTTTAAGATCTGTTAAATCTGATATTAATAAAATGTTATAGCAAGCCTGTCCAATTAACATGAGCTAGTCCAGCATAAAAATAAAGCAATTAAAAAAACCTAAAGAAAGTGGAATTTGATATTAGCTACTGATGATTCCTGGCCTTTTTTCAGTTCTTAATATATAGATCTCACAGTCTCCTTTAATTACTGTAAGGTACCCTGGAATGATTTCATTTTTCTGGTCTGGAAACCTGCAGAGCGGAATTTGTTAATGCTTCAATGCACTGGCTGGGATCCAAGCGAAAAAGTTTATCTGACAAAAAGTGAAACATCTGGATCTAAAATTTAACACAAGCCTGTCCCCATTTAAAAAGATGTTAGACTATATTCACATACTATTTATCCCAATACTAAGTTTTCGGGACTTTTAGTTTTTTTGTAAAAGGAAAACTAGAGTTAACAGTTGAGAATTATTTTTTTTACCCACTTAGGTAGATTTGATCAACTGAGAAACTTGCAATCCAACTGCTTTTCAATAGGGTTCTTCAACCTAAGATATCTTACCTTCTACCAAGTTTAAGGTTTGTTTGTTAAAATGTGTCATTCTCCTTATTACTGTACATAGAGTACAAAATCCATATTAAAAAAAAGGTCACAAGATGGCCTGCAGAATTACAAGGGTTACTGTGTGCGATCTTAAACTCTATGACACTAAAGGAATGTGCCCTTATACTTTTACAATATGATCTATCCTGGAAATTTGCAATTATTAATTTCCCCCTGTCACAAATTGCACAGCAGCTTCCCTTAAGCCACCATGGGTGTCCCTTCACCATGCATATTTTGTTGAATTCACTTGCTTGAACTTCATTTTGGGTGGTCATATCTATAATAGATATACTGCTGAGTACAGATATTTAAAATAATGTATTTCTACAGGATATTAAGTACCATAAAACCAGCTGGGAATGCAACATTTGATGTATAAGGCCCCCCACTGACAACAGGAGCAGAAGGTACAAACACTATACACAACGTTCACACACCATAAGAAGATGCGAGTAAATAAAAACATGTGTATGAAGTTGTAAGCTATTTCTTCAATGACGTAATGTACTGTATTAAGCATGAATTGCATCAGTTGTTACAATGGGTAGAAATAAGTAACTCAGGAGGGTAATTTCAGATATCCTTGCTTGCTAGGTCAGTTTGTTTTTCCTTTTACAAAAATACATGCTACTTGAAGTAAATCATTTGTGAATAATATACTTTTACTTTTTTTCTTGTATTCTTTTTCTATGTGTAAAAATAAACATTATAAACTGTGCCAAAACATTTGGCAGCATGGCTGTAGAAAGGTCAGGCCAGGCTTTTCAGTGATGGGTCGGTCAATAGTTTCCACTTTATTGAATATTAGCCCACATTCTACGGGTCAAATCTCATTGATAGACTGGTTGTGCCACCTCAAGTGGGGCATCACTTTAAAGCTTGGGCATTTCTCTTCAAAATAAAGTAGATTGCAAAGTGGCACAATCGGGCATTTACAGGCTATGCCAAGCCATATACAACTCCCCTTATCAATAGTTGCCACTTTATTGATTACTACTTAACATTCTAAGGGTTAAATCACATCTATAGTCTAGTAGTTGTGCTACCTCAAGTAGGGCATCATTTTAGCTTGGTCATTTACCGTTAACATAAAGCAGTTTGCTTTACTTGAATCAGATCATAGCGTAGTCTTCTTTGTTCAAGACTGAATACAACGAAGCCGTGAATAGCCTTGTCAACGCTGTAAAATGCATAAATCGATTATTTAAACGACATACTAAATCCCTTATCCACTTATCCGTGATAAGTGATGTATAATGTTACGATAAAGTTATCATACATCAAACTGACTGCATCAGTAAATAATCCAGATAAATGTAAATATAGGTCGTTTAAAAATGATCAACCATGATTAATAAATAGAATATTGTTTATGTTTGATCTTAATGGTTAATTTGATGTGAAAATGATTCACAACACCCCCACACACAATTTAATGAGATGTAAAATAATAATAATAATTTTTAAAAACTCCTTAGACAATTTTATTTATAATTAAAATAAGTACATAAATAAATAAATCATACCAACAGCCCCGATTTCCTAGCAAATGTCCCGCGTCCCGATGCATAGGAAGAAAGTTCCGATATTTGCACAAAGAAAAAACAAAAATTATTCTGCACAATAGTTAGTGAAAACCACACGTTGTGCTCTTCGATTTACATGCTAGATTTTTTTTTTTTTTTAACTCGAGACATTTACACGAGAAAAATGTTTACTCGAGTAAAATAAACTGACCGAACAGAAAGCCGAAAAAAAATCATTTTACACGAGAAATTTTTCTGGTGTAAATGTCTCGAGTTAAAAAATACTCGCATGGAAACCCTATGAGTGTGTCTATGTTTACTGTCATATTGATCGTGTGGTGTTGAGTTGAGGGGATACGTCTATTATAGTGTTTTTTTGTGTATAACTCCCCCCGTGGGACGAGCGTCCGGCTGAACAGTTTCCAAATGTTGGCAAGTATGATAAATAAATGAGTGTGTTGTCATGGCAATTGCGACCAAAGAAATAATACTCAAATAAAACAAAATAAATACACAATGTCATAGCCTTAAAATCATAACTTTGATGTCACAACGCACTGCAAGTGTTGTGTTTTCAAGCATTGTTGTGTTTTCAAGCACTTCACTGTGCTGCGCTGCTAGGTTTGGAGACGGCGTTCCTCTAGAAGCTGCGTGTGACGTCAGAAAGACAGCAGCCAAGAGCAGCCGGCGCAGCAAGCTCTGGGTAACAGAACGCGACCAATAACTTTGGTCCAGGGCGCAGCGTAAAGGAACACCCCCTAGAAAGTGTACTGAGGGCATCAGATGATTCTAGGGCATTTGCCAGCACAACCACCTTTCACTTCCAGAGCTCGGCAACTCTACAAAAACAACCCACTCTGACCCTAACCCAACCCCAGCCCTAAAACCTAACCGTAGTAACCCAATCCATAACACTAAACCTAATCATTAAGAATCATCTGGCCCTCAGAACAGGGATATTCCTTGGTGGGTTCAAGGCTCTGTAGTGCATACGTAATTCGTTAAAAAAAAAAAAAATGACACCGTTTGGGACCTTGTTGTTAGTTGCCTTAATATTTCCTAATTCTAATACACTTTTCTCTAATGTAAATAAACTAATTAAGACATATATATAATTTAAATAAATTATCATAAATAAATACTGCTTTAAAACATTCTGTTATATGTTTTATTTGCTCAAAATGTGTACTGCGAACTGGGTTTTTTTTTTTTTTCCAAACAGGCATTTCAGGAACATCCGTAGCCGCATGTTTGGGGTCCTGAATCAATTTGGTGCGCGTTGTGTGTTGCGTTTGTGTGGTGATGTTGGATTTTCTACTACAGTTTAAGAGTTTAAGGCTTGACAACTGTTTCGTTACATTTTGCTTTGTCCGGTTTGTATCTTGTTCTCTGTTACCATGATGCCCGGGGAGACTCACTCTCAAACAGCGGGAATCGCGTCTGACGCCACGATAGGAACCTGTCAGAACTGTACTGCATTGCAGCAGGTAGGTAAAGACTCACACTTTAATTAGTCAGTACATGCAATAACAGACATACTTTTGAATATCCCTTCTTAGTCTATGTCAAATACGTGCTTTAGTTACAACTATTGTCATTAATAACACATTGTTCTACCCAGACTTAAGTGCCGTCTTGACTAATAGTGGCACATTTTAAATGAAATAGTTCAGGTGACGTTTTATAAAGGTGCAAATAATAAATCGTCAGATTAGTAACCAGGCTGAAGTTAGTTACTAGTTATTCCCGATTCGAGGCTGAAGTTAGTTACTTATTCGCACAGTTACTTATTGAATAGTGTCTCTCATTCAAAGGGTTTAATTCTTAGGGTTAAATCACATTGATAACCTGGCTGTGCCACTAAAAATAGAGCATCATTTTAAAGCTTGGGCATTTCTCTTCAAAATAAAGTAGATTGCAGAGTGGAACAAACAGGCATTCACAGGCTGTGCCACGACCCCCCTTATCAATAGTTGCCACTTTATTGAATATTAGCCCACATTCTAATGGTTAATTTACATTGATAGTCTGGTTGTGCCACCTCAGGGGTATTATTTTTAAGAGAAATGCCCAAGCTTTAAAATGATTCCCTACTTGAGGTGGCACAACCAGGTTATCAATGTGATTTGACCCTTAGAAATTGGCAACTTAGAAATATTAGAAATAAAATCATACAGACTCATGTTAATATGGATGAACCTTGCTTAACTAATATATCTAGACCAGTTAAGGTTATGATGGAGTCTTTTTCAATGATTTCTTTAGAGGAATTGACCGAGGTAGTTCTGCATATGAGACCAACGGCATGCTCTCTGGATCCCATCCCTTCTAAATTATTAATAGAAGTACATTTTCACAATACATGCATACAAGAAATTATGAATTAATTCTGCATAGTTTGTTTAGCACTCAAGGTAACAGTGATAAATTATTACTTAAAAAAACAAACTTAGTCCTTAAAGACCTCAATAGCTTTAGGCCAATTTCCAACCTGCCACTTTTAGCAAAGGTTCTTGAGCGAATTGTTGTAAACTATACAACATTTTTTAGCTACCACCAGCATGTATGAGAAATTCTGGTCTGAATTTCGAGTTGCATGTAGTACTGAGACAGCCCTTGTTAGTGTACTAAATGATCTGTTGATAAGCTCTGACTCTGGCTTTCCCTCTATTTTAATTCTCCTTAATCTAAATGCTGCATTTGATACTGTTGACTACTTTAATTTTATTGAATCGTCTTGGAAGCTTGGTAGCTCTCTCAGGTGGTGTCTTACCATGGTTTAGGTCATATCTTTCCAACAGATTCCCGTAGTCTCCATTGGGGGGAATAAATCGGTATTATCAGAAGTTATCTTCTGATATTATTAGGGCGGCAGTGTGGAGTAGCGGTTAGGGCTCAGGACTCTTGACTAGAGGGTCGTGGGTTCAATCCCAGGTGGGGGACACTGCTGCTGTACCCTTGAGCAAGGTACTTTACCTAGATTGCTCCAGTAAAAACCCAACTGTATAATGGGTAATTGTATGTAAAAAAAAAATAATATAATTGTATGTAAAAATAATGTGATATCTTGTAACAATTGTAAGTCATCCTGGATAAGGGTTTCTGATAAGAAATAAATAATAATATCTGCGGTGTTCCTTAGGGTTCAGTTTTAGGCCCCTTGTTATTTTCTTTATATATGTTGCCATTAGTCAACATTATTCACAGACATGGAGTTAGCTTCCATTGCTACTCCGATGACACACAACTGTACTTGTCTGTAAATCCAGGGAACCCCTCTACTGGGGTGTTATTATTTGCATGCCTTGCTGATATAAAATTTTGGATGTCTCAATTTTTTTATGTTAAATTCAGACAAAACAGAGGTTATGTTTTGGGGCAGTCGGAACCAAATAAAAAAAACATTGACTTACAGGAGTTAGGGTTCAGCAGTTTTTCATCAAATCTAAAACTGGAAATGAAGAATTTGGGGGTCACTTTTGATCCAAACTTATCATTTGAGTCTCATACTAAAAACAATTACTAATGTTTCTTTTTATCATTTGAGGAATATAGCCAAACTTAGACCCATTCTCTCTGTACCTGATTCTGAAAAGCTAATGCATGCCTTTGTTTCATCCAGAATAGATTATTGTAATTGGCTGTTTACTGGTATTAAAACACTGCTGTCAGAATTCTAACTAAAACCAGACAAATTAGCATATTACTCCTGTCTTAGCTTCTTTGTACTGGCTCTCTGTGCATTTTAGAATTGACTAAGATTTTGCTTATAAAGCCCTAAATAGATTAGCACCACGTTATTTACAGGAATTGTTATAATCCAAGTTGCACTCTAAGATCGCAGGCTGTGGGGCTGTTGGTTGTTCCGAGAGTAAATAAAGATGGTGCGGGAGGGAGGGCCTTCCCTTGTAAACCCCAATGTTGTGGAATGCTCTACCATTTTCAGTCAAAAAAGCCGGGAAATCTTTCTACTTTTAAAACAGCATTGAAAACCCATTTTTATAAAATGGCTTTTTTACTATAATTTTAGAACTGACTGTGTATCGTGTCTTTTGAACTGTTCTATTGCCTTTTAAATTGGGGTTGGGGGGGTGGGGTGGTATATATTTCATGGCATAGCCTGTAAATGTCTGATTGTGCCACCCTGCAATCTACTTTATTTTGAAGAGAAATGCCAAAGCTTTAAAATGATGCCCTACTTGAATGGGTATACCATTAGAATGTGAGATACTATTCAATAATGTGGCAACTATTTAAGTATTTTTAAATCTGTTTTGGTGATAATAGTTTTTGTTACATCAGCTTCTTTTTAACTCCCTTCAGCCAGCATTGAATCGTGAGGGGGTGGGGGGGAGGAAGAAGGTTGCTGGGTAACCCATATAGACAGTTCAGACAAAGGAAGGTAAAGTGAGTGACTCGGAGTAAAGCCAACAAAGTACCAATAAAACAAAAATAACGTACTTGTTTCTTATTATTATTTGCAACCCCATTGAATGGCACTTGCGACCCACTTTGGGGTCGAGAACAACAGTTTGAGGAACCGCTGCATTATAATATGAACTTTCTATCTTCATGTCATTTCAGAATTTAAACGAATATGTAGCTGCAATATTAGCAATGAAGCAAAAGATAATTGACACAGAGTAAGTATTCTTTTTTTCTTTTGAAGGAAATGATTTTAGGTTTGTGAAATAATTGTTATTATTATACATGGTGAACACTAATTTCCCTATAAACTTCAGTGTTTTACAGCCTTATAGACGGTGGTGGTGCTAGACCTCTACAATAAGATTGCCCAATTATAATAAGGTTGATTATAAAGCCGCTGACCTCAGTCATTAAAAGCAAACTCTACCACCTACTGGTATCCAATGCTAGATATACCCTGTGTACATGAACACAGAACAAAACACTGCCAATACCAAAACAAACGGAGAAATGTGTGGAAGAAAAGAATATGCAAGTACTAATAATAAGTTACTTCTGCCACCTGCCTGTTGGCAGTGTACACTGATGGCCCTCAGAAAGCAGAGGTTCTTGTGAAATTATCCAGCTCCACCCTCCTAAAAAGCCAAGCAAATTTTCTACTATTCTTTTTTTTTGCTCAGTAATAATACTAAAAATAAAAGTTTTGTTTTATATATTTTTAATTATGTTTTCCAGTGTTATTTTCAACACTTCTTAAATTGTTAAATAAGCATTGCTAGTACAATTTCTGTCATGTCACCATGTATAATTAACAAATAAAATACACCAAAACTGTACATAGTATGTAAGGCTATAATTCTATCGAGGGTTTCTGGTGACACTGATAACTCAAGCTAGCTCTCTCGTGATTTATGTCACCAGAAACCCTTGATACAATTACAGCCTTATTATACACAGTTGGGTGTACATTGTTCATTATTATTATTATTATTATTATTATTATTATTATTATTATTATTATTATTATTATTGATAGTAGTAATATTAATTATTAGTATAGCAATGATTAATCTTGGACACAATAGGACACAATAACTATGCAATGCTGGCTGTTTTTTTGAGCAGATGTCCATAATATAAACAACGTATATAATTTAAAATCTTACTGCTTCTGCTTCTACAATTATGATGAAACTTGTGCTGCCTAGAGGCATTATTTATCGTAAGGAATCAGAAAGTACAGTATATGGAGACATCTCTCTGTATGTCAAACTTACATTTTTTTTAAAACAAAACGTTTGTGAATTAAATTGTCTTTTTTTTTTTCTACAGTCACCTGTTAACCGAGTACCAGCAGAAGTGTGATGATATCCTTTCTGAGATCTGTTAAGAGTAGTTTAATAAATAATATATAGAGACTATTGAGTTCTCGTTCGTGGTAAATGTTTTTTATTTGCTGCAGGAGGATGTCACGGTAAACCACGAGCTCCGAAAGGGGCGAGTGGTTTATGTAATATTTGGTTTATACCACAAGTGTTTTTTAAAAATAAATAGCAATAAAATGGGTACATTTATGTTAAATCAATTAATACATCGATTGTTTTACCTGGCAAATCTTTACTTTCTTCATTTTCAACAGACTATGCTTCGACACAGATTAATTCCGAACCCTTTTTATGGCCTCTTCGCAATGGTCTTGTTAACTAGAACCTTGAGCTCAGTCTGTCAATTTACTGTCTAGGTACACGTCTCTCTTGGACGAAATCTGCTTGCATTTAAATAATACGCAGGCAGATCGGTAACTGGCATTTCTTGATTACACTCGTTCTCAAGGAATTCAAAGTCCAAATCAAAACAACAATAGAAATCAGAAATTATTTCGGACATTTTAAAGTTGTTATGAAACACATATCGGTGGAGGTATTGTTGGAACTACCGAAGTGCAGCTCTCTCCTGAATTTCAGCAGCACACCACTGGATTGGAATGTAAGCAAAGACACATTCGAAACTAGTCCCGGTAACCATGTTATACCACTTTAGTGGAATAGCAAAAATGTATCCAATGCTAGATATACCCATGCTTGTGATATAAACAAAAATATACTGGTATGTGTGTGAGACACAGAGACAGATAATGAGAGAAAGGGAGTTGCTGTTTGTCACTGAGGTGAAAACTATTATCCTGTGTAAGAAGGGTACTTTCTATTCAAACAATAAATTATGTAGATAACATTTTAACATTTGTTTTTTAATGGCCTAAAATTCATTCTAATTTTAGTTAATGCTGCAGTGTTAAGTGCATTATGTTCATATTTATCGGCAAATTCTGTTATTCCAGTGAGTGTTTAGGAATTTAAAAAAATAAATAAATTCACAGCTAAAACCAATACTGTATACAGTATTTTAATTTGCATTGAAGAGCAATGAAAATGGCTGCCTAGAGATTTTCTTAAATTCAGAACCAGCTGGATTTTTATGTTCCTCTGGAATATGTTTTTAATATGATGGTCTTGCTTTTTCTACAATGTGATAATCAGTGACATTATAATTATTTGCTAGTTCTTTCCTTGACAAATTATTACAGCTTCAGAAGGTTGAAAGGTAAGACTTTTTAAAAAAAATATTAGGGGTGCACCGATTTTCCTGGCTGATACCGATAGCCAATGGTTATCTCCCCATATCGGCTGATACCGATAATAAATAGACAGTGCAGGTAAACTACTAGAACAAAACATAGAGCCTATATTTAAAGTGTTTTATACTTATAAATGTTAAATTAACAGATATTGTTTACCTGTGTATTTGACAAAAATTAGCAGGTATTGTTTACTTGTTGCATTTACTTCAGAAAATGAATACAAAGAATAATGTAGTATTATATTGTGTGCTTGTCAGCAATTTATACATTTGTTTTTCAACATAGTCACACAAAAATAACACTTTGCATTTGTACTAGTAAAAACAGTTCTGTAGAAAAAATATATAATGTGACATTAACTTTTATAGCCACTATTGTTAAACATTGCGTATTATAACTTCAACCTATACTGTAACTTACAGTAGAAAAAAAATGTAGCCTACGCAATGTCAGCTACAACAAGGTTCATTAATTTTGTATTTTAACTTACTATTTTAAGCTTACACTGCTTAAACATGCAGCCCAACTTAAACTGTTCACTTAATCAAAAACAAAAAGATGTCAGGAAAATATCCGGTTACAAAATTCTGTCAAACTTGAATTTGTTATTAAACAAGACGGCACCCTTGTTTAATACACCTGCAACCAATGCAGATTAAGCAAGATAAACAAAAATCACAAAAGGTAATTCCCACTTAACGTTTAGAGAGCAGAGACATTGCAGAGGCAGTTTTGTAACTTACCGGGCATTGATGCTGCATTCAATTGAACAATAATTTGCCTGGATAATACTATTTTCTTACGAATAGTAAATACCCCTATATTTATTACAGTTTTGTCAGCCTGAAACAAACTACAAAGCATTACTTAGGGTGAATGTTAGTCTGGTAACTGTATAGGCTACATGAACTCTAAACTACTACTACTACTACCTTAAACTATCAATGTTATTTAGGATTCAACCTATTTTTTTTTTTTTTTTTTTTAAAGCATCAGAATAATATTCTACTCGCAGTTCATTGTTGGATTTAATGTAGCATCAAGTCTGTTCTACTGCACACAACTCGCTATCATATTGCTGTCTTCAGATATTTAAAAAAAAAATAAAAAATCTAAACACCGCTCTTTTGAGACATATTTACTGCATTTTAATCGCACGTTACACAGCACTTAGAAAATGAGTGTCTGTGATCTTGTGTCAGAAACGTGCCTGACCAAACATTAAATTCTGTGCTGTAAGCAATTCAAACATGAATATCGGTGTACATAACGGCTAAAATAACAAAAACTGCTGATCGCAGATCGTGTTTTTTCCCCTATATCGGTGCCATGCCGATAGGCTACCAATTATCAGTGCACCCCTAAAAAAATGATATATATAATCTGCTAACTGTACTTATTTGTGTTTAATGCATGGTTGTACTGCATTTTACAGTTGATCTGTGTGCTTCAGGGTTAAAATTGTTGTTTAATCAAAGCATAACCACTATGTTAAAAAGGTGATTTCAAAATAAGTCACAGGATACTCTACATAAACTGCATCTCTCTAGCAAAGGATTGTTGTTGTTGTTGTTGTAAATGTTTTAGTTATGGAGTTCAATAGACTGCGGCTTATCAGCAATAGAAAATACTTTACATAAATAAATAGAACTTTTCCTCTTTCTTTTTTTTCAGGGAGTCCAGCACGCTCCATCATCAACTTGATGAACTTCTCTTGAAATGTACTCCACTGGAGGAACAAAATAAGAAACAAATTGAGGAAATACAGGCGATGAAATCTGAGCTGGAAGAAAAAAGGGTATGTGCATCTATTCAATGAACTTCTGTGATAGTACAGCTTGGTTGAATTCTTAGTTTAGTTTACTCACTTTCTGACCACAAAGCCAGCACAGGTACATCTCAGTAGTGCAAGCACTAATAAAAAGAGAGACCTGGTATTAGTGGGATATTTCTAGCTATTATATGACATATGCTTTGGTAATTATTTGCTGGATTGATTTTGAGTTAAAACAAATCAGTCAGTCTGCTCTTTAACAGTTGCTGGTGCTATGCTGTTGCTAAGCTGATGTTGAAAAACAATATTTGAAAACCCAACAAAAATGTATGGCAGAGAGATCCCACTTTTTAGTTTCTGGGCTAATTTTTTTTTTTTTCTCCCATGTGTATTTTTTCTCCCCCTTAGAGCTCCATAAAGATCTACCAGCAGACATATCTGGAAATTGAAAGCCTAAAGGAGGAGAATAATAAAACTGAGGCTGCGTAAGATTTGCTTCATTCAAAGTTTCCCTTTTTTATCATACCTTACTTTGTAAACTTTTTGTAACATTGTCTTTTTTCTAAACTTAGGAATAAGAAGCTTGAAGCGCAAGTGAAAAAGCTTGAAGGTCAGTATAAAGTTTTAACTGCTTACGTAATCAACTAGCCTTTAGATTTTCTAAATGTGTTTTTTTTTTAATATAGTTTGTGTGTTTGCATGCTGTACTAATGTGAGCTTATTTACACATTTTGGCATTAAAAATTGACAAGCTCATAATTTAGAATAAAGGTTAGTTGTGTGTAATGAATGGACTTTTCCCAATAAACTTTCCAAATTATATCAACAACCGAGAACTTATTTCACTTAAACATTATACAGTTTAAAGAGTTGTGAGTTTTTGCTTTGAATATCACATCCTGTATTGTACCTAATAATGTCATACATACATGCAAATACAAACTTACACATCCAGGTGTATTTTGCATTTTTGTGTGCATGCACTGACAGACACTCAGACATCTACGGCTATCAAAATCGGTTGTTGTAGGTAGTCTTGTACTTTTATTTTTTCTTGTAAATATTATTGATTTTAATGTTCTTTTGTTTGATTTTAACAAGAAACAACAACCAAGCAGAGCCAAGAGATCAAACAGTTGAAAACAGAGAAAAAGACGTTGGAGAAAGATTTAAAGAAAACACATGTAAGTTCTTTAGTTGTCAAACCAATCAGATAATTAATTTAGTTTTGAATGAAGGCATCAGAAATTGGTGGAAGCAAAAGGTCCTGCAGATTAAATAGTAGCGTTTATTTGATCAACTGCAAAAAGATAACTTCTTTGCTAACTTGGTTGGTTATGTGCATAGTATGGATATTACTGTGTGTTCATTGGGGAAAGAAAATTTACAATTGGGAGCACTGAGTAAAGGCATGGTGCCACACCCAACCTCTTCCACTCTTTATAATTAAGTTAGTGGTAAATTGTGATGGGGAAGGTTTTAAAGGACTATGAACACTTAAAGTAACTGAAATATATGTTTTGTTTTACAGAAACAGCTTGAAAAAACTGAGAAACGAAATCAACAGAAAGGTCATTTTATAATTTGGTTAACTACTACTTTTATCCATTCACAAAACTAATCTCGGATATCATTAACTAAATTAGTTAATTTTATTTGACATTTTTTGAGCAATTAAGAGTTTACGCAATTTCACATTGTATGCTCTCTCATTGTGTGATTTAGTCCCATTGATTATGCTTGTTTTTTTAAATGTTCACAATAAATGTCAACTGTACATTTTAGTTTACTTCAGTTGTTTACATATTTAAATATTCTTTAAATATATTAATTCTTGAAACTGTTATAGACTTGTTAAAGAAAGCAGAAACAGTCTTAAACAGTTTGATGAATATCAAACTTTGTGTTGAACCGAAATTCATAATCACTTTTGCAGTATTGAAGCATGCGTGGACTCAAAATAATTCAACAGAGGAAACAAAAATTGATAAAAGTAAGTATATTTTAATTTTTTAATTTGAATAACTCTACAGTTTACTGTTTTGAAAAATAATGCCAAAGTTCTTATATAGCACTATTAGGCTTATTTTGTGATAACAGTAATGTTATGTGGACATTCTAAGCCAGGTGTTCATGGTATGGTTAGATGAAAGTTGTCTATTTTATTTATTACGTTTCTTGTAATCCCAGGCTTGGCCATTCCACACATTAGTCCAGTGTTCTTAATACTTTGCTTCTCCTCCCCATGGAGGAGTTATAGTATTTAACTGTGTAATGTATTGATCTTGTTTTTATTTTTCTATTGTAGCTAAAATGAAGCTACTTCTGGAAGAACTTTGGATGTGTATAGAACCTTCAGCCCAGGTATCACAGAGGAAGGACATTCAGCACTTTTCTGGTAAACTAATCCCACATCTTGTTAACATTAGCAATATTCCTTTATATTGTACATTGTTAGGCCATCTATGTCAATTTATGTTTCCATTTACAACTTCTACACAAAAACTGGTAGAAAGCAAGAAACAGGTGTAGTTAAGACCTCTTAAAATCAAGTTTCATTTGCAACATTTGATCTAAACTACGTGATACTTACTACTTGTTTAAGTACGTATAGTAACATGAAATCACAAACGCATTTTTAAACAAGAAAAATAAATTTGAAATAAGAGTTAGATGGTCATAACGAGACTTAACCTGGTAATTCATCTTAACAAATTAATCTGATATAAACGGGGACATATAGATAAATACAAGTATATCTTAACCAACATCTTTGTAAGTGGGACAACAGTTATAATGCAAGAAAACTATGTAAATAAAGCAGTGATCTTGCAAGATGGGTTGTGCATTAAACAGACTATTGGTATTTAAAAAACATATATATATATATATATATATATATATATATATATATATATATATATATATATATATATATATATATATATATATATATATATATATATATATATATATATATATATATATATATATATATATATGATATATATATATATATATATATATATATATATATATATATATATATATATATATATATATATATATATATATATATATATATATATATATATATATATATATATATAT
This sequence comes from Acipenser oxyrinchus oxyrinchus, assembly GCA_030684275.1. Lineage (NCBI taxonomy): Eukaryota > Metazoa > Chordata > Actinopteri > Acipenseriformes > Acipenseridae > Acipenser > Acipenser oxyrinchus. The sequence continues at coordinate 30,401,360 of CM060249.1, read as the reverse complement.
ATATATATATATATATATATATATATATATATATATATATATATATATATATATATATATATATATATATATATATATATATATATATATATATATATATATATATATATAAATAATATGTTTTACTGGTTCCTTTGCAGAAGAGACTAGAAAGCATCGCAGAAGACCCAGAGACTTGCAGCATTCCATGCAGACACATTTTCCTGGTAGCCCATTGAAAGACCAGCAACATTTCAAGCTAGCATCCTTTCCTGGTAGCCCATTGAAAGACCAGCAACATTGCAAGAATGGACCCTTTCCCAGTAGCCCATTGAAAGACATGCAGTTTTGCAAGCACTCGCCCATTCCCATAGACGATCTGGCAGCTTCTACCCATCTACATAATCTAGCAGTACCTGAAATGCAGCACAACACAAAACACAAAAGCATTAAGCACACACAAATGACTGAAAGCAGTAGCAGAGAGAGAGATCACTTTAATGAAGGCCCCATCTTAAATAAGGAAACTGGACAAAAATACTTGAATGAAGACCTTTTGCATGTTTCTGAAGATGAACAAATGGAACATAGTCCAGTACCTGGACAAAACCTTGATGAAATACTCGACTGGTTGAAACCTCTCCCACCACTCCTGTCTCCTGTGCACTTTTCACTGCCTCATAATCAGGTAGGCATGCTGAATTAAATGTATTTATCATAACGTTTAGACGTGGGAAGTTAGTATTAGACCAAATGTTTTGGTGAAGTGTATAAATAGAATAAATTAATGTTATTGATACATTAGTTAATTGAAAGGGTTTTAAAAAATTGTTTTAAAAATGTTAATCTGTAACCTGTGGCTTTCACGCTTTGTATGTCAATTTTTAAATATGATTCTTTTAAAATTATTTTAGGTTTTATTTATTGTGGGTTGTTTTTTTTCTTCCTGTGAATCCTTGTTCATTTGCTTTGGATAAGGCTATTGTAGGTGAAATATAAAGTGTGCGCATACTTTTTAAAATGTGAATACACTGGTAACTTCTTTGTGTTTTTCAGGATACTTTACTTGACAATTCAACAAATTTAAGTGAGGAGGAGGAGGAGGAAGAGAAGGTAAAATCCAACAGCAATGAGTTAAAGAAACTCTGTGAAGGTGACAAACCCAATGAAAACCCTGAATCCATCAATAAGCACTTTCCTGAACCAAGCATGGCTCAGGCTATGGACAATTCAACAAATGTAAATGAGGAGGAGGAGGAGGAGGAGGAGGAGAAGGTAAAATCCAACAGCAATGAGTTAAAGAAACTTTGTGAAGGTGACAAACCCAATGAAAACCCTGAATCCATCAATAAGCACTTTCCTGAACCAAGCATGGCTCAGGCCATGGACAATTCAACAAATTTAAATGAGGAGGAGGAGGAGGAGGAGGAGGAGGAGGAGAAGGTAAAATCCAACAGCAATGAGTTAAAGAAACTTTGTGAAGGTGACAAACCCAATGAAAACCCTGAATCCATCAATAAGCACTTTCCTGAACCAAGCATGGCTCAGGCCATGGACAATTCAACAAATTTAAATGAGGAGGAGGAGGAGGAGGAGAAGGTAAAATCCAACAGCAATGAGTTAAAGAAACTCTGTGAAGGTGACAAACCCAATGAAAACCCTGAATCCATCAATAAAAACTTTTCTGAACCAAGCATGGCTCAGGCCATGGATCTTCCTTTAGTTGTGTTGTCTAACAACACTTCATCCAGTGCTCTGTTATTTCACAAACACCCACCCTGTCTGCTTACAGAGGCCGAATGTGATGACAAGGCAATTTTAGAGCAACAAATGAGGGAAAGCAACCTGTCTTTCCTGGAAGAGACGACTGAAATGATGGATGTTCAGAGTGACAGTTTGCAAATTGGTGATAATAGTGACTGCTTTAATTCATCTGTTGAAGCTAATGAGAATGATACATTGGTAGATAATTTACAAAAAGAAACCTCTCAACACAGCATTGTGAAGGTTGAGGTGGTGGAAGACGGTGTTTTAAATTCATCAGCATCTGATGAAGGAAGCACAGGTGTTATGAAGTCAGATTCTGAACAACTGAAAAACATACAACCCCTGCAAGAGCCTGAAAGCTCAGGAACAGAATATATAGAGGTAGAGCACGTAAAGCAAGAAGAAACTCAAAAGGATATAGAGGCTGTTAAAGAAAGTTTAATAAATGCCTCAACAGACAGTGCAACGTTAAGCCACCATGAGGATATAATAGAAAATAATCTAAAAAGCTCTGCTCCAGTGGCTAGTGATGATCAGAATATGCTATTCGTAGATTCTCCTACAAAGCATTGTTTAATCCGAGGGGAAAAGGAAGCCCAAGATTCTTCTGCAAAGGATTATTTAACCTTCCTGGCAACTAAAGAATCGGAGATCAAAGAACCTCAGCCTTTACAAAGCAATGGCACTACCAATATAGAGACTGTGAATGAAGCTTCAGTTGGGTGTTTTCAGAAACAAGAGATTTCTTGCACTGGTGAGTTGATCCACAGTACAGGATTTACTAAAAATGAAGTGGAGTGCGCAACAGAAATTGAGATGGTAAGCATGACTGAAACTTTTACTGTCTTACAAAAGCCTAACTTAAAAGGAAATGTGTATTTAAAAATCTCTGATGGAGCAGATTCAGCAAAAGAGAATGAACTCTCCCATAAGAGTTCAGAATCTACAGAAGATGAAACAGGGCTCACAAAGGCACCTGAGATTGAAACCGTGGCTGTAAATGGTTCTGTCTTGCAGCAAGCTCATTTAACAGGAACTACTTGCAAACCAAACTGTGATGAAACTGATCCAGCAACTGAGAGTGTATCCACAAACTACAGCACAGGATGCACTGAAGATGAAATAGAACACTTGGCCGAGTCGGAGATGTTAACCATTGCAGACACTTGCTCTGGCTTACAAAAAGCCCAGTTAACAGGAACTTGTCACAAACCCAACACTGAAAGAACCGATCCAATAAAAGAGAATAAATCCTCTGTTGACAGTTCAGCATGTAACGAAGATGAAGTTGAATGTGGAAGAGAAGCAGAGATGATAAAAAGGACTGAAACTGCCTTTAGCTTATTACAAAAATCCAGCTTAACCCCAAATGCTTATGCAACAAATCCTAATGGAGCTGACAGAATAATAGCAGAGAAACCCACCAGTTACAGTTTAGAGTCAACCTCCTTTACGAAGACAGATGGTACCACTGATGTGAAGTCTTCCATTGAAGAGACATCCAGTGACATCATTATGATGGAGGAAAGTCTCTGCTCCAAGGCTTGTCCTGTGACCCAAGAAGAAACTGAGGATGATCAAGATAATTTTACACTGCAGAGAAAGGTCAAGAAAACAAAGAGCAAGGGTAATGGAAGCTCTGGTTTGGAAGAAAAGGGGATCCATTTAAGCAGCTGCAAAGAATGTGTGCCAGAGGTCCCCATAGATATGCAAGAATCAGTAGATAATCAGATGAGTATGAATGACAATAAGGCACTTGAAATGTCTGAAGAGGGAATTCCAAATATTGATACATGCGATGCATTGAAAGTAGAAATAGACAGCGAAGATCTAACCACAGCACATACTTCCTTAAACAAACATTCAGATAGAAGTACTTCAGAAACTACAACCGTTGAAAATTCAGAATTAGAACAAGATGAAATGGCCTATAAGAAAATGCCAGAGGAAAACGTGGAAATCTGCAAAAGAAGTATAGTAGTTAATGGGGCAGAGTGCAATGTACAAGTGACTGGTTTAGACAATGTGTTAACAACTGAGCCAGATTGCCAGCATGGTGATAATGCATCAAATGAAAGCCTTTTGTGTGAATCATCAGAGATAGTATTAAGTGAAGAATCAGAAAATATAAGCATAAAAGATTATGATACCAGTAATAAGGTATCACCCCCAGTTGTACCCAAAACTGAGATTAAAGAAGAAACAGCTGTATCTAGTCACAGATGGCAGCATTCTGCTTCAGTGCAGAATACAAAAGCCAAGCAAAAAGAGAAAGAACCAAGCCAGACAAACCCCCCTTTATTAGCCACTGCTGACACCTCAACCTCAACAAAGCATTCACCAGACTCGATAAGCAAAGTTAGGACAGAGATGGGACCACCTCTCCGTCCACTACTGCCACCACTACTAGCCACCCCACCAAGATTTCTAAAATGTATCTCTCCTCCCATGTCCACGTGCAGTAGGTCATCCTTCCCTTCCCCTTCCCCTATGGAGGATTTGGTCTCCCCACTGCGAGAAACACCAATACCTCCACTTATGTCACCACTGTCGGATGGACTCAAGCACAAATCTCCATTATTGGCCACCCTATCCCCATCAGACATAACCAAAAACAGAAGGATCCAATCTTCCCCATTGCAGTTCTGTGCGGCCACCCCAAAGCATGCTGTCCCTGTTCCTGGTAGGCTGCCTCCTTCAGCAATGAATGCAATCAACTCCTCTCCTGGCATTCCCCAGGAAAACTCTGTTAGAATCCTTGATACCATGTATCCAGAGCTTTCAGCTCGTGCAAGAACTCTCAACATTCTCAAAGGAAACATTCAGCTCAACAGATGTGCATCTGGAGTTGGGAACATTGTACCAGGACCTGTCAATCAGATCTCTAGTTTTAAAGCCATCAATTCTTCAACAACAGCTTTCACCAAAACTGGAAAAGCTTGTGAAGCAGAAAACAGCTGTTTTAGACAAGTCACAGAGAGGTTAAGCTCTGTGGGATTGCCTGATCAAGTCTGGAAAAGACCAGGAGTAAATCTACATTTACCAAAAAGTGCCAAAAGGCTTCGGTTAGATAACGATTCACCAGTAGCAGAAAGGGTGAATTTCACTGTTGCATCTCTGGAGGATTCCAAAAGTAATGTGATTAAAGATGAACTTTTGAAAGATTTGCGTGGGAGTTTAGAGCAACCTGTTGATATTAAATCATCTGAAATGTTAAAGTCACAAAGCAATCCTACTGAAGAGGCCATTTCCAAAGCATTTGAAAAAATTGCAAAGTGCTGTTTTGATTTGATGCCTGTTATTCGAAGCCATGTCCACGTTGGAAACATTTCTCAGGTACCAGTACTGAGAGATGAAGAGAAGGAGGTCATCCATGAGTTCTGTGTGGTAAACAAGGTGAGCTATTATCATTTTTCTCAAAGCATTCGGACCACAAACACTGCAGAGCATATTGTATTACATGAAATGTGTTCCTTTTTTCTTCTTTAAACTAATTTGTTTTCAATGTAACAGTATTAAGCATTTTACTTATTCTCAGGGTTACATTATAACAAAGGGAAACTTTTTATTATTATTTTATTTTAATTTTTTTACATTGTGATGCCTAGACACAGAGTAAGCAGTAGGCAGTTGCCACAGCACAGCAGGAAAAAAAAACTAAAAAGTGCTACCATGCTGCCAAACCCAGTAGAATAACAAGGGGCAAAGGAGTGGAAGGCAGGAAACCATGTATATGTGTTTCTGTTCTGTTTAAGTATGTATTCGAGATTTGTGCAAGAATATTTTTGATCAAAATAAACATTCATAGACTGTACAACAATCGCAAAACTGTAGATGTCAGATGCAGAATCACAAAGTGGCATAAATCATAAAACACTCCTGTCCATATTTATTTACAAAAGGAAAACACCAATAATGTTACTAAACTAGTAAGAAATAAGGGGTGGCATTTAGTGAAGTTATGGAATTTGCTTTCAGTAGATAGGAGGTAGGCAGAAATCTGCAACTCCTGACTATAACATTGTCAATAGTGGTGTAGATCCTCTATAGCCTGCCAAGATGGTAGACAAGTTAGCATAACACACTACAGAATTAATTTGAAGCTTGTTGTCAGAGTTAAGCAGCGTCTATAGCAAATGTGGAAATTGAATTTGTAGTCAGGGCCGGCCTTAGTCTGTGTGGGGCCTAGATGGGGAACCCTAGGTGGTGACACCCCCCTCCCCAAAAAAATCCCAATTAAAAAAACAACCCCCCACACACACATTATATCAATAAAAGCGGTAGGCTACTGCCTTTTTATTTATTTATTTATTTTAATAAAAATTTAGTAGTCGCCAATTTATTTATTTTTTTCTCCCCAATTTAATAGTGTCCAATAATTTTGTTTAGCTCAGCTCACCGCTACCACCCCTGCGCTGACTTCGGGGCGGTGAAGACGAGCACACGCTGCCCTCCAAAGCATGTGCCGTCCAGCCGACGCATTTTTCACACTGCAGACTCACCATGCAGCCACCCAGAGCTACAGCGTCGGAGGACAACGCAGCTCTGGGCATCTTACAGGCAAGCCCGCAGGCGCCCGGCCAGACTACAGGGGTCGCTGGTGTGCGGTGAGCCGAGAACACCCTGGCCGACCTAACACTCCCTCCCACCGGGCAGCGCTCGGCCAATTGTGTGCCGCCCCCTCGGAGCTCCCGTCCTTGGTCGGCAAAGGAATAGCCTGGACTCGAACCGACGACGTCCAGACTATAGGGCGCATCCTGCACTCTACGCGAGTGCTTTTACTGGATGAGCTACTTGGGAGCTCCTCAAACGTTATCTTTTTTATATAAATCGAAAATTATATTTGACCAATCTACTTCCACGTGTAGCATTTCACATTTGGATACTGCACATTCAGCTGTAGTTTTGAGTGCTCTTTAATTTGTGCTGTGTAAATTACACTAAAATAACATGCCCAACAAAACATCATGACGTTTTTTTTCTGAATATTCTAGCCAAGAAGCAGCTTTATTTTATACCACACTGCATTTACGAGTGTACTTCCAAACATTTAATTTGTTGCAGATACCTATTCAGACCATTGGTGTGGTGGTCCGTCTTACTTTATACACACAATCTCAATTTCATTATTGAATAATAGTAGCCTACTCACTTTTAAGAAAAGCCTCCAGTAACACTTTAAAAGACGATGCTGCACTGTCCTGCGCCGTGTCATGGTTTTCTTCGGTGGAATGTAAAGAGGGACAGGCTATTGATTAGCCTATCAGACAGCTAACCCTTAGATGTTGCATTTTTAAAAATAAATTTCTTATGATCAAGTACACTCGCATGAGGAAATACGTCCACTTTGTCAGTCAGAAAGTGCAAAGTGGTAACGTTGCATTGGTAAGCAGAAATATTTTGGAGATGATTATTGTGAAGAGTGTGAATCGGATTAATTTGCTTCACGTAGCAGATTTTTATTTGGCGGTTTGTCTAGCTCCTTGTTACCGCTTGACTTGGATTTCTTTATTTTTTTTATTTTCCTTTTACAATGGCCCCCCCTTCCGAGGGGCCGACATAATAGTCGGGTAACGATTTGTAATTTTTTTTTTTTCTACAGCACCTTGCAGAAGGTTTGCTGGTTGCCATTCTCACGAAACTGAAGACTGAAAAAAAGAGCATGAAGAGTTGCTACCTTCAGGCCCTCTGTAGAGTTTATATTGGAATTTGTCGGCAGCAAGGAGACTTGGAAAGAGCCCGCCTTTTTTCATACAGTATTCTAAAAGAAGGTAATGTTATATCTGAATTACGTTATAGATTATAGATATATAGATATTACTGAGCTACACAGTGTAAGCTGACCATATATTGATAGGATACCATAGTTTTATTTTATCTGCATTTGATGGATCTGGAGGGTGCAAGCAACTTCAGTGGTTAGATCATTTTCATATTATTCAATAGTAATGCATGCTCACTTGCATTATACAATCATCAATCTGTGGTACTAATCTGATAATGGTGAAACATTTCAATTGGGTACATTCCTTGTGAATCATTTATGGGCTATGCATTTTAGGGAACTTTTTTTGAGCAATGGTAACATTGCTTAAATTTTAAGTTTTAAGTTTGTTGATGAGAAAACAACATTGCATTTGGTTGTTTTAGCAATGTTTGTTTGTAAACATCTAATTAATACTTTTTCCATGAAAAACAATTGTGTGAGAAGGTTCTAGGGATGTGAGAAATGAATGTCTTAGTAACATAACCAACAAAATTTTAAACATTTCTTTTTTGTATTTAATGCAGATTTTCCAGAGTCTGACAAGCTGATTTTATTTGTTGCAAGTACTTGGCACAATGTGTTTTCCTTGCCAGGGCTGATTAATAAAGCAATGCAGGCTGTAACCAGGCAACGTGCTAAGGGAGAAGTTCTGACATGTCTCAGTGCCTATCTGGGCTGGGAGAAGGTATTTTATCAGCTTTTATTGTATTTTACAACCATAATCTCAATTCCCTTGGCAATTAATCCTGATTTATATTTTACACTTCAGTTTTTATGCTCCTTGGTCTTGTCCACACTATGCCTTTTAAACCGTATTAGTTGCCTTTTAAACCTGCTTAAACCTGCTAAATACGGTTAGCGTCTATGTTACGTAGCGTTTTAATACCGTACTTGAGAACCGGACTCAAAACCGAGTCCGGTTCTAAATTAGATCGCATCAGGTACTGCGGTTTATCAGAAGTGTGGACGCTGTAATACCGAACTACATTTTTTGTGTATCCTTCAATATCCCAAAATGCTTTGTGAGATGTTTGGCTAAATACTCAGAACTGGGGTATACTCTGCACTAGGTATTACATTGTATGCTTAAAAAAAATCTGTCCGGACATTTCTGTTAAACTAGTGGGAAAAGTAACAAAAGTACAACGCTAAATTAGTCGACTGCAAAAATGAAATGCTTTAAAAGTAAGTAAGATCAGGGATGAACAGTTCATCATTTGTCAGCTCTGTTTGAAATAAAGTTAAGGGGACCAGAATTAGGCTCAGGCAAGATGTGAAGGTAAAAGCAAAGATTGTTTTGTAATTAACAGCTTTTTCTGAGTTTAAATATAAAACAGAATCAGCTCAATTTGTTTAAAGGGACGTCACCTGATTAAAAAATAAAACCTGAAAACTTCAAGCCCTACTTGTGTGTGTTCACATTTACTTTTTTTCTACAAAATACTTTATTTTTAGCAATATGGACCTCTATTAATATGGAGCATAACATTGTTTTAAAATAAAATACAGTGCATGGTCAGATACTATCGTATTAATTCCCACTAGGAACTGTAACCAAACTATTCTAATAGTGTGTGGACACGTTAAGCCAGACTAAACATTAAATGGTTCTTCAGTGTGGACACTCTGAGCTGGATTAATTAGAATGGTTTAGAGTACAGTTCTCGATCGATTATGTATTGTGGGCTTTTGATATAATAGTATTATTTCTTCTCTCCAAAGAGAGACATACTTTCAGCCCTCAAATAGTAGTAGTAAAATAGTAGAAATAATAATAATAATAATAATAAACCTGATTGTTATTCTGCTGCTGTATATTGATACCTGCTGTTTGTTCCTATTGGCAACAAAACCTGCATTTTTAGTAAAGAAAGCCGAATGCTATTAATGTGTTCATGGGAAATGAAAATGTAGTGTAATATTTCCTTAAAACATGTCACTGAACAAACCATGTCTAATTTTTTCCAGAACCCTCCCTGTGATGTAGCAAAGTTGATTACTGGTACAATTTTTGCTCTAAAAACGGGCGTCTGTATGAAATTCCAGCCTCATGAGAAACGTGGAGAAGACCTGAGCCCTCCTGTGTGGGATCATATTTTTGCAACAGAACTTTTGTGTTCCCAGCTTCAGTGGAAGTGGACACATGACAATTTAATATGGTAAATCTGTCCATTACTTTAAATGGTTTGACTGCTGTAGCAGGAAACTAACACATCATTGATTGCTTGAAGAGGCTAGTATTTCAGATGCAGGCATTACTAGAGGTCAGAAGTATCACTAGGTGGACTTGCTGGTTAAAGATGGTGGACATTCTACTGTATACATTCTGTGTTATTTCTATGTGTATGTGTTGGATGCATACATGTGAATATAGATAAAACTCATATGCATCCACATAGATTAATGTGTTTACATGTTCATCTAGTGTGTGTATACAGTGGCTCTCAAAAGTATTCACCCCCCTTGGACTTTTCCACATTTTATTGTGTTACAACATGGAATCAAAATGGATTTAATTAGGAGTTTTTGCCACTGATCAACACAAAAAAAGTCCATAATGTCAAAGTGAAAAATTGTTCTAAATTAATTCCAAATACAAAACAGAAAAATGATATTTACATGATATTACAATGATATTTAAAAATGATATTTACATGATATTACAATGATATTTAAAAATGATATTTACAAAGTTTGAGATGTTTTACATATATATGTTGGTTTTATTTTTCTTACACTGCGGTGGTGAAGTGACCGCTAATAAAATAAACAAAATAAACCTAGCTCTCAGCTGGACCACTAACTGGAACAAACGCAAGATCTCTTACTTGAGTTTTGGTTTCTTTTTGTTACTTCTGCTTCCTTACGCCTCTATACCCCCATGACAAAGCTAACGGCTAAGCCATTTACATCGAGGTGTCATTAACTTTAACAAGCAGTTAACCAATTGACTATTATCCATAATTCGTTAAGGAAAGGAGCTGTGGATTTTTCGTGGGTGTGCTTACATGCGGGAACTCATGACATCTAGTGGTCAACCTATTACACTGCAGCCAGGGAACAAGCTCTTTTCATTCTCATACTAAGTTTAATTCTGTACCACAGTAATCATATCGGTCTCCTTTTAAGAATCAGCCGCTTATAAGAATCAAAACACCCGGGACGGATGTGATTCTTATAAACGGACTGCACTGTGTGTGTGTGTGTGTGTGTGTGTGTAGAATATTAACCAGTATAAAAGTTGGGTGTTGCCTTTCCCATATTTACAAAAGTGTTTCAATTGTATGTTTGTTTGTTTGTTTGTTTGTTTATTTATTTATTTATTTATTTAGCAAGGAGCTTTGGCCAATAATGAACAAATGGGTAAAGCAAGGAAAAGGAATAGAACAGGTGGGGATAACATCAGATGTTACAGTAGCTGCTGTCCTGCGGCTAATAGGTAAGTACAATAATCATGCCCACTGACAATTCTTGTTTTAAAACAAATAAATAAGAATAGAACTTGCGTCTTGCTTTTTTTAGGGCGTCTAGGACAGCTGGGACTGAAGAAAAGATATGTTGATTCTGTGAAAAATGTTGCAACAGTCATCAACACGTTTGGCAGACATGCTAATGCAGAAGGTAAAAAAAACATGATAAAAGCTACATTAAATGCCTCTGACAGAGCTCCCTTTTTAAAGCAGATTATCCCAATTTTTTAAATTTAATTTAGTGTTTTGCATCTAAATGTGGAGTTTTTAGTGACAATCCATCTCTTTTGAAATAGTTTTAATTACATACACAGAGAAAAGACATACTTTTAAATTTGATTTATTAACTCATGGGAAACTAATTCTGAAAGACGGGTTGTTTTGCCATGAGGAACATTCTCTGGGTTGGTAAAAAGTGTATGTTTTGGTGTTGTATGACTAATTCTAAAAACTGTGTGTTATTTATACCAGTATCTAAAATGTGGAGGCTATTTGATGCTGTGTTAGATTTTAACTTGAAGAGTTAATTTTATGTCTATTTTGTCTTGTTTGTAGGTGTTCCCTGGGGTGTGCAGTTGGCAACCGTGTATGCTATTTATGATCTGGCATCAAGCAATCCAAAGGAAGCCATGGAATCACTCGCAGCTTGGAGATCGGAAACCACCAGAACAGTCCCGCCTGCAGTTACCAGCTGTATAACACAAATGGGCTCCATGTGCCGTCAAATAAGATGATTGCAATAGACTAATAATATGAAGGGTAAAGGCATCAATGAGTCTGACAGGCTTTCAAATTTTGTGTTACACAAAGTTTATGGACAATGTGCTGTTATCTTAGTTTTACTTTGTTTGTTGTCATTGATTCCTGTCAATGTGTTTCTTAGTGCTAGGAATCTTAAGTGTCTGAACTGAGGGCTTGACCCTTAAACATTTCAGAAGTATTCTGCCTTTATAAAATCGTTATCCAATTGTTGCAAAGGCACGCACAAGTGGAAAAAACCCTGTGCCAGTAGTTAAGGTGTTATTGCTTTCTAATGGGAATATACTTTCTCCAAGTCTTCCTTTTAGATGTATTTTGTACATTTAACTTGAAAATATTTTTTTTTTTTGTTTTTTTTTATTTTATTTCTTAAGATAAATACTGTTGACCACTTTTATGACTATTTCTCAGAAGCCATATTGGAAATTGATATGAGGTATACCTCTTCATTTGTATAGTCATGCATTCTACTTTTGTAATATATGTTCTAATATCCATCTGTACATAAATGATTGTTCTAAAATCATCTAACACATTTACTTTTGAATAGAACTTTTTTTTTTCGTTTGCAAAGGAACAATAGGCTCTATATGTGTTAATGTCTTATAGAAACCATTTGAATTGTTTTATACAGTATTCAAATGAAAAAAAAAACAATGTAATTGATCCTTCTGAGTGTTTTGTAGATCCTTACACGACATAATTCAGACAACATATTAAGATACGATTTAACTGCAGTGCACACTAATGACGTTTTAGATATGAATGTCTGAAACATAGGAAGTGAGGCTAAAATGCAACATACTGTTACATATCTCAGAATTTAAAATACAATTTAATCATGCTTTTGTCTGTAGAATATTGATTATATTCGCTTCTTATACCAAATTTATTGTTCCAAAACTTGCGCTAATGAAGGTTGATTTAAAGAGTTCAGTTGAGTACTCATTAATGCGTGCCAAAACCCTTACCTGAAAAAATGTGCTCCTAATATGTACAGTAAAGAGATGGGTCACACTGATGACTTTTCTCACATTTTTATATGACCAGCTCCACAATCTGGAGAATGTAATGACACAGGGTCTCTATAAACTTTGTTTTTGTTTTGGAAAGGAATGGACAGACGCTGTAATTGTTGGTACAAAGCTGTAGTCCTGTTTATTCTTCTAAATAACACTTGGTCCCTATGGGCTGAGACCACACCATAACAACAACCCCCCACCCCTTTCTCTTATTACTTCTCTCTAGACTCCCAGTACCTCCCTACTCCAGTCGCCCTCGCCGCCTCTAACCGGCTACTCTGCTCTGTGGTGCAATTCCCCCTCTCTTATATTAACCAGACTAAACCCACCCCCCGACCCACTCTCTCACCAAGCACCGTAGCACGTCACTCTTACTGACTGCCTGGCAACAGCAAGAGCTGCACCACTCCTCGCCAGAGAAGCGACCTGGCAGTTGACATGCCCTCCCAAGCCGAGGTGTCCAAGCCCCAGGCGAGGAAACAGTTCAAGATGGCCCAGCGCCAAAGGTAGGGGAAACTGCCCGGCCCAGGTAGGGGGCCAGTCTGTCCCGATGGAGGACCACAAGGCAGCTCCGGGGTGGCAGCCTGACCCGGTAGACCACTTCGCCCATCTGCTCCATAACTTCACAAGGCCCGACCCACTTACTCTCCAACTTGGGGCAGTGTCCTCTGGTTTTCTGCAGGCTATACACCCACACTGGATCCCCAGCGCTAAAATGACGCCCGTGTGTGCGGAGGTCATAATTTCTTTTCTGGCGTCGGTCAGCAGTCTGTAGGTTTCGACAGGCGAAGCTGTGTGCTGTCTCCCAACGGTCTTGAAGTCTCCGGGCATACTCGGGCCCAGCTGGTGCATCCGGCAGCAGGAGCTCTCGTCCCAGCATGAGCAAGGCAGGAGTACAGGCGGTTGACTCCTGGACAGCAGAATGGCAAGCCAGCAAGACCAGGGGCAAGTGCACGTCCCAACCCTTCTGGTCTCTAGCCGTGGTGAGCGCTAGTTGCACCCCCAGAGTGTGGTTAAACCGTTCAACCAGTCCATCGCTCTGGGGGTGGTGCGGGTCTTCTGTATGCCCAGCCGGTTGCACAGCTCTTGGAACACTTTGGATTTGAAATTCCTGCCCTGGTCGGAATGTAACTCGTCCGGAGTTCCAAATCTGCTGAAGAACCGACCTGATACTGCTGCAAGGGGGCTCGGGACTGACCCAGGAGGCCCTTCCAAGCAGTGCAGGCATTGCAGAGGCGACAGTAGAAGGCCTGGCGAGGGGGACGCAGCGTCTTGGTGACCCCAAAGTGCCCGGCGCCCCATGATGTTTTGCCATCACCTCTTCTGTCAACCCCCTGGGGACCACCACTTGCCACCGTTCTTCTCCTGTTATCGGCTCCATCTAGCGCCTTTGCAGCAGCCCGCCTCTGAGGGCAAGCCCCGGCCACTGGGCCCACAGTCCCTTCCTTCCTCAAGCCACTGCAGTACGGGCTTCAGGTCCAGGTCCCCGTCTTGATAGACCCTCCAGCCCCCCAACTCCACCGGCAACAGCATCTGGCAGGCTGCTCCCTCCAGCTCAGGTATTGTGGCTTCCCTCTCATCTCCACGGTGCCAATACTTACAGTCCTTCTTAGCACAGGGGCGGTGGGACAAGGCATCTGCATTGTGGTGTTTCTCTATGGCCCAATGCTGTACGGTGTAGTGGAAATGCTTGTAGCTGTTCTTTAATCCGGCTTGACCACAACTCACCTTAGGTAGTCTCAACATTGTGATTTCTGGGTGGTTATTGAATGTACAGCAACCTCAAGACCACTAGAGGGCAGTAGAGTAATACAGAAAGATGTAGGAATGTAATGTGTAAATACTGTATTGAAAAAGATTAACATAAAAGAAATTCCAGATGGAGCATTTTTAAATTGTCATTTTAATAAATCTAGGGTTGTAACAACTTGTCCATCTCATATTTTAACATCAGATGAAAAAGCTCAGAGAGAACACATACCTGATCAACCCTGCATCAAGCTGGTTTATAAAATTCCATTTTGAAACAGTAGACAACATATATCTTGATATATTTCTATATAAATAGCCCTTACTACCCAAAAGAAGTAATACAAAATTGATCATTAGAATTATACATAAAATTTTATTTTTCAACACCTTGATTTTTATAGTTATGGTCAGGGGAGGCAGTCTATTGGGATTTTGCACAGTGTTTTCTAGAACCTACAGCATAGCTGACCCTTTTCACCAGCAAAATAACCCAGATCTTGAATTAAAAAAGGACACTTGACACCACCACATAACACGATCCACGCAGGATTAGTTTTACCTTTTTATACTTCGTTAACACTAGCCACTTTTGAGCTGACTAAAATTGCTTAGGTGGTTTTTTTGTTTGTTTGTTTTGTTTGTGTAAACGCAGCTGGCTCAGGTCCAGCCATCCTAAAAGTTGCCTGCTCCAAAGAGTCGATGACTTTGGTCTGTTTTTTTCAACTGTCTAACAATTCAGTTATTTGGTAGTAGCCCGTGCCTGGTGTAACATCATGTACTGTGCTTTATAGTTGTTTTAGGATGTCCCTTATTTAAAGGGCCAGCGTTCATTAATAAAAGTCTGCGTCAATCACTTGGACAAGGAATATATATATAAAACATGTTGTACCAATCCTATATAGTTCTTTAAGGTGGGCGAAAAACCTAAAGCATCCTTACTCATGTAAAAACATGTCTGGAATCAGTGAGAGATATGTGGAGTGTTTCAGCTGCACCAGCCAGCAGGGTGCTATGAATAATTCAAGCAGGGAAGATGCTGTCTTGGCTTCATCAGCTGTTATACCACTCATGGGAATTGTGCTGTGTGCTCAGGGGAAAAGAAAAACACTGCAAACTCAACCTAATCATTACTAGGTTGTGAGCAGTGCATTTTATACAGAATTATACTATATCTGTTATAAAATCAACTTCCTCAATATTTTTTCCCTAATAGAATACATCTTTTCATTTATGATACCAATCTTGCTACCATTAATTATAAACATACCTGTGCTTGACATTTTTACTGCATTGGTATTCCTAGAGTAGGTCTCAAAATCTAGGATTTGAAGGCAATACTCACCATGCAAACTGAAATAATACCACTTCTTCACACTTATCAAAATAAATATTTACATCGTTTTGCATGTGCACAAGATGTTGCAGTGCAAGGAGGAAGCGATGACACAGGAGATAGTTTCAACCAGGTGGCTGGTGTTTTATTAGAATACAAACTAGAACAGTGCAGGAACAGTGCAGGATGAGCTCACTTTCACCTGAATATACTTTGGCAAATAAAATAAAAAAAATAATACAAACAAAAACATAAATATATGATAAGTAGTAGCTGGCAACTGCAACAGATATCACACCTCAGTCCCTTTCTGCTATAATAAGCATAAACCTTCTCTAGCTCTCTCTCTCTCTTTCTCGAGTGAGGTCTAGGACCAGGTATATATTCATCCCAACTCCTAGCGCCTCCCTCAGAATATACCATTCTGCATCAACACAAAAACTATTTACAAGACTGAAAATCAGCAACTTTCAAAACATACTGTTTTACTCATGGTCCAGGACAGATCTGTTAAGCCATTAAAACCTCAGTTTTGCAATGTCTGCTTCCCTATCTATAGACTTAACATTAGGCGTGCCCCCGCTACCCTGTGAAATGGGCCCTTCCCTTGCTGACACAGCACACCAGCCAGACAGAGCACACAACAAGTAAGTAACAGCTTCTCAATGTGTTAGCTGTGATATTCTGGTTATACATTGACCATCAGGGCTTCAAAATTACATTTAAATAACATATTTAATTTGTTCATTTAATTATTTAGTTTTCTTTAGCCAGGGACGTTGTGAGTTCACTAAGCATGTGCACCCGCTCTGTGAACTCCGTCACCCCTGTACAACCTGGGCTCAGATTTTAAAACTTTTCTCTTTATAGGCTCCCATCTTCCCTGACAGGTAAGACCTTTTTGTTTTATTTATGCATTATTTTTAGAAAAGTCAGTGTGTATTTTCAGAATACACACTGACTTTTAGAAAAGTCAATCTGTGTTTTCAGTAATGGAAGGTGTTCACTCCATTACAGCATATTTCAATTAAATAAATGAACTCAGCTTTACTTAGTGTGTAGTTCAAAGTTATAAATGGGACTACTTTTTTGATCCCTTTATTTTTTGCCTTAAAAATGATTTCTGTTTTTTTTTTTCAAAGCACACCCGGGATGTCTGAATACTGGACGTATACGGACACCCTGTCAGGCTTTATAGCATACTTGTAATCCGGGTCTGATAATGGAACATGGAACAAGCAATGTGATTGGTCGAGCAAGGTTCCAGCTGTTCATATATTGGATGGATACAGACAGTTAGAGCCCCATCACATTATTAGAAATCACTATGCTGTCTCACCGAAGTTATAGTACCGGTAGCCATCTTTTTTTACAGTTACTGTAAGTAAATATAAAACTGAGTGATCAACTACCTGAAGATATGAATGTTTTTAAAGAAACTGAACCACCAAAGTAAATCCCCAAAGTACTAAGTAGACATGCCGATTTAGATGAAGAACAATTAAATAAATGGGAAGATAGCAAAACGGAAAGAAATAAAAAAATGACAAAGTGGGTAATTAGCGTCTTTCAGGATTGGCTAAAACAGAAACAAATTCAAATAAATGTCTCAACTGTACAAAATGCACATCTTAATAAAATACTAAGGGATTTCTATGGAAATGTAAATATGCCCAAGGGGAAGAATATAAAATTTCAAGCTACGTTAGTCTCCGAGCTGGAATAAACCGATATATAAATGAAAGCAAAACAGGTGAATCTGTCAATATACACACTCACCCTGACTTTGTCACTTCAAATTATGTGTTTTTAGTAGGGCTGTCACTCGATTAAAAGTTTAATCTATGGGCTGTCCTAGATGGTAATACTAGTAAATCAATAGAATCTAAAAAAATTTTTAAAAAAAAGCCCAATGTGAATTTCAAAGCATATTGTAACACAGCAGGGAGGGGGTTAATATCCTCCCTGCATAAAACATGTGTGAATGCACATTTTGTTAATTGTTTTATTGGGAATTATCCCCTGCACCTGGTGATCATTTATTACAGCATGTATTAATTAATTTGTAATCCCCGGGTTTGTCCCAAAGTAATAGTCCAATTTTTATTATACACCCAT
This sequence comes from Acipenser oxyrinchus oxyrinchus, assembly GCA_030684275.1. Taxonomy (NCBI): domain Eukaryota; kingdom Metazoa; phylum Chordata; class Actinopteri; order Acipenseriformes; family Acipenseridae; genus Acipenser; species Acipenser oxyrinchus. Next base: position 30,383,393 of record CM060249.1, on the reverse strand, counting down.
ACAAAACACAAGTGCAGTGCTGTTCTGGGTTTGTGCTGGCCTCTGGCGACAGCTCCGGAACGTGTTAGCTGTTTAGTGATAGCAAGCAACCAATAGACAAAACAAACACTCACAATACAGACACACAAAACACAGGTCCTTCCAGGTCACTTTTTATAAACCAAAACGAACAGGAACAGATTACGTCGCTGCGACCCCTATTTATACCGTCACTCATGACCCCTTGGTAAACAATTGTAGCAGCTCCTCCAATCCGCGGCTTCCGGGTAGATTAGTTAGTGTATCGCAGTACCGCCCCTTTTCTAAATGACCGACTTCCTTTTAACCCTCGGAACGAAGTGTCAGGCCAAGTAGTCCAGGGTACTCTGTTCCCGTTACTTAGCGCCCTCACAGGTTGGGAGGGAGATTTACAACCAAGAATCATTGTCTTTCTGTCACAGTGTATCACTGTAATTCCTAACCTTGTTATAAAAGATTTGACTATTTCTGATCACGTTTTTATTACTGCTACTGTTAATGTGCCTACACCACCCCCCAATCAAATATCAAAGGAAATAACACACCATCCTAAAGGCCATCTAAATGCCTCTGCTTTGATTGATTGTCTGCCATCCTCTCTACTCACTAGCATAGTTCATATGCATGTTGAGGAGGCAGTTGAAAACTATAATTCCTCCTTGACTGATATTATTGATCGTGTTGCTCCTCTTAGAACTTGGACAATATCTCATGGCCATTTGTCTCCCTGGTATACAGGTCAGCTGAGAGACTTAAAACAAACTGGGTGCAAACTTGAGTGCAAGTGGAGGTCTTCTAGTTTCATTGTTCATAAGGAGATCTGGAAACAACACTTGTATAGCTATACTGTACATGTGCTCTCATCTCTGCCAGGTCCAGTTACTATTCAAGTGTGATTACAGAAAGCTGTGGAAATCCTAAGGTGCTGTTTATAACTTTTAATAAGATGCTTCATCCCAAACAGGATGCAGTTGCTTCTTCAACATGCTCACTAAATTGTGATGATTTAGCAAAATTCTTTGCTGATAAAATTGAGACTTTTACATTTGATTACAAATCATGCTCAATATTTAAATGTTTAGCTTTAACCACTCCTTACCTTTTAATCTTTGCAACTTGGAGACAGTTGAAAAAAATGTCCTGGACATAATATGTAAATCACATGCTACCACGTGTTCCATTTGATCCCCTGTCAACCAAGATAGTCCGTAAGTGTGTAGAAAACCACCCTCCTTACATTACTAGCATCATTAATCTGTCACTCAAGACGGGTGTAGTTCCTGCAGCTCTAAAATCATCATCTGTGATACCTGCTCTCAAAAAAATCATTGGATTCTGATGTTGTATTTAATTACAGACCAAAATCTTTTATAGAGGGTTGCTGCTGAACAGCTATTTCATACCATTCTTTAAACCAGCTTTTTGTGAAATTTTAAGCAGGTTTTCGTCCACAGCATAACACATTATTATTATTTGTTTATTTAGCAGACGCCTTTATCCAAGGCGACTTACAGAGATAGGGTGTGTGAACTATGCATCAGCTGCAGAGTCACTTACAAATACCTTTCACCCGAAAGACGGAGCACAAGGAGGTGAAGTGACTTGCTCAGGGTCCCACAATGAGTCAGTGGCTGAGGTGGGATTTGAACCGGGGACCTCCTGGTTATAAGCCCTTTTCTTTAACCACTGGACCACACAGCCTCGTATTGTAAAAACTTTTTTTTATTTTTTATTTTTATGAAGCTCTTTGAGATGGACAGCGCTTTGGACAGTTTACCCTGGCAATCCTGTTTGTTGCCATGGCAACATCTGATGAGAAAAGGTTATTTTCCTCTGCTCCATCTTCAGAAACCAGTGTGCCTGCTTTGATAACACACAGGGTGTTGGTAGCGAAGTTATATTGCAAGTGTATAAAAAAAATGGGTTAAGAGTTCTCTAATGAGTACTGCACAGTACTGGTGTATGCCGTTCCTACAATTTAATACCACATGATCTTTGAGGAGACAGTATAGGTAAGTAATGTATAACAAATCCTTTTAAAGCTATTTCAAATAGCTAAAATTCATTTATATGAGTATTTTAATCTAAAAGTATTATTTAAAAAATACATTGATTCCCCAAACAATTAGAGACACGGTTTTAATTATTACAATAGGAAACACCAAACTCCTGTCTTATGCTAAGGACACAGTAACTGTGTCCACAGTCAATTATCTTACAAGTAGTGCCCACTTAGAAGAGTACTAACCTTTGCAGACCTGGCTTGTGGCTGTTCTAAGCAATTTCTCATTTAAATACTCTGATAGTAAAAGCATACCAAAGTGTATAAGCACAGTATGGTAAAGCATAAGCATTGTAAAGCCCAGAGAGGTATGTTAAAAAATATTAACAAACATGGGAAACCAAGATAAATGGTAAATGCATAGTATAACCAAGGGAAAACTGCAAAACATTTGTGGTAAACTTTTATAAGCGTAATGTTTAAAAATCCATTTGTTTGGGTAGACACCTGAAAAAAGGGGTTTATGTAACAACTTGATAGCAGCCCAGAGATACCAAAATACATAAAATATTGTTGTGATATTTGTGCACATCAGTGGTGTTAAAACATTATGAGTGATTTAATGCTGCGTACTCTTTTCACATTTTCTGTGATGGGTTTTCAGCAATTCGTGCTAGATACACATTTAGTAACACTGAGCCATATCAGCATTTTCCTCTCATGAAAACAGCAAGCTGTCCTTCTGATAATGGTGCTATAAACATTTGATACTATAAAGATTTCCTGCAAGTGTCTGCTGCCAAGTGTATTATAAATAACAGGTTGTGGGAGGGTGTAGGGAATCACTGAACACGCGGGAGTCAGAAAGTTTATTTGAAACCGCCTCACCGGTGTCCAATTTTTATTTTAGGCACAAGGTTGGCCACTACCAACAATGGTATTACAGCACAGTTCGGAGACACCTGCAACTGTCAAGAAGTAAACACAAAATTTCCACAAACCCAAAAGAAAAGAGGAAAACAAAAAACTGCAACAAAACTATAAATAAAAGGTGCTGCCTCTTGCAGCGTCCCACAGCCTCCACTATCTGGTGCAGCTCGAGTTTCTGTGACGCTCTCTTATTCCCACACTATCACTCACAAGGTTGTCCAGACTTCCTGAGTAACACTAATAACAATGTGTAATTGGCTATCTTCCTCAGCCAAGCCTGCTTGCCCCTTTTCTGTCAGTCCAGTTTCTGGTGTTCTCGTTAGATTTTTACTCTAGGTCTGTGTATAGACCTTCCACTGTCACTTCTCCTAAAAGGGCAAGACCGAGGGAATAGCAGAGCGTTAGTTTTATTGGTCGACCTCCCCAACCAGACCCACCTCCCGACAACTCAGAGAGCAAAACATGACACACCCTCACCCACCTCTCCGTGTCATTGCATGGATGACAGGCAGGCCCAACAGGGCTTTTGACTCCCCCCTGCAGGGGTACACATGTGCCCGATAGCCAGCACAGACCTCTCCTGTTACACAGGTTTACAATTTATTTTATCTTTCATGGACCTTGCCTTTATGATTATGATTTTTAAATATAGTAGTTCAGATATAACAAACTAGAAACCTGCATCTGAGTTCAAGTGGTTTGTCTATATGCTAGACTGCTAGATCTTGTAATCAGACTCCCATAGTGCTTATTGCAGACTAACACAGAACCTCACAGGCATCCAGTGTCAGGCAGTAAGGAAAGACAAGCATTCACGTATCCAGCGAATAGCGTCTGACACAAAATCCATAATCCAGTGTTGATCATCATAGAAAGTGTTTGGAATAGTTACTGGAAAAAAAAAAACTCAAGCTTTTAGTTGATGGATTAAGCAAGTGCTATTCCATTAACTGAGCACTATCTCCAGCTTCCAGCCATTGTGTGATTCCATCAAGTAATTCAAGTTTGCATTCATCCTTGACCTAAACAAGATTGGTTTACATTTTTTTTTTTAAAAAAAGCAACTAGACAGAAGGCTGGTAATGTAAGTATTCAGACAGCAAGCACCCATGAAATCTGGCCAGCTTTTATCAGATTAAATTATACTTTGAGATTTGATTAGCAGGGATGATAAGTAAAGACTTATACGTTCTTAATTGTACTATTAATGGAAGGTGGTAAATCCTGTCAGCACACTATATCATGAGCTGTCTTTTATCATCGCGGAGGCATCTGAAACCAGCTGGTGGTTTAGCTGGGTTTTCAGTTGTGCAGGGGCCCCTTGCTAAATGAATCCCCTTGGTTGGTTTTCCTATTCTTGGTTTGCTTTGAGCTTCACTCACATGTAGAGCACACCTACTGGAGGGTTTCGGAACAAATGATATTGAAGCCCTGCTCTCAGCCTCCTGCTTTATAATGATGTTTTTATGCGCAGGACGGTCACATTTCTATCAATAGGTTTGGACATTCCTTATCTGAAGTTACTGTTAGCGTCCTAACATCACAAAATAGATCCTATTTGTTATTAAAATAATAGCAGCATTAGAGTGCTTTTTATACTGAGAATTCCAGTATGAAAAAGTTTTTTGATTACTCTAGGCTGACGTTGCTGTCTCCATTTGATGGCAGTGTTAGCTGGTTAGCTATAAAAGCATTGTGATGCAATTCAAGTCCAGCGTACAAAATAAGGACTTTTTTTTGCTTTTGAAAAATAAAAATGTTTTATTAAGGCTCTCATAAATAAGTACAGCTATGTTAACATCCGAGTTGATGATAAGTGCACTGAGAAAATACATCATTATTGAGCCAATGCACTTTTCTAGTATAGTTTTTTTTTTCAAATTACACAAAAACAAACACAAAAAGACCATTTACAAGAAAGAAAGGAGACTGAGGTTTATGGCAGACTTGAACTTATCAGATGTACCGTGCTCCAGACTGACAGCTCTGGGGGAGAAGGTAGACCCATGCTAGAAGTGCCAGGTTAGATGCTTTTGTCTTCTTCATCCAGATTCGAGAGCAGGGGGCTTGGTAAATCAGCTCCTCTGAAGAATTACCTTAATACATCTTATAAAACAAAGACAAAGCTGCAAGTTGTCTGCGATCGGACAATGGGTGGATGTTGTGGGAAACTGGATCATCCACGTGCAGTATTCTAAGAGCCCTTCTCTACAGGCTAAGCTGGGTCTTTGTAAAGTCTTCCCACACTGGACATGTATACTCTTTGATCATAGGAATGATTCTGGCCAGCTGAGGAAGAAGACGATTAGTGCGATACATCTTTGTGAGGCTTTAATGGAGATGTTGATAAGGGTGTTCCATTTGAGACCAGAAGAACTAGTGACACCCACTAGGGTGATATAGTCAGGCAGTGTCAACTGGGTGCCAAGGAAGAAAAGGGGTGGGTGATCACGATTCCTCTTCCTAGCAATGATGACCACAGCATTCACAGAAATAGTAACACAATGCACTGTACAACTTTTTGCAGTAGGAACCGTGATAGTGATATTGTACCATATTGTACAGCAGTGGATTAACATGTTGCATGGATCACACCATTATAACATCATTAGTCAAAATGTGTAAATGTTATAACTAAAGGCAGTGATTGGTGAAATTGAATTGACATTATTCCAATACCTAATGTTTGCAACTGATATTGTGAGAAACAACTTCTTGACATGAATAATTTATCAGACCTTTACTTGGGAAAACAAATAAGAGGTGTGTTCCAAAGCTGTCAAGAGATTCAGTAATCTGAAGAAGGCACATTCTTATCTGTCACATTCAGTAGCAGTATTATTCCATAAGATCGACTATGCAAATCTTCTGTTTCAAAGCTTGGAAAAAGCTTTTTTTTCAACAAGCCTTTTTCATTACAAGTAGTTCTAAATGATTTTGCCACTCTTTCTTAAGAAGGACAAATGTTTAGTCCTGTTGGTAATGTTACAAGATGAGGTATTGTTTTGTAATGTTTTTCTATTTTGTAAGTTCCTATGCTGTGTCTGTGTGTATTTTCTTTAATTCAATGTAAAGGCAAGCTTGTGGAAAGTTAGTGATAGACACATTCCTTATTCGGGTAGGATATATGGAGGTTGCAGGTGTCTTCTGCTCTTCTGTACCAATGTCTGTGTCTTGCAATCTCTTGTAGTAATATATCTTATTAGCAGAGTGTGTGTCAAATGCACCAGTTGTGAGTATGTTTATCTCAGGAAATTAGAAGGACCAACAGAGGAAAGGTATGGGAGGATACCAAGCTGTACTGGAGAACAGCTATAAAAAGAATTGCTGAAGAATGATGATGATGATTATTATTTATTTCTTAGCAGACGCCCTTGTCCAGGGCGACTTACAATTGTTACAAAATATCACAGTACAAAGTATCGCATTATAAAATATCACATTACAAGTTATCATAGTATAAAATATCACACTACAGAATATCATAATACAGATAAGAGCAGTTATGAAAGTACAATAAGATCAAATTCAAGTAAGAGCAAAGTAAAGAATACAGTAATTATTATTATTATTATTATTTTAAGAGTGAGTTTGACTAAGAGCAGTTAAAACTTATAGTAAATATTTGCTTAAAGTCCAGTAAGAAAACGTAGTAAGTATGATAAATGGATTAGAATGATTTCCCAATAAGAGCAATTATTATAAAAAGGTTTAGCTAAATATCTTTTGTTAGACCAAAGGAATAAAAAAGAGAAGACTGCTCCACTGTTGTCTGTGAAATGGGTAATTATGCCTTTATCGTATTGCATGCTGTTGTCTAACTCTAATAAGGTATTAGTATTAAACTAACCAATCGTTGTATTGAGCAAATCCTTCAGAGTGAATCCACACAATAAAACTCCCACTAGTGAGCCAGTTCACAGTGACACGTTAATTATGTAATCACTCGAAAGAATCCAAATGCTTTTTAAAAAATTCAATAAGAATATTATTGAAGCCACAAACAAATTCCTCCTACTGCAAACACTGAATTTTTTTGGACCCAAAATAGTACCAAATTTAGGGCCCCCCTAGTGGCTCATCTGGTAAAAAGCACCACAGTGTGTTGTCCAGGATGCGTTATACAGTCAGGGGGCACTTGGTGTCAATCCTGGAGATTTCACTTGGCGCATCTGGGACTTTCGCCTTACTTGAAACTGTGTTTGCTGGACAAACTTGTTTATAACACAACCAGGTGAGGCAATCTCTTTCCATCAAGCACAGCATACCAGTGGAGAAATTGTTGTATTGTATCTTTTTTACCTATTCAAAGATAGAAGGTGGAAGGTGAAAACGAGAGCCATGCTTGTGATTTTTGTGAAATTTATACAGTAGTCAATATTTCTTGTTTTAAGTATCATTTTATTTGTGAGAAGGGTATTACTGTTCAAAATGATCTTCCTTGAAAAACAAATTGATACACTCAGAACAATCTGTTTAAATGAACAATTTATTGACAATAGTTTTTATTAGTGGACTGTTTCGGACTCAGTAGGAGAGAGCACAAGAGACTGTGAATTGAATTCTATGACTAGGTCCGCTCAAACGAATGGCATGTGTAATGACTTCCTAGAGGAGGCTGGTCTTCCTCATACTAATACAGAATTAGGGCATGAACTGAGTGAAAAAAACAGTGAAAAGAAATTGGTTTACTGCCAGGAACAAGAAAAAAAAGGAAGGGCAAATCATAAGGATCCTGCAGAAATCAGTCTGGCAATAGGTTTCAGGTTTTATGAAGTGATGCTAGTGATACAGAAGAAAGCAAGGGTGCTGTATTTTTAATAAGGGAATCCTGTCATACAATATGCAGACACTGACTTCTGTTGTATAGACCATTTAAATAGAGCTGTAACCTGTCTCCCTGGTGCTAAAGTTAAGGATATTGCTAAATTGTTCACACCAACAGAAGAGACTCCGCAATTATTGTACGTGTTGGTACAAATGATGTAAGAGATAGAAGATCTGAAGTATTAAAGGAAAATTTCAAATCTCTGACAAAGAAATTTTAAAAAAAACCGTGGCCATGCTGATAAATTAGTTAACCCATCCTCAATTGCACCCCCTGATATCGAAGCTACAACAGCTAACTGTGAGGCATTGCTTAATTATTTTGAAAGTAAAATTACTAATATTAGGGATCATATTTTCCAGGGTGGTTCTGATCTTAATGTGCCAATTAGACCAATGACTTATTTTATAGAATAATTTTCCCTTATTAGAATACAAGATCTGAATAAGTTAGTGATGCAGATGAACTCTTCCTCTAGTTTTTTTAGATCCAATTCAAACGAAAATCTGCCGTGTTTAAGCCATTACTCAAAAAATCTAATTTAGATCCTACTGTTTTTAGCAATTTTAGACCTGTCTACAATTTACCTTTTATAGCTGAGATCTAAGGTAGTAGCCAATCAACTTAATATGTTTCCTGATAATAATAAAGCTCTTGAAAAGTTCCAATCAGTATTTCAACCTGCTTATAGTACAGAGACTGCACTGGTTAGAGTTGTAAATGACCAATTGGTAAATGCAGACTCTGGGTATATTTCCATTCTGGTTTTATTAGACCCAACTTTTGATCATACCATTTTAATGGATCGCCTTAATAACTAAGTAGGGTTCTCTGGACCTGTACTAAACTGGTTTAAATCATATCTTACTAAAAGACAGAATTTTGTTTCCTTGGGAGATTCAGCATCAGGATTATCTACAATTACCTGTGGCGTTCCCCAGGGTTGTATTCTTGGTCCCATATTATTTTTTTTATACATGCTACCACTGGAGGCAATATTTTATAAACATAGTGTACATTTTCACAGCTATGCTAATGACACACAGCTTTATATTTCTGTGAAACCTGGGGATACCTCTCCAGTCTCAGATTTAATTCAGTGTCTGAATGATGTAAAAATCTGGATGTCTCAAAAGTTTTTGCAGTTAAACTCAGATAAGACAGAAGTTTTGATTTTGGGTTCTCAACAACAACTGAAATTTGCCAATTCTCTAAAAATAGAGTTGAGTAATTTAAATTCAAACCCAAAGTCAGAGGCCAGAAATTTGGGATCATATTTGCTTCTGATTTATGTTTTGAAGCTCATATCCTTAATGTCACCAAAGTGTCGTTTTATCATTTACGTAATATTGCTAAGATTAGGTCTTCTTTCATTGTTGGATTCTGAGAAGCTAATTCATGATTTTGTCTCATGTAGACTCGATTACTGCAATGTTCTTTTTGCTGGGTTACCAGACCATGCCTTTTCACGGTTACAGCTTGTTCAAAATGCAGAGGCGCGGGTGCTTAGTAAAAAAAAGAAAAAAGAAAAGTGACCACATAACTCCTGTGCTTGCTTCTCAACACTGGCTTCCAGTAAGCTATAGAGTTGATTACAATATCCTACTTTTGACTTACAAAATACTTCATGGCCTGACAAAGAGCTTTTGTCCCTATATGTACCTAGACATGCAGCTGATTCTGGTCTTCTGTCCCTCTCAAAGATTAAGACAAAAAGGAAAGGAGAAAGCGCTTTCAGTTACAATGCTCCCAGATTATGAAATAAACTAACATCTGCCAAAATGTTAAAAGAGTGTTCTTCTCTTTTAATTTCTCTACTAATATTGATGCTTTTGTGTTTTCATGTTATGTTTTAATTCATTTTATTGTAATTTTTTGTTTTTATTGACTTGTAAAGCGCTTTGAGATACTGTTGTATGAAGGGCTATATAAATAAATAAACTTACTAACTTACTTACTGTGCTTCAGCAGACCAGGCCTCCAGAGGCCGGTAGATGGCCATCATTAGCTGTTTAACAGTTGGCTTAGTCATGGGAATGCAGGACATCCACATTTCTTTTGAGCTGTTGTGCTGCAGTGATCGAACATAACTGGACATTTTAAAAATGGGTAGCAGAATGGGTTAAATAATTGGGCACTAAATTATAAGAAAAAAACAGAGCCAATTTTTCTCCTTGCTGTTTTTCCATTGCATTTGGTTCTGCACTGTACATATTCCTCTTCTTCCAATTGGGCACATGGTACAACACCTGTCCTGCAAAGCCCCATCTGTTACAGAAGTTTCTGTTACAGAAGTTTGCATTTTATTACCATTGTCATGGCTTATCTACCCAGGAATTCTAAAATTTACCGAAGATTTTATTAAGGCATACTGCATTAATACATTAACAATTTATTTAAATAGGAAAATAATTTAAATAAAAAGGGACTTTAATAGTGGATTTTCAGTAGAATACCTGGCAGCTGAACAAGCTGAATGATCTCTTATCTGTATTAATATTACTTTTGTTTAAACTCTTTTTTATGATTCTTTTGATTTGTTTGGGGACCAGTTTTAAATTGTGACTAAAAATCCTCCTGTACAGACAGTTCCAGAAAGGGAAGGTACAGTTGAGTAAATGTGTATCCTAAACTTATAAAGAAAAAAAGAAAATGTGAAACAATATGTTAACAGGTGTACAAGCCCTCACAACTTTAAATAAATAATGACATAAGGGTCTGAAATGTTCAAAAACATCTACAGTTGACCGGTCATAATCAACTGAAAGCCATCTGCATTATATAATGTTAAGTGCTGAGTGGCTCAGTGTGACAGAACTGGACAGCACTACCAAAGGCCATGGGTCATCAAAGCTTCAGCTTTTGTAATCACATAATGCCAAACCCTGGCTAATACAGCTGGTTACATGACACTGGCAATATCACCCCATAATGCGTCCGAAGGTTACAGAAACATTTCTAACAAATACAGTCCTATCAGCTTGATTTGGAGGAGACTGGAGAATCTTTTTTATGTGACTATGAAATGTAATTATTGTAAAACAAAACAAGAGTCACTGATTAACAAACATAGACATCATTCATTTAAATTCAGCTTTTCATTACTGCCCCTGCTAGTACTTGAGGCCCAGACATACCTAAAACACAAGGGCTTCTGTTTTCATGAAGCAGCAGATGTGAGATCAAATTCAATTTACAGCTTATCTTACAACAAATGGCATTGGGGAATATGCAGAAAACAAATGTATGACTACTGAGGAAAAAAAACAATTTTCAACTGAACTTTTAATATACTATAATCATATTATACGCACGATTTAATGCCTTGATGTTTTGGACAATTAAAATTCTAACAACAATTTATAGAAATATAATGTTATAAAACACCTGGACAAGAAACTGTATAATTACTTGGTATGCAGCAGAACATATTCTACCAGAAGTGTGAAATTAAAATGATGTAATTTCTGTTGTTAGTAAAAGTCAATACATGTAATAACAAGTTTATGAATACTTCAATAATTAACTATTAAACTAATAAGCGACCAAAATGGCACTGGTTATGTGTTTTACGTCCATGGAGCAGTGTTGTGAAGTTAGTGTCATATTTACTGTCACTGGTATGTACCGCATTATTCGCCTCTTGTGGAGGCACAGTTTAAAATAAGACTAAGAGTCTATGTCTATGTATGTTTGTCAAAACATAAGTATTGTGGCATCATTTTATTTTGTATTATGGGTTCCCAGCAGAGTTGCATTCAGACCAGGAAACAGAATACCCAAGAAAGACACTGGGCCAAATATATAATTTTAATTTTAATCACAACTATACAACAGTAGACAAATGCACAAACTCTGAAATGTCAACATTTTCATAAAAGCTATTCACATTTGTCCACAATTTGGCTTAATCAGAGATCAACCTCAGTAATTTAGCAAAGCAATTTATCATCTAACATATAATCCAATGTACTAGACCAACAATTTCCTTTTCTGTTTACTTTCTGCAGATGCCATAAAGAATATAAGAACATAAGAAAAGTTTGGGAACGAAAAAATGCAATTCAGCCCACCAAGGCTCGTCCCTTGTTAACACATTGTTTTCCCCTATTGGGGGGAACTAATTCAAATGTATAATCTTGTTTTTTTTTTTTTTTTTAAATGTCCCCAGTGTTTTAGATCCTACTACTTCACCTCTTAGACTGCTTTAACAAGCCCTGTCCTTCATAACGTCATGGCCATAGCATTCCGTATGTATGCACCATTAGAATAAGTTCAGTGCTGTAAATAACATTTACACATATGTGTGTGTGTATATATTAGGGTTGCCACTTTTTCCACAGACCAAACCCAGACATATTTCTCAGTTAGCCTAGGTTTATCAAAACTGCAGTATACTTTAATACAGTTCAACATAATACCACCAGATTTCGATACAAATCAATATGCATGCAGTATACAGAGTATTGTGCTGATGATATTTCTAGCAATCGAACTTGCAAGCCATAGTGAATTCAGTAAAGTACTACATGTCCACGCAATTCATTAGTTCTTTATAATTAGGGCTTGAACTTTTCAGTTTTTATTTTCCAGATATCTACCTCCCTTTAAATGTATAGTTGTTTAGCTGTATCTGCATCCTAATAAAGAGAAAATGACTAATTAAAGATTGGGTTTAACATTATTTTTTTCTTTGCTACAAATCAAGGAGATTTTAAATGATGGACTGGCTATCAGTATAAAATCTGTACTGGGTATTTTATGCTGAAAAGAAAATCTGTCAGGATAACTCTGTTAAACAAGTGAAAATAACAAAAGCGCAATGTTATACTAGGCAAATGCAAGAATGAAATGCAATTAGGATCAGCGATGAGCAATTTACATGATTTGTCACATCTGTTTGAAATAAAAACAGAGCCTGAGTCATGATATGAAGTTAAAAACAGTGACATTGTTTTGTAATTAACAGCTTTTTCTGAGATTAATTAGGAAATGTAATCGGCTCAAAATAAGTTTAAAGGGAAGTCATGTGATCAAAAATAAAACCCGAAAACTTCAAGCCCTAATTATAATGTAAATTTAACAGCACAGAAAAATAGTAGCTACCGTATATCTAGGGCTTCTGTTTTTCGGGTTTTATTAATTGTATTTTTCAGTGCTTATTTTGAGCTATTTTTTAGTTTCATGTAAATCGTTTTTCTCGGGGCTTTCGTTTTTGATATACTGTATGACATTTGTGTTTTCGGTTACCTTCCAAAATGCCTGAGTGTTTTTTTTTTTTTTCTGTAAAAATATGTATAGTAGTAACTCAACCGTACTTGCACACTTAAGTTGTGCCTTCTTTCCTTTGCTGTCTTCCACAACGAAATCCCTATGGTCACGGGCACATTCTTCTGAGGATTTTGTGTGTAGGCATTTTTGTACATTTCTCCACAGTTCTGTTTTAAATCATCGATATCTTAACTGTAATACAGCTTTAAATTTCTCTAACAAGCCTCCATCCTGATTGTAATCTCATTTTAAATCTTGCAAGCGGAGACTCCAATAGAAATGTAGGAATGTGCTGTCACTCAGTAGTTGGGGCGGGTTTAAAGTATTCCGAACAAATCAATGATAGATGCAAGTCAGGAAGGTGGGATATTGCCCAGCAGCACTGGGAAATGTATTTATTATTATTTTTGCAGTATGTTTTATTTTTTAATGGGAAAAGGGTAAAGTCAACGTGAAATTGGTTAACCATTTCCACAGTTTTTCCGGTGTTTTCCGGTGTTTATTGGCTATCCACCGATTTCATTTTTTTTTTGTATCAGGGGTGTTTTATTGGGAAAATCAGAAGCCCTACGTATATCATATAAGCTAGAGCCTAATATTAACTAATAATGACAAGTAAATGTGGTGATGATAATGCCGCGGTAAATCAATGCAATTTCTGAAGCGACAATCCTGTTTTGTTTTTTTTTCAAAAATCATTTTTACAGACAGTCACTGGATTTCTGAGCCTGAAATCACGTTTGTGATGGTCAGAATTATTTTACAGCCATTATGTCAGGGACTGGGTAAAACCCAGAATGGCAGAACGCCAGAACTCAGAATATATTTTTTTATTATAACAACAAAATCTTGTCATCATATTTTCTTTTTATATTATAAATCTTAAAAAAAAAAATATTTGTACACATCAAAATGTGCCAGAAGACTATCTAAATTACACAAAGTTGGTATATAAACTAGGTCTATTACATTACACCTAGAAGTGTTCAGAGGCTTTTGCCACACCATATCAAACCAAGTCCTCAAAACAACTTCACCTTACCTTAATGGGACTAAGTGTCCCCTATTAAACTGCAGTAGTTTTGTCCTGGGGAACAATTCCTGAAAATAGGAAATGCCAATCAAAGTACCTGCCCTATATGCTCATTTTGTCCATTGATAATAGATGTTAGTGTTCTGAGGTCTTTCCCCCACTATATAAGTCAAGTCCCCAAAACAATTACACCTATGTTGGTAGGACTAAGTGTCCCTGTGAATGGGAGAGAATGAATCTGACCTTCATAAATCAGGCAATGGCTACAAAACAATAGCTGAAAACCTAAATATACCACTTACCACTATTAGGGCAATAATTAAGAAGATCAAAACCACTGGAACAGTGGTAAACTTGCCTGGTAGAAAATGCAAGTGTATCTTGCCCCCACGCACAGTGAGGCAGATGGTTCGGGAGGCAAAGGGAAATCCAAGGGCCACAGTTGGAGAATTACAGAACTTGGTTGCATCTTGGGGTCTCCAAATCTACAATTAGACGCCACCTCCATGCCAATAGGCTATTTGGAAGGCTTGCCAGAAAAAAGCCTTTATTGAGAGCAACCAACAAACACAAGCACCTGGAGTTTGCTAAATGGCATTGGCACTTCAATTGGAACCGGGTGCTATGGTCAGATGAGACGAAAATAGAGCTCTTTGGCCACGCACACCAGCAGTGGTTTTGGCTTCGAAAGAAGGATGCGTGTGCAGAAAAGAGCTTCATACCTACTGTAAAATATAGTGGTAGATCTTTGATGTTATGGGGCTGTTTTGCTTCCACTGGTCCTGGGGCCCTTGTTAAAGTCAACGACATCATGAACTCTACCCAGTACCGGGACATTTTAGCCAAAAACCTGGTTGCCGCTGCCAGGAGGCTGAAACGTGGCCGCAAGTGGATCTTCCAGCAAGACAATGACCCCAAGCACACATCAAAATCCACAAAGAAATGGTTAATTGACCACAAAATCAACATTTTGCAATGGCCATCTCAGTCTCCAGACTTCAACCCCATTGAAAACCTGTGGTTTAAATTAAAGAGGGCAGTCCATAAGCGCAGACCCTCCCAATGTGTTCTCCAATCTCATTAAACATTATAGAAAAAGACTCAGTGCCGTTATCCTTGCAAGGGGAGGGTGCACAAAGTACTGAAAACAAGGGTGCCAATAATTGTGACATTTCTTTTTTTTTGTGGAAATAAATTTATAATTTGAGAAATGTGTAATTTTGGTTGATTCCATTGAATCATGAATAAAGTCAAATATATTCCACATGTTGGAAAATTACAATATAAATCGGTATTATTTATTTTATACAGTTTTTGTGCTCATCTTTATCAAGGGTGCCAATAATTTTGGAGGTGAAAGTATATATATATATATATATATATATATATATATATATATATATATATATATATATATATATATATACAGTACTGTGCAAAAGTTTTAGGCAGGTGTGAAAAAATGCTGTAAAGTAAGAATGCTTTCAAAAATAGACATGTTAATAGATTATATTTATCAATTAACTAAATGCAAAGTGAGTGAACAGAAGAAAAATCTAAATCAAATCCATATTTGGTGTGACAACCCTTGCCTTCAAAACAGCATCAATTCTTCTAGGTACACTTGCACAAAGTCAGGGATTTTGTAGGCATATAGTCAGGTGTATGATTAAACAATTATACCAGACAGGTGCTAATGATCATCAATTCAATATGTAGGTTGAAACACAATCATTAACTGAAACAGAAACAGCTGTGTAGGAGGAATAAAACTGGGTGAGGAACAGCCAAACTCAGCTAACAAGGTGAGGTTGCTGAAGACAGTTTACTGTCAAAAGTCATACACCATGGCAAGACTGAGCACAGCAACAAGACACAAGGTAGTTATACTGCATCAGCAAGGTCTCTCCCAGGCAGAAATTTCAAGGCAGACAGGGGTTTCCAGATGTGCTGTCCAAGCTCTTTTGAAGAAGCACAAAGAAACAGGCAACGTTGAGGACCGAGACGCAGTGGTCGGCCAAGGAAACTTACTGCAGCAGCTGAAAGACACATCATGCTTACTTCCCTTCGCAATCGGAAGATGTCCAGCAGTGCCATCAGCTCAGAACTGGCAGAAAACAGTGGGACCCTGGTACACCCATCTACTGTCCGGAGAAGTCTGGTCAGAAGTGGCCTTCATGGAAGACTTGCGCCAAAAGCCATACCTCCGACGTGGAAACAAGGCCAAGCGCCTCAACTATGCACGAAAAACACAGGAATTGGTGTGCAGAAAATGGCAGCCGGTGCTCTGGACTGATGAGTCAAAATTTGAAATATTTGGCTGTAGCAGAAGGCAGTTTGTTCACCAAGGGCTGGAGAGCGCATACTAATGAGTGTCTGCAGGCAACAGTGAAGCATGGTGGAGGTTCCTTTCAAGTTTGGGGCTGCATTTCTGCAAATGGAGTTGGGGATTTGGTTAGAATTAATGGTCTCTTCAATGCTGAGAAGTACAGGCAGATACTTATCCATCATGCAATACCATCAGGGAGACATCTGATTGGCCCCAAATTTATTCTGCAGCATGACAACGACCCCAAACATACAGCTTAAAGTCATTAAGAACTATCTTCAGCGTAAAGAAGAACAAGGAGTCCTGGAAGTGATGGTATGGCCCCCACAGAGCCCCTGATCTCAACATCATCGAAGTCTGTCTGGGATTACATGAAGAGAGAGAAGCAACTGAGGCTGCCTAAATCCACAGAAGAACTGTGGTTAGTTCTCCAAGATGTTTGGGCCAACCTACCTGCCGAAGTTCCTTCAAAACTGTGTGCAAGTGTACCTAGAAGAATTGATGCTTGATACTGTTTTGAAGGCAAAGGGTGGTCACACCAAATATGGATTTGATTTAGATTTTTCTTCTATTCACTCACTTTGCATTTAGTTAATTGATAAATATAATCTATTAACATGTCTATTTTTGAAAGCATTCTTACTTTTACAGCATTTTTTCACACCTGCCTAAAACTTTTGCACAGTACTGTATATATATATATATATATATATATATATATATATATATATATATATATATATATATATATATACATACATACATACATACATAGTCAAAAGTTTACATACCCCAATGGAAATGTATATTTTTAGAAATTTCACAAAAACAAAGAATTATAGGACAAATCTTTTCTAGCAAAAGTTTTGCTTTTGTGGATGAGGAAAAAAAGGAACTAGAAATACATTTTTTTGCAAAACTCCAAAAATGCTTATTCAAAAGTATTCATACCCTGACAAGGAAGATGAAATGAATAGCTAGTCGAGGCAACTTTAGCAATAATAACCTATTTTAAATGATTAGGATATTTGGCAGTGAGCTTTTGGCATGATTCGTTAATGATTTTTGACCATTCTGAGGACTTCTCTTGTGCACAGCCTTCTTCAACTCATACCAAACATTCTCAATCGGATTTAGATAAGGCCTTTGACTAGGCCATTCCAGAAGCTTGATTTTATTCTTTAACCATTCTCAAGTAGATTTTGATGTGTGCTTTGGATCATTGTTGTGTTGAAATGTCCAGTTGCTCTTTAAACCAAGTAGATTCAGTTAAGAAGCATACAAATTGCAGTTGTTGTAAAACAAATAAAATTTAAAAAAACTCACAATGTTTGTGACTGGGAATTTCACATCGCAGTCTTTATCCCCTCAACCTAACATACAAATGTACTGTACCTATATGTCAACCACATTTTTGGAAGGTAAATCTATATTATAAATACAATGTGTTTGGAGAGTCGGTATGCTTTATATTGCTGTAGCAAGGCGATCAGTAAGGAATACAATATTATCTTTTCTTTATTTGCATTAGTGCAGTATCGGTAAATCTTTTTGTTTGATTGTTTGGGAGTGTGTCTGTCGACTTGGAAAGGGAGAGCACTAGAAAGATGTTTCTTTTCTTTAGTTTAAATCATTGGTAATATATAGCACTGTATACAAAGGGCTGATGCTGGGACTTTGCTATGTGCGGCTATGCTTGAACTGTTTGTGCGGACTTTGCTGAACTGTGCTATTGCATTAGACTGCAAATCGTGTGCAGGACTGATTGCATGACCCTGCAGCTGTGCTGCTCACATGTGCGGGAATCATTCTGTCTGGAGCCTTATGTTTTACTGTTTGGGATGATGCATGCAACGGTGCACTAGCACTGACCCCTACAGAGCGCAGGAAGGGCAGCCATGTATTCAGAGGATCATTGGGCACACCTGGCAGGAGCTAGGGGGAGGATGCACGGAAAGCCTCCTGATTGGATGGTATTCTTATTACTGTACTTGAAAATTGCTGTCTGGGGGATTATTAAAATAGCAGCCTACATGCTAGCTGTGTGGTGTGTTAGAGAAGTGCTGTTTGCAGTTGCTATGAAGAACCTGCTGAATTGCAGTAACCTGTTATAACAATAAAAGCATTCATGTTTGGAAGATTCCTGCTGCTGCAGTTTATTCCTTCTTAACTAATTTATTACAGTATACATTCAGGCCTTTTGGTGAATTATATTTCATATTCAACTTTGGAATAATATATCTATATCTATATATCTATATCTATATCTATATATATTCTGTTTCTGTGTTTATTTGCTTCACAGCCATATTGTTTGTGGTCAATAAAGCAAATAATAATAATTGTTTTTGTTTTTATTGTAAGACTATGTTTTTGTACAGTAGTTCAAAGTAACATTACAGTTAAAATGTAATGCTGTAGTTAATGCATTAAACAGGGGTGCTAAATTGCATCGCCCTTATAAAATACAGCATGTACCTTTTTACTCCAACTTCTTTTATTGACTTAGTAACACACGTTAAGCAACCTTAGCAACATTCTTCCGATAGAGCCCTTTTAGACAATGATATATGTCCGCAAGAGTCAATACAGAAATGCCATCTTATCAGATAGATTTTCCTATGAAATGCAAATGTAAACAAAAAAAAACTGCTCAGCTAACAGGCTCAGTAAAATCTGGAAATGAAAGGTAAATTGTAACCATGTGAAGATGCAATTGTGGCCTGCAGTATGAAAGCAGTGTGCCTTCTAAAATAAAAAAATGTGGTGGGTGTTGAAACCATTCACAATATTTAATTGAAAGAAAGAAAGAAAATTCAGTGATCGAGAATGACCAGCCATATCAAGGAATAATAAAGGACAATAAAACATTTTCCTACCTACAAAATGTTTTTTGTTTGTTTGCTTTATGGTGAATATCTATGTATACACATATTAAATTGTTATTTGCTGCATAACACAGAATGTGTTACTACATCAATTTCCCCAGGGGGCTTTGCTTGGATTTAACTCGGTATCAAGCATGATAAAGGCATAGAATCATGGAAAGATTCTTCAAACTTTTTACATGAGTATCTCCTTTCAAATCAGCACAGTAACTCACAGTAAAGTTAAGTTAATTTATGTTTTACAGCAACTGCAATTTGTACGCTTCTTAACTGAATCTACACCTGCTCAAATATAATATTGTAACCTTGGGTAGACAATCTCTTCAAACATGTTGCAGTCAATCAATTGGGTGGTCTACATTGCATAAACAATTATCATAATCTTCATACCAATGCCAAATCTCTTAAAAGGCAAGCATGAAGAATGCTTTAATTTAATATATTCCTGTTGAGTCCATAACATCAGAAAGGTTATTATTGTGCACTTACTATGTACGAACACTAGTATTAAATAAGGAAGACGCAGACACTGGTGTATTCAATTAACATGCTTTTATCTGCTTACAGTTCAATTTCAATACAAGTAATAATTGGGGTTATTATGTTAGGGCCCGTCAGGTCGCTGGTGCCGCCTCCATCGTCTCCCAGTGGCTCATGGATCTCTGTGGGTCACGGCAGTAGTGCGAGAGTGGTCGAGTTGCATTCCAGTTGTGATGCAAAAACAACAACAACACCACTCATTTATAATTCCCTCATCCACTGTCTTTCACTGGGTTCAACTTTCTCCTTCTTTCTCTTGAACCTGGTTCACATTACTCTTTGCAAGAATTATATTCCCTTTCCCCACGAGCCCCAGTCACGTGAATTAATAAATAAGGATTGTTAGCTTGAAGCAATAAGTAGGTTCAAAGTACTTTCCTTAGTTCTCTATCCCATTCATGAATTGTCGAGTACTTATTTACTGATTCTCATGCATTGTTATAGTTTCAGTTGTAAACGCCACAATCGTGTAGTTATAAAAACAAGTATTGTTTAACTTGAAGCAATAAGTAGATTAAAAGTACTTCCCTTAGTTCTTTATTCAATCCGTGAATTGTCGAGTATTCATTCACTGATTCTTATGCATTGTTTGTAATTCCAGTCCACTGCATCAGCCTGCACTTGCTCCACGCTCCGTCTTCCTGCTGTTCTCTGGGGCACTTCCTCCCAAACACCTCTTCTTTCCTGTTCCTGGTTCTCCCTTTTTATGGGCTAGGTGAAACGAACTTGTGTCTAGTGAGATTGATTACCTGGTAACTGATGATGTAATTTGCTTCCTAGGATCTCTAAATAAATGTGTCTATATAAACATATACAAATAAAGGAAAAGAAAAATAAGTCAAGTGCAAAAAGAAATATAGGTGCAGAATTAAGTAATAACAAAAATAAAATAAATACACAGCAAATAATGTGGCAATAAAAAATAATCATTAAATTTAAAGTGCAACACTTCAATTAACTAATAATAAGTGCAACCAATAAAAAACAGCTACAGAAGTGTGTCACTATATATATATATATATATATATATATATATATATATATATATATATATATATATATATATATATCTCACCAGGCCCTCTGTTTAGATACTTGAAGAGGTACTTTATCTTTTATGCTCATGGATAAGGATTCAATGACCTCAATTTCTTTTCATTACACTGTAGGTAAATGAGAAGGCTGTTGTTCCATGAAGACGGGGAGGTTGGAAAAAGGTCAGAAATAGATGAAAAGTTTATTGAGCATGAAAGCCAGCCCGTTTCCTGAATGGTTCCATCCCACCACACATGGGTTTTTCACTGGTCACCCACAGTTTTAGTGGATATGCAAATTCCCAGGCTCAAGGACCATTATTGTTATTGCAAATCTATGCAAATAAAAATCCTCATTTATCTTCACTGCTTGTTCCAGGAAGATGTTGATAAGAATTTGCAATGAAGCAACACAAGGTGGCCTTCCAGCTGGCTGCTTGTCAGTGTAAGCTGCTGTGCGGACTGCAAGCACGGCACACTTTCACTTTTCGACCAGATTGCAAAGCGACGAAAAGAATAAGAGGCAGGGTGGCTCAGTTTATAAACATCTGTTTTTTAAATCCTTCACAACCAAACAATGGGTTAAATTCTCAAAGCTATTTAATCCAGATTTTATATAAAATTGCACAGGGGCCAAAATAAAAGGTTCAAACAAAGGAATAAACACTCATAGGCTGGGCATTCACCTTCACTACACAGTTACAACAAACAGTTCACAAACTCACCCTAAACTCCTCCAATGAACAAATGATTTGGCTTCCCTTATATACATGTGGTCATTTCCCAATTTGCACTCAATTGCCTAATTGGGCATTGCCACATTCCCAAGCGATTATTAGCAGAGATAGAGATAATCAGGTAATATTAACCCAAATGTTAAACACGTGGTCTTCAATTTAAAAAATAATAATTGCCATGCCAATGGAGCAGCTACTGGTTTTCTTTCCTTCTTTTTATAAAGTATCCCTGTAATTGTTGCTCCTGTTTCAAGATTAATGTCAGACACTTAACCATAGTCTGTCCAGTCAGCTAGTACATCTTTGACCCTGGCTTGAATTTATTTTATGGGATAAGACTGCTGTAATGGACTATCATTTTAAGTACGTGCCTAGTGTACATGTTCAAACCATAAACGACAAGCAATGTATTAAACTCAGTGTTCTAATCTGTTGACTCCCATTTACTTAGTTGGGTCCAGGTGTAGTTAACACCTTTAATGCTTAACCTTAATTTGCAGATTAATTTAGTTCAAGTTCAATAGCATGTTTTTAGACATGTGGTTTATCCGTGTGATACATACATCCAATTTTAGCAGTTGTTCTACATTAGTTCAGTACCTATTGGATTTATATTACTAGCACTATTTGGCTTTATTTGTGTGTGTTTTAAGAAAGAAAGACAAAAACACAGGGTTTCTAGAACAAAAGGCCAGACTTTTAAAGAAAAGCAAAAGCTTAATTACTGTTTAGTGACTGGATTGTTTTTGGGTGAATTGCTGGTTTAATGGGTTCCCCCAAGTAGACGATATAGGGCCTTCATCAGAAAAAGACATCTTCACTGTAGAAGTAGCTCTTTCACTGACTGGTAAGACATCCGTCTCTGTGGCGTGAAGTTCACAGTTTACATCCAGCTCCTGCTTCTCCATTTAATTCAATGGCCTGAGACGCCTTTACAAAAGACACTTGCCCCAGTTATCTGAAGCCATTGTATTCCTCTAATATGCACTAGTTTCTTAGACAGATCAGTAGCTATCCACGGGAAGCTTGCTATACTTGTGTGACACTGTCAGTAAAATGTCTTTGGATTCATTGTTGAACTTCACCTTACAATGTCCAAAAACAGCTGCTCATGTTCAAAGTATCGGCATTTGACAGATATAGGCTGACAGAATTACAGTTATAGGTCTGAGATAACTTATTATCTCAAGAACATTATGTACCAGTCTCCTATATACTATATTTAGTACAGTCACATTAACTAAGCGAACAATCTGCTCATACTAGCCAGTAAACCCCTGATAATTTTTTTTTTTTTAGCAATAGTGACTGGCAATGGCACCTTGAATAAGCAACCTCCCGTCTTAAGCAACCATAAATGTTCAGTCCCTTTAGTGACAGGTTAATTATGTTTTACTCTATTTCATCATTATTATCAACATTAATGGTGATGTGCTAATGATGACAAATTTGGGATTTAGGCTAATACCATCTGACCTTTAAATCTCTATCAAGGGTTCACAATTCCATTGCTAAAGCTTGTTTAGTTCAGTTTATAGAGCAACAGTGACCTCTGAAGATATAAAGTATGTTCGAATGAGTTCTGTGGATCCCTTATTTTCAAGTCTTTATATCTGACCTTAATTCTTCAGTTGAACTACATTATTGGGTTACTGTATTTTGTGATTGAATTGTAGATCCATTCATTTGTAATCCATTAGTTGGTAAATTTCTTTAGATGTGTGTATTATTACACAAATCTGCAAAATTGCTATTCTAATT
Organism: Acipenser oxyrinchus oxyrinchus; assembly: GCA_030684275.1. NCBI lineage: Eukaryota > Metazoa > Chordata > Actinopteri > Acipenseriformes > Acipenseridae > Acipenser > Acipenser oxyrinchus. The sequence continues at coordinate 30,360,022 of CM060249.1, read as the reverse complement.
GTAAGTTGTTACAACATAGGGATTAAAGCTTTATCCTACTTTGAACTTGAAAAGTCATTTGAGACAATGGTATAGAAATGACAGCTACTGTGTGACATTAAGGCGTGGACAGGCTTCTGTTAAATCATTTTAGTGATCAGCAAAACCTTTTAACCTAGCTATTAGTATGAAGAGGATTATAAAATGCAACTATTTAAAACATGATATTAAGGTCATTCATCTTATTAAAAATCAAAATATCAAAATGATTATCAAACTCAATCACAATAATTTAACAAGCTTTTTAAAAGCTTTCTTCTTTTTATTTAAGCCGTGTGTCCCTTTTGCCATCACATTTGGACCAATTGTTGTTATTGAGTTTATGATTAAGTTTGACAAGCAATTTCAGAGGATATAATTGCCTGTGATATATTAATTATTTAGCTGACATCTCATATGATGGAAGAGGATAGAGCATAGTGCAAAAAAACACTGAATTAACAAATAAAATTATGAAAATGAATGTGCTACTTCAGTGTGGGAAACTAGTAGCAAATAATTACAAAACAATATAACACTGAAAACAGAGAAAGCATTAATGTTGTCAAGGAGGACTTGTTTACGCAGCGCACAACAATATGATGTGCAGACAACAAGGCAGACTTGTTTCTGAAAACTGGTAGTGAAAGTAATTGCACTCTAGTACTCTTTTGGTGGGTGCGCTGCTTGCATAGATCTGTAGCCCACTTGAACTCACTGGCAGAAGAATATTAAATGCCTTTCAGGCGTATCCCTCAGTCTCATCTTCATTTTCTTCACACATTGCTCTCATAATGCACTTTCTCCAGTTGTGGGGTTTGTATCTTGTGCAGAAATCAAAGATGCATAAACAATGAGTAAACAAGTTCCTCACTTCTCAATATATTTAATTTAAGCCAATAAACTGTCATGTGACTAAAAAAAGTGGCTTCACACAGGGTTTTATTCTTTGCCCAATTCAATTGCTGCTAACATTTACCAGTATAAATGACCATTTTCCAGCACAGAAAGATAAAGAATGTAGATTACAAAATTGTAACATGGAACACAAGACAGAGAATAAGATCATGACTTGGGGTTAAACAGGGAGATTGACAGATATTATTGGCAGGACAGAACGGTGGAGGAGCCCAAGTAACTTGTCTATTGCCACATTCTTTTCAAATCCTATGTAGCACCACTTATACAAATGTGTTAGTTTTAAGTCATCTTGTTCTACTTTGCATCCATCTTTAAACAAATTCAGTCTTCAGTCCCCTTCCCTGCCCCCCCTTCTCCTCATTTCTCATCCCTTGGACCACCCAGCAGTACTCATGAAATTCAGGTCCCTCTTCTCTACAGTTGGTGTTCCCCTCTCAGTTCTACGATGACTTAATATCCTACCCCCCATTCATTCCATATTGGTGCAGCAACTTCAGCAGCCAAAAGTAATGTTAACCAGCATTTAATCAAAAGTGGCATATAGTTATGGATGTATATGTATTGTTCATGGTAAAAAAATGGCTTATTCACATAATTTCACAGTCTAAACATATGTATTTCAAGATTGTTCACAGTTAAACATAATATTTATTTCTTCTGTATAGGTGCAGCAACCTCAGCAGCCAAAGTCAATGTTAACAGGTCTTCCTTTGCAGTGGAATCTCGTGTTTGTTCCTATCCATGATATATCTTTGCCCAACAGAGTATTGCTAGTATTCCCAGAGTGGGGGCCATCTCACTGACGGGACCACCAGAGGTTTCCTCCCACCTAGAATTTTTTCCTCTCCAGTGACGCAGCTCCCTGCTTTGTTTTATACAGTAAATATGCATATGGATTGTAAATTAATAAATCAATATTCAATTGATATACTAATGGTGCCAAGGAGAACATCCGCTGCGACGTAGATGAAATTATGTGGCCAGACAGAGTTGAGCGGCATCCTGATGCAGAATGAAAATCGTGCAACTGTTTTGATGTTTCTATTAACTGTTTTGAGAATTGTGCTAATAGTATCAGTAACTGTGCTTTAGAGAAAAACTGTAATTCTTGTGGTTGACCTAAAGTTGGGGTCTTTACCAGTTTTAATGGTACACTCCGAATCAGAGTCTCTGATAACCAGCGCATATTTTAAATGTTCGCAGTCAACACACACATCTCCCGCACAATTTTCTGATTTCAGTCAGTCGTCCTTGTGATGCAATGAAGAGAACATTAGGGACTTCTATTACAAACTACAGTACTGCTTTAAGAAGGCTAACTATTTTTTATTAAAAATGCTGACGACGAAGGCAGCAAAAGTGCATCCTATGACTGTGGCCATAAACACGGGTTTAAAGGCTGCTTTGTATATCGGTCAGAGCAGAGACCCGGAGTTTGGAATGAACAACTTCCCTTGCTTTTAAGATTTAATATACATTACAAAAGTATAAATAAGTTCTACACATTTATTTAAAATAAAAAATAAAAACCACTGGTAAGTAATGTTATAAACTATTTATTTATGTATCTGCTTTGCTTATTTTATTCTCACAACTTACAGTACCAGAGCTGCTGTTACAAACTGCTATTTTACATTATGTGGATGTAGGTTGTGTCAACCTAACTTTCCCATGATACAAACACCTACTGTATAGGGCTCTATGTACTAATATTACTTACGTGTTTGTAAATACTGCGACCAGTAGCCTCCGTCCTTTGTAGAATTTCTGCGTGCAATTTACTAATCAGCTCTTTTTCGTGAACAACTATTGTAATTTCACCGCAAGTTTACGAACAGCATAAATTACTGCTCATTATTCAGGAGAGATCGGAGTTTGCATCTCATTATAAATAGATTCACAACGCCGCAAGTCAAAATTTAGAACTTCCGGAAGTAAAGTAAACATTACAATGTAATAGTAGTGTAGCGCAAACAGACCCTGGGCACAGCAAAAACAAACCAAAATGTAATCTAAAAGAAAGGGTCTCCAAAAGCAGAAAGATGAATAAAACTAAGCTTATTTCTATATATAGGTTTAAGATGGTACATATGCACGGTAATTCTGCACCCTAACCATGCTTCCCTATAGCCTTTCACTGCTTTAATTTAATTTAAGAATATCGCAGAAAACTTTTGTTTCAGTCTATGTATACTTTAGTTGTGTAAAGGAAATAAGTACAGTAGCCTACATACAGCAGGCTACAGAGAAAAATACTTTTCACTGTGTTTCATTTCTCTATGCACTATGTCAATAACTTTAATTTCTAACAGGTACTGTACATTATTATTGTTCAGCCAACACCTGCCCCCCGCCCTGCTGTAGGAGACACTGCACTGTGCTCCGACTGTAGGCAATTTGAGAAAATACTGAATATGTGTGAGCTCTGTCCAGTTGTTCAGCTTGGATTTTGGTATCAGAGCTTTAGTTTCTCACACTGTCCATGTAATTTAGGGTTACCATGTGTGGGAAAGTGACTGCTGAGTAGAAACAGGTGCAGAGGTGATGCAGTGCAGGAATAAGCACACAAAAGGAAACTGTAATCCGGTTTGGAAAAGGAGTCTTTATTTTGTAAAACTCCCGGTCTGGTGACCAAACAATAATCCTCTGGCAATACACACCTATGTGTAAAGCACGGAAGGAAATGATAATAATGGTTTGCAAAACCAAATAATAATACTGTAACACATTATCCGCCCCACAATAATACTAAACACGGTCACCAGTCCGGGTGCGTGCAGTAGTGCTCGAGGTGGGTGATAACAATAAACAGTGACTGTGGTGTTGTTGTTCCGGGTAGTGCTGGCTCAAGGTGACAGCTCTGGATACGTGTTAGCCGTCTAGTGATTTTACAAAAACAAAAGACAATTAGTAACAGTGCTACAAACAAACAAAACACTCACAAACTCTTTGTTTTTATCAATTGTGTTTGGGAACTCTCCTGGTCCTTCCAGTTCTGTGCTTCTCTGAACCAAGCGAAGGAAAGAATTTACGATCCTCCATCCCCTTTATGCTATCACGCATGACCCCTTGGTAAATGATTGCAGCTGTCTCTACTGTCTGCAGCTGCTACGTCGTTTTCCTTCCGGGTCAATACGTTCCTGCAACGGAATATCGCCTTTCTTCCGGACTGACCGACTTCCTGGCCCGGGGAAAGAAATGTCAGGCCAGCCCGTCCAAAGCCTTCCCCTTGCGCTACTTAGCGCCCTCACTGGTCAGGAGGGAGATTTACAACCAAAACTCATTATATTTCTGTCACACATGTTTGCAGAGTGAAACACTTCTCTTTTCTTCAATTCACTGAAGCCACACTAACTCCAAAGCAGTTAAAATAACAGTATATAATAATACAATAATACAGTAACTTAAAAAATGTAACAGCGGGTGTATGTATTGCAGATGATAACAACTACGTATTTTTTGTATATTGTCATCTCATAACATGTTAAATGTACAAAAAGCCAGATTTAAAAAAATAGATCAGCTATTACCATTTAAACATGATAAACACAGAATCAGAATGATTAAACAAAATAATCCATAACATTGTATATTTTATTTTTGAATGGTGCTAACAGAACCAAATAATTATTAATAACCATTACTCTGCTATTATCTTGCTGAGCACACCAATGCAGTTTTGTACTTAAAAACAAGGGTTGATTTCACAATTTTACTGTTTCTTACGCGACAAAAAATGAAGGCTGTTTTTGCTCTACTTGCTTTCAAACTACGTGTAAAATGTTTACTTCCGAGTGGTGTTACCTGTATAGTTCATTTTGATTATGTGATGCATCTTGTGGTTTCTGTTTGATATTTTTCCTACCTAAAAGCAATTCGAAGGAACAATGTATCACAGTCTATCATTCTACAGCCAAGTAATAAAGTTGTATGCTTTATGTAAGTTTACAAAAAAAACACATTTAAATATAAAATAAACCAAAACAAAATGTATTTTTTGCCATTGCTATTTAATATAGACTATCAATAAACTTTTTTTTTTGTGGGGGTAAAGTAACTAAATGCACGAAAACGTTTAAACAGGAAGTTTCACATACGAACAATCGTAATGAAACTACCACAGCAGGGAGTGAAAATTACTTTAATCCATCGCGGGTAAGTCTACGAAGTCACAAAAACCTACAAAACGTCAAGATACAAAAGAAAAATCAATGATACATAGAGCCCATAATGTGTAACTTATAACCTCAGTGGACTGGAAGATATGTATTGTATGTTATTGGTACTTCACTCTGTTCAGATAACACAATCTTCTGACTTGCCATATTTTTCACCATGCCTCTGTAGTTAATACATTAACTATATCAGAAAGATGTGTGTTTTCTCTTTCTAATACAGACACACAAGGAGAGAAACAGTCCTTAATAACAGGAAATAGAGCAACATGACAATGTAAGCAGATACTTCCATGTTAATGCATCACCACATTATCATATACATTGGGTTTGAGTGACCTGTCTTATACCATTATACAGTACTAATTGTAACGGATAGCTTTTTAATTGCATATATAACTGGATGTCTACTGTGTTTACGTGAGATGTACGATTTATAATTAAAGAGGCTCAAGTATCTGTGCATGATAAGTGTGTCTTATGTGGCAACAAACACCCCTGTAATTTACACACATCCTAATAAAGGATATTGTCTTGTTTTTTAAAAAAAGAGAGAGAGAGAGAGAGAGAGAGAGAGAGAGAGAGAGAGAGAGAGAGAGAGAGAGAGAGAGATACGGTGTAAGACCTCTGTGAAAACATTAACAACACATAAGTAGCTATGTAATTACATTGTAATAACAAAGGGGTCTTTGACATATCATTTCCAGGTTTAGTAAAGATTGAAGCGTGGTACTCTTTTATACAGAGCCTCAGTTGTCATGAAAGGCACATTGAACCAAAGCATTTTTTATACCAAAATATATTTTATACAACAGACCTTGCAATATCATTGATTGTTTAGCAAAGCTAACCAGAACAATAAAACAATAAAATAATCACAACAAAATGTTTCAGCAATTTCGTATATATGCATTTCACAGCAAAACTACCATTATAATATTACTAATATTAAATTACTAATTTTTTTCTTGATGCATTTTTTTGGTTACTTTTGCAAAACATGGGTATATTCACAGTGTGTATTGTTTAATAATATTAAGACAATTTACAATTTGCATATTTGAGGCAAACTGACGAACACATGTATGAACATATAAACACACACTAAATCACACACAGTAATAGTGCCATACATTGTTCCCTCTTATTTGCAACAAAATTAGTTTGTGCTGGCACTTATTGTATTAAAGCTAGCCCTTTGACTTTTACTCAGAACTGGATTTCTTGAACCACAGAACATTGGTTTGACATTTATAAGAAATTTAAAATGTTAATTTAAATCCCATTGCATTTACATCTAGATTAGACAAAAAATCTGTTGCAGCACAACCAGCAGTCACCATCTGTAATTACAGACATTTTAGTCTCATTAGTAATAATGCCTATTTAGAACACCCAGACGGGGGCATGATAAAAACTGACAGACCTATACCTCTGTGCAGGATCTGTAACCGGCAGCCAGGCTGTTATCATAGCGATTGAAAGCTTTTAGTCTTAGGGAGGGGCATAGACAAAAGTCCCAGAGGAACGTTTGGCCTTTTACAGGCAAGTTGTAACATCAGCGCTCTGCCTCCTCTGGGTCTGTAGTCTACTGACAGCTACCATCAAAGGCACATCAAACCAGCTGTCACCCACTGAAGGACATTTGTAGGGGTGGGTTAGAGATACTGAACGACCGAAGGTTTGAACGATGGCATTTTCTAAGAACCCATGTGCCCCTTTTGTTTTTAAATCCAGGCAGCAATTCCTTTGTGTGTGGCTTTTTAACAATAATTATTATGTCACGTCCCACTGGTAAGTAGTATTCTTTAAAATTTTGAGTGTAGTTTCGCACTGTGATTAAGTTTATCAAGTTTCACACATTTCTGAACATACTATATAACTCCAAATACATTAGAAGTAGCCACAAAACACTTTAAAGAGGTGTCCTAATTATTAAGGGATGGCAGGCAACACAGTAATTTTAGTTTGAAAAAATGCTCTTATTTTCTTATTTTGACAAATGCTAATTTTGCAAAATCTGTGTGTGCTCAGGATCCTTGGCAAAAAGGTTCAGTGATTCATAACCGTTCTGTACATCATCGCTCTGGGAATTATATGCCTGGTGGTGTAGGGTTTGTTGAAATACAGGACATGCTTAAATGGCATATATATTACTGGTCATATACAATAAAATACCATATTATTATTATTTATTTCTTAGCAGACACCCTTATCCAGGGCGACTTACAATTGTTACAAGATATCACGTTATTTTTACATACAATTATATTATTTTTGACATACAATTACCCATTTATACAGTTGTGTTTTTACTGGAGCAATCTAGGTAAAATACCTTGCTCAAGGATACAGCAGCAGTGTCCCCCACCTGGGATTGAACCCACAACCCTCTAGTCAAGAACCCAGAGCCCTAACCACTACGCCACATGGTATTATTACTTGTTCTTTTGGTAAAAAAAAAAATATACAGTATATATATATATATATATATATATATATATAGATATATATAGATATATATAGATATAGATATATATATAGGTCAGTCTGAGAATGACAAGAGCATTATTCCCTGCAATATTAGATTCTGACCATTAGAGGTGTCTGGTTCTTACCGAGTCAGAGCAGTGAGGTGGGATTGAATAATTAATGACATGATGGTAATTGGTTAACCAACTAAGAACACCTGGATAAAAAGGCTCTGAATGATCGTGTGGGTTGTGTAGGAGAGCTTTGGAAGCAAAAACAAGAAAACACAAACAAAACAAAGAGAGGAGAACAGATTAAAAAAAATAAGATCAAGGCTAGGTCAAGGGTGTGGAGGAAGACCTGACCGAAAGTGGTGCGGTGTAGGGGTGACAAGCACTAAACTCTAATGCAGGGAAACATATTTGTTTGGGTTATGAGTTTTTGTGTCAGGGAAACGGATTAGCCGTCCTGACTTTATAAAGGGAAAAGGAACAAGTATAGATAGTACTCCGAACGGAGTTAGGTATTTTTTTTGTTTGTTTGACTTGCTTTCCTTGTATTTGTGAAAAATAACCTTGCCCTGTGGAACTAATTAAAAATACCTGTGGGTTTGAACTTCAACTGCACTCCAGTAATTTATTATACCAGCCCGGGGCCCCTCACCATAATGCACAATAAATTAATTGGATGGCACAAGTGTAATGTAATGATTTATTTTACAACGCAAAAGAAAATGACTATTTTTTTGCACCCCAAATGGCGAAACACCAAACACAACTAGCACTTAACTACAACAGTGAGATCACTCCTGTTCGTCAGATTAGTCAGTCCTCCACTGGTATTGTTCAGACCTACAGATTATGTTAAAACATTGCTAGGCAAAGTACGGAATGCAGCTACCGACACCAGTAATAAGGCATGAAACCTGCAAGCGGATGAGAACTTGAAGCAAACAGTATGTGGGAGCTACTGTAAATCAAGGTCAGTACATTAGGTCTAGAAAAAAGAAATGCTATCCTTCTTTAAATATAAGATCTGGTACCTTTTTTGTTTACAAATTAACCCCTGGGCACAGATATAGCACAGTACTGGTATGGTATTAAAGAACTGTAATGAGAATCAGTGTGTTTTAGTTCATTCAACATGGTTCAACACAACTGTAACACTAATTCAGAATTTAATCTGAATATTGCATTTTGTAATAACTGGCTAATTAACTTCATAATGACAAATCTAAACAATTTCATCCAATAAATCATTAACTTGATGCAAAGCTTCATTATGAACATACGATTTTAATATATTTATGTTTGTTTTGGATGATATACCGTACAAACACAAAAGGGTTACCACTGATGGTATCTCAGAGACATGCAATTGAATTCTTCACTGTATTCAATTTGTAACTGTTAGCAGGTCTGTCTTGAGTCAAAAGAAACAACATAATTACTGAATTGCGCTGTTAATCATTAGCAGCAGATACTTTTCTTTTGAGGGATCTAGCACAAATCTGTTCAAATAAGAATTGTTTTAATGATGTGAATGACTTAAGCAAGAAATAAAGCAAGGGACTGTAACAAAGAGTCTGCCCACGCTCAGATTTTAATTAAATGCCTTTTGTCAACATTTCACCACTACTGTATCACTGTTCTAGATTCACCTGGTGACCAGCTCTCAAGCACATTTATTTTCTGTCTCAAAGAAATGCTGGTCTTTAGGCTCCCTGTTACGTTATTGCTATCAAACTGTGCATGCTTGCTAACTCAGGCTCTTAAATCACATCTCAATAAATGGCAGAGAAATTTGCTATTGCATGCGTTTGCCAGCAAAGTGCACAGTATTTTCAAATGTGTTTGTTGTGCTTGCATCTAAAAGGTTTTTCATTAATATTTCAATGTGTGTGTGTGCACCTGCATTTGCAATTTCTAACAATTAATATGCAGGCTTAAGGGACGGTTTGTTGAGTGAAATACAATATTTAGTCACTGGGTGGGACTGTTTAGGTTACTTATAAGTTAAATAATATGCCAAATTTTTATGCACCTCTGTACAGTGCATCTACACTTAGCTACAGCTTCTGTTTGTTGGCAGATCTGCTTATCTGAGGTAATTTACAACAAGAGTTATTCACAGTCACTTATTATTATTTGTTATATTATTGTATAAATCAAATGCTTACTGAGAAACTGTAGTGTATGTACTTATGCAGCTGGTGTTGCCACATGTTTTTTTACTGCTGAAGACCATATTAGCTCTACTCTAACATCTATTTTGTAATCTGTCACAATGAGATGGATCCACTGGCTGAATAAAGTACTTACCCTGCACCCAGATATCCTGCTGCAGGTCCTATTTTATTAATACTACGACAAACATGTGTTAAATATTTAGTACTGATATTGCTGAAAACTTCCAACTGCCACATGCCAGACAGTTTTTAATTTCAACAGCACTTAGATCAGAGGCTTTCTGAAGAACATTATGAAATGGCTTTACATGACAAGGGAATCATCCCCAGTTCAAGAAAAAGATGAGAGTATTTCAAATTTTAAAATCCATTATCCTTTTATATCTATAACTATATATGTGTCAAAGGGCTACCTCTTTTTAAGAATGCTAGCTCATGAATTCTTTATATATATAAGACCCCTGAAGCCAAAGCTAGCCCTGAGACATGTAAAAATATTTTAAAGAACACTTTATGCAAAAACGTTTTTGATAAATCAATGAAATATGTAGGAAATTCACTTTATGCCTTTTTTTCCTAACTGCTTGTCAGGTATAAGAAGGATACTGTAGTTGTTCTTTATTGGAGTCACTAGAATAATCAAAATAATGTTTGCTGTTTAGGTTTTTCTATTGGGATGTATCACATTAAACAAATTATATGTGTGCAATTAAGGTGTTTCACATGATTTCAGGTTAAATACACCTGTCTCTGGGAGGTCCCACAGTTGGTTAGTACATTTCCTAACAAAAACTACATCATGAAGACAAAGGAACATTCAAAGCAAATCCGGAATAAGGTTCTTCAAAAGCACCAATCAGGGGTCGGATATAAGAACATTTCCAAGGCATTGAATATCCCCCAGAGCACAATAGTCCATTATTAAGAAATGGAGAGAATATGGCACAACTGTGAATCTGTCTAGAACAGGCCGTCCTCAAAAACTGAGTATCCGGGCGAGAAGGGCACTAGTCAGGGAGGCCACCAAGAGGCCTATGGCAACTCTAAAGGAGTTACAGTCTCTAAAGGAGTTCCACGGCTGAGCTGGGAGACACTGTTCATAAGGCAACAATAGCCCGGGTGCTTCACAAAACTGGCCTTTATGGGAGAGTGGCAAAAAGAAAGCCATTGTTGAAAAAAACTCACATCAAATCTTGGCTAGAGTTTGCCATAAGGCATGTGGAAGAAGATTCTATGGTCTGATGAGACCAAAATAGAGCTTTTTGGCCTCAACACTAAGCGCTATGTTTGGCGCAAGACTAACACCGCACATCATCCTGAGAACACCATCCCTACCGTGAAGCATGGTGGTGGCAGCATCATGCTATGGGGATGCTTCTCTGCATCAGGGCCTGGAAAGCTCGTGAAGATAGAGGGCAAAATGGATGCAGCAAAGTACAGAGAAATCCTGGAGGAAAACCTGCTGAAGTCTGCAAGAGACCTGGGACTTGGGAGAAGATTCATCTTCCAGCAGGACAATGAACCCAAACATACAGTACAGCCAAAGCCACACTGGAGTGGCTTAAAAACAAAAAGGTCAATGTCCTGGAGTGGCCCAGTTAAAGCCCGACCTCAATCCAATTGAGAATATGTGGAAAGAGTTGAAAATTGCTGTTCACCAAAGGTCCCCATCCAACTTGACAGAGCGTGAGCAATTTTGCAAAGAAGAATGGGCAAAAATTGCAGTGTCCAGATGTGCAAAGCTGGTAGAGACTTATCCAAATAGACTCATGGCTGTAATTGCTGCCAAAGGTGCCTCTACCAAATATTGACTCAAGGGGGTGAATACTTATGCAATCAATTATTTTCTGTTTTGTATTTGTAATTAATTTAGAACAATTTGTAGATTTTATTTTTCACTTTGACATTATGGACTTTTTTGTGTTGACCAGTGGCAAAAACGCCTAATTAAATCAATTTTGATTCCATGTTGTAACACAATAAAATGTGGAAAAGTCCAAGGGGGGTGAATACTTTTGAGAGCCACTGTATATATTGTGGCAGGAAGGTGGAACAGCAAGGGTACAATAATAAAAAAAAGATGCACTGTTAACATTGCGCAGGGTAATGTGTCAAAGTTTGCCATGAAGCAGTATAAATGTAGCACATGTTTAAAGGCGAACAAAACCACAAGACCCACTAGCACTACCGAAATCAGCCGATGCATGAACAAAACCACAAGACCCACTAGCACTAGCGAAATCAGCCGATGCATGATGGGTAGCAGACCTGTATTTAAATCGGCTGGTGGAACTAGTGAGGGGGGGTGTGGACAGTCGTAAGGCAAAACTGCATATGGAGGAGTGTGTACAAAGACTGATTCATGCTGTGTTGGAGCCAAGTAGTAAGCAATGACTCAGACGAAACAGAAAGCAAGCGGAATGCTGTAACATGCTTGAATCCGATTGGACAACGAAGCAATGTTCCAATCCAAACAAAAGTAATGCAGTAAGTTGCCTTTACACTCTCAATGCGAGTAAATGCATTTAAAATACTTTGCAATTTAAAAGTGCCTGTGTGTGTTTTTACCAGCAAGTGGATTTGTTTATGCACAGTTTCAATGAGCATTGTGTACAATAGAAATGCAACGAAGGGGCGGAAGTGAAATAAATTGCTGTAGGTGATATTATTTTAAAGGAACTAAAATTGTGTGTGTAACTGTTTTGTGTTGTACCTTTTAAATCACCTTGATAACTTTTCTCAGAACTGTTGAGAGAAACAGGATTGTAAATAGTAACAGGCAGCAAATCTGTTTCAGCAGCAAGTTCGTTTTGCTGTATACTAGCAATACTGAGGAAATACACTTTGCACCAAACGGCTCTTGGGGGGACAACAATGAATACCCAGAGCTGGACTACAGTGACAACTCTCCAGCAATGTGGTACCGACAGAGAGCCAACACTCTGGTTTTAATAAAGAAAGAAAACACTAAAACCAGTGATTAGCAAAAGACTTTTATTTTACCCAGAGTTGGGTTGGGGACTGTTTACTGTTTTAATCACTGCAAGCACAAAGTGACCGCAGCTTCCATGGAGTTCCAGGAGGGGCAGTACGGAGCCAGTGGTCTTGTACTACCGCAGAGATCCAGGAGTGGCAGCGCTGGAGCTGCGCTGTCTGTTTCGAGCCTTGGAGTTACAGATACTTACCTGAGAGTGCCAGCTCAGCAGCACCTTCTACTGGTCATCATTCAAAACCTGGAACAGAAAGAAGAAAAACAGTAGAACAGCCAAACCACAGAGCTCATTAAAATTCTGGGACAGTGTTTTAAATACTCACCTTGCCGTTCCACGCTAGGAAGTTTAAGTGGACGGTGGGTGGAGCTTTGCACCAGTTCGGGACTTTATAAAACACATAACTTTTGGGTGTTATTATTATTATTATTATTTGATGAACTTTAAGTTGGGTTTAACCCTTAAACTCCGGTACAGGTTTTTTGTTGTCCCTGATTTCTTTTTCCCCGTAGGAAATAAATTAAAAATAAAACCTACTGTTTGTATTTCTGTTGCCCTGCCTGTTATTCATCAGGAGTCTACTCGTCAGTCGGTTTTCCCACATACCTTTTCTATATTTTTCTTAAGTGCACGGAGCCAAAACGGACATTGTGTCACTATATATATATATATATATATATATATATATATATATATATACACTGATAAAAAGCCAGGACAAATGGTGGTACTTAACGTGATGCAGGATGAGGTTTATTGTGATTGCTCTTTCAGTATCAGTTCTTGTTTGTTGGTTTTGTGGGTAACTTATACCATTAAAGATCAGCCTTAGGGGAGTTATCAAATAAGTAACTTTACTCTCTAATGGGATCTTCATCAGACAAGTGACAGTGGGGACCCCGACACAGCAGCCTGAACAAGGTACTCAGCTGGGCCTGAGAAACACAGAGCACATTAATTATAAATATAAACCATTAGTGCCCACGTCCAGCAGTGACTCGAGACTGAATCAGCTGCAGGAATTAGCACATAAAGATTGCACTGTGAAATGAGAAAACAGGGAAGAATACTGCCGCTATTTGCACAATTAAATGAGATTTACTCTATCCCTGTCTTTGGCCGTTTTTTTCTGCCACAAACCTGATTTACACGAGTAATTCTCCCAAACGTGCACGCGCATCGTCATTTCACGTGTAAATTGCCCTGCATGGAAACCCCATGATTGTCAACAAAAACCTGAGATGCAATTACAATTAGGCCTACACAGTACTGTATGTACAGTTGGGGTGTGCTTTATTTGTTAGAATTGTACCATATTAGATCATATTGGACAACCTTAGAGTGTGTTATTGCTTTCATAATAAGGCTGTAAACCCCTGTAGTTTTTACAGATATACATGTTTTCTTCTATTTACAAGGACAATTATTTTAGAAATATGTATTACACTTCAAAATACTGTACAGTATCTGGTAAATTATTGATCTTTAATGAAGACTGTTCACCTAAGTATTAATTATTGAATAATACTGTACTGGGTTATTTATAAGGAGTTAATTAAATATTTAATGTCTTCTGAGAAATACCAATTCATAACTCATTCATAATTCATGGAATGACTCAGGTAAGTGTAGAAACATATAAGGGTTCAATGACATCAATAGGTTGAGTCCCAGTAGCAATCCAATTATGTTGCAATTTAAAAAAAGTAAACATTTACTTTTCAGATGAGCTATCCAGTAAAAATATAATTTGTTTATTTATACACTGAGCTTAATAAGCTTAACATGGCCAGAAGAAAACTAATGGAGCAAGTACATACTATTCATAACGAATGAAACATAAGAATTCCTCATTGCTTTATTATTGTGGCTTTAATCTTGTACTATTTTAAAATCCCTTGTTCCCCCATTAACTCCTGTAAAATGCTACTTACCTCACTAAGGGCCTTATTCATCAAAGTACTTGGCGACGGCTGTAATAAAATGAATTTTGTTTAAAACTAACGAAAGTCGTCCATATTGTTATTCATAAAATGATCTGAGCAAACAGGCGAATGAGTATACAGTCATTCAAGAACGAAAATCTGTGTCTTTCTGATGACATCATCAGCATTATTAATGTTCCCTGGTTGGTGTCGGAATCCACATGTCATAATTTAGAAAAAATACTTTGTATTTTTGTTTTGTTTGGCAATGCTGGTAAACACATTTCCATAAGCACACATAAGATTTCCATTCTTAACTGCAGGACAAAAAAAGAAAAAAGAAAAACTAAACAAAAATCACTGTAGGAGGATGTTTGAATAATACTGTAATTCTAGTAATAATAATAATAAAAATAATAATACATTTAAATAATAATTTTGAAAACTTTAAATGTTCATCTTACAAATTCTCAACTATTATTATGATTATTACGATTATTATTATTATTATTATTATTATTCATAATAATTACTATTATTAATAATAATAATAATAATAATAATAATAATAATAATAATAATGATAATAATAATAATAATAATAATAATAATAATAATAATAATAATAATAAACCCTGCTTATAGCAGGGAATCAATCAGGGGTGAGTTTATGTTTATGAATCAGTGAAGGTTTCATGCCGTATTGCACACTGTACACAAAATGTATCATTTTGTGGTGAACGGAAAAAAACGACTCCCTTTCGAACACTAATCGAGCCTCGCACTGGGGCTTTTTCAGTGTTTTTGCAATACCAAGCAAGCTCAAATTTCTCACCGACTGCATCAGCAGCACTGGTATACTGTATATTGTAACACTCCATGAAAATAAACAGGTTCACACAAGCAGTATTCATCCAAACTTTATTGTGAACACAGGTAAAATAAATAAAAAGAAAAGGACCGCTGTCAGCCACGGATCATGGCAAAGAAATAATAATAATAATAATAATAAAATAACTGTCTATTCTCAGTCTCTCACATGCTCTCTGCTTCACAGTGCTGTTTCAAAATGATTATGCCAGAAAATATGTTCTTGTGTGAGTATATTTATATTAAACATTTTTTTTCATATAAAACTACATATTTTTTTCTTTTTTCAAAATAGACAGTGTTAATCACAGGTATGTCAAACTGTATAACAGAGCAAGTGTAGTAATACAATATGTCTAAAAAAAAATAGTCTGCCGAGGCTGTCGTTAGTTTAGACTTGACTGTAGAAAGCGTTCAATAACTCCTAGTTATCAGCAGCATTTTGCTCACTCTTATGAATAGCAAGTTGAGCTCAGCACCGATGAAACCTTTATGCTAATGGGGTCATCGTTAAGCTTTATCTAAATTAGTTTAAAACATGTCTTCACAGACGAAAATCGTTGGAGCTTAACAACGCATCTCAATTGTCTCATGAATAGCAACTGCGGGTAAATAGGCGGCTATGGATGAAATCCGATCATGTACTCCTGTTTTATTATTTCGACAGACATTAACCCTTTATGAATAGAGCCCTGAATCTTGAAATGAAGCTGTAACTTTAAGCTTAAATATTCAGCCTTTATACCTTTTTTAAATGTAATGATTTATATTACATTTAATGATTACTATTGAAAGCATGTATTTCTCAAAAGTACTCATTATTCCAAGGCAGTGTTAGTATAAGAATTTGGGAGAAAATTTTGGGAGAAAATTACTCAAAGACCAATTTTTAATGACACCTGTAATCTTGGCAGATGATATGAATGCTACTAACACCCTACAATATGTAAAATAAACTACAGAAGCTCATTAGTGTCACAGAGAAGAGTGAAGATTGGATTATTTCACAATAAATAATAGTATAATAATTCACATCATTCATGTCCCAATTCACATTTAGTCTCTTCATCTTGCTATAAAATGGGTTGTATGGTTGTATTTAATGATGAACCAGCACAAAGTATTTATTGTATAGGTGAGACACTCAACACACACACACACTTTGCCCGTCGTTGCAATGTAGGGATCCCTGCTTCTACTTTCCCTGGCCTATAGTATACGTTATTGAAAATTAAAGACGTGTTTATTTTTTATTTTTTAACGAAACCAGGCATTTCGATTTGCACAAACAGACACCATTTTGAACTGTTTTCACATTTAGGGAAGTGTAATGGAGATTCTTCACAGCTTCTCACTGCTCAGCTGCACTTCACTCTGCTACACTGTGACATCTTTATCACTGACGAAAATAATTATTGAGACATAATGCAATATTTTCTTGTAATACACTTTTTTTTTTTTGTATCATGTACACCTGATGTCCAGATGTGATTTTTAGGCTGATTGATGGGTTGATGGAAACCAACAAAACTTTATTAATGAGATTGATTTGCACCCACGAGGCACAAAAGTCAAGTTTTAGTGTGTCTAAAGTTATTTAAATGAGTTTAATAATAGTAGAGCAATTTATTAATGTGATTCCCATTGTACTGAACAGTGACATTATTCCTTGTAAACAATCATTTCTACCCCCAGCGTTATTTATTTAAGGTTCATTGATACCTGTGCTGCACAAAAAATGAATTACTAGAATGACTGGCATTAAAAATAACTGCCTAAAGAGTTTTTAGGTTGTTATACAGTACTTTTAAATTGTATTTTTACAGAGAAGGCTGATAAGGAAAAGGCTTTGTAAATGTATATACTCTAAATTAGAAATCTGAATACTGGCTTGTAAAGATAGCTGCTGATGGCTATTCGCTGTTATGCAACCATTAACAGCTGCTGTGTGTGCAGTCTACAAGATTAGTAACAGAGAGGTGCAGGTTGTATATACTGTAAAACAGGAAATGCCTCCAGCCACTTAATTTTGTGTTCTACTATGTACAAATTAATGGCAACAAATGTGTGTGTATATAACTTATACAGGAACTGTATGAAAACACAATGTAGTAATTATGCAAGTCTAATGAGAAGAATAATTTCTAGGTTTATATATTTAAGTGATGTTTCCAGGCTGCTGAGATAATGATCTCTTTACGTGTGCTGTTACAGTATTCTGGATACTGGGTTAATTTTACCTACATAATAAACCTCACCCATTGTTTTCATCTGGTTCTGAGAAGAAAGGCCACTATCCCACAGGTAGATGCATCAGACATTAATGTTTAAGGAACATAGCTGTCAAAAGAATAAAATACTATGCCCATTCCAGGCCACACCTTGAGTGTTATAACTTGTCGAACTGCAAGTTCTAACACTCAACATTTAAAATAAATGTAAAATTCCATTAAATGATGTTGATAATAAACATATTGCTGTATTATAAAAAATAAAAAAAAAATCATCATTTTGGATGTTCCTGCGACAGAAAATTGCTCCTTAGCTGAAGGATTGTTGCTCTTCATATCAATACATTTTTGCTGCCAAATCTAGTGTTCAATATAATAGGAAAAATCACACACTTTTCTTTGCAAAAAAATAAACAAATATGTATATTCAGACAGAATAGTAGGTCATATTTAGTAAAACACAAGAATTAACATAATTATATTATATTTCCATCGTCTTAGCTTTTATTGAATTTGAAACATACATTTTTGCAAGGACTCACAGCCTGTTTCAGACACTGGCAAGTGGAGATTTCATGTGAACCAACACAATCAGACAGCTCATATAAAACAGTGACACAACACAATTAATTGCCTATGCGTTGGATCAGAAAGGGACTCACTGCAACTGCTGTATCAACCTCATTTTGAAAACACATGTGCCCCCGTCCCCCCAAGGGCCCGCAGGCTATGAATTGTGTTTCTGTGTTGTGGCAGCCTGACTGGCTAGTTCCACTTATCTTTATTACAGATATTGGTATTAATCTGTTCTTCACTGATATTTCATTGCTCCCAGGTCCTCCTTCTACAGCCAATCCATCTCTTTTATGTTACCCTTTCCTCTTTAATCACAACTGAAGGCAAAATCGCTTGTAGGCAATAGCTTGCCTGTTATATGAGTCATATAAGACTAGGACATCATGTACATATTTCTTAATCAAAGATGATAAGCTATACAGCCTGCAATATGAATCACCCCATAATTTGATTGTATTATTTGATTAATGCATGCAAGTAATAATACAAAGCACCACGTATGGTAAATCTGTTTTTTGTTTGTAAAATAACTGTAATATACATTTATGACCGGTCAATACATTCTTTGACTATAATGATAATGAACATGGTTTGGTTGCTAGAAGCAACATCATTTGATATTGATTTGCAGTTCAATGGTCCAAGGGTACGCTTAGATTTAAAGAACCATCAGTAAATGAAAAAAGGGTAAATGCTTAAATGATAATTAGAAAAGGCATATGGCTCTTCATTCTGGTATAGTGTGAAGCTGTTATCTTATTTCCTAATGAAAGTATAAACTAGAATCTTTTTTACATTTAATTGGCTTGCACATTGTTTTATTCTCACATATCACATACTGTATATATATATATATATATATATATATATATATATATATATATATATATATATATATATATATATATATATATATATATATATATATATATATAGGGCAGCAGTGTGAAGTAATGGTTAGAGCTCTGGACTCTTGATCGGAGGGTTGTGGGTTCAATCCCAGGTGGAGACAATGTTGCTGTACCCTTGAGCAAGGTACTTTACCTAGATTCCTCCAGTAAAAACCCAACTGTATAAATGGGTAATTGTAGGTAAAAAATAACGTGATAATTTGTAACAATTGTAAGTCGCCCTGGATAAGGGCGTCTGCTAAGAAAAAAAAAAAAAAAAAAGTAATAAATACTGTATATATATATATATATATATATATATATATATATATATATATATATATATATATATATATATATATTTCCAGGATAAGAAATTTTCATTGTGTTACCAATTGTTTTGGTACATAACACCTAATGGATTTACGTTTTACAAAGCGTTTCAATGTGGGATTAAGCAAAGTAACTAAGAGTTGATATATATACAGTCAACCTCAGTTAACTCGACATCCCACAGGGATGCCATTTAGTGTTGACTTATCCAAGGTGTTGAGTTAACCACGGGTGCACATGAGCCATGGCATTAACATGCATCTAAGTAACAGAACTCACACGTTTACAGTATTACAGTATTTACAAGTTTCATGTCCTTATGAAAACGGTTGAAAGAACTGCAGTGAATGAATCAATTACAGTATACAGTATTGTACAAACTCGGTACAACTCGTATAGTTTGATTGAAATAAGAATTAATAAAATAACTACAGTGTTATTTTTACGAAAACAATCCAACCACAAACTGTGCACAACCTGTTAACTATACTTGTAGTATTGGCCTGTTACTGTCTAATTTGATGGCTTAAATAGCAAAAGTTAACAAATGTACATTATACAGAATTAACTCAGTGAACAAAAACAATAATAAACAACTTACAATTTCACATAGAAATCAAGCATTGTCATTTGTTTCGCATGCAAACGCGCACTTTGAAAATTCTGCTGACAAGCTTGTTATCCCGAATAACCTGAGCTTTAAAGCTAATTGAACAAGAACTCATTTTTCGCTTCTCACTCATTGTGAACTGATACTGTAGTGTAACCAGTTGCACGTGGTAGTTGTGAATGAATGAATGAACGATCTGTTTCCAGTCAGAGGTCAGTCATGTGAAACAAGAGTGTCAAGCAGAGTTCAGTCACGTGACACGACAGTGTTGAGTTATCCACTAGTCTTTTTAATAGTTTGTATCCCTTCGGTACCGGTAACGAGTTACGAGTAAAGCGTGGTGTCGAATTAAAACATTTAAAGAGGCAGGATGCATATATTCTATATGGAGAAATTCCGGGACCAAGTCTGTCTGTCGAATTAAGCCAAGGTGTCGAGTTATCCACCAGTTGAGTTAACCAAGGTTGACTGTATACAGTGCCGAGAAAACGTTTGTGAACCCCTTAGGATTCTCACATATTTCACATATTTCAAACCTAAAATGTTATTAGATCTTAATCTAAGTCCTAATAATAGATAAAGATAACCTGATTAAACAAATTACACAAAACCGTGATACTTTTTCAACATTTATTTATCCACAAATGATTCAACATTCAATATCCATGTGTGAAAAAGTATGTGAACCTTTAGATTCAGTAACTGGTGGCACCCCCTTGAGCAGCAATTACTTCAACTAAGCACTTCCTGTAACTGTTGGTTAGTCTCTCACATCGGTTTTGAGGAATTTTGGCCCATTCCTCCTTACAGAACTGCTTCAACTCTGTGACATTTGAGGGCTTCCTTGCATGGACAGCTCGCTT
The DNA here is from genome assembly GCA_030684275.1 of Acipenser oxyrinchus oxyrinchus. Taxonomy (NCBI): domain Eukaryota; kingdom Metazoa; phylum Chordata; class Actinopteri; order Acipenseriformes; family Acipenseridae; genus Acipenser; species Acipenser oxyrinchus. Next base: position 30,338,960 of record CM060249.1, on the reverse strand, counting down.
CAGGTCGTGCCACAACATTTCGATGGGGTTTAGGTCCGGACTTTGACTAGGCCATTCTAAAATGCGGAATTTCTTCTTCTGCAGCCATTTTTTGTAGATCTGCTTGTATGTTTAGGATCATTGTCTTGCTGCATGACCCACTTTCGGTTCAGCTTCAGCTCACAGACGGATGGCCTGACATTCTCCTCTAGAATCTTCTGATACAATGCAGAATTCATGGTTGTGTCAATGATGGCAAGCCGTCCAGGTCCTGAGGCAGCAAAGCAGCCCCAAACCATCACACTCCCACGACCATGCTTGACGGTTGGTTCTTCTGTTCGAACGCAGTGTTTGGTTTTCGCCAATGTTTCTCATTGAGGCCAAAAAGTTCTAGCTTTGACTCGTCTGTCCAAAGAACATTGTTCCAGAAGTCTTGTGGATCATCTATGTGCTCTTTGGTGAATTTCAGATGGGCGGCTTGTTCTTTTTAGAGAGCAGTGGTTTCCTCCTGGCTATCCTTCCATGACCACCATTCTTGTTCAGTCTTTTTCTGATATTTGAGTAATGAACACTCACATTAGCCAAGGCTAGAGTGGCCTGCAGATCCTTGGATGTTACTCTGGGGTTCTTTGTGACTTGCTTCATGATTTTCTGGTTTGTTCTTGGAGAGATTTTGGTAGGACGACCGCTCCTGGGTAGAGTGACTGTGGTCTTGAACTTTCTTCATCTGTCTGACAGTGGATTGGTGGAGCCCCAAATCCTTAGAAATGTTTTTGTAACCCTTTCTAGACTGATGAGCATCAATAACGGTTTTTCTGAGGTCCTCAGAGATTTCTTTGGATCGTGGCATGACGTGTTTCCACACACCTGTATGGTGAAGACCAAATTCACAAGGTTTCTGATCGTTATATAGGGTGGGGCCTCCCAAACTCACACCCTGAAGATCTACCTAATTATTTAAACACCTGATTTTAATTATCCCCTTAATTGAGCTGATAAAACCAGGGGTTCACTTACTTTTTCACATACCCTGAATCTTAATTACTCATTGTTTGTCTAATTCATACATCATTTTGTTTCAAAAGACATGGAATTGGTTAATATAAACCCTATTGGACATTCAAGAAGGCTATCATGGTAAAACTATGGAATTTTCATAATTATCATTGGGGTTCACAACCTTTTCTCGGCACTGTATTCAATGGAAAACTCCAATTGCTTTCTTCTGTGTATTGTTTTTAGCAAAGGTCTACCTTGTTCGCTTGTGAATTTCTTGACCATCTTCTGCTCGAATGATTTTTCTTCCAGATTTTGCAGAAATCTTTCTTGGTCTTTGTGACAAGCTGGCTTTAGTGGTTACGTTAGACCAAAAAGGAGTACACAGACAGACAGTAGTTGGTGGTGAATCTGAGACGCTGCTGCGCTCAGTGTTTTATTAACACACAGAAAATAAAAAGCAAAACAAAACAGAAGACAGGACATGACAATTTACGGCAAAATAAATAGACAAACAAAATGGACTAACACTTAAACAAACTATGGACTAACAGACAAACAAACACAGTGAATAAAAATAAACAAACAAGTATTGTGCTGGTCCTACCGGCACGCAATAGCAATTGTTACTCTTTTAACTATTTCTCCTCCTCTCTCTCCCGTTCACTACTCACCGAACACCCAACCCCGAGTGAGTAAAACGTGCATCTATATATACTGTTGTGCCGGGATTCAATTACTAATTAATTATTCACTTGAATCCCAGCACGTGAACTAATTATGTGCAACCCCGTGCTCACATATTAAATACTTTAAATGCACATGAAGTGAAGTACAATCCCCGTGCCTAAATACAATTATACATTTTAAATAACTCGTGCTCACACCCATTTATATCCCATGCAGCCATATCTATACACCAACATTAACAAACCACACGCAACATATTACACAGAAATGCACACAGGGGCAGGGCACATTGCCACAGCCTTCCATACCAGAAACTAGTTGTCGTAGTTCCTGTTCTCCTGTGTTTGTCGCTAATAGCCCACACAGTGCTTTTCGGTAAACCAAGTCTTTCCTGATATTTTTCTGGTAGTTTCTCCTTTATTCGTTTAGTTGTTTCACTGCCGTTTTGAGATTGCTGTTGTACACTTTAGTTTTAACCATTTTTGTTGCTTTTCTGAATCACAAATTTCCAATTTATTTTTCAGCACTTGATGAATGTATTTATTTATTCTATAATTATCATCAAGTGTTGGTTTTCAGTCATGATAACAGTCAATAATTAGCAAGGAATGGGTTTCATACAAAATATGTTGATCGCCCAAATACTTTTGTCAAAGTATGAAATTAATTTGTGCATGTTATTTTTAATTTTTTGCATTTTATATAATTTTTTTTTTGTTTTACTATAAAGCTGAATCTCTACTTTAATTTATATCTTTCAGTAGAACAATTAGAAATGATAGAAATCACTTTCTTTATGGTTTTTTTTTTTAACTGCCCACATGCTTTTGTCTGCGACTGTATTTAATTGTTTTTGAGGCTAAGTGAGGTGCATTTAAAACTAGGGATGCACCCCATATACCTACTTTTTGACCAGGGGTCGAATTCGGCCGAATCTGAATCCTATATCCGCCCAGACGCACATCCATGTATAGCCCTCCAATGTGTGCAGTTCTTCTTTAAATAAGACACAAATCCGGTATTGAACGTAACTGTTGTATTTAATAACGTTTGATGAACTCTGTCGCAGCTCTCAACTCCCTAAATTACTGGTGGCACACGCATTAAACACGTCATGCAGCTGCTGAATGCAAACATACCCCCATATGCAACAGCACATTCACATCATTTTTCTAGATCATACCGAGATAAAAAAAAAAATTGGTGCACAGAAATATATATTTTTTGTAACTTTACAACTGTCAAATATGCAAGACGTTGTTGAACAATATGTTTTAGTAAATTCAATTACGTTATTGTAATGTGCCAATACAAGTTGAACCATTTGGGAACTGCTGTGTTTTATTTAAATATTTTTAAAACAATTTAGTAGCCTATTTGATATGTGTTACACACACGGTGTATTTAAATCAACGTGGGTTGTATTTCGCAGGGAGATTCAGGTCAATCATCATGGTATTTCTTTCCTCATAGCTCTCAGATAGGGTTGTCAACAGGCTGCAGAATCTCGGGACACTCCAAGGCAGGTCAGGTTTTTTAACTCACCTAGGCCTATCTAAACTGCAATGTATTCGACATGTAAAGTGAGTGTGAATTGCTTCAGCAGTTTAGTAGATGTATTTAATTGTTATAGTTGCGATTCTATTCGGAGAATTTTTTTTATACAGTAAACAATATCTATCAAAATAGCGCAACACCATTATTATAGATAACTTTGCACTCACCTGCAGTCTTTCATTTAACCTTGTGGCAGCAGGTAAAGTTTCTATTTGTTTAATATTTCTTGCTTCACACAGTCCTGGCCAGTCAGAGACTCAGAAAGCCAATCAGCTGCTGTATAGGTCTGATTGATGGAAACGATCCTCGCAGGCATGTGTGTGCTTTTGGTAACAAGTAAAACAATTCAATTAATTTGGCGATAGTTTGCACAAATCATACTCACCGTACTGAATACATTGCAGTTTAGAGAGGTGAGTTACAAAACCTGACCGGCCTTAGTGTCCCGAATGGTTCTGTATTTTGACATTTCTGTAGTGGGGGGAGGGGCTAGCAGTAAATTGTGGGGGACTAGCGGTAAATTGTGTAAGTTTCAAAATGAAATCTTATTCAGGGATATATTTCCATTCGGTAACAAAAATGCTATAAACTAAAAGGCTCAAAACTATAGATTGTGCGCGTCCCTTGTAAGTAGCTGCCAGTCTGTTTTTCATTCAACAGTTTCCTTCAGTTTTCTTGACAGTTTTTGTAAGTTCGGTATTAGGCCGAATACCGAATCCATCTCAAAAACTTGGATTCGGTGCATCCCTATTTGAAACTATGGAGCTATTGTATTGCTATTCCCTCGGTCTTGACCTTTCTAAGAGAAACAACAGCAGGAGCTCTGTTTAGAAACCTGGATTACAAATCATAACAGAACGCCAGTGTCAGGAGAAAGAGAGAGGGGCAAGCAAGACCGACAGAATCAGTGTCTTTGTTTCTACATACCCTAGTGGGACGTTATTAGTTTAGCTGGGGAAAGTCTGGGCAACCCCGTGAGTGTTAGTGAGGGACCAGCAAAGTGTCTCTGAAACCCGAGCCGTACCGGAGAGTGGAGGCTGCGGGACGCTGCAAAGAGCAGCGCCTTTTATTTGTAGTTTGGTTACTGTGTTTTATTTTCCTTTTTGCAATTGCCTTTTGGTTTTTTATCTGTTATTTTCAGCACCTGCGAGTGCAATCGGGACCTTGAGAAAATATGCCATTGTTGGTAATCACTGCGCGCCACCCCATTTACCATTGTCTGCATTTGGGGCCATGGGCCAGGAGTAAATATTGCAACTAGTTTCCAGACTTATAAAAAGTGGGGAAAGGGCAAATCATTAAAAGGAAGAACATTTAACTGTCAGTTTGATTTCCAAAATGGATAGAAATAAGAAAATGTTGTATCTTTTTAAAATATTTTTATTCAAATGAATAAAGCAAATACAAGGAAATAATGTAGTTTGTTTTTCAGTTTTGTCCCTCTAAAAAAACCACATGCTGTGATTTTGTCATTTTGTTGTTATTTTTCCAATAGAGGTACTTGTTAGTTGACCGATAGTAAAACGACATATGTTAACCAAAACATAATATGAGGCATACTAAATGGTCAACTCCCTCTGATTCCTTGGTAGATACAGCATGGTTGCTGAAGGACAAACATTAATGTTTTTTTACTTTTATTATTTTTTAATTATTGCTAATATTAATAATAATCTAATTGCTTTTTATTGTGGTCTTGTTTTTAAATAGTGTATTATGGCTCTTTATTTTTCCATAAGGTTCTATAACAGTCACAAGTGCAGACATTGATTTTGCAAGTGATTAGTCTTGGCTGCATAGCAATGTTTTTTCTAACCATGGCAGATTGACAATTGGTTGCACATGTTCATTGGCCAGTGGTAAATTGATACAGTGCTCCCCTTCAAATACCAATTACTTCTTACTTCCAACTGAGAACTAAGGCGCAATAAAAAGTCTTTGTATGCAAGGTCTTTCATTTCGCTGGGCACTGCCACTTTTCTTATAATGTCCTGCAAAGTTTGAAGGTTGACAAAGATTTTTTTTTAAACAAAAATCTTACTTAATTGTGGATGTTTGGAATCTACTTTAACCAGCATGTTCTCTTACGGTTTTTGTAGTGATAGTAATTTCACATGAAATTGGTATTTCCATGAAAAAGTGGCCCCCCTATGTTCAATGAAAACACTTTCAACCTGCCTCGACTATCATGTTCCAACATAGTCACCAATGAGTGCTGGCCACTCTGGGGTTTTAGTCTGATGATATCTAGCACTGTTTCTAAATGGGGCTCAGATGGTGATGCTACATGACAATGTTATGGGGCTTAAGTTGTTGCTTCTTTGAATGCATTGATAACTTTCACATTCTGCAACCTAAATGCAACTCTCATTTGAGGATCAAGAAACGTAATGGGTGGTTATGGCCATGCTGCACTCCAGATTTTTGGCATTGAAAAACAGCCTTAATACAATACAATGTGCTTTTGTTCATTTAATAACAAACATCTTAAGGTACTTCATCAAATTGTGAAGGCCCCCAGGCTTTTGTTTAATCTTCAAACCACCACAAAGCACGGTTTAAAGAACTAATCCCACTTCTAACAACCCCATACAGTAGTCTGTACCAAGGGACCTTACACTGTTACCTTGAGAGGTCTATTAAGATGAAAGTTTGGCTTTATGACAATAAAGTTGCAGTTCCAAACATACATTACATAAAATGTAAGCTCAATACTGTGTAGAAAAGCACAAGGAACATGCAAGTAATAAATACTATATGAAAACAGTAATGACAACAAAAGGTGACACGAAAGCAATCATGAGAAAAAAGGCAGTCGTGGCCTCATAAAAAAAAAAATTAAAATGTTATTATCTGAAATACAACACACCAAATACTTTACTGATAAGAACAAGCATATTGGGCAGCAGTGTGGAGTAGTGGTTAGGGCTCTGGACTCTTGACCGGAGGGTCGTGGATTCAATCCCAGGTGGGGACACTGCTGCTGTACCCTTGAGCAAGGTACTTTACCTAGATTGCTCAAGTGAAAACCCAACTGTATAAATGGGTAATTGTATGTAAAAATAATGTGATATCTTGTAACAATTGTAAGTCGCCCTGGATAAGGGCGTCTGCTAAGAAATAAATAAAAATAAAAAAAAAAATAAGTGAAAATATCAACTATTTAATTTATGAACACACAAATATAAAAAGCATTTACCTAGACAGGCTTCTGCAGGTATTCAATTTATACTTTTTAATCAAAAAACAAATGCTGTGTTTTACATATGTGATTTAAAGACAATTCACCACTGTTATCTTCCAAAGGGAATCTTTAAATCAGATTTGTTTTACCCTGGAATTTCTATAGCCATATGGGTTAGTCAGATTGATTGCCTTTGTAAATCCAGAGTGTGACAACATTCCCCTCTTGAGAATATAGCCCATTTAATATTGAAGGGTTATAGTGCAGATTGTCTCCATGGCGAAACACATTTGTCTTGTAGTTTTACTAGCTGAGTAATAACATTCATTCATGCTAGATTAATGGCCTGATTTGTTGTATTGTGCAGAAAAAAATTAATAGGCTGCTGACATTCAATTTAATTAGCCATGTCATATAAAAGCATTTCTTTAATACTTAAGTCACTATGCATTGAAGACCATCACATCAAAAACTACATTTTAATGATGTTTCTATAATGTATGCCTTTGGATTTTATAATGGAACCTTAAATTACTCTTGGCGTGTTGAATGATCCAATAAACTTCTGAATTCTGAACATTTATTTAATAACTACAGCCTTTTGGATTTATCCAATAAAGTTACAATGAAACCCCCCAAATTTATATTGTTTCCACAGAAAATGGAATTACATTTTAACAAAAACTAGTTTTATATCTATGTGAATATCATACCAAACAACTTTCTTTACATAGTAATCCCAGGCACTTAATAAAACAGCAATACATGTATGCCATTAAGCTGACCAAAGATAAAGATTGGATTACACTTGTTCCATTTTTCTTTTGTACCGGTGCACTTCAAAATAAAAATGAATGTTTTCAAATTCAAAATTATTATTTAACTAGGTAGGACCAACTGAGAACAGGCTTTCAATACCAGTGGTGCACTTGGGAATATGAATGCAGAGTTGTTTTGTGAGAGTTAATATGAATGCAGAGTTGTTTTTTGAGTGTTAATCAGTGAAATTTAGCTAGTTACAGTGACCTTTATAGGGAGGAGAGGGAGACCCAAAGGCAACAGCAACTGACTCAATTCTTTGCACAGCTGATGGACAAGGGAATTTTATTTTACATATATTAAAATAGGGATAAAATCGGTAATAAATAGTTTGTAATTGAAAAATTGGTAAAAATCGGTGGGGGATCTCAATAGACACACTAGCAGTTCTGGTTTCTGATTAAGTTTAATGTCCTTGGCATGTATGATGAAGCCGAATCTGTGCAAGTCGAGGCCACATTTTCCCATGTAGGTGGTACTTTGTGAACGTTTGGGCAATCGCTGTGCTGACGGAAATAGCATCTACAGAAGGTATGAACATGACATCAGCACAAAACAAGCCAGGTTTATTCGCCTTGAAATCATAAAAATAAAAGAAAATTGACAGAACTGGGCAGTGCAAGCCATCTGGAGACAGCGTCAAAAATCACACTGGACATTTCCATCAATGAGTTCCATACATTTACCAAAGCATCACCATTTTCTGTCAAATATTTACGATTATGATTGGCAGTGTTAGGCAGTGCTTTAGCTGATGGACAGTACCGTTGCATGAAGTCACCAATACATGCCTCTCTGCAGTCTGCAATAAACAGTGGCTGTCCAGCAAAGCACAGCGCTCTGACAAACTCATTAACACAGTTATTCTGCGCTCTCTTTTCATTAAAGCACGTGTAAAAGCTTCATAAACTGATTGTGTCTCTCAGTTCACTTTATTGTTTTATTTTAATGTGTCGCTTATTTTTCTGTATATTCTTTTATTGTCAGCACAAAAATCTACCTCATTGCAGCAGTATTTGCAGTGATATGCGCTTTCTGCCTCATCTGACTCACTTCTGTTATTTTTGCTTTTTGTATACTTCGAAACATTCGTTTTCTTTTAAATATTCATAAACTGATTTACGTTTTCTCCCCATCCCTCATCCACTAAAAATATTATATTTTTGTGTATTTCAATTTAGTTTTTGATCAAGCTAGTAGTTACCACGCCCAGCAATTGCCACAATAATCAGACTTTAATTGGCCAACATAATCAGGTGATAATGTGTTTGTGAAGTGACAGAGAACCACGTTTGAACGTTATTTGATCCTAAACATCTAAACATCTGCTGTATCCTAGGATACAGTGTTGGCCTGCTGATTAGCTCATGACTTCCCCTGAATATGGCATTATCACTCCGCCAGGTCTTAAAGTTTGGGAGCTGGAGGGAAGGAGGGAGTTGGAGGAAGCTGTCCAGAAGGAGATGAGGAGCATGCTGGATCTTGGAGTCATGAGCCGTCACATAGCGAGTGGTGTAGTCTGATTGTGCTAGTGCCCAAGCCGGATGAAACCATTTGTTTCTGTGTCAACTTCTGCAAGGTTAACGCTGCCTCCAAGTTCGATGCATATCCCATGCCCTGGGTAGATTAACTGTTAGAATGATTGGGGTAAAGAAGACTACCTTCTCTACTCCCGAGGGGCTCTTCCATTTGGACTACATTGGGCCCCGGAAATCTTTCAGTGATTGATGGATAGGGTGCTGCGACCAGGATGGGAATATGTGGCAGCATATATTGACGATGTGGTTATTTATAGCTCTACCTGGAGAGAGCATGTTGTTAGACTAACTACCATCTTTCAATTGCTGAGAGAGGCAAGGCTCACAGCTAATTTGGTGAAGCTCGCAATTGGACGAGACAAAACCAAATAGTTAGAATTTATTATGGGCAATGATCGTGTGAAGCCGGTCACCTCTAAAGTCCAGGTTTTATTAGATGCTCTAGTTCCTGCAACCAAAGCCCAAGTGAGATTGATATTGGGTTTAGCTGGTTACTACAGCCGTTTTGTTCCTGAGTTCTCCACCATAGCTATTCCCCTTACTGATCTCACTAAAAAGAATGCTCCAAACAAGGTGCTTTGGACTTCAGAGTGTCAGAGGGCTTTTGAGTCTACTAAAAGGTGCTTGAGTCAGACTTCAGCTTTAATTAGCCTGGATTTCAGGCATGAGTTCATCCTTCAGACTGATGCATCAGAGGTCGGTCTGGGGGTGGTTCAGTCCCAGGAGAAAGATATATTAGCCGTAAGCTACAATCCAGAGAAAGAAATTACTCTAGCATAGAAAAATTGTATATTGCTCTATTTTGATTGGTTACATTTATACCACAATATGTTTTATTTACTCTATTTATAAAACCATGACATTTTACTTTGACGGTGGACATTCACAAATTTGTATGTGTTTTTTGTTATCCATGCAGTGTTTATTTGATAGCAAACAGAGATTATGTTTATGTAAGCTTATTTATACTGTAGGTACAGCATAATAAATGTACAGAAAATTGAATCATACAAAAAGCAAAACAGAAAAACAAATCTATATGGGACAAAAGTGGAAGCTTAATATTTTCTTGCATTACCCCAAAGGAGAATTTCTAAAACCAAGACCTGTATAGAAAAACTGCCAGTCTCATCAAGACTCAAAAACACAGGCATGTATCGCACAGTTCTGGGGAGAGCTGAATCTATTTGGAATCTGTGGAGATTCACCAGTGACAGTTTGCATTGAAAACACAATGCAATTCTGTCAGCAGGCACTTATACTGAATTCTTGTTTATTGTGTCACAACATGGAATGAAAATGGATTTAATTAGGAGTTTTTGCCACTGACCAACACAAAAAATGTCCATAATGTCAAAGTGAAAAATAAAATCTACAAATTACTCTAAATTAATTACAAATATAAAACAGAAAATAATTGATTGCATAAGTATTCACCCCCTTTGCTATGACACACCTAAATAAGCTCTGGTGCAACCAATTGTCTTTAGAAGTCACATAATTAGTTGAATGGAGTCCACCTGTGTGCAATTAAGGTGTTTCACATGATTTCAGGTTAAATACACCTGTCCCTGGGAGGTCCCACAGTTGGTTAGTACATTTCCTAACAAAAACTACATCATGAAGACGAAGGAACATTCAAAGCAAATCCAGAATAAGGTTCTTCAAAAGCACCAATCAGGGTCGGATATAAGAACATTTCCAAGGCATTGAATATCCCGGAGCACAGTAAAGTCCATTATTAAGAAATGGAGAGAATATGGCACAACTGTGAATCTGTCTAGAACAGGCCGTCCTCAAAACCGGGCGAGAAGGGCACTAGTCAGGAGGCCACCAAGAGGCCTATGGCAACTCTAAAGGAGTTACAGTCTTCCACGGCTGAGCTGAGAGACACTGTGCATACGGCAACAATAGCCGGTGCTTCACAAAACTGGCCTTTATGGGAGAGTGGCAAACAGAAAGCCATTGTTGAAAAAACTCACATCAAATCTTGGCTAGAGTTTGCCATAAGGCATGTGGGAGACTCTGAGACCAAGTGGAAGAAGATTCTATGGTCTGATGAGACCAAAATAGAGCATTTTGGCCTCAACGCTAAGTGCTATGTTTGGCAAGCCTAACACCGCACATCATCCTGAGAACACCATCCCTACCGTGAAGCATGGTGGTGGCAGCATCATGCTATGGGGATGCTTCTCTGCGTCAGGGCCTGGAAAGCTCGTGAAGATAGAGGGCAAAATGGATGCAGCAAAGTACAGAGAAATCCTGGAGGAAAACCTGCTGAAGTCTGCAAGAGACCTGGGACTTGGGAGAAGATTCCTCTTCCAGCAGGACAATGACCCCAAACATACAGCCAAAGCCACACTGGAGTGGCTTAAAAACAAAAAGGTCAATGTCCCTGAGTGGCCCAGTCAAAGCCCGGACCTCAATCCAATTGAGAATATGTGGAAAGAGTTGAAAATTGCTGTTCACCAAAGGTCCCCATCCAACTTGACGGAGCTTGAGCAATTTTGCAAAGAAGAATGGACAAAAATTGCAGTGTCCAGATGTGCAAAGCTGGTAGAGACTTATCCAAATAGACTCATGGCTGTAATTGCTGCCAAAGGTGCCTCTACCAAATATTGACTCAAGGGGGTGAATACTTATGCAATCAATTATTTTCTGTTTTGTATTTGTAATTAATTTAGAACAATATGTAGATTTTATTTTTCACTTTGACATTATTGACTTTTTTTGTGTTGATCAGTGGCAAAAACTCCTAATTAAATCCATTTTGATTCCATGTTGTAACACAATAAAGTGTGGAAAAGTCCAAGGGGGGTGAATACTTTTGAGAGCCACTGTACCTGCGGAGTTGAGCCTCATTACGCCCTTGGGCGGTCCGGTATTTGCCCAATTATTGTTTACATATTCAACATAAGCCAAAAAATATTTAACATACTGTATCAAGCGGTGTGTGACTCTGTGGGTTAAAACATGGCCTGTGCTATGCCAATACAGTGTTGTTACTTCATTGCTTGACCTACACATAAAAAAAGAGAAATTGTGAGCGATTATGTTAAAAATGTCCCTTCATTTAAGCTGACGTATTGCAGGGCAACTTGGTATAGGCATGGAATATCTTAAATATATTATGCTTATTGTTTTTATTCACTTGTTATCCCATTCCAGTGAAGTTTAAAACACACTTGTGATCTAATATAACTCCTACAATCAGTTCTGTACTCAAAGTACATCTGGTGCATCAGAATGTAACCATTAACTTGCCCCTAGTAGATGCAAGATTCAGTCTAACAGCTTGGTACCAGTACAGTATATGCTATTCCAGCCAGGCCCATGTGTAGAGTGTTGCAGTGGGGAGGGTCAGTGATTACACTCTGGTGTACCTGATGTGCTTGGAAGTTCAGGCATGATTCAGAGGTCAGTTGAGGCCACCGTGCTTTAAGAGTTTTAAAAAGTCATCAGAATGTGTTGATTTGTTACAAAGTAAAAATAAACAATAATATGTTAGTTTAGATAACTCTGATATTCCATAACCTTACCAAGTTAAGGGACAATTTAAGGGACCTGCAATATAGAAAAGAGAAATTTGATACAGATGTTGTTACAGAAAGTGTGAATATCGCTTACCTAAATAAATTAAATAAATCATGCATAATCATTACAGCACAGTGGAAAATGGAGCCCCACGAGTCTGTAGATTCAGAAATTAAAAAGAGATCAATAAGATTGTATTCACAATTTTAAAAAAGCACCAGTAATATGGCTATTGTGATTAAGAAGAAAATTGATTTTCTGGCCGTTACTCCTTTAACAGAAAATAAGTGTGTTTCCATACTATAAATACAGTATGTTCAGTTTAAGAGCCTGGTACTTCTAAAGAGCTTAAGGATTGCAGTTTAATCTTGTCCTTCTATTCATCGGCTTACCTTTATGTGACCTTGTGTTCTGCAAGTAGTAGGCGGGTCATAGCTGAAGCTTCTAACAAGATTTCCTTGCTTCCCTGTCTCCCATGCTGAATTACAATGATCCTAATGTTGCTGTGTGGTCCAGTGGTTAAAGAAAAGGGCTTGTAACCAGGAGGTCCCCGGTTCAAATCCCGCCTCAGCCACTGACTCATTGTGTGACCCTGAGCAAGTTATTTAACCTCCTTATAATCCATCTTTCAGGTGTGACGTAGTTGTAAGTGACTCTGCAGCTGATGCATAGTTCACACACCCTAGTCTCTGTAAGTCACTTTGGATAAAGGTGCTGCTAAATAAACTAATAATAACACAATCATTATAAGGTCATGGTGATCTCATAATGAATCATTTGGATTATTCTTTGAGCAGAAACCCTTTATATCTTTATGTAACATGGCTTGTCTTTTCGTATAGTGGTTCTAGCTTTGCATTGTGTTTTCCTAATTAGTATCCTGCTTTGCGTTTTGTTAGTCCCTTTTACTTTTCTTCTTTTCCTCGCTTCTGTCCATCTTCACCCGATCAAGAGACCAATCAGTCAGAGACAGATTTTCTTTTACGAATTCACGGTTTATTAACAAAACGAACAAAACAAAAGACAGGTCGACACACAACCCAACATTCAGTCCCTTTGCCTTTGATACACTTGTGCCTTGAAATAAATAAATAAAAGTAAAATAATATATGACTAACAAACTTTACCCCCGTTCACTTATTCCGTAAGCTGTAACATGGGGAGGGGGAGAAGTACGGTATGTGATGCACAGAGTGGCACCTACTGTACAAGGCACAATACCTGTCAGAGATCAGTGGCTTCAGAAAGAGAGCGACTCCAGCACCCCATGTGCAGCACTTTAATACTGACCCAAACTTCCCACCCAGGAAACCCATAAGCCAAACCCATAACTTAAGGTTCCTATGTGATAAGTGCACCTATGTACTTGTGTCTGTATAATGTATGAGTGAGGCAGCTACAACAGGTGCACTATCCCTTTGTTACATTTATATACAACAATTTTTTATTAATAAAATAAAAGTCAGATGCCAAAAATTGTTGTTTTGAGTATAAGCATGGTGCAATTAGCAGTATTTAAATTTAACTTTAAAAATAATGACACACTAATAAAAAAAAGGTTATTATTATTAGTAGTAGTAGTCGTAGTAGTAGTCGTAGTAGTCGTAGTTTCTACACGTTTTTTTTATTTATTATATATTATATATTTATTTATTATATATTATATATTATATATTATAGCTGGCTCTTTGAGCTAAATATATATATATATATATATATATATATATATATATATATATATATATATATTTTTTTTTTTTTACTAGGGACCTGTAAGGGACATTTCCCCAAAAAGCATCTTAGAGTAAAAAAAAAAACAACGATTTGAGTATTGATCTGTCTATAATCATTTATTTAGTGATTTTCAGGGATTAATTTGTATATATTTTAAACATGCCTCATTTGCAAAAACAGGTTTAATGTGTCCTCATTTAACATTATTCATACTGTGACTATAATAATCACTCTGAAAAAGAGCACTGTCAGGTGCCATCTGGATGATTAATTAGAATGCCTGTTACGCTTTCTAATACATGTATAAATATAGCACACTGTCATACTAAAAAGAACATTAGCACATGGAATTCATGACATTCCCCAAGATGAGTTTAGCTCATGTAGACCATTATTAAGTTGTTTGCTGATAAGTGGTATTTAATTTGTGGTTTAAAATAAATTGTCATATTATTGTTGCAGTTAACAGCAGAATGTTAATAAAATGCATTGAAGAATTTTTCTAAATGTCGAAACAATATGTCAAATATCAAAAAAACATCAGAGACTCCACAAGGCTAGATTAATCAAATATCTGCGTTTTGAGCCAAGTGCTTTAGGCTATATCACTGAATAGCACCAATGTATACCAACCATGAAGCCCATTATTCTTAATCAGCATCCCACTCTTTCTATTTTTGGATGTAATACTCCCATTCACTGATACCTATTTGTAATTTGGGGGTTTGACCCACACTTTTATTGGGGTCACAAAGGTATTTGTATGCATAAAAGGCTATTATTATTATTATTATTATTATTATTATTATTATTATTAACCTCTACGTATGGTTCAGGGGGCAGGATCTAGGGCTCCTCCCCTGTTCAAGGAGGCTGTGTGGTCCAGTGGTTAAAGAAAAGGGCTTGTAACCAGGAGGTCTCCGCTTCAAATCCCAGCTCAGCCACTGACTCATTGTGTGACCCTAAACAAGTCACTTAACCTCCTTGTGCTTCGTCTTTCAGGTGAGACGTTGCAAGTGACTATGCAACTGATACATAGTTCACACACCCTAGTCTTGTATCTTGTAAAGCGCTTTGTGATGGTGGTCCACTATGAAAGGTGCTATATAAAGATTATTATTATTATTATGTCCTGCCAAAATATCAATTAGTCTCCCTATTTAAACCCAACAATGCACCCTTATTCTTTGTCTTACTTTTTTTGTTTTCCACCATCCTCCCCTTCTCCACTTCACTGCAACGGTTTCCCTCTGGGGGCATGTGAAGCTCACTTCCCAACCTTAGATGCCCAGCTGTGCTTGCCTTGTCCTCCGCAAGCCAGAAGGGACCCCTGGTCAAATCTATCCTAACACTCTTTTGTTATCTCGTGATCTATCACTCTAGGTTCTCCCCTTGGGAGAAGTAACGATTGCTTCCCAGCCTTGGAGGCTGATGGGTTCAGTCTCACCTCTGCGAGGGCGGCTCTCCACAGGCCAAGGGGAAAACCTGACATACAGAATCATTATAGCCTTCCCGAATAAGGACAGTCTGACTGGTATAACAGAAATGACACAGATGTTGTCTAATTTTATATCCAACTTATTTTTCTCATACAACTATATGTGATGATTGAATGTTACAAATTCTGAATGATTAGTACATTAAGAAAACAACTGAAAATGTTGTTGTTCATTAATGGTAGTTATGAATGAAATATTAACCTAACTGACTTAAGGAAACCAAGCTTGAAGTCCTTATAACATCCCTCATTGCTTGTAGAGTGATGATGAATGAGGAAGAATGCAGTGTAACAACCCATTCATAAAAATAAATAAGTAACAGCTGTGCTGGTCACCCCTAGTGGAGTAGAGCTTTTTGACTGAGGTGAGGGGGTCAAACATGGTTACAAAAGCACTGACTGGCACTTATCTTGAACTGCCGTATCTTAGGTGCTAGATGGGGTGTCTCAAGCCAAAAGCTTTTGCAAAACATTGTATTAAATACATTGGAATACACAAGAAAAATAGTAATACATTCTGTTTTGATATGGCATTCTCATAATACTCAATATAAGGCCTAGCATTGTATGAATAACATTGTGTTTATTCCTACAAGCCTAGGTTGTCATTGTTCAGACCAGACAAGCCAATGAAATCAAATTGTGCAAACTATAATAAAAGTTCTTAATGTGAAATAATGAGGGATTCTTTTTAAGTCCTCTGGGGGGAAAAGGCAGCATGGTGTTAACTGGCACACTAAATAATTAAATTCAAGTAAATTACCAAGAGTTTCTCAATTTGAACCAATGGAGATTTCCTTTTAAGTGGTCCCCATTTAATCCCTTTGTATATGCTTTGCATAAATTACTGTGCAAAAGCCTGTTCCAGGGGACTTGAAAACCATCCTTTGTCGTTATGAACGGGTGAGAATACATTATAAATGAGTCTGAGGATCGCACTTGTCCCCAGTGGGAGGAACAAGGCAACTCTTTTAGCAGTCGGCTAATGATGAAGAAATGCATTCTCAATGAGCCATTTCAAGACGTCCTTAAAATAACCTGTAAATGGTTTACAAAGTGCAAGAAAAAATGCTGTTATAAATAAAAGATTACTGCTACATTAATATCCATTCAAGGTTAATGCTTTGGGATTGCATTTACAGTTGCCTGGCAGAAATATCAGTTTGTTACTAATTAAATAGCATCTGTAAGCAAATCTCTATTGGATAGATTTTAGTATCCACAGAACTTGAAATTGATTTATTTATTTATTTATTTTAATGTTTGGTAACACAGAGAATTGTTAGGAAGATTTTAAGGGTTTTGCCCAAAGGTGATGGAGAATAAACAACAAGTTTATTATTTACTTCTAATATAACAAAATATGATATTAAGCCATAAGCATACATACAATACATCTACCTATATGGACAGTCATGTGGTGTGGAGGAGATTGCTTCTTTCTGCTGTATGTCTGGAGCCTGAAATACTGATAATGTAACAGTAGTGGATTTATCAGAGTTGTGAAACAGTAAGCAGTAGGTAGTTTTTGTGTCATTATTATGTTACTTAGTAATTACCGCTGTTTATGTCAATGTCACACATTTTTGTTAATGTAGTATTTGTCTGCTTAAAAAAAGATAGGATGATGTGTCTGGTTTATATGTATATCTGATAATTTTATTATTGTACACATTTAAATAAATCAATAATTAGGTACTGCAAAGTAATGTAATACTGGCACCAACATGTGTGCAGATGTGCGGCACACCTTCTGGTATATTGTTTTGTTCCAGTACTGGTCTTATAAAGTTTCATTTAGAATAGTACTTGATATAACTGCATTCGGTATTTGATAGCTTTTTTTGTAAATGCAGCTAGGTTAATGAATTCCAAGTTTGGATGTGTATGTGAAAAAGTCAGCCAAAAGCTGAATGCTCCGGTATGTGAATGGAAAAAAAAAGAAAACGTGGCTGGCTGCATTGCAGGTATTACTAAAAATAGTTTCTCAGTGACCCCCATTTTGACCCGACTAAATATGGAAGACAATTGTCCCTACTTTGTGAGCTTGCATAATTTATATAACACAAGATTTTATGTTTGAGTACATTCCACATGGAAAAAAGGTAACCCTTTTCACTTCTTTTCCATTTGCATCAAACTGATGTGTATCCCTGTGGCACTTAATTATGATATGACCCACCTTGAAGTAGCAGGAGCATGTCTATTTAGCTTACATGGGGACAGAGCAACAAGGAGGGGGAGGAAGATTGTGTCACTGCAACTAAAACTACCTTTGGGGAATGTAAAGCTGGTATGGTTTCAGATAAAGTACACAGAAGTCTAAACTATGGAAGAATGTTTTACCGTGAAATGTAATTGTGTGATTGTGGGACACTGTAGCTTTAAGGGTAGAGCTCTCAGTAATAATTCAAGGCAACATTGTAGGAGCCAGAGTGGTTGTTACATACATATAGAGTACTGTATCATTTATAGTTGATAGTAGAGAAGCAGAGTAGCTTTGGGAGATTATAACATATTCAATGCAAACCAACTTGTTGTAGCATAACTTCACATTGTGTACTGTAGAGGTATTCTGGAACCATCACAGAGCATGTTGAAGCCAAAGTCACAAGGTTTCAGGTTTGATGACATCCATCTTTAACCATCACTTTGTCAACACTGATAGTCCCTATGCAGTAATATAAACACTTACACCATTCAGCAATATGAAGTTGAGCAAATGGGGGACTGAACACGTTGTTTTAGCTGTTCTACCTGCATGCAATGTTTCATGATATTATATCTGACCAAAGCATTCCACATGTACAAAAACTGCCGAATTACAGATGTGAACGTGATGTTTTGCAATACATATGTCTTGGTATGGAACCATTAGCAAAATGTAATTTCAACAATGGTTGTGGCAATATGCTAGTAAATATGCAATAAAGTTTGGTTCTCCATTCTCTGTAGCAATCCACTATATATTGTACACTTTTTCAAATTCTAAAATGGTTTGAGTCACTACTGTGACATGTATATGTATGTGTGGTGACTACTCTTTCTCCACCAATACTACTGTATTGTTGCGGTTACATTAATATGTTGTTGTCATAGATATACTGTATATCACATTGTTCAGTAACTTCCATATGGAAGCCTAATAAAGTTGACAAACATATGTTTTGTTTCCATGTTTATTTGCCCAATAATTTAATTGCTGACCTGCTGTTTTATAGGTAAGTAATGGCATTAATTTTCCCAGCACTCTGCCTCTAAGCATTTACAGACTCATTAATAGTCATTAAAAATAAGTATTAGAAGGCTTCCAGTCAAAAGTAATACTGAGATAAATTGGGTAGTTGATTTCTCTTGAGACACAGTAAAAATGACGACCTTATCAAAATTCAGACTATAAAAATATAATAAAAAAACATACTACTTTGTCATGCTTTCAAATATTTTCACTATATTTTACAACAATTTGCTGTGCTCTTTACTTTTTAGCATTTCTAAATTTTTTAAATGGCTTATGCTTTTTGGGAATTCTAAAGCCTTCTGGGTGTTTCTGAATGATAATCACATACTGTGTGTACTCAGGCCATTTAAATTCTGAAACATGTACAATTAATCACTCAGATAAGTAATCTATTTTCAACTGATCATTTTTTCAAAATAAATATTTCTTATACAAAAGCACTCAAACACAAACAGAATGGGCTAATTATTAATCATGAATTAGGTTAGTAGATAGACTATTTTATGTAACATTCAAATCTTCCCAAAACAGTTCATGATAAACTTCTCAGAAAATAGTTAGATACTGATCAGTCTGGTGCCTGGTTGTAGAGAACTGAGACCAGAAAACTATCAATTAGTAGACATAAGAGCATAACCACTGCATACAGGTATAGTAGCAAGAAAACTGTATTCACTAAAGATGCAACAACTCATCGTTTACAGATCGCCATTTCTTTCTGCAAATCTGAATCAAACATTCATTAATCTCCCTGTGGTCTTATTTCAAGCCTCACATAGCTAGCTACCCAGTAACATGTGCTTTTGCTAGACTAAATATCCTCTGTTTCTGTTTGCCTTACGATGAGAAATGGAATGTAATGAAAACAATCTGATGTTGTTTGCTTCTTTTCTGCTCTTGTATTTTGTACAACAGTGTTCCTGTTCGATAGTGAATTAGGTTGCCAATTGCACCTCCAGTATCCAGACTAGTTAAAGGTAGTAAGGCTACATTTTTTTTTTTTTTTTTTTTTTACCATGTTCAGATTCCTAGTATGTATATACCATACATGCAAACATTAATTTCCTGTAAGGTATGGTTTGGGCTTGTTACTAAACTATATAACAAAAAATCCAATTTAGTTAATTTTAGTGGCAATTTTGCACATATTAGATTTATATTTCCTAGAGGAAAAACCATTTGTTATAGATTTTACTCCAAGGCGTTGGTTGAAAAAGGTCAGAGTGGACTTGTGTGATTTAATACCTACGTACCAGGGAACCTTTCTATTTCAGTCTCATCTTTAATTATGCTGTCCGCTACAGTACTTTGCTATGTGCCAGGTAAACACTCAGTGAATGATGTGAGTGTCACTCTTACTAATGAGTATATTTGTCTCAAGTTCCACCGTGAACCAGTTAGGATCTAATCTCATTTGCCTTTGCTTTCTAACTGATTAACAGAAGCAAAAATATCTGGTACATTCAGTGTTTTTAGATTGACTCTGGATATGCAACTGGAAAATATAGTTAAAAATGGAAAGTCTATTAAAGCAAGCACTCTAGCAGGACCTGTTTCTTAAGCGTGTGATGATGTCATGCTTTCAGGTTTTTTCAATTGTATTTATTTATACAGCACCATTCATACCACAGTATCTCAGAGTGCTTTACCTGTTGGTTAAAACAAAAATAAGTCTGCAGTATCAAGAAATAATATAAATAACAAAATAACAATACATAATTATTATAATGACAAAATAAATAATAATAATAATAAAATAACATAAAAAAAATAAAAACAGTTGAAGAAAACAGGAAATTAGTAAGAATGATAGATAAATCACAAAATTACTCAAATAAGCAAGTAAAACAGAGTTGTAATAAGTCACCAAAGTTGGGACTCGAGTCGAGTCATTGAGGAGTAAAGACTCGTCGAGTCTTTCACATGCCAAGCTCGAGTCGAGTCGAGTCAAGTCACCATTCTGGCTCGAGTCACTTCGAAAAGACTTAGAAAAGACAAATCAATTAGCGCGTATTCTCTACTATTTTACTTCACTGTGATGACAATAAACAAAGAAATAAATCATGTGACAGTGCAATATTATGAACTATCCACACAGCATGAATTACCACAGCTCTTTCCAAAAAGTTTTTTTTTTTTCTTTTAAATTATTATTATTCCCGCATTAGCAACAACGGGGTATCTGAGCAACATTACTTGAAAGTAATACAATCATACAGTGAGCAGGCTCTCTACAGAGATTGCAATAAACAGATTCCCACGCACACCAAATTACTGTAAAATAATGAATGTACATAAAGTGCTTGCTTCAATACTGAATATAAAAAGCATACACTCTAGTAAGCATACATATAAAGCATATGCTCTAGTAAACATGCATATAAAGAGAAAAACAATGCATCTTTAATAAGTAAATCGATTTAAATGTTTTATTAACTTGTAACCCCTATTTATAATTTGGACATTGCCTGAGGGATGAACAGAGCAATTGCTGGACAGTCCATGTACGATGGAGTCTGAACTACCAGCACAATCTCTCATTAAATACCACTCTAAAATGCCTCCTAACTCACCTTGTTTCTAACCTTCAGCCAAAGGTTAACACTGTCACCTCTGTCCATAATAAATGCTTTTTTCACACAACATAGTTTTAATTACTGACCTTTCACCTGTCAAATATGTATCTTCCACACAGCTTTATTCCTAAAATTTTAGGGTGCCAGTAAATACATTGAACCTATGCATTTACTGCCACAATAATGCTCTTTTAATTCTCACCCATTAAAATTTATATCTCATGCTTACTGCTTATGTAAAGAGCCAATAAACATGTAGTGAATTATCAATACAAAAGTGTGATTTTTTTTGTTTTTTAATTGTGAAAGTACCATGTAACCACAAACTATTTTCACACGTGTGTGTGTGTGCAGGCTCGGCCATTTCTTAACACCAGTCATACTGGTTTTAAAGGCACCCATGGCCTGAACTGAAAATACATCATATGATTGATGCTAGGGACACACTGGCAGGAATGGTAGAATTAATACTGAGCAAAAACATATTGCAGAATCAAGCTTTTCTTGGTTTTAGTTTAAATCTAAAAAATGATAACACAGCACATATCTTTACAGTGCGTATAGTCAACTTAAAGTAATTATAGTTTACAGAATAATTTTATAAATCTGACCCTTTTTGCACTACCATTGGCTGCATATATCCGAAATGTGCAGTTTTGAAAGAAACACATGTTACAGCAGACATGTATTTTAATTTTAAAACAGACATCTGGTACTACACACAGTTTTCTCTAGGAAGTTTGTTACTGTATTACCTCCTTGATTTTTTTTGTTTTTTTTTTACATGGCAGCTTTATTTTATGAAACAAAATTCATACAGGCCTAATGACACTGTTTATCGTATAAGCCTATTACTTATATGATAACGAGTATTTGCATGTATGTGGCTTTTTATGCATATTTTTTTTTTCAATATCAGGAAAATCTACACGGCTTCTACATGAGAAGCAAAGTGTCCTCTGTAGACTAACAATCTTCCTGCTTTATTGGCTCAATTGGTTATCACAAAGGACATAACTGAGTTTCCAACCCTTCCCTTAAGGAATACTTCATCTTCAAAGTAGGATGTAATTCAGCCCTTCAACTGCTCTATTTATTGGCACCCCAGAGGTGCTTTTACACATTATTGTGTTGGAAAGCAAAAGACCCCAAATCTTTCTGGTTTGTCAGTACTAACAGCTGCCACTGCTGTAGACAGAACACAGCACACTGCACTGCTATTATTTGTGGTTCCTCATTGAAATGTGAAGCCTTATGCACGAAGACCATGTCCATCTGTTCCTTTTCCATTAGGTCCCGTTGTAAATGACAGTGCTGTGAATGATGTATTTGTATTAATTACTGTCACCTATTTTTCTAAGTTTAAAATCTATAAGCAATAGCACTAATTGTACATACAACAAGCTTCTTAGATTTTTTCAGTATATAGAAAACCGTTACATTTCAATAAATTCGTATTTACAGTACTTCTATAGAAATACTGTTAAAAGTGTTATGAGTGCTAAAAATTACCAGAATACTGTATACTTCACTTTTCTTCTAGTGAACTCCTGTTGATTGTCTTCTGTAAATCAACCCCTGGTACATGATTAGGAGGAGACTGTATTTTCTTTGCAGTACTTGTTCAGTGATAGCACAACCATAGCAAGTGATTTGTTGCTGCTGGACTGGCCTATTTACAAATTCGGTTGACAACACATCAGTAGTAATGAATAGTATCCCATAAGCACGGTTAAATATATGTTCACAACCTTAAGCCCTCTTTAAAATAAATATCACTGGTGTACAAGATACAGAGGCGACTGAGCGTATTGCCACTGTACAAAAAAGATTAGCATCATATCCTTTTACCTTGTCTCAAATTGGTCAGCGGTAGCAGTAATACAATATGTCACTCAAACCAGCAGTGACTTGTTACACTAGCATATAAAAGATCTAAAAATGATCTTGCTTGTCTGAAGTCTATCTGTGCATACGTGAGTCATCTACCTTGTTTCCAAGGGGATTAGAATAGTTTTTCCATAAGGGTTTCTTTTTGTTCTTGACTTTCTTACAGTTTTACCTTTGAATGTATGATGAGTGTCATCAATTAAATGTATACCTGTACTAAATGCACAGCTCATGGTTTCCTGCTTCCACCTCTTGAGAGGCATGCAGCCCTAGTACCTGCTTCTTTGGTAATCCAGTTGACTGGAATACATTCAAGGTACCTGAACGCATTTGTGCACAAGAGAAAATCAGATCAGGTCCAGGATTGATCTTTAAGCAATCTGTTCCAAATTAAAAAGAAGGTAGGAAAGTCATTATGGTATAATAAACATCTGGTGTTGCTGGAAAATGAATCCTGGGGAAATTAAAAATGTTACTTCCTCCAAGCCAAAAGACAGGCTCCCAAGACCCAGCTCACAAGACTCTGCAAGATAAAATATTATCCAGATGCTTTTATATGTATTTACGAATTAATGTCAATGTCCCCCTGTCCACAATGAATTGCAGTTCAGTGGGTTGTGTAGGAGGAATAGACCTGCTTGTCACAACAATACCAATGAGACACATGACTCATTTCGAGACATTTTTTACATGCTAAGTGTTTCCAGGAAAATAGAAGCAGTTGTTTACTAAAGTCAATTTTTAATTACTGTGTGGGAGAAATAATTCTGTATTTCAGACTGCAAATTCAAGCTGACGTAAAAAAAATAATGGCTAAAGTACAACAGTTATCAAGCATGATTTTTTTTTCAACATTAAAATCAATTTGTTTGTATGTCACTGCATTTGCCTATACAGCATTTCTCACATTTCATTCCATGTGTGTAAGAGGTATGTTTTGATGTTATGAAACATAATTATCAGTTAATATTTACTTTCTCCCTCACAACAAAAAGTGTTCCTTGAATATGGCTGTGGTTTCTTAGCAACACTAGTATGTTGTTTCTGCTTCACAAGCCAGAGTCAGACTTCTATGTTGTTTGTCTGTAAATATTACATAAATATTATAATGAAAGGACAAACATTGGATATAAGTCATAATTTTATTCAGGAACGTCTTATAAAGCATCTACATAACCGAAACATTGTAAATAAACGGATATTTGAACAGAAATGTGTTTATATACAGACATATTACATATTTGAGAGCAACCTAAAAAAAAGGTAAAAAATTAAATAAACAAACATTTGAAAATAAATGTTTGCATATACAGGTATATCATGCACATACAAAACTGTACAACTGAAACAATGTAAATAAGTATAAAAAAAGATTAAAATAAGTGGGTTTATATTGCCTACATAACAAAGCGCATATACGCAACCAAAGCTATGTGTTTATATACAGACATACTATAATCAAAATGACATGAACAAATAAACATTTGAACAGAATTTGCTTCATTCACAATCATTTACAAAGTCTAAGTGCTGGCACAAATTACACAGATCCTGCGCTTTTCAAAATTTGCAGTGTACTTACCGCAGACTGTCTTTGTACATTTGGCACAACTATCAACAGTAACCCAGGCTTCTGGCATAAAATGCTCCAGAGGAATATTATACTATTGCAACGAAAGCTTCTAAATCCTCCAAGGGCATTGACAAGGGATCATCTTGTAGTTGTCGGTGGGCTTCTGCTTCAGTGCAACGTTGTATGTGGTTCCAAACTGGAGAAGCGGCTGCCTCAGGTGAAGTAGCGGCTGGATCAGGTGCAGGGGCTGATGCAGGTGAAGCGGCTGCCTCAGGTGAAGTAGCGGCTGGATCAGGTGCAGGGGCTGATGCAGGTGAAGCGGCTGCCTCAGGTGAAGTAGCGGCTGGATCAGGTGCAGGGGCTGATGCAGGTGAGTGGCTGGCATCCTTGCAGGGGCTGCCACAGGATTGCTTCTTCTCCCATGGGATCTCCTGCGCCCTCGGTGTCACTGCTGCTGGAAGATTAATCTTCACAAACCCAGTCTGCTTCAGAGCCAGGTTCGTCATTGTCCGTCTCTGCTGCATCAGAATCGTTGTCTGGTAAAATTTGCAGTAATTCCAAACACTGCTTTGCTGTCCTGCGTCTTCCGTGATACATTTTCTATGTGTATTGGGGTAACAATTAATTTCGTAGAAAAATGAGTGACTTGTATAGTAACCAGAGTGCAGACAGACAGCCTGGCGCCGTTAGCTGTCAAGGCTGATTGATGGGCTAACAGGAGGCTCATTGAAACAATAGAGATGTCAGAAGACTGCCCACTCGAGGAATGCAGGCTGATATAATCAAACTTCAATACATGGTGACAAGTCCCGACTGATAAATACAAATAATACAGTAACATTTAATTGTTATAATATGTTTTTATTTGTCAATTTGATTGCTCCTGGTTGGAATAGGTATGACAGTATTTTTTCTCCCCAATTTTTGCAGCTAGGCGATTCTTTCATTGTCAGCGTAATTAGTACATATATTTAGGAAAAGTCAGCAAAGCACAGCTCCGTATCTTAAACACACGCACAGCAATTTAAATTTAAATTCCAAAAACGGTCAAAATGACCGCCTTAGTCATTCTTATGTTAAAGAGAAGCTATGCTGTGTGTTGCAGAAACATAACCAAGGCCACTAGCTGTGGGAAACGTTGGGGGGAGGTGGTTTCTGACTGTCCCACATCTAGTTGCTAGTGACCTAAAAGAAAAGATGAAGCTGTGTTTTGTAGATAAACTACAGTGCTAATTTGTTATATCAAGACACTTTTGTTTTAAGTACCAGTCAGTTTAGAATCTATACCTCTGGGGGGGGGGGGGGCTATTCTATAATTACATGAATCACTCACTCAACTATTTACATAATAAAGTAGTGTTTGAGGGAATCCTTGACTGAATAATGCATCAGAAGGAGCTACATCCTAACCCTATATTCAATATTGCCTCTGGAAACAGATGTGAAGATTCATAGCACATAATACTTGGCCCAGTGACAGGAAAGCCTTGGTCTGGTTTATTACTCACTTGACGTGACTAGCAATCCAAATATAGGCTTTGCTTGGCGTGATTAAAATCATATTGGAAGCTAATTTTAAAGCTATCCATGCTTGCCAGCACCCACACTGTCGCCTTGATGGCCTTTGGTGCTGACTGCCATTTTAAAAACAGATGATATCTGTGCAACACAAGGCTCGTTTTGTGCCCAAGACAGGCTCTGAGAAGACTGTTATCCCTGGCAGACTAAAGCATAGAAAATCTTTCGAAATTGGATGTGCTGTGGGTTTATACAAAGACATGTCTTACACCACTGATAAATTACACATTCAAAGAGCACAGGAAGCCATGCAAGGAAACATGCAACAATGCTGAGCACACCTGCAGTCTTCCTTCAACAGAAGTGAATTTGCTGGCTATATTTGGTTGTGTGAATGCATGCCAACGCCATCATAGATATAAAAAATTATTAAATTAGCTGTGTAGGAAGTTACATTCAACAAAGTAGCTTCAAATATCATTTAAAGTTTTTTTTTTTTTTTTTTACGTTTCTCTATGGTGTTGTGGCAGAGCAAGAGCTCTGCCTGTAAATAGTGTAGTGTTTTGTTGTGTTTTGATGGTTGTTTGCAGGGATGGGGTGAGAATGTGGCTGCTCCTTAATTTAATGATTAAGTGCTAATTGGGAGCAGCCACATCAGATAAAAGGATAGCCCAGGGCTTCATTTGGGAGGGGAGTTTGGTGAGTTTTTGTTCTATATGTTGCTGTTTGTTTAAAAGATCTGTTCAGTGAAGGTGAATGCCCAGGAGGATTGTCCCTATGAAAATGTCCCTTCCACGCAGCCTATGCAAGCGATTGGTTTTGGCTGCAGGACCAATAACCACTGTCACCTCCCAACCCAAAGAAGTCCCAGCTGCCAATCCCAAAAACTAGAAATGGCCCCCTCTGCCTCCAAAGCCATCTGGAGCAGTGAATTGGACGCCCTACCATGGTGCTACGCCTGTGCAAAAGGCGGGCACTATACAGTGTGCTGCCCCCTCCAGGATAAAAAGGAGGAGTTGCCACCTTCCCAGAAGAGCAAGACGGAGAGCAAGAGGACAGTGCTAGAAAGAAAGTGCCATTCCCAGTGCCTGAGAAGGAGGAGCTGCCTTCCCCAGCGCCCAGAAGCGGGAAGCCCGAAAGGCCCAGCGCCCAGAAGGGGAGAGCCCGAGTGTCCAGCCCAGAAGCGGGAAGCCCTGAAAGGTCCAGCACCCAGAAGGGGGAGCCCGAGCGTCCAGCGCCCAGAAGGGGGGAGCCCGAGCGTCCAGAGCCCAAGAAAGAGTCGAACCAGTCTCTAGTGACCGAGGGAGAGTGGCTCACTTGCACAGCAGTATCGGCGCTATGCTTCAGAGCGGGAGGTCCCGGGTTTGCATCCCACCTCCGCCTGTGAAAAACCCCTGCCTCGGGAACCGCAGATTGCCACAGGTGTTTTCAATTATTCTGAGTGGTTCTGGGTTTTGTTATTATCATGATGAGGTTGCATTGAGCTTTTCTAGAGAATCCTAAGTTACAGAACTAAACAGACTTGCTCATTCCACGTGACCTTTCAACTCTTCCTGATCCACCTACTTTAGGTTGAACTAAACAAATGCATTTTTGAAACAGGTTCAGTTTTTGCAAACAATATAGGTTTTCTGTTCAGATTACTAAAACAATATAAACACATTTTAAGAGTAATTTAACTTGAATGTCAGATCAGTCTTGGCTGTCACCACTGAAGACTTATTAAAGACTGTTGTGTCTTTGAAGGATTGTGATTATCTAGAAAGGCAAAAACAAAAAAAACATCAGGCTGTCTGTAACAGGGACGAATACCGTCACTGGCTTCTTGGGTGTATGCATGGGTCTGCAGGAAAGGGCCAGATGCTTCTCCTGAGGCTCTGCCAGGTGAGTTTTGTATACAAGGAAAGGTAGTTGGGGATTGGCCAGCTGCGGATTCATGACCATTATGTGGGCGTGTCCTGGTGGAGCGGCTCGTTATAAAAGGGAGCCGCTGACACACCGACAGTCTGCGTGATGTGAGTACAGAGGCAAATCATTGAACACCATCTGCGGAACCAGGGTTGTGGTTTTAATTATTATTAATGTTTACTATTTTAGGGGATTTAAATATCCCACAGCAGGTATAAGGATGGTGTGGCAGTGTAGGTTCCTGCAGCAGGATCTCCCTTTATGGTGGGAGCAGCACTGGGCAACTTTTTGGCAAGTTTTGTTTTATAACTGTTTTCCCTGTGGTGTTTTATTTTGCATTTGTGTATTTTCTTTATTTTACACTTCGGTTTGTGTAAACCCACCCTTGCGCTGTACCACTGCAAGTACTGTCACATGGGTTGTATTAATCGACCCCATCCTAGGTGATACCACTGATAGTACCCTAGTGGTGCAATTACTACTGTAAATATTTGGTAATACATTTTGGGTGCCTGTGTGGCATTGTAACATTTCTTCCTGTCTCTCTCCAAACCTGTCAGCGGATACCCACAGTCCCCTTTCACACTGTCTATTTTTAGCCACCTGGTGAAATCTAACCATAGAATGCACAGCTGATTTAAATTATTACCACTTTTACCAACAGTAATATGGATTGTGTGCCAGAATCAATAACTCCAGATTTGCTATACAAAGATAATGAAGATGATGTAATTCTTGCTGTTCAGTGTAATAGTTTCTAAAAGCAGCATGGGTTACTAACTATAGAAACCGTGTCATATTCCCAGAGTATTTAAGCCAAGCCTTGAGCAAGCCATTTTTCTAGGTTATCATCTCTACATTTGCAAATATAGTACATGCATTTTATAAGAAAATAAGAGGTAGGGACAATGTCAATCTCCAAGATAAATGATCTACAGTAGCATGGTACCAGACACAATTTGTAAAAATCACATTTTCCTTCACAATTTAGTTTTCTCTGGACAAACAGCTCCATCCTTTTTGACTCTTTTTCAAACCAGCCAGGAGTGTTTCACCTTGGTAGCCAGATAATGCCACAGATGTGTACATTTTAGAGATTTTATTCCATCAATCTGAAATAGGTTTCTGTTTCTAGAAGTAAACAGCCACCTAAAGATCTCTGGAGATGTGGTTATTATTATTATTATTGTTATTATTATTAACAATAATAATAATCATTATTATTATTGTTATTACGTTAGTTACTAATTTTAATTGGCCTAACTGACTGTAATAAGACAAAGCATGTAGGGAAATAACAGAGGACAAATATACTGCAAATGCTGAAGCTTAACAGCATTATATGAATATTAATTTATATTAAAGGGATGGTACTACATAAGACTGTGTCTGTGCCACAAAATATGCCTGTAGGTTATTCAGGTCAGATTAACTTAGTGTTACGTAATGTTATATAACTATCCCCAACTGGAATTAGTAACCCTTCGCTCTTCAGGTATCGTGTAAAGCTGGCCAAAAGTTTTTCACCTAGTATTTTAGGATTAAGACATAATATATATATATATATATATATATATATATATATATATATATATATATATATATATATATATATATATATATACTGTATATACAGTACTCTGCAAAAGTTTTAGGCAGGTGTGAAAAAATGCTGTAAAGTAAGAATGCTTTCAAAATAGACATGTTAATAGATTATATTTATCAATTAACTAAATGCAAAGTGAGTGAACAGAAGAAAAAATCTAAATCAAATCCATATTTGATGTGACCACCCTTTGCCTTCAAAACAGCATCAAGCATCAATTCTTCTAGGTACACTTGCACACAGTTTTGAAGGAACTCGGCAGGTAGGTTGGCCCAAACATCTTGGAGAACTAACCACAGTTCTTCTGTGGATTTAGGCAGCCTCAGTTGCTTCTCTCTCTTCATGTAATCCCAGACAGACTCGATGATGTTGAGATCAGGGCTCTGTGGGGGCCATACCATCACTTCCAGGACTCCTTGTTCTTCTTTACGCTGAAGATAGTTCTTAATGACTTTCGCTGTATGTTTGGGGTCGTTGTCAAGCTGCAGAATAAATTTGGGGCCAATCAGATGCCTCCCTGATGGTATTGCATGATGGATAAGTATCTGCCTGTACTTCTCAGCATTGAGGAGACCATTAATTCTGACCAAAGCCCTAAACTTGCAAGGAACCTCCACCATGCTTCACTGTTGCCTGCAGACACTCATTCGTGTACGCTCTCCAGCCCTTCGGCGAACAAACTGCCTTCTGCTACAGCCAAATATTTCAAATTTTGACTCATCAGTCCAGAGCACCTGCTGCCATTTTTCTGCACCCCAGTTCCTGTGTTTTCGTGCATAGTTGAGTCGCTTGGCCTTGTTTCCACGTCGGAGGTATGGCTTTTGGCCGCAAGTCTTCCATGAAGGCCACTTCTGACCAGACTTCTCCGGACAGTAGATGGGTGTACCAGGGTCCCACTGTTTTCTGCCAATTCTGAGCTGATGGCACTGCTGAACATCTTCCGATTGGAAGGGAAGTAAGCATGATGTGTCTTTCATCTGTTGCAGTAAGTTTCCTTGGCCGACCACTGCGTCACGGTCCTCAACGTTGCCTGTTTCTTTCTGCTTCTTCAAAAGAGCTTGGACAGCACATCTGGAAACCCCTGTCTGCCTTGAAATTTCTGCCTGGGAGAGACCTTGCTGATGCAGTATAACTACCTTGTGTCTTGTTGCTGTGCTCAGTCTTGCCATGGTGTATGACTTTTGACAGTAAACTGTCTTCAGCAACCTCACCTTGTTAGCTGAGTTTGGCTGTTCCTCACCCAGTTTTATTCCTCCTACACAGCTGTTTCTGTTTCAGTTAATGATTGTGTTTCAACCTACATATTGAATTGATGATCATTAGCACCTGTTTGGTATAATTGTTTAATCATACACCTGACTATATGCCTACAAAATCCCTGACTTTGTGCAAGTGTACCTAGAAGAATTGATGCTGTTTTGAAGGCAAAGGGTGGTCACACCAAATATGGATTTGATTTAGATTTTTCTTCTGTTCACTCACTTTGCATTTAGTTAATTGATAAATATAATCTATTAACATGTCTATTTTTGAAAGCATTCTTACTTTACAGCATTTTTTCACACCTGCCTAAAACTTTTGCACAATACTGTATATATGAACATAATTTTGATCTTTTATTTAACATCATGTAATCATAGAAACTGATATTGCAAAAGTCTACGGGAAGCCATAATACTAGTGCTGTGTTAGATTTTGAGAATCTGTAGCGGTATGTAATTCAGTATGTTAACGTAATATTATTTCATTCGACTTTGTAAAACAAAATTAGTTAATTCTATAGGGTGATGCAAAACATTGGGCCATAGCTATAGTTCATCTGTCTTTATCTGCCAGTGAATCAGTTCTAGTTTGAGGGTGTTAACCATATAAGAACTAGAACAGCAGCAGTTTGAACTATAGATAGCTCTTCAGAGCTGCCTGGTTATGTGTTTTAAAGCTGTAGTGTTCCATAGCCAGTTACATTTCCCAGTTGTAACTGAAAATATCTACATCACTCGGAGTCAAAGAAGTGTTACAAATGGCATCTTCAAATTCTGTTATAGCTTAAAGCAGATATTGAAAAAGATGGTAGTCCTTTTTTTTTACAATGTATTTTTACTGAACTGGTAAGATTTTACACAGAAGACTTACCGGGCTGATATTTTAAAGAACATTTTATGAGGTAATATCAACAGGCTTGATCATATACAATATATCTTTAAACACATATGGTCTGTAACTCAAATAACAGCTTCATCACACATCACTGCCCATTAAAACATTTTTTTTTTATCAATATTACTTTTCTTTTTCTATTAACTGTCATGAAGTGTGATTCTTTCAAAACCAAGCAAACAGAGATTGGTAAATTCAAATGTACTAAATGAACTTATTACTACTAAATTATTCCTCTTGAGCCATATACATTTATCGTCAGCATCACTGCCTGACATAATCATACCTGTCAACGCTGATCTTTCAAAATAAGGGGACTGCATGGTGAAGAATAAAGAGCTCTGAGACAGGCCTTCACTGGAATAGTTACCATATGATTTCACGTACACTAGTTTTGCAATAGTTTGGCTTTTCAACACCCCAATGCATTCTGGAAAGTGTAGTCCTGCTGTGAAAGGTACCTGAGACAAGTAAAATGTACCAGAATGCATTGGGATGTGAGTTGAAAAGCTAGAACTGTCCCACTGTCCCAGTGATAAGTCATATGGTATAAGTCATAAGTCATATGGTAACCTGAATGTATGCCTGCTTGCCATAGGCTTCCCCTCAGTCCCAAAGTATGACAAATACAGATGGGAATTGCGCTTCTGTAACCGTGATTTTAGAACCTGAAATGTTAGCGAGGAAAATTGCTTTTGCAAGAATGTAAGTTTAAAATACAGGAGAAAATCTGTCCCGGAAGCTGTCAGGGAGAAGGGCCCAAAATATGTGAGACTCCTGGTAAATAAGGGAGAGTGACAGTCCTGCACAATGCTTTTAGACTGGGAGTCATGAGTTTCATCTCATGCGAGTGTTCACTTACAGAATGGATTTATGACTAAAGTAAATATCCTGGGGCAGGTATAGTTTGGTTCTTGGATCCATAGACACAGCTTGAGTGAAATGAACCTTGTTTTTATCCTTTCACAAAAATAATTTTAATGTAAGAGCTATTGGGCCAAATGTATAAAAGCCTTTACGCCAAACTGCAATTTGCATCAATCGTTGTGAAAGGAAAATAAAACTGTTACAAAACTAGCAGTGCTAAACTCATACAATGTCAGATGTAAGTATTGAATAGGCCCTTGCAAGAGGTGAATCTTGACAGAACCCCTGTGTACATTTTTAACAAAATCAAATTTAGAAACTGCATTTCTTAAGGATTTTTGAGGATGTTTTCTAGTCATTCAGTATACATAAAAGCAGTTTTACAAGGTAGTACAGCACCTTGTAACTCCCAGTCACACGTCCTCAGAGAAATCAATACCAATCCTGTCAATTGCTGCTGAAACTTATATACATACAGTATCTATTCATATAGTATTATATAGGCCATTTTACCATTCCACCCAGAACCAGAACTTTTTTTTTTTTAATTGGACACTATGGGGTCTATTCATAAAGGGTTAACGCCTGTCGAAATGAGAAAACAGGAGTACATGATCGGATTTTGTCCATAGCCGCCTATTTAACGACAGTTACTATTCATAAGAGATCATTCAGATGCGTCGTAAGCCCCAACGATTTTCGTCTATGAAGATATGTTTGCAACGAATTGAGAGAAAGGTTAATTAATATCTCATTAGCATAAAGTTTTCATCGGTCCTGAGCTCAACCTGCTTTTCACAAGAGTGAACAACAGCAAAATGCTGTCAATAAATAGGCTTTATTGAACGCTTTCTACAGTGAAGTCTAACCTAACGACAGCCTCGGCAGACAATTTTTTTTAAAGACCTATTTTATTACTACACTTGCTCTGTTATACAGTTTGACATTCCCGTGATTAATTCTGTAGCTTTATATGAAGGAAAATGTTTAATATAAATATATGCTCACACTAGAACTTATTCTCAAGCATAATCATTTTGAAACAGTGCTGTGAAGCGGAGAGCATCTGAGAGACTGAGAATAGACAGTTATTTTATTATTATTATTATTTCTTTGCCGTGATCCGCGGCTGACAGCGGTGCTTTTTTTTTATTTCTTTTACCTGTGTTCACAGTTTGGATAAACACTGCCTGTGTGAGCCTGTTTATTTTCATGCAGCATTACAATATATACTATACCAGTGCTGCTGATGCAGTCAGTGGGAAATTTGGGCTTGCTTGGTATATGCGAGGCTCAAGGCTTTTTTTTTTCGCGCACCACAAAACGATCCATTTTGTGTGCAGTGTGCAATACGGTGTGAAACTTTCACTGATTCATACACATCATACACATGGGAGGGGTCTGTAATGTATACGAGGGAATCCCATATTCATCAGCTTGATACTGCTTCTTGCCGCCATGACACACACACTAATCTAATCCATCTCTACAATCTTAACATCCTGTACCCTTATATTGCCTGCAGGTGGCAGTACACTACATCCCTCCTTTTTTTAGATTTAACACTTTTGTGAACATAACAAAACGTAACATTCCTTTGAGAACCTGCAACATGTATTATAACTCTTGCTAACTTATGTGATTATTCCCACTTAGTAGTCCCATGAACAACAGTTACTTCTAGGCTTTCAAAACTAAATTAATGCTGCATACAAACAATGTCATGTTACAGACTTTTATGAACTAACAATAGCAATTATAAATAAACACTATTAACATTCTCCTATGGTAGCTAGGGGTAGACTACCCTGCCACCTAGACAGAACCAGAGGTTATTCTGCTCTGCTTGGTTTGTGTCTATCTAACATAATCCTTTAATGGACTGGGGGTTGCCTGTTCAGGCTGGCCATCAGTCCCATTTTGCCCTTCAGCGCGTTCGTCTTCCTCTGATCCGGGCCATAGATCTGTTATCTCAGTTTTGTCCGCTGAGCCGTTGGATGCCGATTCAATCCACTTTTTAACCTGAGACACATTCCTTTTAAACTGTCTCCCCCTCTTTTCCAGAGTGACACAGTTCCCATGTTTTTTGACAATCACGTACAGTTGCGGCTCAAATGTGGTAGACAGCTTGTTGTGTTTGGGTTGTTGTAACAACACTTGTCTCCGACTTGGATGCGACTAGGAACTGCCTTCCGAAATCTGTCTGCATCTCGTTTCCCTGCCATCTTCTTGTTAAAATCGGACTGTCTAAAAGCAGTGTCTGCAGCAGAGTGGCTGTGTGGTGTAGACAACTGTGGCACTTTAGTTTGCAGCTGGCAATTAAACAGAAGCTCAGCTGGACTCTTGTTAGTGACTGTGTGTGGTGTACTTCTGTAAGCCAGAAGAAAATTAAGCAGTTATTTCCTCCAGGCCTTGCCTTCAGCACATACTGTATGAATGGCCTTAGGCAGTGTCCTGTTTTGCCTTTCTACCTCCCCGTTCGCCTGAGGCCTGTATGGTGTCACACATCTATGGTTAATGCCATGGCATTTCAAATACTCAAACTCCCTGGATACAAACTGTGACCCATTCTCAATAACCAAGGTCTCTGGTAAACCATCTGATGCAAACGTGCATTGGAGACTGTCTGTAATAGCTAATGCTGTGATTTGATGCAGAATTCCAACGTCCACACAACGGGAATAATAATCCAAAGTGACTAATAGGTACTTCCTGTAGGAAACGGTCCACATAAATCAATGCCTACAGTCTCCCCCAGCTTGCTGGGCATGTCTGTTCAAACTATTGGTTCAGGTCTCGATGGTTCTCCGACAAGTTGGCAAGCATGACATACTTTAACAAGCTGTTCTGCTTCCCTGTCAATACCAGGCCACCAGACTTTCTCTCTCAACTGCTGCTTTGTTTTCACAATGCCCTGATGACCATCGTGAGCAAGCAACAGTGACGTAACTTGGCAGGCATGACAATACGCCATCTTCTTAACACTAAGTGACCTAATACTGGTAGCTCGTTTTGAATGGCTTTAAATGAAAACTCGCAATTACTCCATTTGCCTGTACTGATGCAGCTCTTCAGTGTGGTCAACATGCTATCAGCAGCAGATGCTTCAACTTCACATGGGATGAAAGCATGTGGGACTGCACATGCAAGTAAATGTACTCCTCACCTGGATTTGTGATTGCTGGCGGGTTGAGTGTCAGCCTTCACAATGAATCAGCAGCATTCTGTGCCCCAGGTTTGTACTGAACTGTGAATCGGTATAGTTGCAGATGCAAAGCCCATCTCTCTATTCTTGCTGGCGGCTTTGATTTTGGGGAATAAATGGTTTCCAGAGGCTTGTGGTCAGTGATCATTACAAAATCCAATCCATACAGGAAGATGTGAAACTTTTCACATGCCCAAACTATGGCCAGTGCCTCCTTCTCAGTTTGTGAGTAACGGCGCTCCACATCAGTCAATGCTCTACTGGCATAATAAACAATGAGATGAGTCTCCATCCCCTGCTTAAAATATGCCATAGTACTAGAACACACTAACCTGTTCTTTAGTTCTTCAAATGCCGCTTCCTGCTCGTCGCCCCAAACCCGCTGTTTGCTTTGGTAAGGCTCCGACAATGTGGCTAAGTCAGGAATAAACTGACCACAGTAGTTGACAAGACCAGGAAAACTTCGCACCTCAGCAGCTGTTTGTGGTCTGCGTGTGTTCTTGACTGCATCCACCTTGGTCTTGGCAGCTCCGATCCCATTTTTGGACCGAACGTGGCCCAGGAATTCCATCTCACTCATTCCAAAATCACATTTCACACTGTTTACTGTCAATCCTCTTGCAGCCTTTGTAGTACTTCATGTACACGATCTTTTATTCAGCTATTTGAAAGGCAACTGTTAGACCTGATGTCTTCAAATGACAGCTTGCAAATGCTTTTTAAAAGAGAATTTTTTTGGGGGAGATCATGGCAAAATATTTCACAGATGACCTCCAAATGGAGAGTGAGAAAGCACATTAGCTCTTTAGCCAAATTAGTTCATAAAAATACATTGTAGCAGCTAGATTCATTGCATCCTATTATCTATTGTTTTGTAATGATAAGGCATATTTTATTATGTAAGGTAAAAAAAAAATGTGTATACCGGTAATCATATTTTCCCTTTACTCTTACATTACATTTTGTTCAACTTAATAAGATAAAGGGGTAAATCCAGGCCATTGGTTCGAAAGGAAATGTGATGGTAGATAGCTGTTATTGGCTATTTCACAAGAGTTTTAACCATTACACAGATCGGAGGTGAAATTCTCAACAAAAAAGTGCAGGTACTCATATCCGCAGCTGGGTGTAAATATTTAAAAAATTGAGACAATTTGAGTAATAATGAATAAATACTTTTAAAATGTATACATATCGGTACACTAAACATTTATGAATACAAAATATGTCTTATAAAATAACTGATAGAATATAATCAATTCACCATAAACAAAGAAGCTGAAAATATTGAAAGCTTAGTACCATCTGCATGTATCGCTCAGTCATGTACTGTAATATAACACTTAAGTTAAACCTTAAATAAGCATTAAAAATATTACAATATGCAGTAACTGCTGTAGTGATGGAGTTTTGTTATAAAATATCCTAAAAAAGGGATGATGTCATAAAAAATGGTACATAAAAACCAACTGTGCACAATAGGGGCTGAATACCCCTCTAATTTTTAATGTACCAATGTACTAAAAAATGATGTACTTTACCTGGTGTAACAGAGAGCGAATGAATCCTAGTCAACAATCTCCCTCCCGATCTGTGAAGGCATGGTATAACTGGAATAGTGTGCCTTGTACTGGATGGAGGCTGTGTGGTCCAGTGGTTAAAGAAAAGGGCTTGTAACTAAGAGATCCCCGGTTCAAATCCCACTTCAGCCACTGACTCATTGTGTGACCCTGAGCAAGTCACTTAACCTCCTTGTGCTCCGTCTTTCAGGTGAGACGTAATTGTAAGTGACTCTGCAGCTGATGCATAGTTCACATACCCTAGTCTCTGTAAGTCGCCCTGGATAAAGGCGTCTGCTAAATAAACAAATAATAATAATGGTTCGACAGTTCATTCCAGGGTCAGTCGGAAGCCGGCCATCCAGGAAGGGGGCGGAGTCACAATAGCAGAAGTCATCACCCTAGTACGGTAAGTGATGTGTCAGTCATGGATTGGAGGAGACGGGATTAGAACATAAGAAGATAAGAAAGTTTACAAACGAGAGGAAGCCATTCGGTCCATCTTGTTCGTTTGGTTGTTAGTAGCTTATTGATCTCAGAATCTCATCAAGCAGCTTCTTGAAGGATCCCAGGGAGTCAGCTTCAACAACATTCCTGGGGAGTTGGTTCCAAACC
Source organism: Acipenser oxyrinchus oxyrinchus (assembly GCA_030684275.1). NCBI lineage: Eukaryota > Metazoa > Chordata > Actinopteri > Acipenseriformes > Acipenseridae > Acipenser > Acipenser oxyrinchus. The sequence goes on along the minus strand of CM060249.1, from coordinate 30,300,716 downwards.
CTCACAATTCTCTGTGTAAAAAAGTGCCTCCTATTTTCTGTTCTGAATGCCCCTTTATCTAATCTCCATTTGTGACCCCTGGTCCTTGTTTCTTTTTTCAGGTTGAAAAAGTCCCCTGGGTCGACATTGTCAATACCTTTTAGAATTTTGAATTACATGTTAACCACTCCCTAGTCCATGTGCATTCATTTCCTTGAATCCCTATCATGCTCAGTTTGAGGATTAATCTTTTATGCAGGACTTTGTCAAAAGCTTTCTGGAAATCTAAATAAACCATGCCATATGCTTTGCAATTATTCATTGTCGATGTTGCATCTTCAAAAAAATTAAGCAGTTTAGTTAGACACGATCTCCCTTTCCTAAAACCATGCCGACTGTTTCCCAGGATAGTGTTACCATATAGGTAATTTTCCATTTTGGATCTTATTATAGTTTCCATAAGTTTACATATAATAGAATCTGGTCTGTAGTTACCTGGTTCGGTTTGGTCTCCCTTTTTGTGGATCAGTATTACGTTTTCAATTCTCCAGTGTGTGGGTACAACCCCTGTGTCAAGAGACTGTTGCATGATCTTGGTTAGCGGTTTGTAAATAACTTCTTTCATTTCTTGGAGTACTATTCGCCCTGGATAAGGGTGTCTGCTAAGAAATAAAATAAAATAAAAATATTGGGAGGATCTCATCCAGCCCAGGGGATTTGTTTATTTTAAGAGCTCCTAGTCCCTTTAACACTTCTGCCTCTGTTATGCTAAAGTTATTTAAAACTGGATAGGAAGAGGTCGACATGTGGGGCATGTTCGTATCCTCCTTTGTAAAAACTAGCTATCGAAGGGAGTGTGACTAAGGGTATTTCAGGGGATGTGACGATGCAATCTGTTCTTTTGTTATGGTTTTATGAAAGGACCAGGAAGTAGTAAAAACAAAACCGTGAGTGTTTGTATTTGTTTTGTTAATCACTGTTTATTTGTATTTAGTAGACGGCTAACAACCGAGAGCTGTGGCTGTTCCAGCCAGCATTAAATCCGGATTACAAATACTGCAATAGTCACTAATAATTGTGTATTCACCACCAGCACTGGAGCACCGCAAGAAAGGACACAGAGCCGTGCTTGTGTTATTGTATTATTATTTCAGGACTGAAATCCTGTTTTGCTTAGCTATGCAATTACACATTGCAGTTTGACTTGTTTTCTTCCCTTTTTCCTCCTAGAAAAACAAAGAGAGACGGATCGAAAAATGGGAAGGTGCATCAATGAGATGAGGTTGGGGCCTGGTGGGAGAAAGCTCGGATGGTAACAAAGGCCACACAGTGTGACCAAGAGGGCGAGTTTACTCCGGCCCCTCTCAATATACCGGACATGTGGGCCTCAAGCATGGACCTAGTGTGGGGCCAGAGAAACGACTCCACACTGGTGCACACTTGGGAACAGGTCCGGTCTATTGAAGGTAAGGATGTTGAAGGTGCTGGGGCGCTAGTATATCTGTATATCAAGGGGCAATTACTGTATATGGTAAACCCTGCCATGGGTACAGGACAGCCTGTAACACAGTTGATGGTTCTCCCATCTTATCGGCCAGAGGTCATGAGGCTGGCGCATGATATCCCTTTTGCGGGGCACCTCGGAGCTGATAAAAGCTGATACAAGCTGATAAAGGGAGCGCATATTGGCTCGAGTTTATTTGGTAGGGCTTCATAATGAAGTGTCGAAATATGTAGTCACATGCCCAGACTGCCAGCGAGTAGCGCCGGGTCAAGTGCGCCCCGCCCCTTTGGTCCCACTGTCAATCATTTCCACTCCCTTTGAGCACATTGCAATGGACATAGTGGGCCCTTTGCTACCTTCTGATTCCAGGTATATGTATATATTAGTAGTGGTAGATTATGCAACGCAATAGACACGGCAATCCCGAAAACCAAGTCCCAGGTGAGGACTCTCTTGGGGTTGGCCGGTTATTACCGACGATTTATCCCCAAGTATGCCACAGTGGTCAACCCTCTAGTAAACCTCACTAAGAAAAGTGCACTAAATTCAATTAAATGGACAGGAGAATGTCAGGGGGTGTTTGAAACCATTAAGCAAAGACTCTGCCAAGCCCCTACCCTTCTCACACCAGATTTTGATAAGGAATTCATCCTTCACACCAATGCTTCAGATGTTGGTCTGGGGGCAGTCTTGTCCCAGCAGGTCGACGGAGTAGAACACCCCATCCTTTACATAAGTAAAAAAAAAAATGCTCCCTCGGAAGCGTAACTACTCCGTCATAGAGAAGGAATGTCTGGCCATTAAATGGGCCACTCAGACCTTATGCTACTACCTATTGGGGCATTCATTCAGTCGCATCACTGACTACGCCCCACTCATATGGTTAGGCACGATAAAGGAGAGCAACGCCCAGATATGTATTTCATGTATTTTATGACACCGTGCAGGGAAAGATCATCAAAATGCGGATTACTTTTCCCGGGAGGGGGGTGTAATGGGGAAAGTAGATTCAGCCGAGTGTTCCTTCAGCTCCACTCTGAGCGGAGGGATATGTGACAGAGAGTGAGTGAATCCTAGTCAACAATCTCCCTCCCGACTTCTGAAGGCACGGTATAATAGGAACAGTGTGCCTCGTACTGGAGGGTTCGGTAGTTCATTCCAGGGTCAGTCGGAAGCCGGCCATCCAGGAAGTCGGTGGAGTCACAATACCAGAAGTCATCGCCCTAGTACAGCAAGCGATGTGTCAGTCATGGATTGGAGGAGACGGGATTGAACTAGCTATCGAAGGGGGCGTGACTAAGGGTATTTGTGTTTGTATTTGTTTTGTTAACCACTGTTTATTTGTATTTAGTAGACGGCTAACAACCAGGAGCTGTGACTGTTCCAGCCAGCATTAAACCCGGATTCCAAATACTGCACTACTCACTAATAATTGTGTATTCACCACCAGCACTGGAGCAAGAAAGGACACAGAGCCGTGCTTGTGTTATTGTATTATTATTTCGGGACTGAAACCCTGTTTTGCTTAGCTGTGCAATTATACATTGCTGTGCAGTTGCCAGCATTATTATTTGACAGTGTCAAGCTTTGACAACAATTAAAATAACTGTTTGGACTGTGAACACTGTGTTATTGTCCTTGTTTGAGCACTACTAACCACTTTGCCACACTTGGCCATTTTAATCCCCATACTTTCCAGATTGTGGGTACTCATCTACAACAGGACCTGGCCATGCTACAATGATAGCCTTGGATTAGAACATAGATCCTTGTTATTTATTTTATTTATATATTGTTTTACTTATTACTTATCTTACAATAATATATTATGTGTGTTTCTCTGTTGTGCTTATGTGTAGATTAATTAACATTATCTATTTGAAATCATTCTTATCCAGTTATTGTACTTACTACTTGCTCTTACTGGAATTGACTCTTATAAGCAAATATCTTTACTGTAGGTTTAACTGCTCTTAGTCGAATTTGCTTTTAAACATAATTATTTATTGTACTCTTTATTTTGCTATTTGAATTTGCTCGTATTTCCTACTGATTTTATTGTATTTTATAACTGCTCTTATCGGTAATGTGATATTTTGTAATTTGATACTTTGTATTGTGATATTTTGTAACAACTGTAAAGCCTGCTACACACCAGACGCGATGCGACAAAATGAATAGAACCTATACTTTTGATAAGCATCTTTCACAACACAGGAGACGTGACAGGCGACGCGGGAGCGGCGAGAAATAAATAGGATTGAATCCTATTTTTCGCAATTTGACGCGTGTCAACTAGGGCATTGAGCAATCAGAGAACAGCTTCAATACACATGGTCCAGCAGGGTGAAGCAGTATCCAAAATGATGGAGGTAACAATAATGCTGTTGAAAAAATACCCAGAACTTTATCACTATTATAAAGATACAGATTTGAAAGACAATATATGCAAGTCCATTTTGAAGGAACTGGATAAGCCTGGTATGTATGATTGGTTGCCATATGTGTTGAAATACCATCAGAGAAGACACTCATAATTACTACATCATGTTGACGAATATGTACCAGTCTTGATCATAGTTTTGTCAATTGCAATTTTTAACACTTGTATAGATCCGGCAGTTATCAAACCTGTCGCATCGCCTCTGAGTCACTTCTGGTGTGTATGTTCATGTCGCTGCGAAAGTGTCTCGTCGGCAATTAAAAAATCGCATCGTCTGGTGTGTGGAGACATTAAGTCACCGTGGGTAAGGGCATCTGCTAATAAATAAATAATATTCCAGAATGAGTGAATTTCAGCAGAAGCAGTATAAAAGAAGACATGTTTTTTTTTTTTAATTCCTTGCATTGTGGTTCCTACATAATAAGCAAAGTGACGAAAGACACATTTTCCTAAAGTATTATCATTACTGTGGTTTACTTATGCTTTTTTTTAGATGCACACACAAGTGAAAACTGAAATGTAACTTAAATAAACTCTTCAAATAAGTTTAGAAAAGGGGGCATTATACAAAGAAAAAAACACCTCACCGTTTTTGGTTTTCGTTTATTACAGTGAGTAAGGGTTGCCAACTGACCCCATAATTCCGGGACACTTTAAGACAGGTCAGTGTTTTTTTTTAACTCACCTCTAAACCAAAGTGTGTGAAATGCGTGAGCATCTTCAATAGATGTGTTTAATTATGTGGCTTAATCTATCCGAGAGCGAACATGTATTAAAATCAGATATTTGAAATTGTATATGGTATACAATATCTATCAAAATAGTGGAATTCTGTAGTTTTGCATTCACCTGCACTCTTTCTCGTTTAACCTTGTGGTTAAGGGTCTATTTATTTAATACTTCTTCCTGCTTCACACAGTCCACTCCCAATCAGACAAATACAGTAGATCAGCAAGTTGTACTTGAGGTCTGATGGTGGCCAATAGCAACTAACAGAAACAGAAGCAGTATGCTATACAAAATGCAAGCAGCATGAACTGCGCTAAATGAAAGCACATTTGAGAAATGTTGCTATAGTGACTGTGTGAGTGGATGGAATGCATCTGCATTGGATGAAAAGCAGATGAAATAAGTCCAAGTACCCAGTACTGGCATTAAAATAAGACCCAGTACAGAGTACTGGTGAGTACCGACAGAATTTCACTCCTGTCACAGACCATTAATTCAATTCCAAAAGTTGTTCTTTACTTTTACACTGATGATATCAGCTCAGGAACTGAATTCAAAAGTTTATTTGGAGTAAATATTGAGGTTTCAACTAATTACAAATCTCTTTCAAACTTTGAAAATATTTTCTTTCATTTACACAGTAGAATATGTTACATTTTCAATTAAACCATTTGCTTATTTTCAAATGTATATATTTTTTAGCACAAAAGAATATCTAGGCTTTTTTCAGCCTTTTATTCCAACATATGGTGTGATAAATGGGTAGTTTGTAGTCAGCAAAGCATAGTGCACTGTTGGTTGTGTAAGCACTTTAAAGAGCAAGATGAAATAGAAATTGGGTTTAAATCCCCAAAGTACAGATTGCGACTGCTTTTACTGGATGCGCCACTCGGGAGCCCCTATTTCAATATAATTTTAATGGATTAATGTTGGCAAAGTGCAAATTTGATAGCAGGTGCAGAACACTAGGTGAACACTATTCTTTACATACGCCGCATTTTTAGAGGCCGGTAAAATCAGATTTTATGGCGACTAAACACAATTTTACAGCAGCATTATGGGGGGTCTATTTGTTATACAGTATAATATATTCATTAAAAATATGTTCTTGATAGAAGCCTTCTTATCCCTACATTATTTCTTTTCAAGGCTTTTACAGTCATAATCTTTTAACAAACAGATTCCATAGTTTTCCTAACCCTTCACGCTGTCATTGTGACTTCAGTTTGTCTCATAGTATAAGTCGTTGTTTTGTGCATCACTAAAAGATGAGGTACCCAGTCACCATGGAGACCCTCCATTCATCAACATTTCTGAAATTCTCAAACAAGTACAGTCAAAGAGCAAGGCAAAGCAGCCTAAAGCTTGTTACATTGTGCTCGTTCCTTGGTGTCTCCTTAGCCTACATTCCTGAAGGTTGTTTTTGTTGTCGAGGCCTGCTTGCAAGAACATTGCTCTTGATTGTAAATAAGGCTTGCTAATGCTACTTGCAGATATTTTAGGTTTCCATCCTGAAGCTCAGTAATAAATATGGATTGCCTTTTTTTCTATATTGATAATATTTTACAGGAAACACTATTTTCCATACTTACAAATCCACTGCCACAGCTTCGACACCTGCTAATAACTCCTAATCTATTTCATTTTGCAACTTTATAGTTTCATGGTTATGGAAACTCCTCTGGCTAAATCTAACTGCACCCTAATATTGGGTCAAGATATTGGCTGGCCACATTGACCTCTGGACATACCAATGATATATTATTATTATTTATTTCTTAGCAAACGCCCTTATCCAGAGCGACTTACAATTGTTACAAGATATCACATTATTTTTACATACAATTACCCATTTATACAGTTGGGTTTTTACTGGAGTAATCTAGGTAAAGTAACTTGCTCAAGGGTACAGCAGCACCGTCCCCCACCTGGGATTGAACCCACAACCCTCCGGTCAAGAGTCCAGAGCCCTAACCACTACTCCACACTGCTGCCTAGATATAGGTCTTTTTCACATTTCACAAATCATTCGATCTGATATGACATACCCCTTAGATAACCATTATGCTAGTTTCAATACAGACTGAGGAGGAAACAACTATATATTTTTTAACTATATTTAAAACTGGAACACTTCACCTTTAATATGTAGTTGACAAACTGGATCATTTTAGTTTAAAAGTTTAAAATGCAAATAGATTTGATAAAACACATACAATTAACACATATATATATATATATATATATATATATATATATATATATACACACACACACACACACACACACACACACACATACATATATATATATATATATATATACACATATACATATACATATACATATATATATATAGTGAAACGACATGCCACTCACGGGTTCGTGCCCTTTAAAAACTACTGACCCAGCACACAGAAATGGATTTTCAAGCTGCTGCGCTAATATTGTAATAAACACAAAAATAAATACAGCCAAACAAAACAAACACCTAACTCCGATTTGGAGCACTTACTACACAGGTAATTTCCCTGACTAACTTGCAGGACGGCTAAGCCGTTTACCTGGCATACAAACAAAAACCCCACAGGTTTACACAGCACTTACTTCTAGGACTGCTCGGAAGCAGAGCACCTCTCCTGCTTCCTTCTACTCAGCAGCCTAGAGCAGACTAACTGCTCCTCTTAAATACCCTGCACCTGGTCCCAATTTAATAATAAGCACCAGGTGCAGGGAATGATTCATAATAAAACAATTAACAAATCAATTAAACAATAAAGTAAAACAATTAAACTAAACAAAAGAGGTGCCATTTTTTCTTCAGGGAGGTTTTAACCCCCTCCCTGCTGTCTCACACAACCCGCTGCCTTACAATATATATATATATATATATATATATATATATATATATATATATATAAATATATATATATATAGCAAAATAGTAGTCATTAATTCAGTTCTTTAACAGTAAAAACTGATAGAAGGGGCATGTCATATCAGAGTGAATGGTTTGTAAATAAAATGGAACTGTGAAAAAGATCTCTATCATTGATATGTCCGGAGTTTAAAACAATATGGCCAGCCAATATCTTGACCCCAAGGCAACGTGTAGGTTGCAGTTAGAGTTTGCCTGCTGTAAGAGGGTTCATTTGGGTTACGGACGGACTGTGAATAACAAAAAAAACAGCAGCTGGGCTGGCCTTACTTTCCAGTTCTGACATGAATATTTATCATCAGTTATACAACTCAAGCTCACACCATTTCTGATTTCCCTTGCTCAACCCATTGTTACCAGAAGGTAACCATGGCAACCAGGGTGGCAGAAGGCAAGGGGGTTGATAGCCACATGTACAAGACTGAAATTAAAACAGCACTGAATTCTGAAGAAACTGTTAAAGACACAGCTTTCATGTCCCATAACAAGTTGAAACATTTAGCAATAGCACAACAACAACAAAAAAGAAAGCAAATTAATCGGATTTGTACTGGTAGGAGGTATTTAAGCCATACTACATTTCTCTGTTATCTTGTTATCTATTTTTATGTTAATCTTTCATGTTGTAAAATCAGAAGCTTACACTTAAGCTGTGTCCATACTCTCCAAACAGACAGACACTGTCCCAATTTGATGAACCAATTTAATCAATTTTAAGAGATTTTCCTTTGAAGAAAAAATGTATAATCATCAAACTAACTGCACTTGTTTTTGCATTTTTGAGGTAAATTAAAAAAAAAAGAATATGTTGACTTTATTAGGATGGTGGTGTTCCTTATAAATTGATCAGACCACACATCAAAAGTGCTCTTTTCAAGTTAATACGGTGTGCTCATTACCTGAATACAGTGTTTGACATCCTTTCAGATGATATCCCAGTCCTCTGCAGCTGTTGTATTCCTCTTCCAGACTTTGGTTTAATTCAGACTAAGAGAGATCCAGTAACATCTCAGATTTCAACCTGTTTTCTCCTCTCAGACAATGCATTATTACAGTAAATCTTATCTTAGCTCTTTGTATAAAATCTGATAGATCTACAATCGCAATATATTTGATTTATTTATTGCTCTACAACAAAGAATAGTGTGTTTTTTTCAATCTTACAATAGAGAAAATAAACAGTTTATCCTAAACATAAACAATAAAATGTGACAGTATTAGTAGAATATATGTATGCCTTGGTGCAATCCACATTAGGAATAAACAAGAAGACATGTATTCTACAGAGGAAATCACAGAAAGATGACAGAATTGAGAAATGGGAATATGTAACCAAGGTAACCATTGAGAAGGCTGGTAATTCAAGTGAATGGTAAAAAACAAAACAAAAAAAAACAGAAGCAGCACCATCATGGTGGTGTTACAGAGAATTATAATTGAGTGTGTGTCGGTACCCATATCAACACAATGCCTGAGAATAAAGAAAATAAAATGCAAACACTGACAAAAAACAACATCGTTATTCTGTTCTTTTTTTTTTTTTTCTCTGATGCATCAACCTTTTGGTCACCCTGATTGCAGAGTGCTGCTTTAAAGTGACATGTTTAGCACAGCAGTTCCTTTGAAATATTCTTTCCGATGACTGTTTCTTGAAATCACACGATAAGTGCAAATTGACGGCCTCAAACTTCTGATCCAGCCCTGCTCACTGGAAACAGACTTGATGCTTGTCAGTGATGTCTTCAGGCCTCTAGGGATCACTTAGAAGTGTGTTGTTTGTCAATAAGGTTTCCCATAAGATTAGTTGAGAAACTAATACCCAGGAGTGGATGTCATTTGGAAAAAAAAACACATAATGTAATGCAGCTAAGGGAGTTTTACAGTATCACTAAGAACTAACTGAAGACTCTCTGCATTATGCATGTGTGCCTCTATAAGCTAAGAAGAAAATAAATCTATACCTGTATGTCGCAGTGTGGCAGGGCAAAAGCTCTGCCGATGCACAAGGATATGTGTTTGTGTGTGGATATGTAGCAGGTGGCAGGGAGGGAGTTAAAATCCTTCCTGCAAAAACATGTGAGAATGTGGCTGGAGTCACGAATTGAGTATAATTGAATTATATCCAGCCACAGGTGTATAAATAAGGTGATCACAGGTGTTCAGTTACTTAATGTTGGATTTGATGTTGATGAGAGGTGGAGGTTTTCATGGTGCGTGCTGTCCCATCTGGTTTGTGTATTTACGTCGATGTCTCGTCCTGTAGTACTGTAAGTGTGTTGTATACCCTTTTGTTTTGGCCCTTGTGCCATTTGTTTTGTTCCTGTCTTTTGTGTAGTATTATTATAATTATTATTAATTAAAAGTGCACTTTATCGCTTCCCTGTACCTTCTGTGTCTGAGTCTCCCTTCCTGGTTTAAACACCATTGCCAGTGACTCTGTCCTGTCACACTGTACCAATATAATTTCTTGCTAAGTCATGGCTAACTTTAATTGGAACGAATAAAAATGTTACACATGGGTGATGTCTCTATAAGAGCACCCGAACCTGACAACTATACCAACGCTGCTCGTCAGAGCCTGTGACACTGCTGAGGGACAAAAGACGCCATTTTTTATATGTCGTTGCGACTAAGCCACAGCAACCTGGAATGTAATGGTTAATATTTCTATTTCAGGGAACCAGGGTTATGATAAACGTTCCCTTTCAAATGGGAAGAATTAACCATTACAAATGGGTCAGAATACCATCGCTTTCGCGTAGGACAGTCACAGGACTCTAAGAGCCACAAGGTAAAATAATTACCCCAGCATGATATGCAGTATGGAAGTAACTCATTTCATGACTGTGCTGTAGGGGTGGACTGGGAAGCTGTCGTCAACACTCTTGTGCCGAAAACAGGGTTTTGCGGGTCCACAACATTTAGTCGGTAGAACCTGGTGAAGGTGTGGGGGGAGGCCCACACGCACGTTGCAAATGTCTCTGACAGATGTGTCCATGGAACAAGGCCCATGAAGTCGCCTGGCTCCTTGTGGAATGGCCTGTGATCTTCTCTGTGGGACTCAGGTTGGCAATGTCGTAAGCAGTCCTGACTGTATCAGTCAACCACTTAGACAACCACTGTTTTGAAACTACCTGTCTTTGCGACTTAGCCCCGTATCAGACAAAAAATTGTTCTGCTTTCCACCAACTCTGCGTCCTGTCAACATAATATGGTAAAGCTTGAACTGGGCAAAGCGTATGGAGCTTTCGCTCTTCATCAGAAGGAAAAGGAGGGGGATGGAAAGCCTCCAGTTCCACTAATTGGTTGACATAGAACGCTGAAATGGTTTTCGGCAGAAAGGCATGGTTGGTATGAAGGGAAACCTTCATCCTACCCTCAGAAAAAATTAAGCAAGCCTTCGATATAGAAAAAGCTTGCAATTCACTCACCCGCTTAGCGGAGGTGATTGCTAGCAAAAAGGCTGCTTCTCTAATAGAGATGCTACCTCCTGAGCCACCACAGCGGTTTGAATCACCTCAGTAACCCGGCATTGCTTGTTTGGGCACACAGTGTCCTTGGACAGCAGGCACAGGTTGGCAATCTGTACCAACGCTGCAATAGAGGCCTCCACTGGTGGAAAGTGGTTCAGCCCCAGTTTGTCCACTTCAAAAACATTATAAAGAACGTCCACTACATGTGGGATAGCTGTGGATGTGGCTGGGTGGTCCAAGGAGGACTGCAGCTCAAACAGGAAGTCTGGATGAGCTGGGGGAGCCACATGAAGAGCGGAACGCTGCTTATCATAGAGTGCCTCTCAGTTAGAGCTGCCGGCCATGGGACCTGCAGGGTTGCCGTTGCTCTCTGCATCAACAGTGTGAGCTCGGCTGACAGTGATGGTTGCTGCAGCAGAGCTATATCCGATTCCCCTTCCTCCAGATATAAGGGTCGATCTACCCTTTCGGAGACATCAATGGAGAGAGTGTCGTCTAAGTCATCCAGCACCTCTGGTGGTGGGACAGGGGGAACTTGGAATGGAGGGACTGACTGCGCTTGGGGTGTGTGGCAAAGTGCCCGCCCCTGTGTGTATTGTATGTTACGTGTTGTGTGTAAATGTTGGTGTATAGGCATTGGTACACAGGATATAAGCGGGTCTGTGTTTCACGTGTATTTAAAAATGTAGATTTGTATTTAGGCACGAGGATGGCACAAATCACTTCACGTGCTGGTTAAAATGTAATGTGTGGTCACGGGAGTACACTTAATTAATTCACGTGCAGTTGTACCGAGATTCCAATTGAATGATTGACTAGCAATCGAGTCTCGGTACAACTGCATTAAAGCTGCATGTTTTCACTCACTCGGGGTTGTGTGTTCGGTGAGTGGAGAACGGGATAGGAGACAGAGGTATATTAATTGTCATAGTGATAAGTAGTTAAATCTGCTCACCGTGTTTGTCTGTTTAGTCCGTTTTGTTTGTCTGTTTATTTTGGCTCAAGTGCCGTGTCCTGTTTTTGTGTTCTGTTTATTTATTAAATGCTGAGCAAAACCATTCACTCAGCTCCACCAAACTCCACCTCTCTTGTTGTTTTATTTCCTGGCTCTGGTCTGATGCCACCCACTCCGGCCCTTGCAATGCTTTGTTTTAATTAAACAGTCGGATTCCCCTGGTCCGCGCCAGTTCTAAGTTAGCTGCTTCACGCCGCCGAGCGGCGCGCGCCAGCCCTTGACGGAGCCGGCGCGCCGCGGCAGCTGGGGCGATCTGAGAAGGGCCCGGCGTCCAGAGTCGACGCTGCCCGCCGCCGACCCCAACCCCGCCACCCCCACGAAAAGGGAGGAGGGGAGCAAGGGCCGGCAGACACGGGCGGCGCCTCGTCCAGCCGCGGCGCAGGCCCAGCTCCACTTCGCGCCCCAGCCCGACCGACCCAGCCCTTAGAGCCAATCCTTATCCCGAGGTTACGGATCCAATTTGCCGACTTCCCTTACCTACATTGTTCTAACATGCCAGAGGCTCTTCACCTTGGAGACCTGCTGCGGATATGGAGTACGGCCCGGGACGAGATTTACACCCTCTCCCCGATTTTCAAGGACCGGCGAGGGCTCACGGACACCGCCGGAAGTCCGACGCTTTCAAGCGCGGGCCCCTCTCTCGGGCGAACCCATTCCAGGGCCCTGCCCTTCACAAAGAAAAGAGAACTCTCCCCGGGGCACTCGCCGGCTTCTCCGGGATCGGTTGCGTTACCGCTCTAGACTACACGCCGCTCCCACCTCCGCCGCCAGGAGACTACACGCCAGTCCCACCTCCACTGGCAGGAGCAGAGCAGCAGGAGCTGCCTCTGCCTCCGCCACCTCCATCGGCAGGAGCAGAGCAGCAGGAGCTGCCTCTGCCTCCGCCACCTTCACCGGCAGGAGACTACACGCCTCCGCCACCTCTACCGGCAGGAGCAGAGCAGCAGGAGCTGCCTCTGCCTCCGCCAACCCCACCAGCAGAGGAGGAATGCCTGCTGGTATCACTTCCCCCACCAGCCGAGGATGAATGCCTGCTGGTAACACTTCCCCAACCAGCAGAGGATGAATGCCTGCTGGTATCACTTCCCCCACCGTCACGAGGAGAGGAGCAGGAGCTGCCTGTCCCTTCACCAGAAAAACCAGGACTAGATGCTGGCGGTCCTCAGCAGCCCTTGCATAGGCTGCTGAGGAAAGCATGGGAAAGAACCGCCCGGCCGCAGTGGCCGAGAAGAGGGAGTGAGGGAAAAGTGGAGCTCCCGCTGCCGCCTCTATGGCCAGGGGCTCCCTCCCGAAGTTAAGCCTCCCGATGGTCCGCTGCTGCTGCGTCGCCTCCCGAGGGTCCGCTGCTGCTGCCGTCACCTCCCGAGGGTCCGCTGCTGCTGCCGTCACCTCCCGAGGGTCCGCTGCTGCTGCCGTCGCCTCCCGAGGGTCCGCTGCTGCTGCCGTCGCCTGTGGTCGCCAGGGATCCTGCTTCGCCTGGGGTCGTCGAGGGTCCTGCTTCGCCTGGGGTCGCTACACTGTGGCCAGAGCCCCATGAAGGGGAGCTGCCGGCCATGAAGAAAGGGGGAGGTCAGGAGACCAGCTCCCCAGCCGCATTTCCGTGGCAGGAAACACGGTGGCAAGAGCCCCACGGAGGGGAGCTGGCGGCCACGAAGAAGGGGAGGTCAGGAGACCAGCTCCCTCGCAGCAGTTTAAGCTATCGGAGATCGTGTGGTCGGAGCCCCACGGAGGGGAAATGCCGGCCATGAAGAAGGGGAGAGGTCAGGAGACCAGCTTCCCCAGCCGTACTTTCGCGGCAGGATAGTGTGTGGCGGGAGCTCCGGAAGAGGGAGCTGATAGCCACGAAGAAGTGGGCGTGGAGGACATTCCACCATGGCCACCCCCAGAAACACCTTGCTTCTCCCTCTTCCGGGACTTTAAGACTGAGGGGGAGGTGGCCATTGAGGCCATGTGTGCTTTGCACAAGGGGGTATATGTGGCAAAGTGCCCGCCCTGTGTGTATTGTATGTTACGTGTTGTGTGTAAATGTTGGTGTATAGGCATTGGTACACGGGATATAAGCGGTCTGTGTTTCACGTGTATTTAAAATGTAGATTTGTATTTAGGCACGAGGATGGCACAAATCACTTCACGTGCTGGTTAAAATGTAATGTGTGGTCACGGGAGTACACTTAATTAATTCACGTGCAGTTGTACCGAGATTCCAATTGAATGATTGACTAGCAATCGAGTCTCGGTACAACTGCATAAAAGCTGCATGTTTTCACTCACTCTGGGTTGTGTGTTCGGTGAGTGGAGAACGGGATAGGAGACGGAGGTATATTAATTGTCATAGTGATAAGTAGTTAAATCTGCTCACCATGTTTGTCTGTTTAGTCTGTTTTGTTTGTCTGTTTATTTTGGCTCAAGTGCCGTGTCCTGTTTTTGTGTTCTGTTTATTTATTAAATGCTGAGCGAAACCATTCGCTCAGCTCCACCAAACTCCACCTCTCTTGTTGTTTTATTTCCTGGCTCTGGTCTGACGCCACCCACTCCGGCCGTCTTTGTGACAGGGTGGCAAAGCCAACCTCCCTTGCATCAGCTCTGTTAGGATCTCCTGTTGATGCGAGACTGTCCTAGATCTTGCTGATCTGATTAGAGCTGCAAGAGCGATGTTTTCTCCTCTTAGCACTCCTAGGTGGTGAATAGGAGGAGGAAGAGGAAGTGGAAGAAGGAGATCTGGGTCTCTCACTTGTTTTAGTGCCTGCTGTGAGGCGAAGCAGGTTCCCTCTGGGGCACTGAGGAGCTCTGTGCCCGGGTAAGGGTGCGGTCCCTTGAACAGCAAGCTCAACTCTCTAGAGTGTGTTTTGTGAACTTCGCACAAAATTGGCAGTCTGCCCCATCCTCTAGAGCTGCCTTGGCATGCTCTGGGCCTAGACTGTCATGACCATCTGCGCTAGGCAGCTTAGCCTTGCAAATAGTGCATTGATGGAATGACATGGCTGTGGAATGCTCGGTGCCGATATATCTCACTCGGTGTCGAGGATTGAGTTTGGTGCCGAATGCAGCGCTCGGTGCAGATGTCTTTTTTTTCAAAAAAGGATTTTTTTCCCCATTATTTTTTTTTTTTTTTTGGTGCCGACGCTCTGTGCCGAGATGGAACGTCACAGTGCAAGCACGGGACCAAACCAGGTGGTGATCACCTCTGAAAATCGGGAAATCGAACCACTAGTGGCAATATCTGAGAGGCTATTGGAATGCTCAGTGCAAGCCTGAAGCAGAACCATGTGATGATCTACACCTGAACTCAGGAGATCGAATCACTAGTAGCACTCAACAAGCCACTGACTAGACCAAATAATCAGGACAGACCGAGGTTGAAGGTAGTCTGCTTATTCAAGCCTTCACAGTAGCGAAGCAACTATATCAACACTACTGTGGCATCAAACTACTCTTGCAAGCTGCAGCAGTAGTATGGTCCTGCGCAGTAGCAGCAAGTGTGCTAAAACAAGTGGAGCTGTAACAAAAGAAAAAAACAGCACAAAATACAAACCGAATATTATAATAGAATTCGGTCAAACACAGTAGCAGTAATAATATATATTTGAAACGAGAAAGAGAATATAAAATATATAACAGTACTGCTTAATGGTCAAAGAGCGAAAAACATAAGATACACTACAGCCGACTAAAGTGGAGCAACTAATTGAGCTGCCAGCTTCCGCGGAGCAACATTTAAAAAATGTTTAGAATTCTTTTCAGCGATTCAGTCAACAATGTACCAAAGATGTGTAATATATCTAAATATTATTGAAAAAGATAAAGAGAAAGTATATTTCACTTATCTGAAGTTGAGAGTACAGGCTAGGGGTTTCTTGAAGGAAAAAATTGCGTCTTTTGTCCTGCGACTCGGCTTCTTATAGGCTCGGGGGCGGGCCCTCAGCAGTGTCATAGGCTCTGACGAGCAGCGCTGGTATAGTTGTCAGGTTCGGGTGCTCTTAAAGAGACATTATTTGTTTATTTAGGAGACGCCTTTATCCAAGGCGACTTACAGAGACTAGGGTGTGTGAACTATGCATCAGCTGCAGTCACTTACAACTACGTCTCACCCGAGACGGAGCACAAGTAGGTTAAGTGACTTGCTCAGGGTCACCAACCATTTGTAATGGGGCAGCAGTGTGGAGTAGTGGTTAGGGCTCTGGACTCTTGACCAGAGGGTCATGGGTTCAATCCCAGGTGGGGACACTGCTGCTGTACCCTTGAGCAAGGTACTTTACCTAGATTGCTCCAGTAAAAAAAAAAACTGTATAACTGGGTAATTGTATGTAAAAATAATGTGATATCTTGTAACAAATGTAAGTCGCCATGGATAAGGGCGTCTGCTAAGAAATAAATAATAATAATAATATTTCCCATTTGAAAAGGAACTGTTTATGTCATTCAGACAAATAATTTAACATTCACAAGCTAATTACATACTTTTGTTACCTTTAGTGCCCTAGCAATAGCTATGTAGGTCTAATATTGTGGGTTCTGACATGGCTAACTGGATTTTTTTTATTTTGAAACATACAGTTAATAATTGCTGCATGACATCTATTTTAGAAGCACATTAATTGCTCTAATTCCTGCCTGACTCAGACCCTCTGACACTTTAGTTCCAATTCCTGCTTATTAACTAACCAAATCACATGCTTTGACACCTTTATATGGACAACATGTCTTGTTCACGCAATTGGCTTCAGGAAGTCCCCCAAATTGTTTCCATTTATAGTCAAACTTGCATAATATCACGCCTGATAATGTTACCCTTCACTTAATATGGCCACATTGAAATGTCCCAATGGAATGAGCAATGAAAAATAACCATTGCTCCTAAAAATCATTTAATTGTCAAATATTGGAAATAGATTCTGTGGCACATGTCTGTGTATGTATCCATAAAAATAACGTGAAAGTTTCCTCCAGCATAACACAGAAAAAGGAGCCTCATATCTTGACATCAGTGGACTTGTTCATAATTTATTAAAGAAAGAACACGGTGATCTTGTTCTGAATTAATTTTGTGGTTTGTCATCACAATGTGGTTAATTATTGAGTTGAATTGATTTTATTTGAAATGCACTGCATGTTCAAATATTATTTAAAGAACTTTATCAGTGTGGCCAAAATGTATTTTTAAATTAATACATTGGAGTGCAGAAAGTAGCACTATACAATGTTTAATAACAAGGTTGAATAAAAAGATCAAAGCAAATTACTAATTAACTGTATTGATATTTCCTCAAATTCAATATAAAATCCCTATTTGCATTGATTTTTGCCTTTTGGGTCGTGGGATATGGTTTTACTTGTCAGGTTACTTACTAAATATCTTGGGATCCCTGAATAGATAACCAACAGCTATTTGAATAAAATCTCCCCAAAATAAAATGCCCAAACCCTCACAAAAAAATGTTCTGACCAACACAAAAAAATATTTGTGAAAGAAGAAGATAGATTTTTTCCCCCCGCAAGCACGCAAAGCAGGTCTAACGAACATATTTCTCATTTTCTTACTGTGCAACCGCCAGACCGCTAGGGCAGCTGGGATATCAAAATCAACACTGTAGTACAGATACAGGATTTAGTTGCATTTCAATGTCATTGGAGGAGACAATGCTTAGCTCGTTTAACGTCAGTTCTTCCCGCTGATCTGAGCCCCCCATACTGCTGCAGGAGGCAGCCAACGAAAACCTTTTTCGCTCTTTCCCTTGCCTGGAACATCCTCTTGACAATTTCTACATTTATTTTAATTGCTGTTATCTATACAAACAGCTTGATATAAATCTGATTGTACAGAACTTTTCTGTACAATCAGAAAAATATTTTCGTAGCATACTGTCTGTTTTCACGCACCACCGTTTTGTGAGAATTTGATAACTGTGACACTACAGTCAGAATATACTTCCTTCGACTGTTTGAACAAATGCCAGCTTTCAGAACATTGTTTGTGGTTCCAGATTATGAATATTTCTGAAGTTTTTTCTTTAGATTTTTCCAGTCCTTTACTCCATTTTCAGTGAAAGCGGGGTGTTTTGAACTTCTGAAAAAGTGTCTGCATGGAAAGCAGAAAACCGCATCTGCCTGCTTACTGTATATTAATATTCTGATGAAAATGAACGGTTTTGCTTACCAAAGATACACAGGTAAACAAGGCTATGATGGTCCTGTTGCAGTATCACCAAGGTCCAAAATACAGGATTTAGTTGCATTTCACTGTCATTCGAGGAGACAATGCTTGGCTGGTTTAACATTCATCCTTCCTGCCGATCTGAGCCCTATATAGATATTTGAAAGTTTATGGTAAGAGTGCTTATGCCCCTTGATTATAAGTACGATACTAAGTGTGTGTTTAGAAGCTTAATAGTCGGTATTAATAATTGATTTAAATTGGTGTGAAGTGATGGAAATTGGTGTAGGTACTGCAGAACAGGTTAACCGATTTAAAGGTTTTAAAAAACAGTGCAGCTTGTTATCCTTACTGTTTTTCTAATTTGCTTAAATAGGCATAACATGTTTTAAAGTACAAGCTAGTGCTATGTTAAACTTCATTTATTTGGCCGCCTTATGTTGGAAAAAAATAATGTCAAATATATATGTAGCATCCCTGAGTGGTTTCGAGGTCTGTTTTGTGCTATAAATTATTATACAGTACAAGTTCTCAACAAGATGCAGGAGAATGAATCTGGTTTACAGCTTTTATTTGTGTCCGTCAGTCCGACTATTTTTCAAACTCAACACAATGAATGAAAATTAGTATTCAGACTCACTAGTAACAGAGTAATAAAAAAAAAAGAATGCAAGTCTTAATTGCATATGTATATATAATGTGTGTGTATCTTACTGTACATCATTGGGTTCAATAAATGCAGGGGGAAAAGTGTGGAATAGCCTCCCCAAACAAAAGACTCACGTGCCACCTATGATGAGCTGGTCTTCTCGCAAGAGCAGTGTTACCCCACAATGTTATTAATTTTCTAGGAACGACAAACAGCTAGGAGTGGGAAATGTATTGCCCCAAAATAAATTACTTCCAAATGACTGGTATATATTAATGAGAGACCCATCGTGTTACTGTTTCAGAATCACGATTATCAAGATTACACCGAACAAAAAAACATTCAGATGATGGTCATACTGCTTTTCCAGAAATTAGGTAATGCTGGTCACATTTGTTGTTATAATTTCTTCCCTTTTGATACAAATTATACAGCATATTTCTTTATCTTTATCTTTCTATACCTTAGCGACATCCCTATACAATCGTGTTTCTAAATTTGTGGGAAAGCATGTTCCTTTGTGTAAGGCTCTACTGGTTCATAAGACTAACAATTCTATAAAAAAATGTTTTAATATTTAAGCACTTCAGGACAGAAAGGATACTACTTTTTCATATATTTGTAGACTACAGAAGTTTAATGCCAATAAGGCTGAGAATAGACTAGTAGTGTTTTAGATGACCATAAAAATAATTTGAGATTTATTAAATTGTTCATCCTTCATCTAAAGACCTAGAAAATGGTCCCTTGCATGTATCAAACACATTGAGCACAGACCCTTTGCTCTATGTACTAGGAGGTGCAGTACAATTATCTGAACATGAATAGAATATGTGTGCTTTAATCAATAAGGATTCAATATATTGATTGGAACTTAAAAAGAAAACAAACACTTTCTTGTGACCCTTTTCTATTTACTCTGGGGACTTAAAATACCAAAGGTGATTTGACCTCCCGTGCCCACTTCCCAAAGCCTAAACAATACAGAAAATGTAACTGTTTGCAGTCTAAGGCAGCCTTCACCAGGACATGCATAGTCACACCGTGCATTATTGTCATGGACTACACACAGTTTATGGTCACTAGAGCATTGTTGCACAGTGGTTTGCTCTTCATTTAGTCCTAATGCACCTGAGTGTATATTGATCAAATGCAATTTCTCACTTGAGCAGCACTAGCCAAGTACAGTAAGCCTCCCATTGTTATAAAAGTGATTAGAGTGATGTATTTAAAACAGGAAGCCAAACAGTGCAGGAGACGTGGCTGTTTTTCCGACTGACAAACACTGACTACTGACATAACATTTTGTTACCATTAATTGTTTTTTTGTTTAGTTTTTTTTTTGCATTTCCTGCTTTTGAACAATTTTGGCATCCTTTAATCTGGGGCTTAAGCACAGCTTTCCCAAAATGTGATGTAACTCTGTTCCCAAACACACGCCATACACCCACGTATTTCTTTACAAAGTGAATTATGCTTAAAAGGGTGACCCTGTGTTAATACCCTCAAAAAGGAATAAGCTCCAACTCAGACACCCTTGGGGTTTTGGAAATTCCCTACAAATGTCTAATCCCTTCCCTCAGGAATGATTTATTCCACTACTGAGCTCTTTAAGAAACCATCACAAAATACATTGTTGGTTTTTCCATTTAATTTTGAACACCAGATTACCTTGTGATCTTCACCCTCTCGCAATTTGTCATATATTTCGCTGCTCCTTTCGTTTAAGCACAGCTTTTTTGTCCTGTCCTATTTGTCAGTAAGAGTAAAAATGAAATTCTTAGGAGGCATACTCGCCAATAGATACATACAGCATTAATAGAAAAAGAGTATAAGGAGTATAAACACAGACACCACTGACAGAACAGACTGCATTACCATAGGTGTACAGTTTTTACCTATTACTGGTATATATTACAATATTTAAGTGTGGAAATATTTCTAAGTTATAGCGAGTGTTTAATTGTTGTTCTTTCTGACTGAAAATATTGAATATTTACACACAATTATTTTTGTATATCATTTATTTGATTATTTTGTAGCTTGATGGATGTTAGGTTAAACCAAGTCACCATAGGATTGGTGATGTATTAAATACCTTTTAAAGAAATTAAAAAAGAAATTAGAGGAAAACATTAAGAACCAATCTACCCTATTGAATGATATCGTCTTTGTGTGGAGCATGTTTTCCACTCCTGGATCCCTTGATTACTCTGCAAGGCTAAGCAAATGTTGCAGTTTACTTAAGTAACATTGTCAAGTCTACCGTGCCAAAATAGTTTGCAAATGGTTTGAGGAGCTTGATGGAGGCTTTAGGCTTCTTAAGGCCACAGCAATCCCTGGAGCTCTACCAATTAAGCATGTTTGGGAAGAACAAGGCATTCATTGTCACAGTCCTCTGCATACCCCCCTGCACCAATTCCATGACATTTTAATGACTGAATGGATTAACATCCCTCAGACACCTTCCAGGAACTTGTGGAGTCTACATGAGATCGTGTCTAGGCTGTGATTTAATCATACATGCAACAAATAATATATAATGATAACAGTAAAGCCTCTTGGTGATTAATGAGGAAACTCCTATTCTAAATTCATAGAACTGGATTTTCCTTCAGGGTTTGTAGTCCCTTCAGATCTGTCTCATTAATTATGCAGGTAAAAGGTACAGATGTTAGGTAAGGAAGAAAAGATTGGGTCCAATACACTGAGCTCATTAGTTCATTACTAAAGTTTTCATAATACTTCCCAGAGGCTAATAATTCATAAACATGTACACCTAGAATTTTAGGATTGAGACATAATTAACAACCCAAAAAACTGTATGAAAGTAATGTTTAACATAATGTAATCAAAGAAACTACAAAATGATTTTGCAAAAATCTACCAGAATTGTAGTACAGTATAGATTTCTAAATGTCAAATGTTTTAATTTTTGTTAGTTTTTTGTTAAGTATACAGAAAACTACAAAGCTGTATGTAATTCAATATGTTAACGTAACATAATTCAGCAGATTGCATTCGACTATGAAGCAAAATTAGTTAATTCTATAGGGTGGTGCAAAACTTTTAGCCATAGCTGTACTATTTATCAAGCAAAGTGATCTTTTAAACTGGATTAAACAGTTTTAATAAAATGAAACAAAAGTAATGAATTAACTGAGAAATTCTGATAAGAATCTAAAAACACATGGAGGATACACCATGAACATTCTGTAGTTATTCCATAGATGAGGATGGTTGAATAACCAACAAGCCCCCAAATAACCTGCATTAAACCGTTGAATTTAGATCATTACTTTGGAACAGTGTGATTCGCCGGGTAATTCTGTTTCCAAAATAAGATCTGGTAAAAAAATGTATTCCCTCACCTTTGTTGTTGTATGTGGATATATTGAGGTGTATGTGTGTGATTATGTATGCATGTAGCTTTACTTCTTATTATCTTTGATAACAGACAGAATACATTTATTCCATGACTGATTAGAGTTTAGATTCAATTCCAATTTGCTTAATATTAAGAAAATTATTATTTCACTGCAGTGTTTTCAAATTTGCAGATACATGCATAGTTTTAGGTTTTAAATGGTTTGTTTTGAAACAGTATACAAATATGAGTAAACAATTATAATTATCCGACAATCTTGCTAGTTCAATTTGGCTGTGAAGGCCACTCTGGTAATAAAGGCAAAGCCAATAAAAGAGGATTCAAATCTACTCACATCATGAATGCATTAATTCATATAACATGTTTAATGGTTACTGTGCCAGTCAGCCAAAAATAAATAAATAAATAAATAAATTCATTTATTAAAATAATTAGGCAATAGAAATTGGATTATTAACTTAGTATTGTTTTTTTTTCTGCACTGAATGGAATTTTTATGATTTTGAAAGCTATTATCTTCTTTACTGCTTTTTTGATAATTGCTTGTGGGCAACAAGAAAACTCCTACCAATAACTATGACCAGTATAAAAGGAAAACAAATTAACCTGGTAACAACAAACCTTGTTTTATAAAGCAAATGAATATATATATATATATATATATATATATATATATATATATATATATATATATATATATATATATACACACACTGGTATGTAGTATAATATACTATACTGCAACAGTTTCAGTAGTTTGTATGCATTTACCACATCACGTTTAAACTCAAAATCAATTTATTTGCATTTTGACTGTATCTCCTTCTAACAAAGACTTAAACCAATTTATCGGCCTTGCCAGACATACAGCACTTTCAAATAGCATATGGGAGCTCAGCGAGCCATTTACTAGCTCGGGGGCGATCCGTTGGACAGCTCTGCTGTAACCAAAAGTGCAAAACTCTATGTCCTGCCTTTATCTAGTAACATATATTATTAACATTGTAGATGGAATATGGCTTTAAGAAAGAAATGGATTCTAAGAACAGCTTTTCAGTCAATTTCACAGGATACCCATGGTGGGTAAAAGTCTAATAATCTTTCTGTCATAAGATACAGTAATCTATGCCTTTAACAATAGCAATCACTGAACACCTTTCTTTCAATGGACATTTTGACACTGGCCTTTTATTAAGGGTAACCATGTATTATTATTTTTTTTATTTATTACCTACCAGCACTGTTTTATGTACAGGTACAGTCGCAGACCAAAGTATTGGCTCCCTACACTTAATATAAGATCATTCAAGAAAGCAGATTAAATACAAGCATTTAGTGAACACTAGCCATATGAAACCTTTACTTAAAAAAAAGCACTTAAGAAATTTCAAATATTTCTTCCTGACAAAAAGTATTGGCACCTTTACATTAAAAGTCTGTAAAAATGTAATAGCAAAAAAATATATTCATTGATTGAAAACCACTATACAGTAATTAAGCTGCATTACTAAGTCAATAGCCAGAAAACGAGGCAATTATTTCCAAAATCTGTTGAAGAAGAATGTTTTGGTAACACAACAGATGATGGTAAAGACAAAGGAGTTGGATTCACATTTGAGAAAAGCACTCGTAGCAAACTACAACAAAGGAAATGGCTACAGAACAGTATCAGAGAAATATGGAATATCAAAATCCACAATAAACAATAATTAAGAAGGTAGGAGAATCGCCCGATCAAAAAAAAAAAAATCCAAGATTAACAGCCAAGGACTTAAAAATGTAGAAGCATCAGGCATAATAATAATTATTATTATTATTATTTATTTCTTAGCAGACTCCCTTATCCAGGGCGTGACTTACAATTGTAAGCAAATACATTTCAAGTGTTACAGTACAGGTAATACAATAAGAGCAAGATAAATACAATGACAAGTTCAAGCAAGTACAAGTGTGACAAAATACAATTCAATACAGCAGATAAGTGACAGTGATAGTTACATCAAGATATGATTAAATACCAAATACTACAGTTTAAACATATGGCAGGTTACAGTACTCTGAAGTACAGGATTAAATGCAGTAAAGTAGGGGCAGGTAAGAGTAAGTAAAGCAAATTTAAGGAAGGGTGAAAGTGTCCCAGGGGGAAACAGAGGAGTTCTACAGGTGCTGTCTGAAGAGGTGAGTCTTAAGGAGGCGCTGAATGTGGTCAGGGACTGGGCGGTCCTGACATCTGTAGGTAGGTCATTCCACCACTGCGGAGCGAGGGTGGAGAAGGAGCGGGCTCTGGAGGCAGGGGAGCGAGAGGAGGTAGAGCCAGTCTTCTAGTGCAGGCGGAGCGGAGAGGTCGAGTGGGGGTGTAGGGAGAGATGAGGGTCTGGAGGTAGCTGGGTGCAGTCTGGTCAAGGCATCTGTAGGCTAGTACAAGAGTCTTGAACTGGATGCGGGCGGTGATCGGTAGCCAGTGGAGTGAGCGGAGTAGTGGAGTTGCGTGGGAGAAGCGAGGCAGAGAGAACACCAGGCGGGCAGCAGAGTTCTGGATGAGCTGGAGCGGACGGGTGGCGGCCGCAGGGAGGCCAGCCAGGAGGGAGTTGCAGTAGTCTAGGGCGGGAGAGTACCAAGGCCTGGACCAGGAGCTGGGTGGCGTAGTTGGTGAGGAAGGGTCGGATTCTTCGGATGTTGCTCAGGAAGAATCGGCAAGTGCGTGCCAGAGTGGAGATGTGCTGGGAATAAGAGAGGCAGGGGTCCAGGGTGACTCCGAGGTTCTTAGCGGAGGAAGAGGGAGAGAGTGTGGTAGATTCCAGAGGAACAGAGATAGAGAGATCAGAGGAGGGGGAGGAGGAGGGAAAGAAAAGGAGGTCAGATTTAGAGAGGTTAAGTTTGAGGTGATGCGAAAGTGCATCCAGGAGGAAATAGCAGACAGACAGGTAGAGATACGGGAGGAGATGGTGGAGTCAGAGGAGGGGAAGGAGAGGAAAATCTGAGCATCATCAGCATAGAAATGGTATGAGAAACCATAGGATGCGATGAGGGGGCCCAGGGAGCGGGTGTAGAGAGAGAACAGGAGAGGACCCAAGACTGACCCTTGGGGACTCCTGTTAAGAGAGGGTGAGGTGTGGAGGTTGCTCCACGCCAGGTTACCTGGTAAGTGCGGTTGGAGAGGTAGGAGGAGAACCAGGCCAGAGCAGTGCCAGAGACTCCCAGGTCAGCGAGAGAGGACAGTAGAATAGAGTGATCAACAGTGTCAAAGGCAGCAGAGAGGTCGAGGAGAATTAGGACAGAGGAGAGAGAGGCAGCTCGGGCAGACTTAAGTGAGTTGGTGACAGACAGGAGGGCGGTTTCAGTGGAGTGAGCAGAGCGGAATCCAGATTGGAGAGGGTCGAGCAGAGAGTGGTTGGACAGGAAAGCAGAGAGCTGGCGGTGTACAGTCCGCTCAAGGGTTTTGGAGAGGAAGGGTAGGAGGGAGACAGGACGGTAGCTCTGGAGGGAGGTGGGGTCGAGGGTAGGTTTTTGAGGATGGGAGTGATAGAGGCTTTTTGAAGGCAGAGGGAAAGAGACCAGAAAGTAGAGAGGTGTTGAGAAGGGAGGAGATGAAGGGAAGTAGAGCAGGAGCAGCAGCTTGAAAGAGGTGAGTGGGGAGGGGGTCCAGGGCACACGTGGTGGGTTTGTGACCCTGGAGCAGGGAGGAGAGGTCAGAGTCTGAGAGGGGCGAGAAGGTGGAGAAGGAGGGTGAGTTAGTAGGGGATGCAGTGGGTGTAGGGGTTGGAGCAGGAGGAGGTGCGGGGAGGGAGAGGTGTTAAAGAGTTTATGGATATCTGAGATTTTAGAAGAGAAGAAGGAGGCAAAGTCATCAGGGGAGATAGAGGAGGGAGGAGGAGGGGGAGGGTTTAGGAGGGAGGAGAAGGTAGAGAATAGTTTACGTGGGTTGTTAGTGGAGGCTTGGATTACAGATTGGAAATAAGTACATTTAGCAGAGGAGAGAGTAGAGGAGAAGGAGGAGAGGAGAGTGTGGTAAAGGTCTAGGGCAGCAGGGAGTTTGGTTCTCTTCCATTTCTTTTCAGCAGATCGCAGTGTGATTCTTGCCGAGCGGAGTGCAGAAGAGAGCCAGGGATGGGGAGGGAGGGGCGAGCAGGTCGGGAGGTGAGGGGACAGAGGGAGTCGAGAGAGGAGGTGAGGGAGGAGAAGAGGGTGGAGGTAGCAGAGTCTACGGAGAGTTGTGAAAAGGAGTCGATAGGAGGGAGGTGAGAGAGAGCAGTGGAGGCAAGGACAGAGGGGAGAGAGAGCGGAGGTTCCGGCGAGAGGTGACAGTGGGAGTAGGAGAAGCAGGGAGAGGGGGAGAGACAGAGAAAAGAGATGAAATAGTGATCGGAGAGGTCCAGGGGGTGACAGAGAGGGTGGAGGGGCAGCAGGCCCTGGAGAAGATGAGGTCCAGTTGACGGCCAGCTTTGTGGGTAGGAGGGGATGGAGAGAGACAGAAGTCGAAGGAGTGAAGGAGAGGGAGGAATCCAGCAGAGTGGCTGGGGTTGGAGAGATGGATGTTGAAGTCACCTAGCAGGACAGTTGGGGTAGACAGAGAGGGAGGGAGGAGAGTAGATAGTCAAGTTCATCCAGAAAGTGAGCGAGAGGCCCAGGGGGCGGTACAGTACAATGAGCAGGAGTTGACAGGGAGAGGTTAGTTGGACTGCGTGAAATTCAAAGGCATTGACAGAGAGTGAGGAGAGATCGGAGGGGACAGAAAAGAGTAAGGAGGGAGAGAGGAGAAGACCAGTCCCACCTCCCCGTCCAGTGAGACGCGGGGTATGGGACAGGACATAGAGAGAGGACAGGGCAGCAGGAGTTACAGTGTTATCAGGGGACAGCCAGGTTTCAGTGAGAGCAAGGAAATCGAGAGAGAGGTGGGAGGCAAAGGCAGAGATGAAATCAGCTTTTTTAATAGCTCATGAAAGAACTGTACAAAGGCAGCTGAACACATATGAGTTGTATGCACATAGCCCTCGCTGCAAACCACTTTAAAAGAAATATGAACAGGAATCTGAAGCATTCTTCAGCAAAATTCAGTTAAACATGAAAGTGGTTCGATCATGATATGGGGGTGTTTTAGTAGTTTAGGGACTGGAGACATTCATGTGATTGAAGATTGAATTAATGCAGCCATGTATCAAAACATTCTACAATGTACAATGATACCATCTGCTTGTAGGCTGACTGGCAGGCAGTTTACCTTCCAACACAACAACGACCCAAAGCATACAGTTAAATCAACTCTGGAATTCTAGAAGAAAACGAAGATATAAGTTCTGAAATGGCCTTCACTAGATATCAATCCAACTGAAATGCCTTGGACTGATCTGAAAAAAACTAGCCAGGCATTGTGTATCAAATCTGTTTGAATTGAAGGAAATATGCAAGACAGAATGGGCCCAGATTTCATCAACACGATGTAACATACTGTTAATAATTATCATAAACGTCTGAAAGCTGTAATAAAAGCAAAAAGAGGACACACGAAATACTAAAGCAGGGGTGACAATGTTTTTATATATATATATATATATATATATATATATATATATATATATATATATATATATATAGATTATTTGTTAAATTACACAAAATTGTGTATTATGCTTTTTGTTTTATTAAAAAGTGATTCCAGTTTACTAAATACTTGTCCTTAATCTGTTACCTTAGAATTAAGTGTAGGGTGCCAATACGTTTGTCTACGACTCTATGTATTACAAACATACATAGCAGTAATTCAGATGGCAATCAAATAGACTCAAGAGGATAAGAAACTTCTGAATTTATGAAGTACTGTATTATTGCTATAAATCCAATAACCTATACTTCAGACCTTTCTTCCCTAGAGAAATCTATTATATTTAGAGGATCATTCTCTGAAGAAAGTCCATTCTAGGAGTTGGAAGAGAAATGCTGGAGACTTTTCTGTTTGTTAAACTGTGATAATTTCTTCCGTGCCTGAAGACAGCTAGATAAAGAGGCAATTTCCCACTCACACTCTCTGGAGATAGATGCATCAAGGTCATCAGATTGCCAGAAATGACATAATCACTGCACTTGCAGGTGCACATGTTCTGCCCAGCCCCTCATGCATTAAACCAAAATTGTTATTGGACTGAAAAGATCTATCTATAGTGGTTGTGGGTGTCAGTTGATTTATTTATAGGGTCTGAGAAGCCCAAGGTCATAAGAAATGGACATATTACACATATCCATAGGCAAACGGTGTAGAATGTTTCTTACGCTTCACAAACATTAATATTCATTAACTATTAGCGTTATGGCAAATGCAATTTACATGTGTTTACATAAAATAAAATAAAGTAAAATTGTATCAATTAGTGTCAAAACCTTCTGAGCAAATCTGTATGCAGGGTTGACTTATTGGGATCTCACCAATAACCTGGCCAAAACAGCATTAGAACACAGAAGGTGATGTGCCTCTTTTGTTGTGGAACTGAAATTATGTCTGTGTGATAGTTAAGGTTTGAACGACGGTTCTGTTTAAAGTCGATTTTACAACCAGCTCAAAAGGGGGTTAAAACCCCACCACTATGCATGAACATTTTTGTGTGTGGTCGGATTGGCAGGCTCAACAAACCCTGTGAACGGGGTAGCACTTGGTTGAATACTTTTTGAGATAGTGACGTAAAAAACAGCTGTTTTTCTTTTTTTTTTAATGAAATTATTAAGACGCTTTTTTATTCACCAGTATCTCAAAAGAATAGCAAATTAAGAAACCACGCTCGGCATACACATAGTCCCGGGAGTATAGATGTCTGATGTCGTTGCTAGGCAGAGTTACTTGCGACCATTCCATTACACTGAATAGGGAGACATGGAATATATAGTTCAGCACGGGTCACATATGTGTTTCTATCTGGATTAAAATTGGTAATCGGCATTTTTTGTGTTTGTGCTTTCAACACTAGGGAAACTAATAATATATATATTTTTTTATTTTAAGAAATACGAATTTCATTTGCCCCCTCTCACTTTTGTTGTTATGGTACGGTCTGGAGTGCAATGACACCGTTCCATTCCACAAACAAATCTATGTTGCTGTTGGTATTATAACTGTTAACTTATCTGTGCTTTTAAATAATAAAACGTAAAAAATGAAAGTGACCTTGTGTATATTGTTACTTATTATACAATTAAGATTAAATTAAACTGGTGTGGACGCAACCTCTAGCATGTAGCTAGTACAGCAATTGCAAGCAACGACACTGTTACAGTACAGATTTCTTTCTCTCTTTTAGCAAAGTTTAACAATAACAAAAAAGGTTGCTTAACAACAAGACATAAATGATAACATGCTCCTGTTTACAGTTTTTAAAAGAATATTCCGAAATGAAATTGACTTTGTAAAGACATGAATGCATTTTATATGTACCAAATATTACTTATTTGGAATGTTACTTGTGCTGAGTTAGAAAAAAATAAATAAATACTACTCCATCACCAGATTTATATAGCGCCATTTTAAAATTCTAACACAGAATTATCCCCCATATTGTTTATTAGTTTTTTAAAATGATATGATATTGCAATTAATACAGCACTTGCCAAATTCAAGCATGACAAAGTTGTAATTGATAGGAAAACATTTTAAACTCTAGCAATTGTGTTCCACAAAAGGAACACCATCAGCCATGGTCACTATGTTGCCTGGGTGCGAAAAGATGAGCAATGGTTTCAATGTAATGATACGCAATGCACACAACGATTCAGGCTAATTAAAAACCTGCATGATTCTTACCTTATCTTTCTAGAGAGTGGACAAAGCCATACAACATGAAGAATAACTGCCCTCAGCACTACTGTTCAAATCTGTTCCACCTCTCCACCTCTCTACTGTTCCACCTCTCCAGCCTCAGGTACAGTCGTTGCTGTCCCCACCTCTCCAGCCTCAGGCAGGGATTAACATTTTTCACATTTGATTTGGCTTCAATAAATCTGGTTTTTAAGTTGTGTTTCCACCACTGCATTATGTGGCAGATGTGGTTGTTTGATTTTCCAGGATGCCTTCTGCAAAACTATGGAAATTCAATGGCAAAAACTTTGTTAAAGTAACATTAAGGTTTGGTTTCAAAAGTCCAAAAGGTTAGGAAATTGCAAGTTAAGGTAGCCACACAACCTTAACTCTGCACCCTTATGTGTACGTTTCCGTCACACTTGACCACATATGACAGCATCAATGACATCGGCAATGACATCACTAAGCACATGACAAATTCTCCCCGAAGACTGGCCAAACGGACATAACACTGGGAAATCATAGTCCTTGTGATTGGTAACATGTTCAGAAACTGCATTAGCATTCCCACAATGTTTGCTGTCAAGCTAATTATTTTACCAATGTTCTAAGTAAAACCAATAAACTCAGAATACAGTCATGCTATATAATTAATATATAATTATATAATTAATTAGGGACCGTCTATGTATTACTGGAACTAATGTTAAACAAGTCATATTTCTCCAAATGCTATGAGCAATATTCATACAAACCATATTTTCTGTATCTGGAATCTGCAACATTGGCTTTCTTGTATTAACTGCACTGTTTCACGTGGCAAAAGGAGTCTGCATTTTCTGCAGCATGTATATGTTTGCACTGTGATTAACCATTCTTCTTTCAAACTTTACAGTTGGCCGAATGCTTGCTAACATACTGTTATGCTGGAAGTCAATTATGACATGTTTAAGTACAATTGGAGATTTCTGCAGTTCACCATTGTGAAAATGTAACAGTACTCAATAAAGTACATAAACAAGAGGTGGATTGTAATGCGTGGATGTTATGCTTACAAGACATAAAACACTGCGTCGTGTACCACAGCATGTATCAACAGCATACCATACAGTACGAACTGTAATGGAAAGTGTTAACATACATGTAGGGTTTCACATATTGCATGTCCCATTTGTTTTCAGGTACTCCTTTCCAAAAATCTAATACTCTTCACTACATACCTCAACATGAATTACACATTTCTGAGTACAAGGAATTCTGTAGTTTGTTAAAGCACATATTATTATTATTATTTATTTTTTAGCAGACGCCCTTATCCAGGGCAACTTACAATTGTTACAAGATATCACATTATTTTTACATACAATTACCCATTTATACAGTTGTTTTTTTTTTACTGGAGCAATCTTGCTCAAGGGTACAGCAGCAGTGTCCCCACCTGGGATTGAACCCATGACCCTCCGGTCAAGAGTCCAGAGCCCTAACCACTACTCCACACTGCTGCCCTATTAACAGCAAACATTGTGGGAATGCTAATGCAGTTACTGAACATGTTACCAATCACAAGGACTGATTTCCCAGTGTTATGTCCGTATGGCCAGTCTTCGGGGAGAATTTGTCATGTGCTTAATGGTGTCATTGCTGATGTCATACATGATGTCAACTATGATGAGAATCATACACAGAAGGATGCAGTTAAGGTTGCGCATCTACCTTAACTTGCAATTTGTTAACCTTTTGGACTTTTGCAACCAAACCTTAACGTTACTTTAACAAGGTTTTTGCCATTGAATATAGTACTTTGTATGTCAGAACATTTCAATACTGTACTGCAACTTACATAAATGTACACTTTCTGTGTTTGTTGGTACACAATAGTAGTTTTGTGGGTGATCTGTATGTTTTTTCATTCATTGTGAAACATACAAAGGAATATCAAAAGTCAAGGACTTTTTTAATTGAACACTGACTTCAATGTTTGTGTATAATGACAAGCTGAAGCGAACTACATAAAATATACATTAAATGAAGCCTTATATTTATACTAAGGCTGTCAATTGGATTAACGCGTTCATTTTTTTTTGTTGATTAATTTTGTTACTGTGCGTTAATCACCCTCTTGTCTTGACCCTCTCAGCATAACGTAATTCATTCCCTGCGGCACTATTTTAATTTACTCAAGTGCATGCAACACAGTAAGTGCAGTAATCAATAGAAAGTTGGTCATGGAACTGCATTATGGAGCAAAGCACTAAAAGTGAAGGACTTATGAATGGAAAGTCTGTTTTTAGAAAAACTTTCTGATAGTTCATTGGATAGAAACTGTTACTTGTATCTGTTAGTTACAGTAAGTATCATGCAGTCTGCTATACCACCTCCGGCCTGTAAACAAGCCTTCACTTCTCAAACTAGACTTTCTACCAGTTATTCTGCTACAGGCAGCAACAAAAGAACAAATGAAACCCTTTGGTTTAGACTTTCTTTAAATTCAGGATCTCTGCAAGCCTGTGACTCAAACTACATCATGTCAGTACGATACAGGATGTTCCACTTGAAAGTTAGATGTTGGCATTCAGGCCATGTTCACGTTGGGAGTGGCATTCTTCTATAAGGCATTCAGGCCATGTTCACGTTGGGAGTGGCATTCTTCTATAAACGAAGTTTGTAATAACGAGGATTCTTGTACATGTCTGTGCTGCTCCATCATGTGATTATTTATTTACTTGTACTACTTACGAGGGCTACTTTCAGTGGGACACCCTGTATAAACAATGCTGTTGCAAAGTGGATAGCTGCCGACTTTAATCTTATTTTAATTACCACATTTATTTTAAAATATATTGTTTGCAATTAAGGAACATATAACCATTACTCAGTGAATGCTTTACTTTATTTAGATATTCAATTATTTTTTATAACTTAATACCCTTTTAAAGGAAACCGAAAAGAAAACAGTTTAATTTGAAACACAGTAAGGTGTGTAATAAACTGATTCCATTGTGAATGAGCAGTTGGTTCAAACAATTTAATAGCAAAGGCTGGAGTTTTTCTGTATAATTCTGTGAAACAAATATAAAACCATAAAGAGGGACCATCAAAATGAATCCAGACATAAGAAAACAGTTTTTTTTTTGACATGCTGTTTTTTTTGGATGTTATTAATAATAATAATATCAGTAACAAAACAAATTTGAATGAGATGTATGCAGTAATTGTATCAATTATATACGTGATTAACTGAGATTAAAAATTTGAACCACACCCTAATCAATTTTAATGTACATGGTTTGACTATATGGGGGGGGGACGACATGGAAGTCTACTAATTTTTTCAGAAATAAAAATGTCTTGCAGTACAAAGGAGTGCCAAGATATGAAGTAGATCATCATGAGAAATCAGAAAAATAGTTGTCTAGTTTCATTAGAGTTGGGAGAGTGATACTAGTGAAGTCTTAAATAACTCAACGAACTTAGAATAATGCTAAACAGTTCTGAGGATCTGCAAAGACATGTCTATAAACAGTTACATCAGTTTTGCAACATTTGCACAAAAGACCCTTCAATAGGGAATAACTACTACACACTTGGATTTAAAACCCAGCCACCCACCTAAAATACATGTTTAATGACCTGCTACAGTTCTCAGTCATTCGTGAGAATCCAAAAGTAATTGCTTTAACATTAATAAAATTAAGAGACCAAGAAATTTAGCAAATTAGCTCATCATTATATTTTATAAGCTGACTAAGTTTATAGAGTATGTCTGCAACATTTACAAATGTGCTAACCAGTCACCAAGTCCTACCGGTTTCAAAACAGACACCACCATGTCTATGTCTAAATACAGAAATCATTCACGCACCTTACAATAGCAAAACAATTGTTTATTACAAATGTCTGTAGTGGCAAAACAGTACAAAACAGTTACGTTATTTAATGTTGCATTATTCTCTTTTGCAGATTGCTGCAATGTATTGAGTTCCGATAGGTCTTACAATAAAACAGTGCAACTTTTCAATATTCCAGATGGACCACAAAACTAAACTTCCATGTAAAGATCGGAGAAATTCCATAGTTGCTGAACGTTTTTACGTTAATGTCCATTTGGTTTTATATATAATATAAAAAAATAAAAATAAAAAAAGGAGTTTGACAGTTCCAAGACTTCTGAAATGATGAAGATTATGAGGGTGGATCGTCACCGTGAATGGCTTTATACTTGATCATCTCCTCTGGAAAGACTTTACTCAGTTCCAAGATGAGAAGGCTTTTAAATTTCTGAAAGGGAAAGCAATATTATAACATCCCTGTATTGTTTATAATAGAAATGTCTTGGCATGCAGCATAGTTGTACAGTAAATGTATTCTTTTATTTTTTAATTTAGTTTTTATTATTTTCTCCCTAATTTGGAATAGCCAATTATTTTTAGGCTCAGCTCACCGCTGCCACCCCCGTGCTGACTCGGGAGAGATGAAGACGGACACACGCGTCCTCCAAAACGTGTGCCGTCAGCCGTCTTCTTTTCACTCTGCAGGCCCGCCATGCAGCCACCTCAGAGCTACAGCATCAGAGGACAACACAGCTCTGGACAACACAGCTCTGGGCAACTTACAGGCAAGCCCGCAGGTGCCCGTGCCAGACCACAGGGGTCGCTGGTGCACGGTGAGCAATGGACACCCTG
Organism: Acipenser oxyrinchus oxyrinchus; assembly: GCA_030684275.1. Classification (NCBI taxonomy): domain Eukaryota; kingdom Metazoa; phylum Chordata; class Actinopteri; order Acipenseriformes; family Acipenseridae; genus Acipenser; species Acipenser oxyrinchus. The sequence continues at coordinate 30,265,985 of CM060249.1, read as the reverse complement.
TCCAACCTAAGCCCTCCTCCCCCAAGGCGGCCACCAGTGTCGCCGCCCCCTGAAAACTCTCGTCCACGGTCGGCATTGGAATAGTCTCAACTCGAACCGGCGACGCCCAGGCTACAGGGCGCATCCTGCACTCCACACAGAGCGTCTATACCGGATGTGCCACTCGGGAGCTGTACAGTAAATGTCTAATATGGATGAAGGTTACAATTATAACTGTCACCTTTAAATGTGTAAACGTCTGTTAAGAAATTACAGAGTACATAATGCACCTGACCATCTCAGAAGCTGACCTGTCGAGTGTAAATTGAAACTGAAAAGCGAAACTTAGCAGTTGCAGTGTGCTTAAGATCATGTTTTATGGTAATTAGCCATGGGGTTTTCCAAATGCTCTGTATCCAAAACAACTCACTTTTCCTTATGTATACAATTTATTTTTCTATCTTTATATATATATATATGTATATATATATATACACACACACACATACAGTGCCTTGTAAAAGTATTCAGACCCCTGACCAATTCTCTCATATTACTGAATTACAAATGGTACATTGAAATTTCGTTCTGTTTGATATTTTATTTTAAAACACTGAAACTCAAAATCAATTATTGTAAGGTGACATTGGTTTTATGTTGGGAAATATAGGAAATATAAAACCAGTGTCTGTGCAGCTGTGCAGATGTTTGATACGATGTGCTTGAATAAAACTTTTGAATTGTATCGGATAGTTTTTTTTCATTTTAGCACTGATGTTGTTTAAATTGTACTGTAATAATGACTGGCGGCGGTTCTAGTGTTAACATGGTAATTTTTGTGGCGCATAGAATAATTTTGTCTGGCATTAGGTTTGAGTACTCGAGCACTAAATTACTCGAAATTCCCACTCCTAAGTGTAATATGTTCAGTTTAAATAAATGATATCATATTTATGAGAAATGGTTTGGGTGTCAGCATATTCTTCAGTTTTGAATATGCAGCTATTGTAAAGACAATGCTATAGTATAGTACCTAATCATTTTGTGTGTTGTAGTCCAAACAGAACCATATGGCCTACAGCAAGGTATGAGAATGCAGAGTTTATCTCTACTTTTATTTAAAATATCTGCATATCCTGAATTACCATAACAAATAAAGTGAACAGCAGAAAAATATTCTCAGCACAATAAACAGGGACCAGTAATTCTGTTAATAAAGCCAATAAATGTGTATTAGACCTAGATTGCTTCCAATATATAGCATATCAGGGTCTCTCAGAATCCATTTAATTGGACCAATGTATTTTAAGTATAGAGATCTATCTATGCACACTACCTTCATGGTATCAATCTTTCCTTTGACCTGTTCATTCTTTGCCAAGGCTCTCTCCAAACACTCTTTAGTGTACAGCTGTGGATTTCGACCCTGATCAATGTATCTAAAAATATGAATACAAAAATGTAAGCAACACATCAAAAACTTTAACACAATTACAATTTCAAATTTATTTTGAACTACTTTTAGAGTCTGAAATTGTAGGTATTTCTAAAGTTGAGGGAACATGAAGCCACTGTGTGGCTTGGAACTTAAGTTTCAGGAGACTAAGTTTCAGGCCACTGCATGGCACACCAGGGAACACTTGGGGTTTGATACAGCAAAGTTGCCTCAAAGTAGGTCTCCCAATCTCCTGGAACCAGGTTTCAAGCCACTGTTTAAGAATGTGTCTTTGTGTTCCCTCAGCCTTAGAAAGCATTCCTTTTAACTGCATATGGGCTACATAGTATTATTGACAGGTGGAGTACAGGGATAAATATACTGTGTAGTGAGTCTTCAATGAGGAAAACCAAAGACCAAGCTTAACATGGGCTGTTAGGGGAGCACTACAGATGGCATTAAGGCCAGCCAGCACAACTCATGTAAGGGAAAACACTCTGTCTAACCAGTTTGGCAGAACAGATTAAGACAAAACCAGCAACCACTTTTCAACATTGCACAATGCAGTGTATTGCTTGGACATATGGGGAGTAATACTTTCAACATAATTACCGGGATATTCTCCCCAGAACTGCAAAATCAAGCCCTTTCTTCAGTACTTTACCACTAACACTCACCCTCAAAACAGTGCCAAAATTTAACTTACTCAAATACTTCCAGTGGTACATTTATGTCATGCAGCTGTTGCCGACATTTGTCAACGTCTTGTAATCCAGTGATCATAAAATTCCTTTAAAAAAAGAAAGAAAAACCATATAAACTACAGTGCTATTTTGTCCCACAAACATTTAACCATTTAGAAGAACTAAACACCGAGGTCGCTGTGGGTGTTATAAAGTGAAAATAAACAGGGATATTTAAATATATTTATGACATTTAGACACGTTAAGCAAAAAAACAAAAGGTTCTGGGCTTAATTTGTTTTACGGGAGAGCATAATAATATCAGCAGTTGGGTCGTAGCATTTCACAATTCGACGAAGTTGAATATAGGTAGCATACCAAAACACAAAAGCACTTAAAATCTGATATATAAATTAATTACACATATTACATCAGTTTTAAAATAAACATATTTGACTGGTCGATACCAATTATTTTCCTTTAAAACATAAAAAAGAAAAATACTGCTTTACAGTTTTTGGTTAAGTCCTGCCTGGCTGCTGGGCTGGAAGTCGCTCACAATGATCCCTAGTTGTCGGATGTTTTCCACGAATTTCTCAAGATGCTCCTCCAGATTATCAAATTTTTCCGCCATCTTAAATTATCTTAATTTGCAACCGTTTTAAACAGAAAACTATTAATATGGATCACTTAATTAAAAATAACGAAACCACTCTACTCACTACGCCATTTTCTATATAGAGTTTGAATACACCGCTTTTCGGCAGTGCTTTAACCAATCAAATGCAAGACGATCACGTTGTGCATAGCAACAAGCTGCCCCAAACCAAAGCAATTGTTGAAAATCGTATTGGGATTTCCTTTGTGCGACAAAATAATGGGAGATCACCAGAGGTGTATTAGTCACGATCTTCCTGTTAACATGATTATGTATCACCATCAAATCAAACAGGTAATCTGGCATTATTCCCCAAATACAGTAATTCCAGTACAAGCATTGTGGGATGCTAATCGAGAAAATAATATAAACTAGAAAAAAAAGTCGGTGGGAGATAAAAGGGGAAGTATCGCTAATATTTTAATGTTTTGTGGACATGCAGTTAAAATAATGGCAAAAAATCATACTACAGTGGTTGTAAAGGCGAAGTGGTAACTATGCATAATTGACTGTTTTTGAGATACAACACGTGACAGCCAAATTGTTAGTTTCAATAAATAAACGAGTACCTTTATTCTAAATTTAGCGTGTGGACTGTTTTAATAATACAGCCATAGATGTGCTGCTAGTAGTAGCGGTAAAACAGAGCTCTGCCCCAAGTAAATATGAACACAAAAAAGCTCAAACTATGAATAAGGTTACCAGGTTTCAAGAGAGAAAAAACTGGACTTCTTTCTTTTTCATATATATATATATATATATATATATATATATATATATATATATATATATATATATATATATATATATATATATATATATATATATTAAACCTAGTCATGGTCCAAGAATTGTAATTATTATACGTATAATCACAATTATTAAACAACGGACTCCGTACGTTTCTGTATTTTATTTGTACATAATAAATTACTGGGCTTTCAACTTGCTAGGCACGGTATTATAGTTTTGTACTTATAAAAAATGTGAATACAGAATAGAAAAACCGGGACGATTTAACAATTTTACAGTTTCTGAATGACGCAAAAAAATTAAGGCTGAAAACTGGGACAATCCCAGTTTTCCCAAGACGTCTGTTAACTCTAAACGTGAAGTCTCGAACCAGCTGAAACACAGGTCACATGACCTCAGTAAGGCAGCCATATTACGTCAGAAGTCATAAATACAGTCAAGCACGGTGTGTTATATAACCTTGCAAATATAAAGTCAGGAGCTAAAAAATGGCCTATAAAATACAATATTGCACCTAATATTAACCCAACATTGTAACACTTAATACTGAGGGCATTGTTGCCCAACTAATCAAAGTACCTTTGTAACGCAAGGGATACAGTTTAGCTATTATACAAAACATAGGAGCTATTTGTTTTAGCACACCCTTTTCCCCATAATATGTGCTTTCTCTTTAAAAATGCATTTAAAATAAAACTGGAACTCAACACCTATATTCGTTATGACCAGAAGTGATATCTGCTGTATAAGATTATAAATAGAAGGACGCGGTGAAGTGTGTCCACAACAGGCTATAATATAAACAAATTATATTAAGAATTATAGTATAATTGAACATAACCATGATTTTTTGCTGTTTTTCTAAAAAAATATAGAAGAAATCAGGTTGTTTTGCTTAAGCTGTTTTAAAGACCACTAAATCTACTAATAACACTGTCATGAAAGACGTTATTCCTGTAATAAGCCTCCTATGCATTGAGCAGATTTCCCTGAACACTGCATATGTTGGCCAAATTGGCATTATTTGAGCTACAGATGGCACCCTTCAATTTCTCTGCCTAGGTAACACAGAGGAAAGGATCTTTTAAAGGTGCCTTGGAAATGTTAACTGTTGTTAAAAACAAACTTCAACATAGCAAACTGCTAAATAAAATATTCCCTTTTCTTCACATACTGCAAACACTGCAAGCAGATCCCTTTGCAATGAATACCTCATCTATGGCTTCATTCTAATTGAGCCAAGGGCACAGCAGGTGAAACATTTTAGACTTCAGTTGCATACTGAGTCTTGTATAACTGTAGTAGCCAAGAGCCTCAGGATTGTACCAGAGATAGTTTGTTTTTAATGTTTGAATTACAAGACTTACAAGTTGCTTTAAACATTCCAGCCACAATTTTTAGAGGGTTACCTTTGCTAACTTAGCCAACCTATTGACATATTAACAAGCAACAGGCATTGAGCTTACTAAGAGATGCGGATAAAATGTTGTGAATTAGACACTTGCCAAGGGAGACAGTTGTCTCTGAGCCAAATGACTGATTTGGTTAAAGTCAGACTCAGACTGGAATTAGCACTGAACTTAAAAACAGGACTTAAAAAAAGACGAAAGCACTTGTTATATAATATTGAAGCTGTAGTGCATCCTTTTTATCCACTCAGAAGACTGTTGTGTCCTCTTATACTCAAAATTCCCTTAATAACCACTTCATAGTATGGCATTCTGTAAACTCTTGCATTCATTGAGATTCCAAATCCTGTTATCCTGCAATAACACAACACAGAACAGTTTGGATAAACAAACGTCAAAAAGGTTCCCATTAACAACATTCATCTTCTCTTATTTATAATATGGCTAGTAATTATATATTATTTCTGAAATAGCCACCTACATTGTGCATTGTAATAAGCATATGTATTTCATCTTCATTGAACATTTGAAACACTACTGCTATATATTATTGTGCTTATTCCTTGTCCTCCAGCAAGAGAGAAATCTTGCAATGGCATGTACTAATACTTGCCTTTTTTGTTGTACACAAAACATTTAAAAGAAAAAGCGTTTTATTTCGACACTAGAGTATTTTATTACATTGCATTTGACAGTACCAAAGCCCATTTCTCATTAGCGATCTCATTCCATTTGTGATACTGAGTAACGTCAACCGCTGCTTATGTAGTTGAAACTGAACTACACCACACATATCACATTTCCAAATTCAACCAGAACTGCAGTTTATTCGGTTTCATATTTACTTAAAAGATGGAACTAAAAAAGCACAAGAACGCTTTTATTAAGTTATTGAAAGTAGGTCACATCTTTAGATGCAGTTATACATGAAATGAATACTAGATTATATGACGCTGAGTTTGATACCAATCATGAAACTTGAGTACCTCAAATAAACTGACTGGCACAATAACTATGTGTTTTTCTTTAACTTGCTTAAACCACTTAGATTGCAGAGGGACAAGAATAGGAAACTAAATGGATTGGGGATATATTTAGAGAGCACTGGTTATCTTGTTATGTTGCAGCTAGTTATAGACATTAATTAGCAAAGTTTTTTTTTTAGGTTTTTCAAATGGAGTTATAGCTTGTTATTGTTTGGGCAACATGTCACCTAAAATCTAAAAAAGGGTCAAATATTTTAATAATGTCTTATTTAAATACTCTCCAGGGAAAACATACATTTCATGGTTAGTTTAATCAAAACATAATAAGGACTAATGTAAAAGGCTAATTTGGCTGTTGACTCCATGTTAGCCTTTTATGTAGTGGCCTTTGACATCTCCCTTTTTTGTAACGCAACTACTCACTGTAAATCAAGTGTATTCAACATAATAGATTAAAAAAATATTTTAGTATTTATATACTTTATACAATGTTTCCTGATATTTATATTCATGTTTACCGCTTAAAAATTCGCTTTTTCAGTGTGTATGTGTATAGTTAAACTCACCCTTTAATTAAAACAATATATATATATATATATATATATATATATATATATATATATATATATATATATATATATATATATATATATATATATATATATATATATATATATATAGTGTCACTGAATGGACTTGTCACAGAATAACCAGTAGAGGAAAGCACAAGGGATTTCCTGAAATCTGAACCAAGTGTTCTGTAATAAATAATTGCCTCGAATACAATAACTGCATTCCACCAATACCAACATAAAGCCAAACAACTACAGCTGACTTGTATTGTCTAATTAGACAAACCCGTTTCTGCTACAAAACATATCTTGTAAAAGCTGATAACAATATGTAATCTACGAGCTGCTGCCATCATATTGATAATAACCCTTAAACTGTATTGACTTGTTTTGTTGCATTTTATTTTGTATGGCGTTATTTATTTATTTATTCTAAACCATGAAATGGTAGTGCTGAAAACTGTAGTCCTAAATGTATCCAAAGGAAATGAATTGCTATATTAGTTGGAATTCATTTCAGAATTTCAGTCACATTGCACCATGAAACGTTGATTTAACAGTCGCCACTCCTCAATAGGTTGGACAGCGACAGCGGCCCAGCTCAGAGGGGTAACCTCATTTTAATTATCTCCATTGTAAAGTCCGCGTTTCTCATTGGATGACCGAGAGCTCGGGGGCATTGAGGAGGTAGACCTATGGGTTTAAACGTTTTTGCAAACGACTCATTCAACAAAACAGCGGACCCCTCATAGCTAGTGCACACTTTTAAACCGGATTACTCAGAGCCTTGCTTATTCCTTCTAGCCAAGTAGAGCAGCAGTAGCCATTGACGTCTTACGTATCAGACGTGGTTTTGTATTTGTGCAGTTCTTCAGCGAGCGATTAGAGCAGATTGGTTCGGTTTGAGCAGCATTAACTGCGGGTGCTTTTGCAATTGCAGTACATCAAAGGTTTACCTCTGCAATGTCAGATCTGCAAGAGACTCTGGATTAGGGAAAAGGCATTTTTTTCGGGACCAATTTCATATTTTTTGCATCATTGCAACAATAATTCAACAAAACTGCCACGGGTCTAAAATTCAAAAAAAGGGTAAGGCTTCACATTTTATTTTTATTAACAAAATATTGGACGCAGATCTCAAATAAATTTGAAATTATATGGCTTTGACCTTTGTTTAAAAGAGAGCCAAGATACGATAAAGGGAGCGTTTATTTTATTTTATTTTATTTTAAAAAAAAATCTCTTAAAAAAAAAAAATTGGAGTGGGCAGAATCGGCAGCCACAGCAGCAAAACTGCAGCCACTTACAAAAACAACCTGTCACAGTTGCTGCAACGAAGAGCAGGACATTTCAAGGAAATAGCTGTATCTTGAACAACATATCAATTTATGTTATATATGTTACATATCATATCAAAATATGCAAATAATTTGAGTATATCTTTGGTTTAGTGGTTACTTATTTGAATGATGGAATTGGTGGCTTCGTTTTGAAATTTGCTGTTCTTTTTGTTTTAATGATGGTGCTGCAGGTTCCGAAGACTGAATGAAATCGCCCAGTCGTCGCCATCAGAAGCTGTGGTAGTTTAAAAGATACAGTGTGTTGTTTTTACCTCAAGTAAAACACTGTGGCCATTGGGTGCAAGCAGAAGGAACGGCTGGAGTAATGGCTACTCTTTTAAGAAAAATAGGTCTGATTCGACTTCACGACCGAGACACCGAGGATCCTAAGCATCACCAGGGCTCGTTCAAAGGCAGCAAAAGCAACCAGAAAAGCAACACTAAGCACTGCAACACGAGCAGTGATAGCAACAGCATTCTCAATCCCCCTGATACTAAAACGAAGAAGTCTGAGCAGTCAAATAAGGACAAGCCGCCTGGCAAAGAGAAACAGACAAGCAAGGACATCAAGGAAAAACAGCAAGTGGCAGCAAGCAAAGCGCCGGCTACCGCATTGCAACCACTGGTACCGCACAGGCCGCACTGCAGCCAGGTCAGGACTAGGAGGTTGATGAAGGAACTGCAGGAAATTAAAAGGCTTGCTGACAATTTTATAACGGTGGAGCTGGCCGACGACAACCTTTTCGAATGGAATGTCAAGTTGCATCAAGTGGACAGAGACTCTGCTCTGTGGCAGGACATGAAGGATACCAACACTGAGTACATCTTGCTCAATATTTCATTCCCCGACAATTTCCCTTTCTCTCCGCCCTTCATGCGGGTGTTGACCCCTCGGCTAGAGAATGGCTACGTACTGGACGGAGGGGCTATCTGCATGGAATTGCTGACACCCCGCGGCTGGTCCAGCGCATACACGGTGGAAGCAGTAATGAGGCAATTTTCTGCGAGTCTGGTAAAAGGACAGGTAAGGGTCACACGTCTTCTTTACACTATGACTTTAGCCCTCACCCACCCGTCCCCTGTAAAAGGTTCAAGTTAACCAAAAAACAGTGGATTTTAAATTATAACTACAGAATGATTGGTTTACTAATATGACATTCTTAATGAAAGAATATATGGTTACAGTAACCTTAATTTCAAAGCTGAATAATTCGTACTCGTTATATATCAGTGGTTGAGGTAAGATTTGAACTGGAGACCTTCTGGTTACAAGCCCGTTTCTTTAACCACTGGACCACACCGCCTCCTTCAATATATATATTGAATATATATATAGAGAGTATTGTGTGTGTTTTATTAATACGACCTATTTTATGAATATAGGTAGTATTTGATATTCAAATTATTTAGTACATCCAAAATAATCCTTCCATAATCCTTCCATAAGAGGAAAGTGACGGCTGTTAATTAAATAAAAGGTGCTGTTCAGATAGAGAAGGGGGGAGATTTGTAATTACAATTAAAATGAATGATCTGTTGAGAAGAACACGTACCCTCAAACGATTAACTCATTAATAAGTGTGATTTTCAGCCATGTTTGGGTGCATTTTAATGATCTAAACAGTGGCGGATCTTAATACCGCTTGCCTAACATTCATAGTCCTGATTTTTCACATTTCCCTGTATTCTATTTTATTTTTTTTTATTATTTAATGCAGTAATGTTAATAAGTGGGTTTATAAATCACCTCAGGAAGAAAAAAAAAACAGATGGCGTAACAGCAGTACCTCTTTTTCTCCCATGATCCTTGAGAATCTCAAATTGCAATTACCATGTTTTCCTAGTTGAAGTAATTAAAAAGCAGTGATATATTACACTATTTAAAGGGAACTCATAAATATTAATGCACACCAAAGCTCTGGCTCAAACCAGCAGCGTTCCAGTTTATTGCGGGTAAGGCAATTCCCACAGAAAAAAAAAAAAAAAAAATCATCAGGCAACTGTATTTAATTAGGCCACCGCTATTCTAAACTATATTGTTTATATTAACACAGTTTTTTTGTACTGTGTCCCTCCTTACAAAACCTATTTTTTTCAGTTGATTTTTGTGTCATTAATGTATTTTAACCTTTTATGATACCTGTTATGCACAAAGACGTCACATGAACATGCCTTGCCCAAATGGTATCATCAAGCATCACTGCTTCCGCTAGTGGACCCGAAAGAAAACTGTTGTCATTTTTTTTTTATAATCAGACAGCATCAAACATGTTTTTTTTCTAAACAACCAAAAAAAATACATCATGCTAATTTAACCTACAATTAACAAAAACATCTAGTTTTCCAATCTGATTATGTTAGCAGGCAGAGAACACACCTCAGGAATGAAAGGGTTAATCAGCTGGCTTGGAACTAGATTGTGATTTGGAGCTTTGCGAACAAGCATTAGTAATATCTCTCAGAGACCTTTTCACTTTTTAGATAGATGATAGTTGAGAACGGGTGTATCAATAATATATGCACTCTGCTAAGCAGCATTCTCTAATCAGTACCATTTACTTGCAGTGTGTTTTTAAGGCAATTATTTATTGCAATAGACCTTTTAAATTGCCCCATTTCCAAGACTTGTGGGCTTGATTCCATAAGCATTGTTGTTCCTTGATATACTGTACACATTATTTTTTAAATGCAAACAGCATGTAATAGTTTCAAATGTTGAGAATGAAAGAATATAACTGGAAGGCAACTTGGCTTAATGCAAAACAGTACCCGAGTGAATTTCAATAAATTATTAATTTAAAGTTTAACAGCTGCCATTTAGAATTCTATTTCAGTTGGACAGCAGTGCTGAAAGGAATAATAATACATTTGACTTCATAACATGAGGATTTACTGGTTCACTAGCATTGCCTTAGATTTAAGGGGATGTCTCTCTATGATATTCTGTCCAAAGATAGAATTATGGTGCCACTAAAGTTCACTCACAAATCTTTCTGAACTGGATATACCACAAGTTAGAGGAATAAATCAAGCCAGGTGGAGGAAATATACAGTTTGATGAATTAGGTGTTCAAACAAATATTGCTGGTGTATTGTCTTCCAGTTTTATATGGTAATTTACATTTTAGTGTTGCTACTTGGCCTTTATTTATTTATTTTTTTTATTTATTGGCATATCCAGTTATTTTTAGGCTTAGCTCACCACTACCACCCCCGCGCTGACTCAGGAGCAGCGAAGACGAACACACGCTGTCCTCCGAAGCGTGTGCCGTCAGCCGATCGCTTTTTTTCACACTGCAGACTCACCATGCAGCCACCTCAGAGCTACAGCTTCAGAGGACAACGCAGCTCTGGGCAGCTTACAGGCAAGCCTGCAGAGCGCCTGGCCAGACTACAGGGGCTGTTGGTGCGCAGTGAGCCGAGGACACCCTGGCCGACCTTAAATGCTACCGATGACGTTTTTAGAACCTGCAGGCGCAGAGCTACCAGTCAAGCCTCCACAGATAAGCCTCTGAGGCGACAGCTATTCTCCTCTCTATTTTATTTCAGAACTTCTTTCCAGTCAGGATGCAGATCGATTACACATTTTTCCTAATGTGCATTTCAACATTGATGATGTTGATGCAATTAAACATTAATGCGCACCTTGGAATGCTCATGCTTTTCCGTTGTCGACGTTTAGCTCTAGAGCAAGACAGACAGGGACATACTGACAATTACGCCCCAATTTTGTTATGTATAGCTGTTGCTTTCAGTGAGCCCAGTCGTATTGTATGGGTCAAAGAAAGAGGTAGGGATTGGTGGTACATAACTGTACTTACGAAATTTATAGATGCAGATTTAGAGAGAATTTCTGTATGACACAAGTGTCATTTGAAAAGCTCTGCGAAATGGTAAAACCATTTATGAGCCCAAAGGATATACACCTGTGTGTCAGAGACCCATCATGCTCAACCGAAACACACACAACCGCTAATCGCAGGACTGCTCTCTAATATTTAGTACACATGCGCACTGCCAAAGTAATATTCTAATCCGTTCACCGCGTTTACAAGGCAGCGAGATCGGATTTGAATCAGGTACCCCACGTCCTCAAATCAGATTACCCGGAATCGAATTACGGAGAGAAATCTGATTCCCAAATCTGATTGCAGAGTTTACATGGCAGGATTTCTGAATCTGATTACTCTGTAATCGGATTTGAACAGGATTTGAAGTGCCATGTAAATGCACTGATAGACCCCCACCAGATTTGACCCTGTAAATCTATCATTCGCATTCTTTCCATTCTCTTGCTACATTACACTATAAGGCTATACAGTTTGACAGCTTTACAGCATAAGAAAACAGCCTGTTGTCAGACCGTGATAAACCTCTTAGCATTCTTTCTCAACGTCATTACGTGAATTCTGAAAGTGGTGTTACACCTCCTTTAGCTTGTGCCTTGTGTCAAAGGGCTTGTTTCCATAATTTCAGTACACTAATGGGTGATGTAACCATAGAACACGTCCTACTTGCATCCTGCACCAATTGTCTGCAGGCTCGACTGGGGGCAGTCATCTGGCCACTGTCCCAGAATGACTTTAAACTTGCAGTGCCACACAATTATTTGAAAATATGCATCATCAGTAACCAGAGATTGTTGCAGGCACACAAGCTTTCCTCCCTTCTTGAAGCTTTCGGCTCACTCTTTCTGTGAACTAAACAACCATTCTACCACTACTACCTGCAGCAGCAAAGGTTATAAAAGCCATATGGATTTTAAAATGTTACAGAACACCCTCTAGTGTTTACAACAAACACACTGCTAACCATTACTGTCATTGTTTGGATATTTGTATTCACTTATCTTGGTAATTAATCAACTGGGGAATGAAGGCGGAAAAAATTCAGAAAACTTAATCAGAGTGACTTGGTAGACTGCAAATAACACAGCGAGGATTACGTCATACTTCCGGCTTTGTATCTGCCTGCCTCTTCCCACATTTGCCATTTTAAATGGGGGAAATGATGATGATATGTGATAGATGATGATGTGCAGCCATTTGGTTTGAAATTGAACGTTCTGAAATGGTTCATAAAAATGTAATGGTTTCCTATCGGCTATACGGCTGTTTCAGTTGTACAGTGGCTGATCACATACACGCACTTAAAAATGGGAGACTGCTCATTGATTTCTATATTTATTCATTTACAAATTTAGTTTTCATTATTTTATGTGTGTGCTGTTGAAAACTTGAATGTGTTTTTACAAAGACTCAAAAGATCAACATTGGTATTTTTTGCATCAAATCCTATCCCAGTTTTGAAACAGCTTCTAAATCAGTGGGTCCTGGAAATGCTGTGACAAAACTTGATGCTGGATTATGTGCGGTAAGGGCTAAAATAAAATTTGGACTCGGTCATACTTCTGACTTTTTGTGTGGTATTATGAAACAATAAAAACTCATCTCGCTTTTTGCTTTTAACAAAAAAAAAACAAAAAAAAACTTACATGGTTTTGTGCAGAGCAATTGCAGAGGATAATACATTTAAATAAATAACACAATTGTAACTTTATAATAATAAAAAACAGCATGGTAATTATATTAGTGCTGGTGTTTTTATGTATTTATTTATTTTTACTATTGGTAGTCTGAAATGCTTATTTTGCCAGTGAACTCCTGATAAAGTCAACTCTGCTTATTGTCTCAATTTTTGCCCAGTCCCTTGAAAGTGATATTAAGCAGGGTTGACTGTATATTGAACACTCTCTGCATAGCCTAGTCTATGTGATCATGAAATGGGCTGAATGAAAATGTGTATTAATTTACTGCAGTAACAATATATTATTAGAAAACAGGACATTGAATGTTATCTTTCAAATTAGGTTTAATCACTGTTCCAAATCAATCCACCGGAAAATACGTAAATACAGTATTCAGTTATGTAATTTATGTTTTTTTTCTACGTGATGAATTTAAATACTAAACTTACACAAATACACAAATCTAAACTCAAATCATAACTAAAAATAAAAAGTTACCAGTAATTTTATTCTTTTACATGTTTTACATTTTTTAAGAGGTAGATAAACAGTTCACAAGCCATGTTCGCTTTTGTGTATGAGGTACGTAAACTTAGAACATGTCCATGTAAGTAAAAATGGTATTTTAGTTTTGAGTTAGTATTTAGGCTTTTGGAAACACCAATGACACAATATTGTCCACCGCTAGGATACTGAAGCCTGAAGGCTACCAGACCACATAAGAAATTCAGAGAAAACTGCATTACTCATGGAATAGTGAGGAAACGTTTGTTTTCATTAGCAACAAAAACTAGTGCTGCATAAAATAAAAAATTTTAACGCAGCCATTTTCTTATAGCAATAGAACCCCTGTCTGGTAAGGCCCTTCTCATTATATTAAATGTATCCAGACAGTAAAGTCCTCTTCTTCTGTTGCTATTGCTTAAATAATTTTTTTTTTAAAACTATAATATATGTTATAAAAAACTCTAAATGTGTGTGTTTTTTTGGGGGGGGGTTTACACCAAACCAGGCCTTGCGCAAATTGTAAACACATTTCTTCCGAGATATTTCACTTTTTTTTTTTACAGCAGCCCTCAACACAGCAATCTTTCTTAAAAGATTGTATAATCTTTCTTAAAACAGTGTGCGTGTCAAATTAGTACCAGCAAAATCAGCAAATACACAGATGTACGATTTAGAAAATCCGGCTATTACTAGGTCTACTTCATGCTTTATTTCTGAATTTCAGCAGTAAACAGTAAACATTTAGTTTTAGTTTTATTGTGGTCCAGTGGTTAAAGAAAAGGGCTGGATACCAGGAGATCCCCCGTTCTAATTGCCACTCAGCCACTGACTAACTGTGTGTGATCCAGAGCAAGTCACTTAACCTCTTTGTGCTCCGTCCTTCGGATGAGACGAAAAACCGAGGTCCTATTGTAAGTGACTCTGCAGCAGTTGTTGATGCATAATTCACCCCTCGTCTCTAAGTCACTTTGGATAAAAGCGTGTGCTAAATGACTAATTAATAATAGTAATAATAATAATAATAATAATAATAATAATAATCATCCCTGAAATTAGATTGGAAGTTTCTGTTGTTTCCTGGTACCAAATCACTTCCTATCTTATTGATCAAGTTTTCATCATAAAAAGTGAAAAGGTACCAGGAATCTATAACTCTGAATTTGGAAAATCTGAAAAAAGTCTGGAAAAGAAACAAGCAAAGTAACCAAAGATCTTCATCTTAACCTCCTCATTTTGTCTGTTTTACCAGTATTTAAGTATCGTCTTCTATAAAATAGAAATAAAAACTGTTGCAACTTGTTCCATATTCCATCAGAGACATGTTTGTTGAAACCTAGCATGACCCAATGAATTACTAGTGATAGAATAGCTGATATACATAAAACATCCATTCTAGTGGTTGACATACTGGATAACTCTTGGAAACAGCTTAGATATAAATGAAGCAACATCCAGCAACTGTTTTTTTGTGCGTTGGTGAATGGTATTGGTAGTATTCAGCAGTTAATATGGAGAATGCTTAAGAGTTATTATGTGCACGTCACAAGTTAGCTGCATTCTCTCTAGCTCCACATGAAATCAGAAGGAAAATGATAGACATAGCACTAAAGCAATTTGTAAATTAAGGTATTTCTGCCAGTTATCTGAGAAAATATTACCATTGTAAATATGCACTTTACCTGGCTTAGCTGGTCAAGAAAGATAATTTGAACAGTCTAGTAGTCTTACTGTGAAGCCCAACATTTCAAAATATATACATTTCTCTTATGAATTTACAGCATGCCATTCCAGTCATCAATGTGTGCCAATAACATTCAGATACAACAGTCTAATGCATAGGAAAACATGAAGAGCCACCTCCACTGGGTTCAGGCTAAGAAATACAAGCTGGTGTAAGACTACCTATAAATGCAAATACTAGTGTATAAAATGACTGTTTTTGTCATTTTACCGTCTTACATTTTAGTTTTAGTAATCATACATACTCCAAACCCAATCCTTAAAATGGTAGAAGACAATACTTTTTCTTAATAATTGCAATTGTTTTCCCTCTCTTTTGGTACAGGGCCGGATCTGCAGGAAAGCTGGTAAGTCCAAGAAATCTTTCAGCCGTAAAGATGCAGAGGCCACCTTTAAGAGCTTGGTGAAAACCCACGAGAAGTACGGCTGGGTGTCTCCTCCTGTGTCTGATGGCTGATGCGGCAGTCTTTTTACCTTTCACAAGACTCAGAAACCTACCATCGTCCTCAATGCTGCGCAACTCCCATCCTTTCTACTTTTAGTACTTTCATCTAGGTGCCTTGGGGCACATGGTGACATTTAACTTATTCATGAGCAGATGTGTTTACAGCTAAATCTCGCCTAGTGGATTGTGTTTCAGAACTGGATATGGCTCATCGGAACCGATAGCCCTGCTAATGTCAAGTTTGTTCCCATTCCTTCTACCTGACCCACATCATCTTGTGTGCGCTCACTCTCCCTCAATGCCAGCAACGTACCACAGTGACTGGCATCAACATTTCCATCCACCGCTGCTCCTGTCATTTAAATGCAAATGAAGCTGTTAATATTTGATAGGTAGGCAGTGCATCTGAGGTTCACTTTTTGCTGTGCTATTTTTCACAGGTCACTGCAACTTGAAGATTGTAATTTATGTGGAGCTGTGCTCTCTCTGTATGTATGTCTCTCTCTCTCTTTCTCTCTCTCGCTCGCTCTATCTTGTGTGGCTAAATTTAGATCTCACTGTGTTGTGTAGATGGCCATTGATTTCCTATGACAAAAAAAATGTTGCTTTTGTGGAGGTACTGTAAAGATAAAAATCAATGACAGATTATCATGGTTCTTTATTGATCCTATCATGTATTTTGGGAAAGACAAGTAATGTAATTTGCTGATGCTTTGGATACCAGATGTCTGCATTGATTATAAGTGACCTGAGTGAGGGCATAACAAGCAACATTAAAATGGTATAAATTAAGACCAATGACAACAGAAATGTTGTGGGTGAAGTTAGAAGACTCAGGTCAGAGATTGATAAAGGCCAGCTTTGGATGCCTGTATTCATTTAAAAAAAAGTTAATAAGAAGTATTTTGCATTGGTTTATCTGCAGTCACCATTGTTGTGTAAAATTATGAAACTGAATTACTCTGAGGAGGATAAGCATTCCATAAACCGCTGCTAATCCACACAATTAACTTGAATTCAAGACAGAAGGAGAAACCATGACAATGACTAAGATGCTACTGTCACCTAAGGCTGCAATACTGCATGTTTCCAGTGTACACAACATACTGTCGCACAAACGTTGAAGCCACTGTATTTGCCTTTTAATATGAAAACTATATAAATAAGTACCTGGGTTTCCTACAATACAGGTAAAGTCCAAGCAGACCCAATTACTGTATTTCATGGCTGAAGGTTTTCAAGGCTCCAGAAGTGTGCTCAGGCATTTATTATGTCACTTACTATATGTCACTGGGAGTGAGTTGAAAGAGATTTGAAATATTTCCTGCCTATGTCCATCAGTAGCAAACCAAGATCAGACCATTTTGAACTGGTATTCTGTCAGCGCCAGTTCAGACTGTAGGCTGACAGAAATTGGTCTTTCCAAATTTTCTAAGTCGAAGAAGGGACTGATGTCTGGCAATTAGTTCAAGATTGTATTGTAGGTCGTGAATGGCGCTGGCAGCAGGCAGTCACCAATTGATATTGAAATGAGAGGAGATCTACATTTAGAACTCAGTTTATTGGTGCTGATGGAAATGTAGCATTAGCTAATACTGATCTGGACAATAAAGTTAATGCTATCAAAGGATATTTTTGTTTACAAGTAGTTGAATGGTATTTGACTACAGCTATATGTTTCCATCCCATGCATCTTTGCAGAATGACATTTTAGGTATAATTTAAATTACACCTACAACTAACCACAACTGTCTTAACAATTGACTTCCATAACGTCTGTCAACAAACTACCTGACTGATATAACTGTATACAACATTAAGCATACCATATTGGTAACAATTAGGATTCAATTCCTGTCATGATTAATTACTATTCAAATAACTGAGGAATTTTATTTGTTATTCCATTTGATTATCTAATCAGACAAAACATGAAGCATCAACCGTTGTATGTATGCACTGGCAGTACCAAATAGGGAGGGGATGTCCAACCCTAAAAGTCATTTAGGAGAAACTCAAACAAGGAAACAGCACTGCTGTTAATACCGAATGCTTGCATTGCAGTACTGTACTGTACTCAACTGTATATGACTTCCCACTCACCCAGACCTCCTGTTTATTTATTATAATGCCTGTAGTTGCCTTCATTAAGTTGCAGAATGGTGGCTTAGTATGCCACGAATACAAAGAGAGATTACATAGTAATTGCATAGTTTATATGAAACAGACAGAGGCACCTCTCTGCCTTGTTTCATACCAGTGATGAGTGATCGCTCATTAAAGAGCAGCAGGACGCTCTTATTCACGGGGGGCTGCAAGAGTCACTAAAATAAACATCAAATGGAATGAAATTCCATTCAATTCGAAGGTCAGACGTTTTGTGGTTGTCACAAGAAAGAGCGGTGCTCGCAGTTCCAAAGTATGCAGGCTAATAGATCAAACACTTGTTTGTGTGGCAGAGGGTTCCATTGTCTCAAGGCATTACCAGTTAGGTGACCATCCATGGTCCCTTCACATGATGTTACAGTGGGGAGTCTGCACATTTGATGTATGCCTAAGTTGGTCTTGAACTATTGTTTCTTCAGTCTAGTGTAGTTCTTTAACCAATTTACAGGAGGTTACTAAAAGATTGTGTAAGCATGAATACATTTGTCAGCCTATAATAACTAAAGTAGAGTCTGTTACACCAATTTGTTCATGGATAGAGTTTTGGTAGCTAAAAAAATATATGAATTAAGTGTTTGGCATCATCATCTGGTATCTAAATGCACATTCTGCTGAAATCACTGATCAGGTTTTTTTTAATTTTTTTTTTTTATGTTTTGTACAGCCAGGCATTTCAAAATGGTTCTATGTGATTTTAAGAACCTGTGTTATGGAATATTATAATGAATTTAATTATAATAAGTCAAAATATCAAAATTGGGTGCTTGCTGAATTAGGAACATACCATTTGTGATAGACTTTAGAATGATAGTTTGCAGAAAAAAAGAAAAAAAAACATTAATTGTCCAAACAAGTGAGATGATTTTGTTATCTTGTATCTGCATGTGATCAGTGATTGTTCGTTTTCTTGTTTAAAAAAAAAAAATCAGCAGTTGCTTTTTTTATTTTATTATTATTATTATTATTTTTATTGTCCTGAGCTGTGTTCTGTCATGTTGTATTTTATGACCTTTTGTGTTTTAATTTATTTGTGGTTTGCCAAAATGAACTTTTTGACACATCAACTGATAGTAAAGAAGGGAATTATATGTACCTGTACCTGACTGTAGTGTTCATGGAAAAAATTAGGTTAAGAACATGCTGAAATGAAACAGGGTTGTGCAATAAAGTCATAGGCATATACATAACTGGTAAAAAGTACACATTTATTTCAATTCTATTTTGGGGGTTATTAGTGATTCGGTTCTGTCTCTTGATGATCTTCATGGAACCAGGCCAGGTTTGCAGCAGAGTTTAAAAGTGGTGAAAAAAAAGAAAGAAAAGGTTACCTACATTTTCAAAATAAAACACAGTTTTGCCAGCAGTGTTTATCTTTTCCCTATGGTAGAACTGCATACCCTCCAACTGTACTGATTTGGCCGGTACAATGCCGACTGCCTTACTTTGGTACCAGATCCCCACAACTTGACAGTGTGGACCGAAGTTTGAAATCCACTCTGTCCCATGCAACTGCAGCCAGACAGTAGACAGGCGCTCAGCTTCCAGTACTGCTCAGAAGAATATACAGTCAGCACTCGCATATCTGACCCTATACAATTTTGACTTCAGTGACAGTTAAACGCATGTGACGCTTATCTGATTATTTCATTTTGGCCAGTTTCAACCGTTGTATCTTATTTGTGTTCCCTGAATAACGGACAATATCAAAAATACATATCTGAAAGGACTGTGTTTTAAAATAAGTAGGCTTCCATTTAGATGTACTGTATTGGTTTTGTTGGTACAGTACCATATTTTTAACAGAAGTAGTGTTTTAATTCAGAATGATATGATTCTGAAAATATCACTTGCCAAAACTAAAGAGACAACACATTAACTGTAAAACAGTACATACATTTAAATCTGGGACGTATTGTAGCGGTATGTAAAATTCCCCATTAACGACCAAACAGCAAAATGAAATCAAAATGTTAGCCATGCACAGAACTGCATAAATAATAAGGCAATGCAATTTTGCAAAACCACAAGATTAAAAAAAAAGTTTCCACAATTAAAACAGTATCCAAAGTCAGTATTCAAAATTGCAGAATATAGTGCTCGATAAGGCCCTAATGTCACAGTTCACTTGCAAATGAAAATGCACAAAGGCAACAGATGCATCACAGTATCAAAAACTGTTTAATGATTAACTGTTACATTACCCTAGGTTGTCTCATTCGCTTTGTTTTGGCTGCATTTTTGCCAGGTGAAACTGGAAGAAGCTCTGTGTAACTGCACAATATAAGACAGACTGATTTGGCATTAGAAAGGTTTTTTTCTTTTTTTTATTTATTTATTTTTTTTTAAACATGGGCTGTGACGGATATTCAGATAAATTGTAACATTAAAGAGATGAGCTTTGTATCAGAAAACTGGTGATGGAGTCGGAAATCGCACGTGACGGGTAAGTGCATTAATTTGTTTCAAACTGTATGTATAAAATGGGGATTGATTTTATTCTTAATACAAGGGCGGTAAAATGCGACTGACGTGTATCTGGATAACGGATATCCGAGTGCTGACTGTAGTCAGATTTTTCTAATGTAAAAATTACCTAACTGAGCAGAGGGTTAAGGAAACAGGAAAGGCTCTTCAGCATAATATAATTTGGGAGTGAGGCTGGAAGCGGCTCTCTCACTTTGCTCGTTCACTAACCACACTATGAAGTGCTTGCTCACTTAACACCTTGCCATGACCTGTTCGCTCACTTAACACCTTGCCATGACCTGTTCGCTCGCTTAATACAAGACTGGTGTACCTATTTTCATCTGTCAAATGTTGGAAGGAGGGGAGCTGAATTCTGATTTGTCTAGTTTAATGAAAAGAGGAATTTAGCAGCACTCACCAGTATATTTAGGAAAACATCGCTTTCAAATGTAATTTCATGTTTTTTTTTTCTAATAAAGCAACAACAGACATGTCAATATGAACATCTCAGATAAACAAGATTATTATTTTATTAGTAAGTGTGCTCTGCTACCTATATTGAAGTGTATTTCACCAGTCATTTGTTTTAAACAGCATTCCTTATTCCAATCAAATCAAATACCTTTGAACTAGCCCCACCTACTCTCTCTGTCTCTGTCTCTGTCTATATATGGTGACGTTTTGGTTCCCCTGAGTAAACTATTACCGTATGGGTATTTACCTCTTAAAGACTGTGACGCAGTCATAGCCCGCCCTGAGGGCACAAAAGCACTGCAGTCAAAGATCTCAACGTCATTTTTCCTTCAAGCCTGCTGCAGTCATGGACGCAGCAACTTTGAAGGTTAATTTGGTACATTTATATTTCAGGGAACCAGGGTTATGATAATAACCTAACATTCCCTTTCATGTAGAAAATGTAACCATTACCGTATGGGTGAGTATGCCAAAGCCGTTGTAAGGGAAATATTGTTACACGACTGGAATGCTACAAGGCTAAGCTGAGAGGCTGCCCTGTGTGTTACCATACGGAACCCCAGTAACAAGTAGCTAGGGCGAAAAAAACTGAGGGAGAAACCCACCTTTATGCCTGTGTTGTAAGAGTCGACTGAGAAGCCGCACCTTAACACTCTGGTTCCACAATCAGGGTTTTGAGGATCCACGACATTAAGTCTGTTGAACCTAGTAAAGGTATGAGGAGTACCTCACAACAGATGCACCCTGGAATAAAGCCTGCAAAGTTGCCATGTCCCTGGTGGAATGGGCAGTGAGCTTTTTAGAGGGGGCAAGTTGGCCAGCTCATAGGCAGTCCTGACTGTTCTGCTATCCATTTGGACAGCCTCTGCTTAGGCAATAGCAGACAAACCCTATAGCAGACAAAAACTTGTTCGGACTGCCTCCAACTTTTCATCCTGTCAACATAGTACACCAGGGCCCGCACTGGGCAGAGCGTATGGAGCTGTTGCTCTCTGTCAGACTGGAAAGGAGGTGGATGAAGAGCCTCCAGTTCCACAGACTGGTTGACATGGAATACCGAGATGGTCTGCGGCAAAAAGGCAGTATTGGTGTAACCTTTGTCCAGGCTTTCGCATATGGAGAATGCCTGCATCTCACTCATCCGCTTTGCAGAGGTGATAGCAAGCAAGAAAGCCACTTTGAGCAAAAAATATTTCAGCTCAGGTGAATACATGGGCTCAAATGGAGGCTTTGTGAGTGCATTAAGCACCACTTTTAACCTCTAGCGAGGAACAATGTCCTTCGTAGGAGGCCAAAGCCAGTGAGCCCCTTTCAAACATTGTCCAGCCATGAAGTGAGCTCCTGGGGAGACCAAGTCAGTTTTGACATGGCAAGCTGAAATACCGTATTAATTCGAATTTAAGATGCAGCCCAAATTCACCACCCTCAATTTGAGGAAGAAATAAAAACATAAAATAAATATGCATTTTCAAAGATACACCTCAATTACATTTATGGAGACAGTTATGTGCTGCTTCTCATTTCTAGTCGTGATTACTCACACCTATTTTTCTCCCAATTTGTGAACTGTGGTATTGCTTGGCATGTCGAAAAATATGGGGGTATAATCAGCATTTCCGATCTGTCCAAGCTGGTACTGTTTGTTAGAAAAGCTGAAATTGTAAAAGCTTCTCTTTCTCAGGAAGCTAATGACGCTTCTTTGAATGGCTGCCTGTATGTCATGGATGATTCGAGATTGGGCAGTAACGTTTTGGTTTATCTTTTCTCGGCAATAAGTCACGTTGCTGCTTGTGTATTAGGGCAGTGACGTCTTTGTTAATACATGCATCATTATTATGATTATGATTATTTGTTTATTTAGCAGACGCCTTTATCCAAGGCGACTTACAGAGACTAGGGTGTGTGAACTATGCATCAGCTGCAGAGTCACTTACAATTACGTCTCACCCGAAAGACGGAGCACAAGGAGGTTAAGTGACTTGCTCAGGGTCACACAATGAGTCAGTGGCTGAGATGGGATCTGAACCAGGGACCTCCTGGTTACAAGCCCTTTTCTTTAACCACTGGACCACACAGCCTCACTATACTATACTCGAATTTAAGATGCAGGCTGTTTTTGAGAAGAAAAAAATGGTTTTAAAAGAGTGTCTTAAATTCAAAGGAATACGGTAGCTACCAGACAGACCTTTAACAAGGAGAGGGATTTCCCTTCGTCAAAACGATCCTGCAAAACCTGCAGTATAACTGCCATGGGACAGGTAGTGGGGTCAAACCCATGAGGCAGGCACCAGGTCTGAAAGACACCCCACTTGTATCCGTGCGCTGGCATTTGTAGGGTGTCAATAACCAGAGATGGAGTCTCGAGACCTGATCTTGGACTCAAGATCACATTTTGAGGTCTTGGTCTTGATCTCTGTCTCGGCATGTCGGCCTTGACAATGCGCTCGATTATCTTATATCCTCATTTTCACCCAAATTCACACTCATTCATAGACAGTTATTAATGACAAAAAATATGGTTTAATTACAAAAGAAATGTAAAATACACTCTAGTAGCATTTAATGTCCTCTCAACACAGACCACACACTTACCATGGGTAAAACCATAACAATGAGCCACTGATTGGCTAGAGAGATGAGAGATTAGAAGATGTGACAATCACGTACTAGTTAAAGAGAATGTGAGCGTGACGTTTCCTTTTCTGTTTGTTCATTTTTCAGTAATATTTTGCTATGAAATTACCGATAAATAGTCACTGTAGTCACATTAAAAATTGCAGCAAATCTTAAAAATTGCAGTTTAGTTTTGGTTTCTGCAATAAATTTGCTTTCTCAATTTTACATGTGTATAGCTTGTATGTAAAGCTAGCGAACACAATATTTCAACTCGCTTTGTCATTATTAGATAACCCTGATTAAATTAGGAAACAGTTTACAGTTTTAAAGACAAGCTCAGTGGTCAGATCTCAGAAATAAATGCAGAGAAACATCAGCCCAATATGATTTTTTTTTTTTTATGTCACTAAAGCTATGTTTGCTGTGAAATTTTTAAAGATATGATATACACTACCAGTCAAAAGTTTTAGAACACCCCCATTTTTCCAGTTTTTATTGAAATTTAAGCAGTTCAAGTCCAGTGAATAACCTGAAATGGTACAAAGGTAAGCGGTAAACTGCCAGAGGTTAAAAAAAAAGTTTAGGTTACCAAAAACTGAAAAATAATGTACATTTCAGAGTTATACAAAAGGCCTTTTCAGGGAACAAGTAATGGGTTAACAACTTACAGCTGTTCTGCAGCAATGGAAGTAAATTAAGCCTAGAAAGTTGATGCTAACAATTCCTACAGGTGTCCCAACTTTTGTTGATTACTTACAAACCCTCTGTCTGTATAAAAGCAGTGTTGGAACAGACTGTGTTACTACACCCTCTTAAGCATTATTTGGACAGTATTGTACTGCAGGAAGTAGTATATTGCTATCATAATGGCGAGAAAAGGCAATTAACAAAGGAAGACAGACAGACCATTATAACCCTTAAAAGTGTAGGTCTTTCCTTTAGAGAAATTGCAAAGAAAGCCAAGGTGTCAGTGAGTACAGTTTCCTACACCATCAAAAGGCACTTGGAAACTGGAGGAAACTCTGACAGGAAGAGGTCTGGCAGACCCAAAGCCACAACAGAATCAGAAGACAAGTTTCTGAGAGTCAACAGCTTGCGTGATAGGCGGCTCACAGGACAACAGCTTCAAGCACAGTTAACACTGGTCGAAGTAAGCAAGTCTCAGTTTCAACTGTGAAGAGAAGACTTCGAGCTGCAGGTTTGGACAGGTCGAGTGGCAGTAAGAAAGCCATTGCTAAGATGGCAAAATAAGAAAAAGAGGCTTGCCTGAGCCATGAAGCACCGCCAGTGGACTACTGAAGACTGGAAGAAGGTCTTATGGACCGATGAATCAAAATTTGAAATCTTCGGTTCATCACGCAGGGTTTTTGTACGCCGTCGAGTAGGTGAAAGGATGGTTCCTCGGTGTGTGACACCAACTGTCAAACATGGAGGAGGAAGCGTGATGGTCTGGGGCTCTTTTGCTGGATCCAGAGTCGGCGACTTGCACAGAGTGAGTGGCACCCTGAACCAAAACGGCTACCACAGCATTTTGCAGTGCCATGCAATACCCTCTGGTATACGCCTAGTTGGTCAGGGGTTCATCCTACAGCAAGATAATGACCCAAAACATACCTCCAGGCTATGTCAGAACTACCTTAGAAGAAAAGAACAAGACAGTAGGCTTCAAATCATGGAATGGCCAGCACAGTCTCCAGACTTAAACCCCATCGAGCTGGTTTGGGATGAACTGGACAGAAGGGTGAAAGCAAAGCAACCTACAAGTGCAACACATTTGTGGGAACTTCTGCAACAGTGTTGGGAAGAACTTTCCGAACAATATTTGATTTCCATTGTAGAAAGAATGCCACGATTGTGTTCGGCTGTTATATCTGCAAAAGGTGGCTACTTTGATGAGTCAAAAATTTAGATTAAATTTTGCTAAACAAAACAATTCCATGATTTCTTTTTTATCTCCAATTGTTTATTTGTTCTATGCTTTAATTTCAGAGTACATTGAGACATTAAACTGCGTAGATTTCAATAAAAACTGGAAAAATGGAGGTGTTCTAAAACTTTTGACCGATAGTGTAAATACTATTGCTTTTTCCACCAAGGGAGTGCCTTTAGATAGTGGTGAGACACTGTCAATAGGTAGTCGCGATTCAATGCAGGCTGAAAAACCCTGCTGTTGAACCAGGCCTGCAGAGGGCGCATGTGCAAGAGACCCAATGAAAGGGTCTGGGAAGCTGCTGTCAACAAGCCCAGAAGTTTCTGGAACGTCGCTACCATGAGTGCTCTGTTGCGCCATGAGGCTGTCTGATTTCATGTAAGGCCCAACCGTAGAAGGTGGCCAGTGACAAGTTCTGTGTGGGCCTCTGTCTGTGCTGGAGACTGAACACAATGAGCCAGTCGTCCAGATAACTGAGTGCTCTGATGCCTTTGAGTCTCAATGGGACCAGTATAGCTTCCAGAGGGCATGGGGAGCTAAAGAGAGGCTAAATGGCAAGTCATGGAACTTGTACACTGTTTCCTGAAAGGTGAACCGCAGGTACTTCCTGTGCACCGGTTTTATGGGGATGTGGAAATATGCATCTTATGAGGTCCACCGTGGTGAATCAGTCTCCTGGCCTGATTGACTGCAACAGCTGTTGCATCGTTAAAACATTATGAACCTCATTCGGCTCAGATACAGGCTGACCTGTCTGAGGTCAAGGATCGGTCCATTAAAGCCTCTGCAGCATTACAAAACGTCTCGTAATTTTAGCCAAAGCCAAAATGACAAATAAATAACTCCTGGGAGGAGAGCACAAAGTCAGCCGTCTTATGTTGCTCGATCCCTGGGAAGGAGCGACTCAAACCGCAGTGGGACGTAACTAACAACAGGCTGTAGTGCAGAAATACTCGTAATTAGTAAAACTAATACAGCAATTATTTTTAATATCACACATAATTTGTGTAAAAACACAATAAATGCTAAATATATAGCAGAAAAGTAACAGGTACTTATCTGAACCAGCTCTCCTGTCAAGTCAGTTCTTGAAAGGAAAAAATGGTGTTGAGGTCTGTGACTGCAGTGCTTTTGTACCCTCAGAGGTGGGCCATGATGCGTGACAAGCTCTACGAGCAGCTTTGATATATCTTATTCAGGTTTGGGGTCTTTAAGAAGTAAATACCACTTAGAATGATTGCAAACAGCATAATTTATTATGGGAAATATAAATTTAAAAAAGCAATTACAGTGACAGTTGACGCAACTTTAAAAACACACAAAAATCTAAAGACCTCTGACAGTAAAAATCCCATCAGCTTCAGTTTTCTGCAGGTTTGAGTGGCGTAAATACATTCTTTAAAATACTGTATGCGTATCTGCAATAAAGCATTACGGAAAATATGTGATACATGTGTCTACAGCCACAAAACAGTAAATAACATAATCAAAGGACAACCATTTAGATATAAACTTTTAACCTTTAGGAATCAAAAACACAACAGATGTTTTTATATAATGTAATAAGCAATGTTACATAAATATATTGATATCCATCAGTAGCAGCTTAGGAGAGGTAAAATAGGGTTGTTCTCCGCTGTCACTGGACACCAAAGAAGCCATAAAACCTCTGAAATGATTTATCTACCCAACACATTGCATATCCACATATACATAAAATGCAATTGTATAGATACGTAAATTACAAGCACACACACAGCCTGTCATCACATATTATTATACAGTTGATTTTGTACATGTAATTTATAGTATCCCTTTAAATCTGAATATTGATACACAAGTATACATAGGACAGTTTAGGTGAGGACAGGCTATAAACATGGTAATCCAATTTATTTAGCAACAATCTTCAAGGAATTTCTTGTAGTGCAATCTGGAAGTGAAATTCCACTGTTAGCCATCTTCATAAGTTTTCTATCAAATGTGTCAAAATAATAAACTGATGCTGGACACTTAATTGTTACTATTAATAAGCAGGCTAGGGTCTTTTTTTCAGTGTATGCAAATATATTATAAAATAATATTCATCACCCTGCAGCCATCCATTTCCTCTATACCAGTATCCTTAGTGATGGTCCTCAATCTGTTTCTGTTCAGCACTACTTGATACCATTGTACAAGGTTAATAATACTCCTGTGATTGCCTGGGGTATATCCTTTTTTGATCATCACTGAAGAGATTGCTACCTTTTTGGGCTAGTAATTATCCAGTCATTTAATAACAGAAAAGAGCACCCATTATCTTAAGTGCAGTAAAGAGGTTTAATCTGTTAAGACTTTAGATGAAGCCCCATCTGCATCATGTACAGTAATCCCACTCCACGTCAGAGATAAGAAGGGATACTGACCAATACTGTGTTGGCCATTAAGATATGCAGAGTCATTTTTTTATGGTACTTTTACACTTTCCCATGCTTTTTCCATGAGTATACAATTGTTATACAAGTTCATGCTTTACCATACAGTGCTTTACAATACATTGCTGTGCTTCTTCAATCATAGTATCCTTCAAGATAATTATTTCACTCAACACCGCTGACATAAAGGACAACAGGAATTAAAATATGACAGTTTAAAGTATGTTCAATATGGAAATAAATGGAATATGAATCTGGTGTAATCACAGAAAGACGGACTGAACTAATCATTTGTTGACCTTTCTCAATACAATAAGTCATGCCTTATCATTAGAGCACAGTTGAAAATAGGGCCGTGTGAGGGGAACTGAAGCTTTGTTTTTTTAAATTATCCAGACCCGAATTTTATTGACCAATGTTAGAATTCATCTGGAGTTTCGCAACCTTTTCTTCCGAATGTCCATGGAGAAGACGGGACCTTTACCATCTCATCCACATGGCTCCACCTCTTACTGCACAGTGCTTCCTAAAATCATGCTGGAGCACTGACTCAGAGGAAGGAGTACCCCCTGCTGTGCCACCAACCAACACCACTTCCGATTTTCCATGGAGGTCCCCCATCCATGTACTAACCAGGCACAACCAATTAGATTCTCATCTAGAACTCATCCTTATCGATCGACTGGTGCATGCATGCTCATTGTAGTAAACTATCAATATTTTACAGCACAGTTCTTCTGGGAAGCAGAGTGTTATTGTGAGACATTTTAATAGAGGACAGAGGAAATCAAGTGAAATATCCCCTGGCAGTGATATCTCTAAATTGCACATCTTCAGAGTCTCTCTCTATATAAATAGATAAGTGCTTTAACAGAGTAGCAAACTATAAGCTGCATTCACTAAGCTTTTGCCCCTGTGCAAGTCTTTTTGTAAATTATATAACTGGTAATGGTACAGATCTAAGAAGAAACAAAATAATGCAGTAAGCAGGAACTCTTAACACAGGTCATTTTCTAGTTTGTTAGTAACATTCCTATTATAAATTAAAATGGTGCACATGGGAAAATCCTTAGTGAGTCAGGTCCTTGTTTTTTTCTATCACGACTGGAAAAAAAAGACTTGTAGAATGTAGCAAAATAAGCTTTTTCCAACATTGCTACAGAACTGGCAAAAGTAGTAGCCATCTCATAAGATTAGAAGTACATACTTACGAGACAGATGTTTGCACCACTTGTGTTAAGCCATTTCGAAAAGCTCCCTGTGACCATCCAAGGACAGCAACAGCAGAGGAAGGTCTGGATCATGCATGTACTTGCAGATGGTGGGGAGGAGGTTTTGCATTAGCTTAGATGCTTTTGGTGCAATTGAATGCCAGTAGTCGCTTACTCTTATAAAAGTAAAAGCTAAGCAAAGTGTAATACACCACAGTGAAGGCATGATAAAGCATAAATGAAGCATAGAAAGCAACAAACAAACTTAGCAAACCATGGTAAACTATGATAAATGGTCAGTACAACCACAGGAAAAGCATGGGAAAACTCAATTACCTCCCTGCTGTGCTACACTTGATAGTGATACATGATCAAAAGCACCACAGTGAAACACAGATTGTTCATTCACACATAACTCCAGCAGCCAAAAACT
Organism: Acipenser oxyrinchus oxyrinchus; assembly: GCA_030684275.1. Classification (NCBI taxonomy): domain Eukaryota; kingdom Metazoa; phylum Chordata; class Actinopteri; order Acipenseriformes; family Acipenseridae; genus Acipenser; species Acipenser oxyrinchus. The sequence continues at coordinate 30,236,238 of CM060249.1, read as the reverse complement.
GGAAACCGGTCATCATTGATCATTAAGCTACATTACTGAACTGCTGACTTGTTAAAGCAGTGTTTAAGACTGGTTGGTTCCAGTTTTTATTGCAAATAAAGGTACAATCAGGAAATTGCTTTTTGAAAAGTCTGCAATGATTCCCATTTTAGTTACCAATTTTTGTAAAGCATGTAAAAAAGCAAAAGGACACATGGAATACTAAAGCAGGGGTGCCAATACTTTTCTCATGACCAAATACTTTAAAAGTGTGTTTGTTTTTTGCTAGATTATTTGTTTGATTACTAGTATATTTTGCTTTTTGTTTTATTAAAGCATACTAAATAATTACCCTTAATCTGTTACCTTGAATAGTGGTATAACAAGCAAAGGGTGTCAATACTTTTGTCTGGGACTCACTGTACACATATTGAGTCAAAACAGTATTTACATGGGTGAAAGTATTCCATTTGTAAATGGAATTCCATCAAAATGGCCTCTCCCAGGTCCATTCATATGATTCGTGTAGAAATGCAAAAATGGGGGGCAGGGGGGGCTCTGGTATCTGACTCAAAGTGTTTGCAAACATGGAGCAAAAGTCACAGCTCCAGTGCCTTCTTTTCTTAACACAAATGTGTTTTTTTTTTGTTTTTGTTTTTTTAACTTCCTGTTTACTTTGATATGTTCTACAAGTTCTACATAAATGTGCTTGATTGTAAATTATATGAATAATGTACGTCACTGTGTCATTTCCAGGGTATAATGCAGAGGTGGCCAAATTGCAGCTCCTGGTGAAATGCTGGGTGACACACACTTTGCAGCTCAAATGAACTGAAGAATAATAAACAAAACCAAAAGGAGAAAAAGTTTATTATTTTTGTTCTCTTTATTCATTCGTTTATTATTATTTTGTTTCTTTGAGCCTGCATGTTCACTGCAAGGACATTTCTTCACTTGATGACATTCGCCACCTCATGCTGGTGCATGTGTATTTCGATCACCTCAAGTGAAAGTGAATGTCATAATTTTGAATGAAGTGCTTGTTTGTTTCGTGGAGACAATGGTATTGAGCAAACCCTCCACAAGTAATAAAATAAATTATGAGGCTTAAGACAGAATAGGAAGAAGAGTTTGCTTTCACCGAAAACAGTGGTATACCTCTGTGTCTCATCTGCAACAAATCACTTAGTCTGTAAAGGCGAGCAACCTCATTATGAAACAAATCACAACAAATTTTAATCTGAATACCCTCCTGGATCAGACTTGAGGAGAAACACGGTAACCTCTTTAAAAGCACGCCTCAGCACTCAGCAGATGCTCCTTTTGGCATTCAGTAAAGAAGGTGATGCAACGACTCAAGCAAGTTTTGTATGGCACGGACAGGGCTCTTCGTTTTCGTTTTTTTATTTTTGGTCACACGATGTCCCTTTAAAGTAATTGAGTCGACTCCATTTCTTAATTAAACTCTTGGAAAAGCGTTGATTATGAACCAAGATCACTTTTGTTTTTTTCTCCCATAACTTGAATGAGACTATGATTCTGTTTGATAATGTAAAAAAAAAAAAAAGCAGCTCCTTATTTTTAATGTCTCCTGGGCCAATAAGTGGCTACTAGGAGAACCTTGGCCTGGTCTTGCCTGCTTTTTTTCTGATACAGCGAGAGCAGGGAGAGCGGTGGGAAGGCATATAACAGTTGCCTCGGCCACTGGCGTGCCAAGGCATCTACTGCCAGCGGGTCCCAGCCTCCTATTATGGAGAATCACAGGGGACAGTGGGTTGATTCCTGAGAGGCAAAGAAATTTACCTCTGCCCTCCCGAACCTCACACAAATTAGGCTCACCACCTCGGGGTGAAGCCTCCACAGAGGCACTGGGAACTCTCCTTGAGGATCCGCCCAGTTTGTCACCCTGGGCAGATGCACTGCCTGCAGTGAGAATAGATTCTCGTGTGCCCAGAGCAAAAGCTTGCGGGCCACGCGATGGAGACTGGGCAGCCTGAGGCCACCCTGGTGGTTGAAACCAGGCAGATTAAAAGGCATCACTTATTACTCGCATTTGGATTAAAATCACATTCAAAAGCAGAACATTAAATCAAACAGGAAGTCATGTCATGCACAAACCAATGGTATTATATCTGTAAATGCTACGGGTCTTATTCTTGAAGGATGTTTACCACTTAAGTAATTCCTGTTTTTAGTTGTACTCAAAACTAAAAATGTTCTCACATTCACAAAGACCTTTTTAAAATACAGAAACTATTTACTTAAATAGAACCTACTTTCTTTAAACTGGAGTATATCAAACATTTTCTACCAAAACCAGTTTTAGTTGCCGAACTCCCCCTTTATCCAACACACTCTTGAATAGAAACGTTTTTCAATTTCTCCAGAGCAGTTCAGGGTTCTAGCACACAATATTATTCATGGTCAATGTGCCAAAGGAGAAGTTAGTGTTTACTGTCTTACTCTCCCACTGCCCCAAATGAACTAAAATCTGTGATATACCCGTCACATCCTGGCGCTTTGCCACTTGGAAAATAATTAATCACCTCATGTATCTCCTCTACTCTAAATTATGAGTAAAGCAAATCATTAAGTTTTCTGATGTTAAGTGGTTAAAAAAACAAAAACATTAATTGTGGGGAAAAAAACCCCCAGAATAAACTGTAGCTATTTAAAGCTCGGAATAAAACTGGTTTATTTAAGTCAGTCGGACACATTAATACAGTGTCATTGTTTAATTTAATCTTCTTAATTGCAGTAAACTAAAATCTGAAGCTCATTCTGTGTTCCCACTCAGATTTTGCCCTTGGCACAGTACAGTGAATAAGCCCTTATTTATGTTTCAAGGACATTCAATAAATCTGACATGCATTCTTTAAATAATCTGCCGAAATAAAGAGACATTAATGGCATTGCTTTGTATGACCACTACAGAGGCAGATATGAGATTTTATGCAAGTAGGGTGGTGAAATAAAAAGGCAGTACTGTATTTTGAAATGCATGCTTCTACTGTGAAAGTTTCAAACCTCTCCATTTATAAAATCTGAAGTTTGATCTGGTACATTAGGAAAACAACACCTATCGCCAAACGCACAGAAAAAGGTGAAATACTCCTTCATGCATTCAGATTGCTACTATTTAAAGCACATTTTCTGTCAAGTGGTGCCATTACAGCTGGCATGACTGGGATTTGCTTGGTCCATAAGAAATCATAACATTTCTCCGCTCTATGGTTCCCGAAATGCTTACTTATCAGGCTGAAGAGTCCATGTATTATGTTAACAGTTACATTTACAAAAAAGATTTTGCAAATGTTTGTCATGTGTGCCCCAAAGTTGCTAATTCTCCAACACAGGTGCATAAATAAAATCAGTCTTAGACGAAGGGTAAACTCATCCTGTACTTTATTTGTCAAACTGCAAGTTACTGTGATTATTTTATTAAGCTTTCAATTTGCCTTTAGAAGTTGTTGCATGTGGAGAAAAAAAATTTAATAAACAATTTATAATAAAAACAAACATCAAGAGTCATTATGACCACTCAAGTAGTCACTTTTGGTCTAAAATTATTCTCTGAATGGAAGGTGCCTGGACTTCCGCTTTTTGTATGCTATGAAGGCAGATCGTCAAATTCTTCAGGCTAACTCCTTTGTTTGAAACATAAGGTTGGAAGTATGCAAACAATACAGTACAAAACCACACAGATATTAACAAAAATAGCTTTTCCTTTCTCTGCTTTTTTACTGTCTTGCAACTGCACCTTGATGACACCAGTGTACAGAATATAAAATGGCACTGCTACTGCCTTGCAAATTATTTATTTTCCCTATTTAGTTTCAGCAGACTAGGGGCTCTTATCGGTTGCTCTCGGTTTTCAAGTCTGTTTCCATGGCTTCTGAACGGTCATCCCATCTCTTCTCCTGGAAGACCTCGACCCCCAGCATTCTGAGGTAGTGAAAGCACTCTTTTCTCGGAACAAAGGCTCGGATGGAAGTCTTTCCCCTCCATCCGCACAGCTCAATGGGACACTGTGGGGCATCTTGATTCCTACGAGATAAAGAAAAGTCAAAAGTTTTGTTTCTGCCTTTAAAAACAAATAATTGTGCAAGGATGGCAGACCATGGCAATACGTGGCAGTTAGAATTACTAATTCGTGGAGAGGTTTCCAAAAATGCTGCAATGTCAAGGTCAATAAAATGGCTTAAGTCATCTTAAAATGATGGATTGCCTTTTGATTCCAGTCCATATTACCACAGGGCATCATAATCTAGATAAACCAGCCCCAGTCTCATGATCCGAACACAAATAGAAATAATTTATGCTGGAGCCAACAACTTATCAGCTTTGACATCAAGATGTACTTTTTAGGCTCTGAATTTACAGACTTCACTGGAACTCATAGGACAAAGCACAGGTTAAAAATAATTAGGCAAGCATTTGCAAAGATAAGGTGTCAACTAATAAGGCGCCAGTAACTTGCAGAATAACTTGTACCAAATATTTCCAGATGTGCACAGCAGCAGTATACAGTAGGTGGATATTATTTAGCCATTAAATGGGCTGTTGAATGCTTCAGATGATATTATTGAGGGAAAATATTCTATAAACTGATCGCTCTCCCTTTTGCTGGCTTTCACACATGAAAAATAAAAACTGCAAACTTTCTTGTTTGTATACATTTTTTCAACAATTTAGTTTCAAGGCATGTTACAGACCTGGGAAGCAGCATATTAATACTGACTACTTGTCAAGAATGGATAAGAAGTGAGGGTGTCTGGTAGTGGCTCCCCGCATGGGCAATCTGAAGGGTCCGTTTTCAGGTGTATAATATTGTGTATTTGCGTTTTGCTGTGTTGTACTTGGTTTTTAAATTTGTTACATTAAATATGGCTCTGAAAAAACAACATTAGGTGCACACAACTAACTGTCCAATCATTTTGCCACACACTTCTGAACAGATCAGTTTTGCAATGTCACCTTATTAAACTTTAATAAACTGCAGTGAGCAAAACAAATTCAAAATAGTAAAACATTTCTTCACAATTAGATAAGCATTTTTCTAAATGCATGTAAAACTAACATGCATTCCACTGGGGGATAGCAAATATTCAAAAGACTTACTCTGGGTCAGGCTCATATCTCATTACAATGCTTCCTATACCTGGAAATGAAATAAAACAAAAGAAATGCATCAACAATTTTGTTCTTTGACTTTGTCACATTATTTTAGATTTTGTCAAATAATAAGCAAACACTTAAATGCCCATTACAAATGCAGGGTCTGTAAACCAACCTTCAGAAGTGGCTTGTTTGAACCCACGACTATTAGGGTAATAGGTAGTAGGTATGGATCGGTATATCGGTTTAGGTACATTACGGTATTGATACCGTTCTTTTTATTCTACACCGCAATTATCGTAGTTACTTTATACAACAGTTAATGCATTTTTCAACTGCAAACATGCTTCTTCTAAATTAAGCAATACTTGCAGCCTCAGCAAAGTGTCTGATGAAGATCTTTTTGTGAACTGATACTGTATTTTGATAAAGGTTTTGAAGGAAACTGTCCTCACAGAATACACGTTTCAATGGCTGCGTTCTGAGCTTGCTGCACTGGCTGCTCTTGGCTGGTGTCTTTCCCACGTCGCACACAGCTTCTAGAGCAACGCCTTCTCCAAACCTTGCAGCGCAGCCACATTTTCAACGTCCTGTATTTACATTTGTCTGGATTATCAACCTATACAGACTCAGTTTGATGTAACCGATTACCATTAACTTTATTGTAACATTATACATCAATTACCGCGGATTTAGTACATTATGTTTGTTTTAAATAACTGACTTATGTATTTAATATAGTGTTGACAAGGCTGTGCTATAAGAACATGACCGATGCCTCAATTAAAATTAGCAAAAACAATTGCAGCAGGATAGCCTACTTATTATCAAAGTAGTTTTGTTTAAACAAGCTATTTACAGTATTCATATTTTCTTAGGTAAGTGAAGAAATGTTATTTTTTGTACAAACTCCACATGTGTAATAATCATTAGTCAAGCAGTATTGGAAGAATGCTTGTGCAATGTCATATGACGTGTAGCTAGAAATCCAAGAACACGTTTTAGTATTAAAAATACATTTTTAATGGTGTTGCTGTACGTATTTTATTTATCCGGTGCAAAAATTAAACAACTCATCTCTGCTCTTAAACAAAAACCTGTATTGATACATGTTTGTGTTTTAAGCAATAAGACCTATCATTTCCTAATTCCATTTACCATCAGCTGAACAAAGTATTTATTTACTTCATTTTATACGTTAATGCTGTAACAAACTGCAGCACCACGTCATTTTGAGCAAATAATAGATCTTAATACTATTGTAGTTTAGTATACAACTTTTGGGTGTTCTTTTATATATAAATAAATAAATAAATAAATAAATAAATAAATAAATAAAAAATACATACCAAATTATTTGGGTAGTAAAATACAAAATACTGAATGTTTAAATAATTCCATGAAAAGAAGTGTGATTGGTTTGTTTTATTTGTGTGAATTACAGTAATTTAAATGATTTACATTAGTATTTCATCGGTTACCATACCAAGCAAATTGTATACCGTCCCATCCCTAAGGGGTAAAATCTGCACTCACCCAACTGCTGAGCCTGTGCACGTGACTGTGCTTCCAGTTTGCTGAGGAATTGGTTCTCTTGCGTCAGAAGCACCTTGATATCTTCTACACTTACAGTAATGATCCTGGCATTAATATATGGGTAAAGACTATAAATGCCCTGGAAAAAAATTACATAAAATAAGAAGTTGTATTCCATAACCAGAAAATCAGCGTGTTAGAAATTGTAACAAACTAGAAAGGGTTAAATAAAAGGAAACTAAAAGCTTGAAATTAGTTGACATGTGAACTACATCTCATTGAAATGCAATACAAACAGCAATTTGGTGCGAATTATCCAATATCTATCTAATCGATGAGAAATATTTGATAACATTGAGTATTATTAGGAATCAAATGTGTATTACAGAAAAAGCTCAAAACAAGCAGGGAAGGCAATTAAAGAAAACGGGAGGGTACCTCCTGTGCAAGCCTGAAGGCACATCCAGACTGTTCTCCATCATTATTACGGGACCAAACTTTAACACCTGTGTTAATAACCTATCAAGAATAAACAAACACAAGTTACAAAAAAAAAAAAAAATAGCAACATCCCCCCCTTCTCTCCCCACTGTCCCCATCAAAACAAAAACTTGAATGCAGTCCAAATTAAAATAAAGCACTGAAAAAGAAAATGAGTTGCCACTTCATCATAATTTAAAACAGCACAACATTGTTTAAATGATAACCATTCTGTAAAACTTAAATTAAAAGGTTTCAGGCATCAAGTGTGGTGGCGGCCTCACCTTTATGCGCTCGCTGTTATTCAGCAGCACGTTTCGGAGCTCCTTGGACACGATGTACAGGTTTAGTTTCTTCCCATCGGGAGTTTTAGTTAGTACATTCAGCTTGGGAAAGTTGGGTGCGAGGTTGTAAAACTTTCTGCAATTACAGATTCATAGTTCAATGCTGAGGAAAGTATTTTGGAGAACGCTAACTTTCACTAGTCTATTTGTAACATACGGGACAATGGGGAAAAATGGTGTCTCCCTTAAGTTTAAGTCCACGGTTAAAGGCAATGTGGGCTCAGAGTTGGGAGTTGGATAATTGATGTAAGAATTCTTAAAATATTCAGACAAAAGGGCAGAATGGAATGCCTTGTTCCTTAAAAATCAAATACAAAAAGGACAAAGCAAAACATCACCATGTATTATCATAATAAATCAGCTTTTGCATTTAAACATGTCCTATCTGGCCTTTCTCTGTACTACATTGAATAGTTCTTACTGGATTTGAGGGAACACAGGATCATCCTCAGACAGGAACACAAAGGGATTTTCTTTGAAGCCAAACAGCTTCATCTTCTTTGACGGAGGAGGGCTAGAAATAGAAAGTGTTTCATCATGTCAGCTGGGATGTTTGTGGATGCAACACATCAATAGGCTTGTACACAAAATTTAACATGCAATCTATTACGCAGGAAACAAAACAACAATTTAAATAAATTTAAAAATATAATCTTATATAAAACACATCTGTAAGCTGAAGCTACTGAAGTTAGAATATTTATTGTATAGGTGCATTCAGTAGTAGTAGTAAAATAGTATACGAGTACCGCTTACACTACATGTTAAAGACATTAAGCATAGCATACTGAGTCCTTGTGTTTGCCTTCAAGTCCACCAAACTTTACAAAACTGCTTTTGCACTACAAGCTAAACTTTTTTGCATTAGGATCCAATGGCTCCAAATCAAATTGTTGTGTGCCACTTTAGAAGCAAGCTGGTTGCTACCACATTCAACTGCTTAAAATACATCAAACATTGCCAAGACGCTAAAGGTGATACTAAAAAAAATAACTTAATGTTTGTACTCACTTGTTTGTTGCCTCATTCTGCTGAATAATGACTGCAATGAACTTGGCATGTTTACAGTGTATTTGAGAAATTTTGCAAGTGTTGTGTATGGAATTGGTGACTGCACCTTTAATTGTGAACAGATGTAATATGGGAAACAGCATGCTATTGCTGGCATGCTCCGTGCTAGTTGGTGAAGTGCTGATCTGAGACTGAGATCATATAACACTTATGTTCACATGTTACCGGTTATTTTTTCAATAAAACAAGTTTAAGTTTCATTGAGCTGATTTTGTTATTTATGGTATCAAACACAGCACAGCAAGCACATTGTCATATATTTTAGATATTTCCAAAGCATTCTTTCAATCTGAGAGCTAAATTTAGTGAGCTGTAAGCTGCAGTACATTTAATTTATAATCTCGTAAATGCTGTTCTCCACTAAGCAGTACACTTCCTAATTATAGTTCCCCAGTATTTCTATGCATTCTGCTGTCACCGTTCTTAAAATGGTCAGTTTGAGAAATAAACATAAGCTGGCCCTGATATAGTACAAAACTCACGCTACATTTACTGTTTCTCATTATGGTAACGTCTTAAAATTACTGTGCCTGCATCTTTGGCTGAAGAGATATTATCAGCTCATCAAGTAACTTGGTAAGTTGCTGCACAAATAAATCATCTTCATTCCCAATGGTAAACAATGACTTGGTTTCCATAAAAAAAATAAAAATAAGTCTCACCTTTTACTCACAATATTTTGGTAGTATCTTTTGGTTAATTTGGGTTGCCATGTAGTTTTATTTTAGGAAGAGAAATATTCCTTCCAAATGCCACAAAACAAATTATAATATTTGGCCTTGCATGACTACTGATATCGTGCAGCTTTCTTAAACCAGGTTGAGGAACCACAAGTGCAGCCTGCCTTGTTTGTAATAAAATGTGAAGAATGGGCAAAAATGTCACAATCCTACTGTGCAAGGATAGTAGAGACCTATCCAAAAAGGTGCTTTTACCAAGTATTGACTTAAGGGGCTGAATACTTATGCAACCAGTAAATTTCATTTTGTACATTTTCTTTGCAAGTTTTGCTGACATTTAAGCTCCTCAGCATATAACAGTGTTCAATTTAACCACTACAGCTCTGAATAAAAAAAAAAGTTTGTTTGAAAAACTGTGCATACATTATTTGTAATTCAACAAAGTGACATTATTGTTAGGGGGTGAATACTTCTGCAAACCACTGTATATTATACACGCACATATATAATACGTACATACAAGTTTTCTTACAGAAGTGTAGCTTCAGCAATTGTGATCCTTATGGAGCTAAAATACCAGCACTTTAGATAAATGATATAAAAATTATCCAGTCAAAATGTTTAGTACAGTACTTTTTTTTTTATTTTTATTTTTTATTTATTTTTTTTAAATACAGGTAGTAAATCTACAATAGGCTATCCTACTCACCCACATTTCCCACTACACAACATTTATACTACCCAAATCTGAATTCCGCAGTCAGTGAAAGGCTCTGGCCAGCAGAATGTGGTTATATATTTTTGAAAAATTCATGGAACTGTTTTTTTTTTCATATTTTGTTCTTCTAAAACAAATCTTGCTCAGTAAATTAGGTTGAAGAGATTTTACTTCAACTCTGGTCGGTCATGTCTGGTGCAGTCGTTAGCCTGCAACAATAATATTGGAGACCACTGGCACCAATTCCCAGCTATGCAAATGGAATACATTTTGGAGTACAAACATTACTTTTTTTGTCCTTGGTAGGTACCCATGATAGATGCTACTTAAAGCTAGTGTACAATTAATTACATCTCATTGCTAAGGGACAGAAAACTTCTAGACTTAAAGCAATCTTTAAGGAGGCTGTGTGGTCCAGTGGTTAAAGAAACGGGCTTGTAACCAAGAGCCACTGACTCATTGTGTGACCCTTAACAAGTCACTTAACCTCCTTGTGCTCCGTCTTTCGGGTGAGACGTAACTGTAAGTGACTCTGCAGCTGATGCATAGTTCACACACCCTAGTCTCTGTATGTCGCCTTGGATAAAGGCGTCTGCTAAATAAACAAATAATAATAATAATAATAATAATAATAATAATAATAATAATAATAATAATAATAATAATAAATAATAAGCTATCCGATAAACAAACAAAGTGTAAGGATGACAAATATTTTTGGGCTTTGCAAAGGGCTGCATTTTTTACTTTATTTGTAGTAGCTTCAGTATTTTTGTATAATTTCAGTATCATTGTACAAGTCAAATTGTAATAATTTGAAATGTTGAATAAACGGTGTCACAAAAAAAAAACAAAAAAAACGGATTTTTCCTATTTGGTCAAAGAGCTTGCCAAGGCTGCTTCCAGTTTCAGTTGTTAATAAAGAGTTGCTTGACACTGCCTTGTTACAGTAGAAAGTTACACAAGGTTATGTCACAAACAGGATTTTCACTGCTGAAGTCTCGTGAACAAAGACAATCTGCACTTTTTAGCATGAGAAGGAGATTGAAGCATGTTTTGGCCGTGCACTTCTTATAGTATGAGGAATGTGCGTGATGTGTGTACTACATCACATTCTCACGACAACGGAGTTTCTAATCTGCAAGGAAACCCTGCCAGTATTACATACAAGTAAATGTGGCTGCTAGAGAAGATGCAGCAGACAAAAATAAAACCTATTAGTGTTGACTCAAAACTGTGCATGAAACTGTGCTTACTGTATTCTGCTGGTGTAAATACAGCACCTCTGGACTTTTGGCATTTGTATTCGATCCGATTGTTACCATCCTTCTCGCACTCTAGTTTAAAACATGTAATATGCTGGCTTATAAAATTATTATTATTATTTTTTTAACAGACCAACATCATAGTGCATTCATAAATATTGAGAAAAATATACCAGATTAACTTATATGCAAAATGTGTTTAAGAAAATAGGGGTAAACGTTACAAAAGAATCAAATAAACTATTTATAAATTGCTACAGTGGGTAAAATGCTATGTGCGACCCTGCACTGAGCCAAATAGACTGTTGCTGCAGGAGGATGCTGAAGCAGCTACAGCCTCACCTCTCCCAGACGTTAGCCAGAGAATACAGTAAATCTTCATGGACAACACCCATACCAATTTTAATTTGCACTGCATATGCAAGCTGTGACGCAGTTCTCACCCACACACTCCATCTTGCTTGACAGTGCTCTCCCTAGAGGCCTCAAGGTCCTTTGGTTTGTCCTCCATCGCAGCTTCTCCTGCCTCATCAGCAGTTTCAGCAGGGGTCTTTTCAGCTTCAGCTGCTGGCTCGGTCCCTTTATTCCCAAGCTAAATACATAAATATAAAATACAGCTATGTGAACCTAGATAGGTTTCTGCAAAACAATGACATGAAAAACTGTCTGATTATTACAGCTCCCTAGGATTTCAGTGTCTGACCAGGATCCTTTCTGCAGTATAGTAAAATGGACAGATTTCACAAAAAGGACAGCACTTGACATTTACTGCTTTTAGCCCAGGCTGGGGTCTGGGAGATAGGGGTGGACATTTGATTAAATTTGCATCATGGCTGTGTTGCCAAGACAGACAAAGGGGAAACTGAGTCTTAGGAGCTTAGGTGTTGGTGCTTCTCTACAGGGCTAGGCAGCATTAATTACTTGAAATGAATCCTGCATACTTAAATAACAATCCATGACAAACTTAAGTTAAAAATAAATCTTATTTACAAAACAATGCACCCTTCTAGATTTCCTGATTGGTGTTTCACCTCCAATACTGTTAAACAAGTTTTATATCCAAACACACATTTTCACTGCAGGCTTACTAACACGGATATCCACGTACTACTTTGTAACTTTTAACAAATACAGTTACCGTTTAGCTTTGGATTAATTGTTATGTGTGAAAAAACAACACGAAATAATAAATTAACATCCAAAGTAGCACTATAGCATTAAAATGTTCAATACAAAATAAATGTCTGAGTTACAAGCTCTTGCAGTTCTCTTAAAAAAAAAAAATGGATTGTAGTGTAACAAAGCATAATCAATCAGAGTGCGAAGTCTATCTGAATCATCAATGCACACATCGATAGTTCAAAGTGGGGCGTTGACACGGCACAATCCAGTAATTAAAAAACAAAACAAAACAGGGCTTTAGAAGCAAAACAGTCCTCTTTCAAGTTTGCAGGAAACAGAAAAAAACTGCCGATTGTTCACAGGTAACTGCACATTTTTTTCATACGTAAAATACTGTTTATTTATTAAATTAAAACTCTTGTCCTGTGTTAAATATTCAGTTTTTGGCATATATTAAATCTACTGTAATGCATAGACGTACAGGGGCCATGTGTAGTTTGTATTTCTGTGTTTACAAAAAAAAAGATGTGTTTTGTAATTATTATTTATGCTATTAAAAACTATTTATGTTGAATATTAGAAATGCTAGTAACTAGAATTTTTTTTTTATATATATACATGTTATATAAATGGGAGTACAAATAACCTTCTATTTTTGGATCACTATCTGCACTTCAGAAACATATTCCAGTAAGTTTATATTGATTTATACAGATAAATTCGTACCCCTGCATGGTCCGTGCTTTTTCTAGACCCTCAAATTGTATATACTCATAAAAGAAAAAAATTGTTTAACAGAATATTTGTTTGTTAGTGGCCAAATAAGGGCCCATGTTAACTATAAAATTAAAAAGGCCAGCTCAGGTCTGGGTTTTAAGTGTAAACGCACTAAATGTGTCTCAAATGCCAACTAGAAGGTTTATTACAGAATATGTTCTATAAAACCTGATAATCAATTTGTTGAGGTTAGGGGGTTAACTGACTGATGACTAATCATAATCTTCTTCAGATGAACAAACTGAAGTCTAATTTGACACTTGCAAATGTTGAGGCTTGAGGACCAGAAGGTAGCAGTCCTTTGGCAACCCAAACGTTAAGATAAAAGACGATCAAAGTGTTTTTGTGCAATTTCCCCATTTATTAATTATTTTACCCATCATAATTATACTACCAGGGAAATATTCAATTTACTGCCCTCTTTGCTGCCTGCTTTTCCCCCTGTAGTTGAATTCTTAACACCAGCCTCTAGAATCTTCGTATTGGATGCGCATCAGAGAATTTTCTTCATTAGAGTCAAGTTCTGCCAGCCAGCAATCCTCACTGGGGTTGACAGAGTCCCAGTTCAAATACAGTGCCTTGCGAAAGTATTCGGCCCCCTTGAACTTTGCGACCTTTTGCCACATTTCAGGCTTCAAACATAAAGATATGAAACTGTAATTTTTTGTGAAGAATCAACAACAAGTGGGACACAATCATGAAGTGGAACGAAATTTATTGGATATTTCAAACTTTTTAACAAATAAAAACTGAAAAATTGAGTGCAAAATTATTCAGCCCCTTAAGTTAATACTTTGTAGCGCCACCTTTGCTGCGATTACAGCTGTAAGTCGCTTGGGGTATGTCTCTATCAGTTTTGCACATCGAGAGACTGAAATTTTTGCCCATTCCTCCTTGCAAAACAGCTCGAGCTCAGTGAGGTTGGATGGAGAGCATTTGTGAACAGCAGTTTTCAGTTCTTTCCACAGATTCTCGATTGGATTCAGGTCTGGACTTTGACTTGGCCATTCTAACACCTGGATATGTTTATTTGTGAACCATTCCATTGTAGATTTTGCTTTATGTTTTGGATCATTGTCTTGTTGGAAGACAAATCTCCGTCCCAGTCTCAGGTCTTTGCAGACTCCATCAGGTTTTCTTCCAGAATGGTCCTGTATTTGGCTCCATCCATCTTCCCATCAATTTTAACCATCTTCCCTGTCCCTGCTGAAGAAAAGCAGGCCCAAACCATGATGCTGCCACCACCATGTTTGACAGTGGGGATGGTGTGTTCAGGGTGATGAGCTGTGTTGCTTTTACGCCAAACATAACGTTTTGCATTGTTGCCAAAAGTTCGATTTTGGTTTCATCTGACCAGAGCACCTTCTTCCACATGTTTGGTGTGTCTCCCAGGTGGCTTGTGGCAAACTGTAATCGACACTTTTTATGGATATCTTTAAGAAATGGCTTTCTTCTTGCCACTCTTCCATAAAGGCCAGATTTGTGCAGTATCGACTGATTGTTGTCCTATGGACAGAGTCTCCCACCTCAGCTGTAGATCTCTGCAGTTCATCCAGAGTGATCATGGGCCTCTTGGCTGCATCTCTGATCAGTCTTCTCCTTGTATGAGCTGAAAGTTTAGAGGGACGGCCAGGTCTTGGTAGATTTGCAGTGGTCTGATACTCCTTCCATTTCAATATTATCGCTTGCACAGTGCTCCTTGGGATGTTTAAAGCTTGGGAAATCTTTTTGTATCCAAATCCGCTTTAAACTTCTCCACAACAGTATCTCGGACCTGCCTGGTGTGTTCCTTGTTCTTCATGATGCTCTCTGCTTTTAAACGGACCTCTGAGACTATCACAGTGCAGGTGCATTTATACGGAGACTTGATTACACACAGGTGGATTCTATTTATCTTCATTAGTCATTTAGGTCAACATTGGATCATTCAGAGATCCTCACTGAACTTCTGGAGAGAGTTTGCTGCACTGAAAGTAAAGGGGCTGAATAATTTTGCACTCAATTTTTCAGTTTTTATTTGTTAAAAAAGTTTGAAATATCCAATAAATTTCGTTCCACTTCATGATTGTGTCCCACTTGTTGTTGATTCTTCACAAAAATTACAGTTTCATATCTTTATGTTTGAAGCCTGAAATGTGGCAAAAGGTCGCAAAGTTCAAGGGGCGAATACTTTCACAAGGCACTGTATATATATATATATATATATATATATATATATATATATATATATATATATATTTTCCTCTCTCTGCTGCCAGTGGAAACTAACCAACCAATTTACTGTCACATCTGCCTCATTTCCATCTACTGTACCATGGGACATCAAAACACACTTGTTTAATATAAACATTTAAAAAGTGTAATATTTTTGGACTAGCAAACAAGTCTTTCAGTTTTAGTTAAATATACTAAAATTGAGGCTAGTTTCTTGAGACCTTTTTGGCCTTTCATCTCTTGTATGTTATTATTTTATTATTATTATTTATTTCTTAGCAGACGCCCTTATCCAGGGCGACTTACAATTGTTACAAGATCTCACATTATTTTTTTACACATCATTTTTACATACAATTACCCATGTATACAGTTGGGTTTTTACTGGAGCAATCTAGGTAAAGTACCTTGCTCGAGGATACAGCAGCAGTGTCCCCCAACCTGGGATTGAACCCACGACCCTCCGGTCAAGAGTCCAGATCCCTAACCACTACTCCGCACTGCTGCCTTAAAACACTGTAGCCTTTTAAGGGCAAATATAACCTTTTCGTAAAGATTTTATGGGGGATTAAATATCCAACCAGCTCACTACAAGTTTTATTTATCCATACTGTACCTTTGGATGACACCTATTCCAAGGCATTGGGGCTTTCTTAACAAGCACAGCCACAAAGAAACCTCCCGTGTTCTGGTGATGAGGAAGTATCCGCATGCTGTAAACAAATAAAGAAATGTAAGAACACCCCACTGCAATACTAAATAAATGTCAAAAAGGGACAGAAGTATTAGGTTTATCCCATTATTGGTGTAGGAGGGAATCTTGAACAGAGCATGAACAACCCTATCATCAGTTGAAGCAGTATTGCAAAACACAGCCGTTCATGCAGAACAAAAAGCATCCAAGTTTTTTTTTTGTAGGAAAGCATTCAAATAAATTGAAATGCTATTTGGTGATGGCAAGATCATTCAAAACTGTCACTGTTTAGATACATAAAACAGGAAATAGCCTGATTCGCACAGGACTAAAAATAACCACATAAACAGACGGTTTCTGAATTTTTGTGAAATCTGTGAAATTTCGTCCCGTGCGAACCGTCCATTTCTTTTTATGCCAGAGGTCCTCAAAGCAATACCAGCCTTCACAATAAACCATAATATAATATTAAAATTGGTATGATCTGTCATGAGATTTTACAGTAAAACGCAACGATTGGGCATAACCAAATTGGGGACGGGCAAAAATACAAAACATAATTGTTGACTCTTCAATGGATCCTTTGAATGGTGCATTTGAAGTTGTATGCAGAAACACGCAAGGGACAGAATGGTTATTCTAGCCTTTGGAAAAGAAGGTACAATGAAATTAGTTATTTACACCTGGTTCATGGTTTACAAATCATGCACAAAAGTGTCTTCTCTGGCCACAACATCGCATTCCATTTTGAATTTACCAACTTTCCTTTGTAAAAACTAATCCATGTCTGGGAGGTTACTAGACATCCTCTGTTTTTGACCAACTCGGAGGACAACTGGTTTTTAGTCCCGTATGATGAGTCTCTTTACAAAAAAAATTTAAGTACCCAACTCGCATAGTTCTGATCAATTATTTTAGTACAAGTGTAAAACAATTGCCAGAAGGAAAGAGAAATCAGCATGATCCTTAACACATTTATTAGAACAATTATTCACACGACTTAAAAGAGCCAATTGTGTGCGAGTTTGATATTTTACAGTCTACTGTATGGATGTGTATGTTTATTTGTGTACGCTTAGTGTTCTTAGTTGGTAAAACATGTATGTCTTGAAACCACCAGAAATAAAAGGTGACATTCTGTACTTTTGCCTCATGTTAATCTTTTACTCGTATTTTCATATTGCTTGAGTGTACAGCAAAAATAGCAAATTTGACTTCACTGTCCCAATACTTATGGAGGGCACTGTACATCCCATGTAATAACTGCATTAGCTACTGTATATTCATATCCTATCCATATATTAGTCTATGTTTTATTTACTATAATCTGTGAAAAAAATAGTAACTTGTTTTCATACTGTGTTTTTTTATTTTTGCTAGTGTGATAGTAAAATAGACAAAGTATTACACGGTCATATATATACATATAAAACAAAGCTTGAATGTCATGCATGAAGTAGGACAAAATGATGCGATTCATATTTATTCTTTCTACTTCTAAATCTGTATTATGGACAGACATATAATGTAATAATCAAATGTAGAAAGTAGGGGATTAATTTTTTTTTTTTTTAATACAGCAGAACCTCGGAGTTCCGAACAACTTGGGAATGGAGGTTGTTCGTAAGTCTGAAATGTCAGAAGCTCTGAAAATTAGTTTTCAATGGTTCCATAAATGTGTACACCTGCTATCTACACCATCAATCTGGAGAATTATTGTTATCGTTCTAATGTTTTTTTAAACAGTACTATAAAAATGGAAAAAGGCTAATACTTAAGATGCCATTGAAATCGTAACTGTAGCAAAAACACAGATTTAAATGTCCAGGAAAACCTGGGTTAACAATACTGCTTGATTTTTAAAGAAAATGCATTCGTGCAGTTTGCTCAGCAATTCAGCCTCCTTTGGCTTGGGGAGACTGTGCTTTGTTTAGAACTAAAACTTTCCTAGTAAAATTTTTCGCTCTGGGGTTGTACATGTAATATCTCTGCTTAACTCAATCAGATGTGGTTAATACAAGTTTCATAAAGTTTTCTGATAAAACTTCAAGGACTTTTCAAAAGGATCTTCAAGGACCATTTGGAACATTTTCAAAAGACCTAATTTAAAGAGTTTGACAATGTTCAATGTTGATAACTAATAACCAAGTGCAAAAATAAAGCTTTTGCATTAGCTTATTTATCTGTATAACAACAAAAATCTAAATTATACTCACTTTTCAAGTATAGATAAGCTCTGGACCAGTAAACTTTCTTATTCAGTAACACTAAGTCAGTTTTGGTACCTATAGGTGAGTGATTCATTCTAAAAGTACAACAATTCAGTATTTTAATCAATATCAGAAGCAATAGTATAAAAAAAAAAAAGAAAAAAAAAAATGGTGTTAAAATCATAGGTAGGGCTTCTGTTTTTCAGGTTTAATTAATTGTATTTTTCAGTTCTTATTTTGAGCTATTTTCGAGTTTTATGTAAATTGTTTTTTGTTTTTTTCGGGCCTTTCATTTTTGATATACTATATGAAATTAGTGTTTTTGGTTACTTTCCAAAATGCTTTTTTTTCTGTCAAAATATGTATAGTAGTAACTTGACAGTACTTGCACACTTAAGTTGTACCTTCTTTCCTTTGCTGTCTTCCACAATGAAATCCCTATGGTCACAGGCACAATCTTCTGGGGGTTTTGTGTGTAGGCATTTTTGTATATTTCGCTACAACTCTGTTTTAATTCCTACATATCTTAACTGTAATACAGCTTTAAAATCAAGCTAACAAGCCTCCATCCTGATTGTAATCTGGTTTTAAATCTCGCAAGTGGAGTTTCCAATAGAAATGTAGGAATGTGCTGTCACTCAGTAGTTGGGGTGGGTTTAAAGTATTAACAACGAATGAATGATAGATACAAGTCAGGAAGGCGGGACATTGTCCAGCAGTACTGGGAAATGAATTTATTATTATTTTTGTAGTAGGTTTTATTTTTTAATGGGAAAAGCATAAAGTCAATGTGAACTGATTAACCATTTCCACAGTTTTTTCGGTGTTTACTGGCTATCTATCGATTTCTTTTTTTTGTATCGGGGGTGTTTTATCGGTTAGAACCGAAAATCAGAAGCCCTAATCATAGGTTAAAGTGGGAGGCAAACTGAAGTACTAACCGCCCTTGACAAAGATATGTTAAACATAACAAAACATTGGATTGTTGGCTCTTTGAGCTAAAACTTATATATACACACACAGTTTTAGTCAAAAGTTTACATACCCCAATGGAAATTTATAATTTCTAGAAATTTCTCAAAAACAAAGAATTTTAGGAAAAATCTTTTGTAGCAAAAGTTTTGCTTCTGTGGATGAGGAAAAAAAAGTTACAAGAAATAAATTTTCAAGACAACACTGCATCTGAATCTATCCTAGATTGCCTTGTCAAAATTCGAACCGTTCTAAACCATATTAAAAACAATTGTTTTTTTAGTGCACAGAAGTTGGTCGCCGATCGGCTCTTTTTCTCAATTTGTTTCACAAACCTATAAACTCTGAAAGGTCACAAAAATAAAGTATGTGCAAAAATCACACACACACACACATTTTTTTTTTGCATTTCTACACAAATCATAGGAATGGACCTGGGAGAGGCCACTTTGATGGAATTCCGTCTACAGACTGAAAACTTTCACCCAAGTATCTGGTTTCATTGTACACATGGTTGAGTGACTAAGTGTTCGGTAGACCGGTCAGTTCATAAGTTTGGTGTTTGGAACTCTGAGGTTCTACTGTACATGCATTTCTTGATATTTCTTTAAAACATCTAGATCTGTATTATAACTACATAAATGCATTTGCTTTTAGATCTGTATAATAACAGGCATGGAGATTGCCAGTTAATGAATTCAGATTCCTGGGCAGGTGTGTGACCAACCAAGTGCAGATATATTTATAGAACCAGCAGCGGTCCTGAGGAAACTGGAGACAGTGTTGAGGTGGGGTATGCCACTGTTACACATAAGATCAAACAGCATGCATAAAAAACATGAACTAAGTAAAATATAGACAGACCCTTCACATTATTATATGGACATGTACAAAACCATGTTTATAGTTTAATATACAAACTGTTTGCAGTAATGTTTGTATTGCTACGCAACCTGTTGACAGTTTTATTAGTTGTTTACTATTTCACCATGTGGTGAAGTTGGTTATGTTGTGTATTATAACCAGGGATCCTAGTTTTCTGCACAGTTACGCTATTCCACAATTAAAACAAGACTAAAATTGTGCTCTCCCACCCCACCGTCACATTACAAGATATACAAAGTACTACTGAAGAAAAGTTAACACAGGAAGTACTTATTGGTACACTTTTAAATTCTAAGGAAGTTACAAACTCACCAGTGCCATCAATCAATATAAACGAACTTACAGTACCATTTTTCCTTAAACATAACAAATACTTCTGTGTAGTAATAATAAAAACCAAAAAATGCTATTCATATTAGTTTATCTCCGAGTTAGTCTTTGTCATCTGGGTGGCTATTGCCAAACTCATTGACCCGCTCTTTAGGGGTGATTTTTTTTTTTTAATGATTTTCGGCATCTTTAACAGCTTGTTCGGTAGGAACAATGCACTGGATACTGAAGTAAACTGCAGCTACATTTCAACATGAATATGACAGTGCACCTCGCTCAACATTTGTACAACAGAGGCAGTTCTATTGAGCAAGTATGTTTACGTAAATTTAAAGCGAAATTGCCGGTGTTGAATATTATATATGATTATTGTATTGATTTGGTTATCAAACAAACAAAAAAAGCCTTACATGTTTTTTGCCCCACCCAAAGTGTAAAACTAAAAATGCTCTGCCTGCATAGAAAATCCATGTTTTTCCGGAGCAAACGCATCCCTGATTCTAACTACAGGTTCAATAATGAATATTAAAAATTGTCCAAAAAACTCCCTTTAGTTTACCCTAGGTTACCTATGGTAACAATGTATATAAAAAAGGGTTCTATTGAAAAGATTCCTCCAAATGGTAAAATAATAAATCTAAATTGCGCTTTAATTTGTTTGGCACCATACTTTCCACCGCTAAAATAGAATAACATATCACACATCGTGACCTTTCTTCTCCATTTTAACAGTGACAGTGATGCCAAAAGAACTGGAATCTGGGTCATATTTTTGTGATCTGCTCAATGACTTGGATGTAGATGTCTGAACACCGTCATCCTCACGTTTCCTCTTCCACATAACAAAGGCCTCCATCTTAATAAAGCACTTGATGAAGCTATTCCGATCCACCGCACTAACACATCTTTCTTTTAATGCTACGCCAATAAAGCTCAGGTGTGTCGCAAAAATGTTTTACTGTATATTAAACTTGTTGCTAATGACACCGCCCACCAACATTAAATGCAGCCAATGGGCGGTGTCATTAGCAAGGAGTTTGAACAAAATAATCACAACCAATTCAATGTAGTGTATGACACTTCTGCGACACACCCGGGTGTTGAGACACACAGTTTGGGAAACACTGGGTTAAGCAATCATCCGAGTCTGACCGCATTGCTCAGAGTCAGGAGACCAAAGTTCAGTTATTTTTATATTTTTTAAAACACCAATTTACCAATACTTTATTCGGGGCACGAATTTCAATCCTGATCTTTGTAGCATACCATGGCACTGGCAATGACGTTGCAATAATGCCCTCTAGTGTTTGCATAGCATAAATGCCTTGCAAAGTTTTACACTGCAGACTGACTAAACCAAGAGTAGTTAGAAATTGATACAGCCTTAAAACACTTGTGGCTTATATACATACCATCTCTCCAGCTTCATTTCTTTGAGCTTTTTTGGATCAGTTGGAGGGAACATTGTAGGACGGATCTGTGTGTGTCTATTCTGTGGTACTTTTGACCAATTTGTATACCATTGACCAGTTTTAGTCATGAGCTGCAAAAAAAAAAAAAAGGAGTAGTGAAAATAGTAAAAATAAAACCCTCAATAATTTGGTAATTACTCTGCACTTAAGATTGAGACAATGAAATGGAGGGTTCCCAGTTTGGTATATAAAGAAAATGTAAGTTAACAATAACTGAATTATTGTAAAAAAACTAAACTTGTACATTATAATACAATAAAAACAAACCTTCCAGGATGTAACCCCAGGCATCCACTTCAATCCAGGCACCTCACTGGCAACGTCAGCAAGTTCCAAGGCACCTGAAACAAACAAGGTCTCTCTCAGCAGTGCTTTCTGAATACAAGATAACATTTCAAGACATTGCCAAAACAAATTCTAGTTATTCAAAACAGGTACAAAAAAGTAAATAAATAAATAAATAAATAAATACATTTATTAATCATTACATTCATTACAAGTAGTGATTATACTTGAAAAAAAAGCTGTATTGAGTCAGTTTACAAGCTCACCACCACCACCACAGCATGGAGACAAGGATGTAGGCTATTTCCAGAGCGAAGTTATCAACACATTGGCCCAACTATTTCTCCTCAACTCCCATTAAAAGGTGTACCGTAGTTGTAATGAACCCACTTTGAAAATAGCTTCTCTCCTCCCTTTTTACATTTGTTTTGCTTCATAAGAGGAATTTAAACAAACTAGGCTATCAACAAGGTCTTTAACAGCAGAGAGCACATTCTAAACCAAAACAATTTCACAAAGACATGCATTTTGATTAATGCGACAATTCAGCAATTAAGACAGTCTCAACGATTAACAGACACACCGATAACTCACCTTCACTTTTCTCCAGCAGTGATGCAATAACAGCCTCATCCTCAATAGGGTTTAGAGAGCGTGTAGAATAGACCATCCTTCCACCTACTGCCAGCTGCTCAACCCCACAGACTGCAATTCTCATCTGCAGCCTAGATAGATAGATATATAGATAGATAGATAGATAGATAGATAGAGACAAGCAGACAGACAGACAGACAGAGAGAAACGACTAGTTTGTTTTTGGCAAGTATAGATCAGATCATACAATTTTAGCTAGTTTATATACGCAAATGGGTATTCCAGGACATGTTTTACCTACTTACATCTCAGACCAGCAGATGCCAAACCAACTTACGGATTCAGTTGAATTCTCAAAGCTGCTTGCATTGGATTAACAACCCTCAAAAATGCCACCTGATTTTTCTCATGATTTATTAGATGCCACACAATCCTGGTACTTACCCATGTAAATGAAGACTGTTGCTTGTTGTCCATTTTTTCCACACATCAATGTTCTTTCTCATAGTCCCATCACCACTGTTAAGAAAAATACAGTATAAATGAAGTATTTTCTTATTTTATATTAAATAGTGACATAGCTGTTTAAGTAACCACATATTTAGCAATTACCATTTTTTTTTTTATTTAAACAGTGACAGTATATACTGTTAAGACTGATTAAATATACCCTATAATTTTGCAAAATCTGTCTAAAACAATGGCAATGGGACATTTCTGCCCTAAATGTTTAAAGTTTGTATTGGATTAGAGTTAAGCAAAAAAAACTTCTGGTTAGAAGCTTGTAAGCAGAGCATTAATCACTGCAGTGTAAATAGACAAGAATGTGGTGGCGAGGGAATAATAATAATTAAAAAAAAAAATAAAAAATATTGGGGTTTTACTTGAACTTTGTCATAAGCAGAGCTGGAAACAGGGGACAAGTAAAAGTTATTATTATTATTATTTATTTATTAGCAGAAAGTTACAGAAAGGCAATATAAACAAACCAATTCACATTAAGCTGCACAGGGCAACAGTTGTAAAGCATAAATCATGTAAGATCACTAGCATAGCCATTACCAAATCCCTTCACTGTAATCAGCTGCTGCAGTGAGAATGCCTGCCTGCAGATTGTAAATATGAACATGAGCTATAACCCTTCCACAAGTGTGAACATTTTGGCCATTGCAGGATTCTCACTGTTGCAATTTTTCACACAACTTTACAAAACAAACAGGGACAGATTTGCAAGTAATTCAAGAGTGTTACTTTACCTGCAAGGCACGTCACACAAAATACTGTCATAGAAAAGAATATCCTTTTTGCCATCACAGTCTATCTGAAGCCTCGGGATGTTGGAAGCATCGTGGTTTACAACCATAATACAAGGACTGTTTAATCTCTTTGCCTGGTGAACCAGTAGGCAGCAACGCTTGTTGTCCACATCGTTGGCAATAACCAAACCCTCTGGGGAATTGAAATACAAGTCTTTATGGCTAAGGTCCACGAAAAACAAACACCATTTGGAATCACTACATTTTAAAACACCTTTGGCATTCTCTACACCAATATGGAACACAAATACTGCATACAAGCCACAGGTCCAGATGCATGTACTGCAAAAGGATACAATTAACTCATTTTCTCCAGTTAGAAAAACAAAGTTTTATGGCATATTCCAATTAGAAATTTCTATCTGCTACCTTTTTTGGTTCTGGGGTGCAATTTCTAGCCCGACTTGGGAGTCTCATAACTCAATTGCAATGTAGCAATGTAGGGCTGGTTTATACTTCTGTCGCATACGCAGATGCAGATGCAGACAGCTATAAAAGCTGTGCAGCTTCACTATTTGCTTTACGATGGATGCATCGTGTCACAGCCCTTTTTATTGCGTAGCTGTCGTTCATACTTTAAATAGACTGCATTTACGTAACTGGAAAAAATAACATTTTAGGACTTCAATATGTTAAGTTAAAAGAATACAAGATGGTGAGGTCCCTTGGACAATTTGGTGTGGAATGACTTAATGGTCATTTAGTTTTTTTACGTTCAGATTCCAGTGGGCTAATAAATAAATAAATAAATGCAGATGCATTTTCTGAAATGCTGAGGATTACCTGGAATGGGAACATCTATGTCAGAGTGTAGCATTTCAATCAATTGTGCCGTCTTGGAGCCAGGAGATGCACACATGTCTAGAATCTAATTGGAGAACACTCAGTCAAAATAAATGCACTTACATAGTTCCTATGGCAGCAACAAAACCTAAATTACACTTGTTACAAGTACACAGAAAATGTTGACTGAATTCTACTTACTAAAACTTCAAAAATACTTTTCTTGGGTACTTGGAAGGTTTTTTATAATTATATATATATATATAAAGATGAGCAAAAACGACTATATAAAATAAATAATACCAGTACTGAGCTATATTGTAATTTTCCAACATGTGGAATATATTTGACTTTATTAATGATTCAATAGAATCAACCAAAATTACTCATTTCTCAAATTATAAATTTATTTCCAAAAAAAAAAAAAAAAAAGTGTCACAATTATTAGGGTTTTCAGTACCCTCCCTTTGCAAGGATAAAGGCACCGAGTCTTTTTCTATAATGTTTAATGAGATTGGAGAACACATTGGGAGGGATCTTGGACCATTCCTCCATACAAAATCTTTCCAGATCCTTGATATCCTTCGGTCTGTGCTTATGGACTGCCCTCTTCAATTGAAACCACAGGTTTTCAATGGGGTTCAAGTTCGGAGACTGAGATGGCCATTGCAAAATGTTGACTTTGTGGTCAATTAACCATTTCTTTGTGGATTTTGATGTGTGCTTGGGGTCATTGTCTTGCTGGAAGATCCACTTGCGGCCAAGTTTCAACCTCCTGACAGAGGCAGCCAGGTTTTTGGCTAAAATGCCCTGGTACTGGGTAGAGTTCATGATGCCGTTGACCTTAACAAGGGCCCCAGGACCAGTGGAAACAAAACAGCCCCATAACGTCAAAGACCCGCCACCATATTTTACAGTAGGTATGAGGTTCTTTTCTGCACAAGCATCCTTCTTTCGACGCCAAACCCACCGCTGGTGTACGCGGCCAAAGAGCTCTATTTTCGTCTCATCTGACCATAGCACCCGGTTCCAATCGAAGTGCCAATGCCGTTTAGCAAACTCCAGGTGCTTACGGTTGTTGGTTGCTCTCAATAAAGGCTTTTTTTCTGGAAACCCTTCCAAATAGCCTATTGGCATGGAGGTGGTGTCTAATTGTAGATTTGGAGACTTGGTGACCCCAAGAGTCAACCAAGTTCTGTAATTCTCCAACTGTGGCCCTTGTATTTCCCTTTGCCTCCCGAACCATCTGCCTCACTGTGCATGGGGGCAAGATACACTTGTGTCCTCTACCAGGCAAGTTTACCACTGTTCCAGTGGTTTTGAACTTCTTATTTATTGCCCTAATAGTGGTAAGTGGTATATTTCGTTTTTTAGCTATTGTTTTGTACCCATTGCCTGATTTATGAAGGTCAACAACCATTTGTCTTTCATTTGTGAGTTCTTTGCCTTTCCCCATGGTGATGGATGACAAATGGAATTCATATGCGTGTTACATCATTTTTATACCCCAAGGAAACAGGAAGCCATGGAAGGCCACAATACAGTTCCTTAAGACTGAGATGAACTTAAAGAAGTAGAATGTTAATGCAGATTTAATTTTGTTTGATTTTAGGGGTGCCAATAATTCTGACACCTTTCTTTTTGAGAAAATGTTTTATTGCTTGTTAATAAAAAACTTTTTCTCTGAACAATTGTATTAGAATAAAAGAATATGGTTTTCCCATATATTTGAGCATAAAATATAGCTCATTACCTGTGTTGTTTATTTTATACAGCCTTTTTTGCTCATCTTTATCAAGGGTGCCAATAATTTTGGAGGTGACTATATATATATATATATATATATATATATATATATATATATATATATAGTAAATTAGTACGAATTACAGCCAGGCCTCATGTTGGCATACGCCATTAGAGTTACCTCTGCAAGCACACCTCAAACCCTGCTATGCTAGGCCAGATTACAGCCCAGGCTTGAAAGACTAGCTGGATATAAAAAACACTATGCAGATGAAGCACATATTGTACACAGCACCTTTTTTGAATACCTTACTTTAAAATTATCACTTAACAAAAGATGTTGCATTGCAATTCATTTTATGAGTCCTGTTATAAATTGTACTTGCATTAGTAAAATTTATTTATTTCACAAGAAAATGACTGCAATCATTTATTTACCCATCCCCCACCTACCTTATGATGAGGCGCGATTTTAAGCAGCAGAGGAGGAATCATATTGACAGCTTCTTGTTGGCTTATGTTGCCCTGTGAAAGTAACAGTGTTTTACTGCTGGAAAATCTAGCATTACACACTTTTTTATTTTGTTAATTAACCATATTCTGTACACTTGCAGCCCAGCATGATACAATGTCTTGATACATTATATCTTGCTGAGTAATGTTATACTGTTGAAGTATACTAAAACCAGAATATTATAAAAAGGAAACATGGTGAATCAAGCAATGATGCAGTTTAATATTTTTTGAGGAACCAAAGATATTAGAGAAGCTGTCTATCACAGCAGAGTAATAAAACATTTAGCACAGCAAAACACACTTACAGATTCAGTTTCACTAACTAGAAACTGGTGAAACTTTTCTAGCAGGGGTGACTTCTGCAGAATTTTCCTGCTCATGTTGGTGTGCCACGCCAGCTCATCTGGGTACCTGTGTTTTTAAAATAGACACCATAAATATATTACTTTCACTTCTATGCAAAGCACATTATGGTTGGGTTTTTAAGTGTTCTTACCAGCTTAGTGGCTGTGGAGCCTCTATCTTTTGGCCATCCACCTCTAGATCTTGTATTTCCTTGAAATACTTTTCCTTCAGGTAATGAAGAATCTCTTTCGCATGGCTGATTTAAAAACAACATATGTTAAATTAGTATAAGAAAAAACCTTTATGAAATGCTTGTCAGCAATATCAAATGATGTGTGAATGTTTTGCAGCAGACAAATAGTAGTTCAATATCTTTAGTATAAAACAGGGCAATGTACCATCGACACAAAAAATACATTTAAAAAAAAAAAAGATTAAGTTGCCAATGTTTGCAAAGTAGCTAAGTACTGAGAGTACACGATTTCAAATATTAAATACAATATTTAGTAGCCTGGATGTGCTGTTATTAGGTATTAAAATATTTACTAAACTTTAAAAGACATTATCACAGCTCCTAGAATTATTTTTTGGGGGGATATATTTTGCCTCTCTTGCTCTGTACTTTAAGACTGTATATTCACATAACTTCTTCCAACTCGACCTAGCAATGCAAAAATAGTTCTGAATGTGTTAAATCATTTAATAAAAACCCAATCTGATTGCAAGCTACTCAGGAGAATACTGTAATTAACAGACAGAGACAGTTCTTTTGGGCACCATTTTATGCAGACAATGGCATTACTGATGTTTTCTTAATTGTGCAAATTAATTTACGCTTGCGATTTCGCTTCGTGTGTGTTCTGTACTGTACGTGTCCATCCTCTGGCCAGATCTATATGCATACAGTTTCAGTATTTTACCTTTTATAACCTGTAATCCTAATCGTGGCAGGCAGAGGTTCCCTCATTGCCTCCATAAACTGCTCCCATTCTCCCTCTGGAACAATCTTCAGCTCTTGATAATACCTTTCAAAAAGTTTGTTTTCCTTGATATCAGCATATCCAGCTCCCCAGCTCTAGAAACAAGGATAAAGCAATGAAGGTAAGTTTGCTTACTGTATGTATATAAATGGGAGAAACCAATTAAATAAATAAATAAATAAATAAATAAATAATGAAGCAAACAACATCCAATCGTAACAAAAGCATGACAATCTTTTTTACACAAGTAACCGAAACTATATTGGGGACTATATTTAGATATATACATGCAATAGAGAAAGCACAGGCACCAAACAGTGGTTTCTGCCAACAAAACAAGGTACAGTATGTCTGAAATGAGTGGGATGTTGCCCATTTTACTTTATTTTAATTCCAATGAGAAAATAATTGAGACAATGTGGTGGTCTATACTGTATTCCCATGCTGAATAGTAGCTTGAAGGGAAGACACACACACACAAAAAAAATCAATACAACACTTATTTCAAGTCTCACTCTAAATATTTATTTTAAGTTATAAGCTGCTATAAACGTCCTGGAAAATCTATGTGTTTCCCAATCAGAACATGCCAACATTACTGGTGTTTCTGCATTGGAATGTCCCATTCAACCCTCTCAATTTCTTTTAACAATTGCTTTAGTCTCAGGGAGAGGTATTAATGTCATGGCTGGGACGAGACGTAGTGAAAACTAGATTTGTTTCCACTTACTTCCCCCAAGGTAACCCAGTCATACTTACTAGCTACTCGTGCATTACACACACACACCATCAGAATTTAACACAATCTCTAGACTAGGAACATTTGCCACGAATTAAGCCGCCGACTTCACATACAAACCACGTTTTTGTCTACAATTTCAGCCGACTGAAATTATTTAAAATCTTGTTGTTTTTGTTCATATTTATATATAAAAAAAATATATATGATAATAAAAAATTTAAAAAAACTGAATTGCACCGAAACCAGGATTTACAGAATCAAAACACTGAAATTCTACAGCGTAATAATACAGGAATGTTATTTAAATAAAATAAAATAAAAGTTCTCTTTACGTACAGCATTATCTCTACTCCTTCCTCCGGGTTCACCGTTCCTGTTTTGTTGGTTTTTCTGTCTGTTTTTATTCTTTTTGCCCATTTTCGAGACGCAGACGACTCTGGAGATAAACCTGATAAAAAAATATTTTGGAAGAGGAAAATGTATACTGTAATGTACTGTACTACGCTGCAGAAGACAAACTCGTGTGTTGCACGCAGCAGCCACATGAGGGGAAAGGCCCTAGACAGAGTAACTTGTGTAATGCCCGATCAGAATGCATACAGTAATGCTGATAATGCTCTCTTCGCAGTGTGTCCTTCAGGCATATTGAAAGACAGCAACATAGTTCCCCGTGGAAGCATATTCCTGAACTTTCCGTCTGCGTTGGGGTTTTTGTTGTAGTGTCTGAGATTTAGGGAACCGTTTATTTTATAACAATAGTCAGTTGACCCTACCGACTTCAATAAAGTATAACTACATCACAGAAATAATACTGCGTTTTGTGCTGAAATGTTAAGTAGCGGGTGACGGTTAATATAGTTAGCTATTAATAAATTATCGTATTATTGAACCATTTCATTTTGTTGGGTATTGTTTACATGTTTTAATTCATGTAGCGATCAGCAGTTTATTATATTCTTATTGCTATTTTGGGTGCCTGTTTGTTGTATAGGTTCTTCAACACTAATAATTGATAACATTTGATTGGTCTAGTAGAAGTGCGTAGCTTCTCCATAGTGTAAACTGATTGGTAAAAAAAACATCAGCCTACGCCTGAGATCATACTGATTAAGAAAACAAGAGTACGGTGTAGTTATTATTATTATTAGTTTGTGCCGGGTTTTGAAGTTTGCAGTGTGCTTTCTTGCTTCTCTATTTGTATATGCAAGTTTGCAACCCTCAAAACAACGTCCATAAATGCTCTGCTACCGTTCCTAAAATTATTGACAAATAAATTAAAAAGACATGTGGGACAGCTTGTTCTACCTCCTCAGCTCAGAAGCCGGGGAGCATTACCAACTAGAATGGATGGCTTACGTAATGGTGTTAATGGGGCTTTTATCGTTTCTGGTTTTGCTTTTTATTAATGTACCCTATGGCAGGTACGCTTCAAGTAAGTTTGGGTTCCCTGTCAGTGTCAAATTAGCGTGGTTTCTGCAAGAGTTGCCTTCTCTGTTAGTTCCGCTTCATGCGGTTGTCTTCACCGGTGCTGACAGAAGCTCTTACCTGTCCAACCAAGTGCTCCTCGGGATGTTTCTCTGTCATTACATACAAAGGTAAGAGTACACTAAAGTTACCCGACTTTGAGTGACACAATTACAATACTATTATGATTCCGGTATATCAACCAAAACGAAAAGACTAATTAATTAATTCACTATTTGTTTTCTTGTTAATTGCAGGACACTAGTTTACCCTTTCCTAATTCGAGGAGGGAAACCAACACCATTTGTATCTTTTGCCAATGCTTTTATGTTTTGTGTATATAATGGATATATGCAGGGAAGATACCTAAGCTGCTTTGCTGTGTACCCTTCAGACTGGATTAGACATCCCTGCTTCATTACAGGTAGGCTGTGAAAGTTTACTGCATGAGATTCTAGAAGTTATAACAAAGTCTTAATACAGCAGTGTGGAGTAGTGGTTAGGGCTCTGGACTCCTGACCTGAGGGTTGTGGGTTCAGTACCTGGTGGGGGACACTGCTGTTGTACCCTTGAGCAAGGTACTTTACCTAGATTGCTCCAGTAAAAACCCAACTACATAAATGGGTAATTGTATGTAAAAAAAATAATGTGTATAATGTAATTGTATGTAAAAAATAATGTGATATTGTGATATCTTGTAACAATTGTAAGTCGCCCTGGATAAGGGTGTCTGCTAAGAAATAAATAATAATAATACATGTGTTATTATCCACCGCTGGTATCTTTCCTGGCCCAATTGTGATGAAACTTGCCAAGGGCATCTTTTAGCAGAGATTGATGTTATTAGAATATGGGGGAAATAGAGACAGGGTGACATAATCTGTGTGTGTATAATATATATATATATATATATATATATATATATATATATATATATATATATATATATATATATATATTGACCTGGGTGACAGACGCAAGTACACAATGTGCGTATCAATGCCCGGGAAGCAGCTTGTTCCATCCAAGCTTCTCTGGCTTGAGCCGTCTGCCCAAATGATGATTAGAGCAAATGTTTCTTCATCCTGGCTCATGGTGTGTCTCAATCAACAAAAATATGGCTAAACAGAAATGTTCCTTGCGGAAGTTACCCAGGTACGTGGTTTAACACTATCTTGGGATTGTGACCCGGTAGGAGAGGAAAGGGGCTTATGTGTGTCTGTCTGTATGTATGTATGTATGTATGTATGTGTGTGTGTGTGTGTGTATATATATATATATATATATATATATATATATATATATATATATATATATATATATATATATAATTAGTGGCTAGGGCTCTGGACTCTTGACCGGAGGGTTCTTGGATTCAATCCCAGGTGGGGACACTGCTGCTGTACGCTTCAGCAAGGTACTTTACTTAGATTGCTCCAGTAAAAACCCAACTGGTAAAAATGGGTAATTGTATGTGAAAATAATGTGATATCTTGTAAGTCGCTGTGGATAAGGGCATCTGCTAAGAAATAAATAATACATAATATAATAAGAAACATCTGCTACAAATAAACAAACTGTATATTCCAGTAGCTGTTTCATTCTGAGTGCAGGCTATTGTTCCATACAAGTATAAATATATATTTATAGTGTCACATTATTTCCGTATATATGCCTTTTGTCTGACAAATAGTAATACATAATAATCATACAAATAATGTGTAATTTAGGAAGCCAAATCAGAGTAGTAACAAGCATTCAATCGTCTTTGTCTTTTATGTTTGGGGTATTACTTAATTTATATATATATATATATATATATATATATATATATATATATATATATATATATATATACACTACCGTTCAAAAGTTTGGGGTCACTTAGAAATTTCCTTGTTTTCGAAAGAAAAGCAAATTTTTGTCCATTAAAATAACATCAAATTGATCAGAAATACAGTGTAGACATTGTTAATGTTGTAAATGACTATTGTAGCTGGAAATGGCTGATTTGTAATGGAATATCTACATAGGCATACAGAGGCCCATTATCAGCAACCATCAGTCCTGTGTTCCAATGGCACGTTGTGTTTGCTAATCCAAGTTTATCATTTTAAAAGGCTAATTGATCATTAGAAAACCCTTTTGCAATTATGTTAGCACAGCTGAAAACTGTTGTGCTGATTAAAGAAGCAATAAAACTGGCCTTCTTTAGACTAGTTGAGTATCTCGAGCATCAGCAATTGTGGGTTTGATTACAGGCTCAAAATGGCCAGAAACAAAGAACTTTCTTCTGAAACTCGTCAGTCTATTCTTGTTCTGAGAAATGAAGGCTATTCCATGCGAGAAATTGCCAAGAAACTGAAGATCTCGTACAACGCTGTGTACTACTCCCTTCACAGAACAGCGCAAACTGGCTCTAACCAGAATAGAAAGAGGAGTGGGAGGCCCCGTGCACAACTGAGCAAGAGGACAAATACATTAGAGTGTCTAGTTTGAGAAACAGGCGCCTCACAGGTCCTCAACTGGCAGCTTCATTAAATAGTACCCGAAAACACCAGTCTCAACGTCAACAGTGAAGAGGCGACTCCGGGATGCTGGCCTTCTAGGCAGAGTTGCAAAGAAAAAGCCATATCTCAGACTGGCCAATAAAAAGAAAAGATTAAGATGGGCAAAAGAACACAGACACTGGACAGAGGAAGATTGGAAAAAAGTGTTATGGACAGACGAATCTAAGTTTGAGGTGTTCGGATCACAAAGAAGAACATTCGTGAGACGCAGACCAAATGAAACGATGCTGGAGGAGTGCTTGACGCCATCTGTCAAGCATGGTGGAGGCAATGTGATGGTCTGGGGGTGCTTTGGTGGTGGTAAAGTGGGAGATTTGTACAGGGTAAAAGGGATCTTAAAGAAGGAAGGCTATCACTCCATTTTGCAACGCCATGCCATACCCTGTGGACGGCGCTTGATTGGAGCCAATTTCCTCCTACAACAGGACAATGACCCAAAGCACAGCTCCAAACTATGCAAGAACTATTTAGGGAAGAAGCAGTCAGCTGGTATTCTGTCTATAATGGAGTGGCCAGCACAGTCACGGATCTCAACCCTATTGAGCTGTTGTGGGAGCAGCTTGACCGTATGGTACGTAAGAAGTGCCCATCAAGCCAATCCAACTTGTGGGAGGTGCTTCAGGAAGCATGGGGTGAAATCTTTTCAGATTACCTCAACAATTTGACAACTATAATGCCAAAGGTCTGCAAGGCTGTAATTGCTGCAAATGGAGGATTCTTTGACGAAAGCAAAGTTTGAAGGACACAATTATTATTTCAATTAAAAATCATTATTTCTAATGTTGTCAATGACTATATTTCCTATTCATTTTGCTATATTTCCTATTCAAACTCATTTCATGTATGTTTTCATGGAAAACAAGGAAATTTCTAAGTGACCCCAAACTTTTGAACAGTAGTGTATATACAGCACTGTGCAAAAGTTTTAGGCAGGTGTGAAAAAATGCTGTAAAGTAAGAATGCTTTCAAAAATAGACATGTTAATAGATTATATTTATCAATTAACTAAATGCAAAGTGAGTGAACAGAAGAAAAATCTAAATCAAATCCATATTTGGTGTGACCACCCTTTGCCTTCAAAACAGCATCAATTCTTCTAGGTACACTTGCACAAAGTCAGGGATTTTGTAGGCATATAGTCAGGTGTATGATTAAACAATTATACCAAACAGGTGCTAATGATCATCAATTCAATATGTAGGTTGAAACACAATCATTAACTGAAACAGAAACAGCTGTGTAGGAGGAATAAAACTGGGTGAGGAACAGCCAAACTCAGCTAACAAGGTGAGGTTGCTGAAGACAGTTTACTGTCAAACGTCATACACCATGGCAAGACTGAGCACAGCAACAAGACACAAGGTAGTTATACTGCATCAGCAAGGTCTCTCCCAGGCAGAAATTTCAAGGCAGACAGGGGTTTCCAGATGTGCTGTCCAAGCTCTTTGAAGAAGCAGAAAGAAACGGGCAACGTTGAGGACCGTGAGACGCAGTGGTCGGCCAAGGAAACTTACTGCAGCAGATGAAAGACACATCATGCTTACTTCCCTTCGCAATCGGAAGATGTCCAGCAGTGCCATCAGCTCAGAACTGGCAGAAAACAGTGGGACCCTGGTACACCCATCTACTTTCCGGAGAAGTCTGGTCAGAAGTGGCCTTCATGGAAGACTTGCGCCAAAAGCCATACCTCTGACGTGGAAACAAGGCCAAGCGACTCAACTATGCACGAAAACACAGGAACTGGGGTGCAGAAAAATGGCAGCAGGTGCTCTGGACTGATGAGTCAAAATTTGAAATATTTGGCTGTAGCAGAAGGCGGTTTGTTCGCGAAGGGCTGGAGAGCGTACACGAATGAGTGTCTGCAGGCAACAGTGAAGCATGGTGGAGGTTCCTTGCAAGTTTGGGGCTGCATTTCTGCAAATGGAGTTGGGGATTTGGTCAGAATTAATGGTCTCCTCAATGCTGAGAAGTACAGGCAGATACTTATCCATCATGCAATACCATCAGGGAGGCATCTGATTGGCCCCAAATTTATTCTGCAGCATGACAACGACCCCAAACATACAGCGAAAGTCATTAAGAACTATCTTCATTGTAAAGAAGAACAAGGAGTCCTGGAAGTGATGGTATGGCCCCCACAGAGCCCTGATCTCAACATCATCGAGTCTGTCTGGGATTACATGAAGAGAGAGAAGCAACTGAGGCTGCCTAAATCCACAGAAGAACTGTGGTTAGTTCTCCAAGATGTTTGGGCCAGCCTACCTGCCGAGTTCCTTCAAAACTGTGTGCAAGTGTACATAGAAGAATTGATGCTTGATGCTGTTTTGAAGGCAAAGGTGGTCACACCAAATATGGATTTGATTTAGATTTTTCTTCTGTTCACTCACTTTGCATTTAGTTAATTGATAAATATAATCTATTAACATGTCTATTTTTGAAAGCATTCTTACTTTACAGCATTTTTTCACACCTGCCTAAAACTTTTGCACAGTACTGTATATATATATATATATATATATATATATATATATATATATATATATATATATATATATCCTTCCCAATTAGCCACATTTTAGACCCATTTTCAGTCACATATGTGAATACGAAAAGGCGCCTTAAACTGCAAATGTGAACGGGGTTGCAGACCTAAATATGTGGCGGCCCTGGACCAGCCCAGTGGTGTGAATGGGGTCTAAGGAAATACAAGTAGCTTTTGAGTTGAGGTGGAAGAAAGCAGTACCTATAGAACTATTGGTAATTGGGAGATGCCAATGTTGTATACATAACAAAAAAAAAACAAAAAAAAAACTTCTAAGTAATAGTAAAAGTGCACACAAAATACAACATAAATACAAAAGTATTTTGGACATTTTAATCAGTTCAAATGCCATAGAGTCCAGTGGGATATTTTTTTCTTTAAGAATTCATTTCAAGGGCTCCCGAGTGGCGCATCCAATAAAAGGCGCTCCACCTGGAGTGCAGGATGCGCTCTACAGTCCGGACGTCGCAAGTTCGAGTCCAGGCTATTCCTTTGCCGACCGAGGACGGGAGCTTCCAGGGGGCGGCGCTCAATTGGCCGAGCGCCGCCCGGGGGGAGGGAGGGTTAGGTCGGCCAAGGTGTGCTCGGCTCACCACGCACCAGCGACCCCTGTAGTCTGACCGGGCGCCTGCGGGCTTGCCTGTAAGCTGCCCGAGAGCTGCGTTGTCCTCCGACACTGTAGCTCTTGGGAGGCTGCATGGTGAGTCCGCATTGTGAAAAAAAGCGGTCGGCTGATGGCACACGCTTCAAAGCGGAGGATAGCGTGTGTTCGTCTTCGCCCTCCTGAGTCAGCGCAGGGGTGGTAGAGATGAGCTGAGCCTAAA
Source organism: Acipenser oxyrinchus oxyrinchus (assembly GCA_030684275.1). Lineage (NCBI taxonomy): Eukaryota > Metazoa > Chordata > Actinopteri > Acipenseriformes > Acipenseridae > Acipenser > Acipenser oxyrinchus. Next base: position 30,199,664 of record CM060249.1, on the reverse strand, counting down.
AATAATTGGCCATTTCCAAATTGGGGAGAAAATAATAAAAAATAATTGGCAATGACTAAATTTATAAAAATAAAAAAAATAATAATATTAATTTCAATTAGAAAATGGCATCTCATTGGCTTGTACCCTTGGCTGGGGGGTGGGGTGGGCTACATTAACTTTCAACAGATGACCAGGAAAAAAAAGTACCAGCATAAGTGCCTTTTCACCTGGACAGATATCCTTGAACCACCAAATTTAAACCACAAAACTTGTTTCTGTCTTATTTTCGTAACAGTTGCCAGTTTTCTAAGCGCAATAAGACCCTCCAGGGTGGTATTGCCCAATACTGCCCACCCTGTTGGGTTCCAAGGTGCAGAGTTTTAAAAGCAGCTTGTGTTCTTTCTGCTTTCTGGTTGCGGGTGTTCCATAGCATTTGTAAATTCCACAGACAGTGACATCATCAATAGAATGCCCACAGCTACAGGTGACAAGATGAATTTGATCTTAATGCTTCTTAGGTGTTCTACAAAGTGATCTGCTAAATGTCTTTTAGTGTCTGTTATATATAGCAAATTTCACTTTTTGCAGATGATACAATACACAATTCGCTTTGTAGTGCAAGTAAACTGTCCATTGTATACCTCTTGTACTGGCATATCATCCTCCCATTTATTCAGATTAAGCACAGCTATATTGTGAATTCTATACATTTACTGTTATGTGTTCATACACCTGTAGGTTTTTCTCTATGGCTGACTGGGCTATTGATAAACGTACACTCTGATCATATACTTAGAAACCTGCGAAAGCCTGGAGAGACGGGTTACAAGATACCAAAGGGTAAGTAACCAGAAAATGTACTGCTTTAAAACAGAAAACAGACAAGGAGTAAATTTAGTTCACTGTTATCTCAGACACTGACTTCTACAGAGCTGCAGTCTCTTGTGATACAAACCAATGTTATTTTGACACTTTGTAATAAACTTACTAACTGAACAATTATATTTTACTTATGGTGCTGCTATCCTTACAGCATAGTGACTTTTAAAATAAATAGGAATCTATTAATCTATTAGCATTTTTTTCGTTGTATTCCGTGTTAGCAGTTAATAATTGCACAGGGTTTATTTGGTAATTTTTTTAAATCATAATCCTCAGGTTCATGTTACTGTTTTCTTCTGTTCCAAGACTTTGTGCATGTTTTAAACTTTCTTCAAAAATCATAACATTTTCACTTTTTATTATTTAAAATGTTAACATTTTACCACTGGGGAAGCACTGTTATGTAAATGAACCAAAACCTTTTATTTATTTTTTTTATTTACAATTTAAATCAGAAATCGTTAAGTCCTGCAGAAAATTCCAGCAAAAGTTGGGAATTTGACCATCATTAACTGACTTTAGAAATGGGCAGTGAAGGTACTTGGACCCACTTAGTCATTGCTGGTGAATGTCGGACAGGGACATTAAAAAGCAGCCCAGCAGTGAGGTTACCCATCCACCTGACGTTGCTATTGACTACTATGTTTTTATAAATAAAGTAGAAATTAGTTATTTTTCAAAAATGTACCCTGTTGTTTTGGAACCTTGTTTCTTTCTTTCTTTCTTTCTTTCTTTCTTTCTTTCTTTATTTATTTATTTATTTATTTATTTATTTATTTTCAGGGGGAATGTTTGAATACATATCCGGTGCCAACTTTTTTGGTGAAATAATAGAGTGGACTGGATTTGCAATAGCTACTTGGTCACTGCAAGGTGCAGCCTTTGCTATCTTTACATTCCTGGTGCTGTCCTCTCGGGCCATCCAGCATCACAGGTATTTGTTTAGTTGTATGTCCTAATTTGTTTTTGTTAAAATAGCTGTAAAACCTTAATACATTTTTTGACCTTTAGATTTGCACTTTGTTAGCACATGTATTGAGCTCTATTACGTCCTTCTCATCGCAGTGTCCCTGTTTTATGTTAGTTCTGTTATATTTTCTATCTACACTAAATAGGAAAGAAAACATACAGAGGGGATACATTGTCAAGTAACACAAACATTTTTTGTGGAAGAACAGTACTTTACATTTGTCTTCACTTACTGAGTCCTTTGAACCTGTAATGGGGGTCTAGTTTCAAGCATCAAAATGAAACAAACTATAAAATATTAATATAACATTTTCATTTAATATAAAAGAACAGAAAAGACAAGACAAGTGCTATATATGTACTAATTATGGTATGGGAAATACACTCTTGTTGTTAGGAATATGACCCAATATCTGAAATGGATCGGTTATTACATGACTGGTTTTACAGATCCCAAGCACTAACATGTACCATGACTACCTAATGTTACCTAAGGTAAAATAAAGTCCAATATTAGTCCTAAATTCTGTAAAACCAGTCCGGATTGCCCAGTTTAAAATATCACAAATACATTTACATTTTGCTTTTGCACCATAGGCTGTTTCCACCTTTAGTGAACAATTTATGAGACATTGACACATGATTGCCACAAAATGAATGTTGACTTTTAGATGCCATAGGGTAACTGCTTTTATGAGACTAAATGTGATTTCTGCTGATTTATTTTCTTCTGAAATTGCATGCGGTAACATCTGTAAAAATAGGAAATTGTTAGTGTAACAATTATTTTATAGAACCCCCCAACAGCGCTTGGCCTACTGTAGGATATGGCCATCCTTCCATCCAGAAATGATCACACTCTCTACTCTGGCTTAAATTTTCACTTTGAAACATAACAAAGTGTAGGGTTTCTTCTATAAAAGTTATCTGTTATGAGGTGATACCTGCTAACATTCTGCAGCTTCCCCAATAGGAGATTTGGTTTTAATTTCCTGTTTCTGAAAATGTAGCAGTTTCCTACTATAAAAAAAGGTAGTACGAAAATAAAATCTAAAGCAGCTTTGTCTTTTTTTTTCAAAAAGAATTGTTTAAATAAGTGGATGGGGGATGCAGAATATATATCTATTTATATATCTGTTATGGTTTATGTTTAAAATCGGTAAATCTATAGATTAACTGGTATATGTATAGATTTACCAGCTCATCGGTCAATCTATAAAATAACCGATAGTGTTACCAGCTCAGCAGTCAATGTATAAAATAACTAAGAAGTTGGTAGTAAACTATCTCTTTTACTTACACCCGTGATCACTGTATGGCAACAATTCTTTTAAATTGCATTCCCTGCCTCAAGATGGCTTCACATGTACCTGCATGGACCTCTCAGAACTACATTTCCCATCATCCTCCTGCTCACATATGTAACTGAGATGGATTTACCGTGAGCAGGAGGATGATGGGAAATGTGAACATGTAACACGATAAAATAAAAAGGGCCGTATGTACCATTTAAGTTGAACTCATTTAGAACAAACAAAAAAAATCCTAAGGCTAGAGTTTAAGAAAAATAAATAATAAATGAGTTAATTTACCCAAGTACATAACAGCTCTTGCAGATTATTATTTATTTTAAATGGGACAGCTATGTTTGCCTTTTTCAATAAATAAACGGTATAAAATGTAAACAATGTGTTGCCAATAAACATTTATCGTTACAGAACAAGTAAAATCAATGGCGTTTTGTGAAATACACTTTACATTACAATTTTTTTTTTTATTTTGGAAATGTCTTTTCATTTAAACATTTGCAGCTATAAATTAATTTAAAAAGTTTAAAATATCAATATGTTAAGTTTCAGAGCAAGCTTTAATTATATGTTGCATTTCCAGCACGTTATATATTCAAAAAAGGAATATCCAACTTGCATAAATCAGCTTGTGCTGAGGTAGATTCAGTTCAGTTTGCCTTTGATTTAGTTCAAGCTTTCATTTGCAACTTCTGCTGAAAGCATCTACAGCAGTGTGACAGTGTCTGACTGCTCATTGAACGCTGTCGATTTTTACTGTCTTATTGACAGCAAGGTCAAGGTTGTGCCCAAAACATCCAAGTCGTTTAAATCCCAGAATTTCAAAGGCCTGTTTATTATTGGATGCATTGTCGTGCTTCCTACTTTTACATTTTCTTTGTTCCCATTCTTCAAGGAAATCCAGTACACCCTGGGCAATGTGCACCCCAGTATATTCTTCTGAAAATGGAAATGCCCCCAGACAGTGAGACTTAAGTTCCCAGTCCTTATTAATAAAATGAACTGTAATATCTAGTGCTTGTGATCTCCACATGTCCGTGGTGAAACTGAAATAGTCAGCCTTTATTAAGCTTGTTCTAACTGTATCCATGGTGTTGTGATACAAATCAGGTATCACCTTGTCTGCAAAAAACTTCCTGCAGGGTAAGCCCCGGTCACACCTAGAACGATACTGATAACCATAAATCGTTTATGGAGCGGTCACACCAGTCGAAAAAGGGCTCCGATATAGTGTACAGCAAATGCCAATCAACTTTTTAGTACACACCCACTTTTATTTCCAGCAAGGTGAGGGACAGTGATGAGTAACATTAAGAAATACTCCTGTTGTATTAGATCAGGGGTTTTCAATCGGGGGTACTTCTAAGGGTCATAGGGGGTACGCAGGACGACTCAGAAATGCACAAACTTGTATCTCGGATTTAAAGTCTGTACCAGCATTTGGAAACCCTTCTTTTCCATGATGTAGATCAGGAGCATGTCCTTTCCCAAGAAATATCCCACTGCTCTATGATACTTCAGGGCCTCATTTGAGGTATTTGCGAGTGTTTCCTTTTGTTTTGTTTTTTTTTCAAATAAAGTTATGATAACTTTGAACAATCACGACTTTCAGTGCCTGGGTCAGCTGCTGTAGGACCAGCTGTCATCTTTGTGTTGCAGACCTCTGTAGATTTGCACAAGTTATATTGAGCTGGGTGATGATCACATAAGAACATAAGAACATAAGAAAGTTTACAAACGAGAGGAGGCCATTCGGCCCATCTTGCTCGTTTGGTTGTTAGTAGCTTATTTATCCCAGAATCTCGTCAAGCAGCTTCTTGAAGGATCCCAGGGTGTCAGCTTCAACAACATTACTGGGGAGTTGGTACCAGACCCTCACAATTCTCTGTGTAAAAAAGTGCCTCCTATTTTCTGTTCTGAATGCCCCTTTATCTAATCTCCATTTGTGACCCCTGGTCCTTGTTTCTTTTTCCAGGTCAAAAAGGTCCCCTGGGTCGACAGTGTCAATACCTTTTAGAATTTTGAATGCTTGAATAAGATCACCGCGTAGTCTTCTTTGTTCAAGACTGAATAGATTCAATTCTTTTAGGCTGTCTGCATACGACATGCCTTTTAAACCCGGGATAATTCTGGTCGCTCTTCTTTGCACTCTTTCTAGAGCAGCAATATCCTTTTTGTAACGAGGTGACCAGAACTGAACACAATATTCTAGATGAGGTCTTACTAATGCATTGTAAAGTTTTAACATTACTTCCCTTGATTTAAATTCAGCACTTTTCACAATATATCCTAGCATCTTGTTGGCCTTTTTTATAGCTTCCCCACAGTCTAGATGAAGACATTTCTAAGTCAACATAAACTCCTCTGTCTTTTTCATAGATTCCTTCTTCAATTTCATTATCTCCCATATGATATTTATAATGCATATTTTTATTGCCTGCGTGCAGTACTTTACACTTTTCTCTATTAAATGTCACTTGCCATGTGTCTGCCCAGTTCAGTTGGGGGTGCTCCCCTGAGTTTATATCACGTGCTTGGGTTCAAGAGATATGTGTGTGCAGTGGTTGCATGGTGGTGTGTGAGGGGTTGCATGGTGGTGTGTGCCTGCAAGGGCTGCATGGTGATGTGTGTATTTAGGGGTTGCAGGGGTTGCATGGTGAGTGTATGCATGTTGGGGTTGCATGGTGGGTGTATGCGTTCAGGGGTTGCATGGTGGAGGTATGCATGCAGGGGTTGCATGCGGATGTGTGTGGAGGGGAATTGGAGTGCAGGTTTGGTGCAAAAGAGGGGGCGGGAGGCGAGGGCATTTAAAGATTGCAGGGAAAAGACTGGGAAGGGTAGGGTAAAAGAAAAGCTACTACAATCATTTATTTTCACTTTCGACTCCCAGTCCCCTTTCCCTCACTTTATGATTTTATTTTTTGATTATTTAATTATTGTCAAAATAAACGGCTTTCATCTACTCACAGTTGCAGTCTCATTTCTGTCCCAAATAGAACCCAAAATGCTCAATATATTGATACACATTACATAAGCAAATGAGATGTCCTTTTTTTGGAATACCATGTTCCTTCTCAAAAATGTGTTTTAATATTAGCCGTTAATAAAGGAAAACAACTGCTTTAATTAATTTTCATGTATCTATTTCAGTGCAATGTACTTTCTTCATTGTAATAAGAAATACATTTTTTTAACATTTACATTTTATTTCTGTTTCTTCATAAAAAATAAAAAAAATAATGTTTTCTGGGCAGAGTAAAAAATACATTAACTTTTATTCATGTACTAAGGGTTACTCTTAAATGAATTCACGATCCAGTTTATGGTCAAATGTGCATGCATGTGCAACGTATACCAAATTCAAAAATGCAAAGCGGCTCAGAATTTGGGACATTATCTATAAACCAGAGTGGCCCAGAAATTGGGACGTTATCAGAGCGGCCCGGAATTTGGGACGTTATCTGAAAACTATAGCGGCCCAGAATTTGGGACGAAAAGTTATACTGAATCCCTTTGGATTTTTTTTTTTAATGTTGGCTTTAATAAAAACGTTTATCATTGTTAGTAGTTATTCATGGTGATCCACTAACTAGAAAGGCGCTATATAAAATAGACATTATATGCAAACCAAATCGACCCAGAATTTGGGACGTAAATAAAAACAGGGGCAGTCTATATGTAAAACTGATTACATTAGAGACTAATGTATCCTGTAACAAAACTGTAATAGTGTGGAAGATATATATTTAAAATTAAAATATATCGCGCAAACAATTATAGATATATGCTATTTGAAAGAAAAAAGTACACCACTACAGAAAGCCAATTCTTACATTCGTGCATAACATGATAATTCATATAAAGTAATCATCCATAGTTTGTTATATTAGTACAGCAAAATACTACATTATATTTTAATTGAAAGGTTGTGGAAAGCAGATCTCTCTCTCTCTCTCTCTTTCTCGCTCTCTCTCTCTGATCGCAACGTTAAAAATGCCTGCAAGCTTTCCCACTCATGTGTCAACATATTCATGTGACAGACATGGACCAATCAAAACGCGAGACTGTTATGCAGTTCCATCCCAAAAACTGGGCCTGTGTCATATATCAGTGGGAATGTTATTTTTTTTTTTGTAAAAAATATAGCGTTGTTTACATGGTGCTTTATGCATTTACATTACATTTTTGCTTCACTGTAGAGAGAGGGAGATTTTATTTTGTATTTTAGTCAGGTGTGTGTTGTTATGTGTCCCGCAGCGCCCCCCCCAATTCATCGCTCTTCCGTTACAACGCTCATATTGTGTGTCCCCCGAGACCCGCGTTATAACGAGGGAGCACTGTGTGTATATATATATATTGTAACAGCAGCGGGATGTGTGAGACAGCAGGGAGGGGGTTAAACCTCCCTGAAGGGTAAAATGGTTAAAAAATGCACCTTTGTTTTGTTTAATTTAACTGTTATTATTTAATTATCCCGTGCACCTGGGCAGTAAGTAGTAATGAGGACCAGGTGCAGAGTATTTAAGAGAGGCAGCTAGTCTGCTCTAGGCTGCTGAGTAGAAGGAGGCAGAAGTGAGGTGCTCTGCTTCCGAGCAGTCCTGAGAAGTAAGTGCTGTGTTAAGCCCGCGTGGTTTTGTGTGTGTTGGACAGGTAAACGGCTTAGCCGTCCTGCGAGTTAGTCAGGGAATAACCTGTTTAGTAAGCGCTCTAAAACAGAGTTAGGTTTTGTTTTGTGTTTGTTTTATTTTTGTGTTTATTAAAAATATAGCGCGTCAGCGAGATAAAATCCATTTCTGTGTTCTGGGTCGTAATTTTTAAAGGGGCACGAACCCGTGAGTGGAGCGATCGTTTACAATATATATATATAGGGTCTAGGAATACACAATTCTAGTTTACTATATTCCTTTTTACAGAAATTAAATTTCTGCTTTTGCTTTGGATTTTAGATATTTTAGAAACACTAAAACAGTGGCATTTTGGGACAACTGTACGAATACCACAGAATTGCCATATTTGGTCATATTTGCAACAGTTAAATAAAAGTGTAACGTGTCCGCTAATCAATCACTTTGAACTGGTGTGTAAACATCTGCTTTTCAGTACGGATTGTGAGTGTTAACATTAAGCAGTGCCATCTGGTATGTGTTGTTGAGATCTCTCTCCTTTCCTTTCACACTGCCTGGCAGGCTGGCAGGTTTTCATGAAAGTAGGGTACAATTAATGTAGCAGGAAATCTGCCATCTATTTTAGGAGATCTATAAAAATGTGTTATTTCTGTGAATTACATGAAATTCACACCTAAGTTACTAGAGCCAAGAAGTGTCAGCATATGGAATATTGCCAACTATGTTTATAAAAGTGCAATACAAATCCCTGTGTTCGAAGATTGCTTATAGAACTTGTAAAACTTTCCTATGTGAATTCATACCATACATCTTTTGGGGGGGATGTATGTCTTGCTTGATTTGTTAAACAATGCTGATGATCAACCTCTGTTTTTTATTGTTTTCCAGATGGTACATTGAAAAATTTGAAGACTACCCCAAATCAAGAAAAGCTTTGATACCATTTTTGTATTGACAGTAATAAACAAAATACATTTTCATTAAACTACAACGCTGCTGAAACCGACTCATTACAAGTTCCAAACGTTTCTAATGAAGCAGTCGGTAGGCATTTATGCCATTCATCTCTCTGGTTAAAATTAAGAATTGGTGCTGAAAGAGGTGGACTTGATCTGGGATTCAGTTATCACCCAGTTATCACACATCATCCATCAGTTCAGTCTGGAAGTATTAGGAAACCCTGTCTAGGCTGTGACTTATTTAATGGATTTAACTGAAGCAAGGTGTAGGAACCATAGTGTGTTATATGAAGCATGCACAACTTGTTCTGCTGATACTGTATCCCCTGCCTGCCGAGCGCATTCCCAATGCATAATACTGTTTTATCTTATGTTTCCGATATGCCTCCTGCATTGTATAGAAAACATCCGGGACCTGTTCATTCATATGGTTTTCCTATAACAAAATCTGGTTACACAGTTCAGGGTCATCCACCACTTCAGCAATCTGACATTTAAGTTAGTATTGATTTAGCTTGGCTCCTAACTATATAAAATCTTATAATCACAGGATGCTAATTTCATTATGTGTATTTCTGTAGAAAACATTATGTTTTAATTGTTTTTGACACTACTGCATCAGTCAGAATTTAATATAGATGCAATACCTTTGGAATTAGGAATAGCAGAATGTAATATTTTCGCAGGGACACACAACACCTCATGGAGACTGTCCCAATTGGATGACAATCGATCTCAAAATGTAAGTGGGGCATTACCTCTGCTCTATCCCCACTACATCATTAACATTATTTTACAGTATGTACACCCTGAAAAGTGAAAAAGAAACTGGAATTTGTTAATGGTACACAGAGTTCAGAAGCTGCACAATATTAAGACAAGTTACTGGTTGTTAATGGAATTAAACACAGATGGTCATCATGATCATGCTTTTCATGGTATTGATTGAGTTTTTGAAGGCTATATCTTATGAGTAAAACAAAGAAAACATCCATGGTGTGTATTCAGTTAATATAAACAGTGGCAGATCTAAATACTGCCACTGTTCAGGTTGTAAAACACCAAGGTTTTAAAAAACAAAGATTTAATAGGGTGATTTCTGTAAAAAAAAATACATAACAGCAGGTAAGGTCTTATTTTATGTGTTACGGTATGAATCTTATCAATCTTAAATTTTACCGGTAAATCTCAACATATAACAAATAAGGTGGTAAATGTCTGAAATTATGAAGAAATAGATTGTTTTTCGGACATTTACAGGTTATCTTATGATTTACGAAAGCGTATTGGTAAATGCAGCTATATCATTGAATAATTTATTTATTCCTGCCTATAAATTGTCAATAAACAAAATAATCATTAATGTCGAAGAATGTATGTATTTCTGCATACAAATGTCCCATTAACAAAATAATCATTAATGAGCTTACAGTAATACACCATCGAGCAATTTAAACTAGTTCAGCATGGTACTGAACAATATTGTGATCTACTTATGTAGAACAACCAACATTCTGGCAAATTTGCATTTAAAACAATTCACAATCATGCTGAAGGATATTGTAGTCCAAATACGTAGTAGTTTGATGAAAAATAACATTCTGTTAAATGCAAATTAAATCATTTAGGACCTTAGTTTTTTCAACAGAAAGTCAGTCTTTGGTTATGACACAAAACACCACACAGACAGGCAGTGAATAGATCTATTTAGTTATTGTAGCATGGTAGCATGGTTATCTGAAAACCATAGCGGTCCAGAATTTGAGACGAAAAGTTATACTGAATCCCTTTGGATTTTTTTTTTATGTTGGCTTTAATAAAAACGTTTATCATTGTTAGTAGTTATTCATGGTGGTCCACTCTTGTGGCACTTGGAGCTACACAGGACTCCTGACATCGTTTGAACCCTTGCCCACCAGAAAGAGACTACTTAGAAACAATTGTTGGCAACTACATAAATGCGCGAAAGCGATTGGAAAGACATTCAGTCATTAGCCAAAGCCACTTGGTTGCTCTTGAGATTTACCAGTAAATGTCTGAAGTAAAGCAGTATCATGTTTATTTCGGACATTTACTGTTTTGCTTGGTAAATGTTGACATTTACCAGTAAATCTTGTTTGTCAATATTCAGATTTTCACCTTAACACATACACCCAAGCTATTTTGAATACAATACATTCCTGTGACTGGCTTACATCTTCATGGCAGATTGTGTAAAACTTAGGAAACTGTTTCTAGTCTTATTTTTATGTGGGTCTTTTTATATACAGTGTATCACATGCTTATAAGGCTGTCTTCTTATGTTATTTGGTTCAGACAATTCCTAGATATACAAGTTGTCAGATGCTGTTGATTGCCAAAGCCTTTCGCTCTTATTGATGGAATACAAGGACATTGCATTTTGTGGTGTAATGACTCTGAGGTGTCAACCTTAAGCCTTTTCAAAAACAAGGGGTGTGTTAAATGTAACATTAGTATTCGTGTGCTTATGTGGAACTAGTGGTTAGCCTCCGAGAGCCACATGGCTGCTATGAAAATTGACAATTATGCTGGAAACAGACAGATTTTATTTCTGCTAATTTAGTGCTGTACCAACAGAATCACGAGGCAGACCCAGAAAAAGAAGTAGAAACAAATTGTTGGTTGTTTTTCTAAAAAATAAAAAAAGATTCCTGTCAGTTTTATTTTTATATATATATATATACAGTACTGTGCAAAAGTTTTAGGCAGGTGTGAAAAAATGCTGTAAAGTAAGAATGCTTTCAAAAATAGACATGTTAATAGTTTATATTTATCAATTAACTAAATGCAAAGTGAGTGAACAGAAGAAAAATCTAAATCAAATCCATATTTGGTGTGACCACCCTTTGCCTTCAAAACAGCATCAAGCATCAATTCTTCTAGGTACACTTGCACACAGTTTTTGAAGGAACTCGGCAGGTAGGTTGGCCCAAACATCTTGGAGAACTAACCACAGTTCTTCTGTGGATTTAGGCAGCCTCAGTTGCTTCTCTCTCTTCATGTAATCCCAGACAGACTTCGATGATGTTGAGATCAGGGCTCTGTGGGGCCATACCATCACTTCCAGGATTCCTTGTTCTTCTTTACGCTGAAGATAGTTCTTAATGACTTTCGCTGTATGTTTGGGGTCGTTGTCATGCTGCAGAATAAATTTGGGGCCAATCAGATGCCTCCCTGATGGTATTGCATGATGGATAAGTATCTGCCTGTACTTCTAAGCATTGAGGAGACCATTAATTCTGACCAAATCCCCAACTCCATTTGCAGAAATGCAGCCCCAAACTTGCAAGGAACCTCCACCATGCTTCACTGTTGCCTGCAGACACTCATTAGGTACGCTCTCCAGCCCTTCGAACAAACTGCCTTCTGCTACAGCCAAATATTTCAAATTTTGACTCATCAGTCCAGAGCACCTGCTGCCATTTTTCTGCACCCCAGTTCCTGTGTTTTCGTGCATAGTTGAGTCGCTTGGCCTTGTTTCCACGTCGGAGGTATGGCTTTTTGGCCGCAAGTCTTCCATGAAGGCCACTTCTGACCAGACTTCTCCGGACAGTAGATGGGTGTACCAGGGTCCCACTGTTTTCTGCCAGTTCTGAGCTGATGGCACTGCTGGACATCTTCCGATTGCAAAGGGAAGTAAGCATGATGTGTCTTTCATCTGCTGCAGTAAGTTTCCTTGGACGACCACTGCGTCTACGGTCCTCAACGTTGCCCGTTTCTTTGTGCTTCTTCAAAAGAGCTTGGACAGCACATCTGGAAACCCCTGTCTGCCTTGAAATTTCTGCCTGGGAGAGACCTTGCTGATGCAGTATAACTACCTTATGTTGCTGTGCTCAGTCTTGCCATGGTGTATGACTTTTGACTTAATTAAATCAATTTAACTTCACTCGCTGTTGGCGTTCAGTTTGAATTAAAAATAAGGAGCTGCCTATTTTTTACATTGTCAATTAAACAGAATCATTGTCTCAATCAGGTTACGTGAGAAAAATCAACACATTTTTCCAAGAGTTTAATTCAACGGAGTCGGCTCAGAAAAAGGGAAATCACGTGATCAAAAATAAAAAACGAAAACAAAGAGCCCTACAGTGTTGGGGAGTATAATATTACTGTAATCTGATTACATTGTCACAGATTGCAGACAGATAACCAAATGTGCTAATGGATTACATTTTCTGTGGAAAAAAATAAGTTCCTTTTTTGTTAGATTAAAAAAAAAACACAAATGTAATGCATAACATGGAAATCAGAAAGTGCTTCAACAGTGCAAGTCAAACCTTACATGTCACATGAATGCCCTGTTCATATTACCTTGCTAGGAACAAGTGGATTGGATATCTGAGAAAAAGTGAGTTTGGTGGTCTCAACTTTTCCTTCAGTGGCCTATAGGCCACAAGGCAAAATGACAGTAAAACATGTCTAATCCAGCCCTTCTACACACCGGGACTCTGTCTAACTCGGCTTTATGTTTGGGTCCCGACCAAATCCCTATTATGGAATCTGGCATTATTTATCAGTCCCTTCTGTCTAAAATCAATCTAAATCTGTCTGTGAAATAGGGCATCTGGTCATGTAATTTTTTGTTTTCTAACACTGGGAGCTTTGCAGGTGGTTTATAAAAACACTATTCCTGTTTAGTGGCTAAATATAAGACTTTAATCTCCAATTCTCCAAATCAAATGTCTCTCACTCCAAAATGGGCACATACATAGGCTGATAAACAGATTTTGCTACCTATAATTAGTAAATATTTTTGTATTTATTTGTATTGTTGTGATCTAACATTACAGTAAAACAATAGATATTGTTCTTTAAATGTGTCATTATGGAAAATGGTAAATGTATTTGGCAAATATAGGTACTTAGCATTTATTGTTACAGAGCAAAGTTAGCCTAAAACCTTAAACACGTTAACCTTCAAACTTTAAAGGAACATGGCTACTCTTCTTAGTTTATTACGTTTGACAGATATTTTAGCAATGTTTGTGCCACTGCACTGCATGTTGCCATCAATGTTCTTCTCAGCAGCCAGTGTCTTAATTAGCTCAGCAATTGCCAGACATCAAACAAGACTGAGTCAAGGGGTGTTAGGTTGACAGCTTGATCTATGGGGGTCCACAGTGCAATTAGGGACATTCAGCTAATTTTCATTGGTTTGTTTTTAAAAAACAAACCCACTCAAGTCTTTATCCTGAATTCATGCTTTTGGTAAACATGATCCAGTTTAATCGTCCATGTATCATTCGCTAATCATCTTGTTTTATATAGAATAAACATATTTAAACAGATTAAGTAAAAAAAGAAAAAAGAAAAGAATTACAGGAATAAGTTATTTATTTTTGTTCTTACAGTTGAGTACGCCTATTTAAAAAACATATATGGGTGTGTACTTTTTTAAAAGTTTATAATAGTGAATAATAGGTTACCAAAACCGCTTTTGTACGACTCAAATTGTGAATTTCAACGGGCATATATACCACAGCACATTGCAACAGAAAGCTCGTGCACACTATTGAACAATCCCTGGTTGGTATACAAAATGGACTATGTGTGCGCATGTGTATTCTGTCAAGGGGAGGCTTCTCCGGTGATAGTTTAAAACCCACGATGCATGCGCAGTTTGGGTTTGGATTAAAAAAAAAAAATCTACGCCATATTGGATCGGTATAGTGTATACCAGTTTCTAGCATTTAGAAATTAGCGGTTCTTGTTTCGTTCGGGCTTGTGTAGCTTACTTTGTTGGTTTTAAAAAGAAAAAAATCGGGTTTACTGTCGCCGTTTAAAGGACTAAACGCGTGCATTTTAACAGAAAACGGGATTCAAGAAAGGTTTGTTAGATTACAGAAGTTGAATGGATCCGAGGGTAGCTTGGATTCAACCTGAACAGAAAGGACCTGCTAATGCCTTGTGGATGCATATATGGGAGACCTCTCAGGGAGTCCGGACCAATTCAAGCCATCACTATCACCACAATATCGCTGTCAACTCGCCGGCTTTGGACTCCAGTTTTTTAAAAAATGGAACAGCTGCGGCTCCTAAAAGCTGCTGCAGCAGCAGCAGCCATCAGAGTCGTGCTGCCAGCCAGAGTATTAGCAGCAGCAATGATGTTACTATTTCTTCCACTGTTTCAAACAGCAACGTGAACTGCCCCCCTTCTACCCAGTACATCAGCACGGCAAGGGTAGGAGAGGGGAAAAGGTTGCAAAAGACCCCCTCTCTATCTTCTTCATCTACGTCCTCCTCAGTGGAGTCTGGCACGGAAAGCCCTTCGTCCACATTTTCTTTGGCAAGGACTAGTAATGGTAATATAAATAACAAGTCTGCTGGTAGCAACTTATTTTTCAATTTCAGCGAGAATTTGTACAATGTGAATAATCACAGCCACCACCACCACCAGCAACAGCAACAGCAAAACCACAATCGCCATAATTATCACGGCACTACTACGGCTAGTATAAGCAACCATCACCCAGGCCGGAGAAAAAGTGAAAATAAAGCGAGCACCTACGGGATAAACTATCTGCTTTCCAGCTGGAGTAACGGCAATTATCAACTTTGCTCCGGGACCCCCTGGAAAAAAAGGAAATATAGCCCAGGCATTAATGGGTAAGATGCTCTAAATATTTGGTTATACAAGTTTATATAACATATGTAATCAAACACTGCGTGTTGTAAATTGACATTCTGTATCAATTCTGTGGAGTCCATTTGCAACCATTTATAGTTGCTTAGCGTTTGTTACATATTAACATTTTTTAAATCTTGGTAAAACAATGCAGACGTTGATTGAAAAATGTAATGAAACTTGTTAATATAAGTTCAATGTTGGTAAAATCAATTTTCAGTAAACTTTAGGTCATCAAAAAACCTTGTTAATTTAGTTTTGCAACAACATATTAAGGCAGGAAGAGAAGGGGTGTATTTGTTACAGCTCTTGAAATTACTTAGTTGTATCGGAGTTATTAAAGTTGCAATGACATGTGTACTCTGATTTTGATGCGTCACGCAAGGATTATTAATTACCCGAGGGGACGTTTCACAGTTCCCTCCCCCTCCTACAGCCTCCCCCTCCCCTTCCCTCCCTCCAACACACTCCACACACTTTATTTTTCCACAAAATGACTTGGTCTGGTGGTGGGACTTTATCCTGAAGCAAGCAAGTCTGGAAAATAAGTCGGTTGACAGTGATTTGATTCTTCCAAACCGTGAGAATGTTTGAACAAAATTGTTACAAACACGTATAGTGTACCTGAGGCGTTTGCAAATCACGGTTTATTATTATTATTATTATTATTATTATTATTATTATTATTATATACCTGAATGCTATACGGCCTCATTTAACTCATTTAAATGGAGTTAATATAATTAGTATGTGTGTATGTATTAGTGCTGTCGGCGATTTAACGCGTTAATTTGTTTGGAGATTTTTTTTTTTTTTTTTTTTTTAAATCGCGTTAATCGCACTCCTGTTTTGACCCTCATAAACCCAGAACCGACCGGCGCTGCACAGCACGCGAGGCATTTTGTCGCCGGTATCGCTGCCAATGCTTTAATATGCTGTTGGACAGATCAGCGCAGGACAGTACCGCAAGTCCCGCTGTGATGCTCAAATCAAATCCAGAGAGGTTTCTTTTTTTCTGGCTGCCTCGTGGTACCGTCGGTGGATTAACTCAGCACAGCCAACATGTGGTTGACAGGAAAAATCTTGATTGAAAGAGGCGTCCAAGCACACAGAAGTGTTTGATCCCTCCCATATTTCATACAACGACAGGCAGGTCAGTATATTATGCATCACCCCTGATCAGCATCCTTCCTGTATCCAGTTTGATACTGTTATCACTTTTTGCCTTTTTATCATTTCTGTGGTTATCTACTATTTTTACTAAATAACTGTCTGTAAAAGGATATAGTACAGTAGGCTAGAAGTAGTACAGTAGGCTACTTGCTTTCAGCAACGTATTGTATGTTTCTTTGGTCACTCATTTCATACACCTGCATATAGATGACAGAAAAACAACTGATAAACAAACCGGTGTCTTTATTTAGTAGATTATATGGGGGGTATTACAGCTATGGCCAAAAGTTTTGCATCACACCCTATAGAATTAACTGTTTTTGCTAAATAGTAAAGGAAACCTGCTGAATCAAATCGCATTGTAGTTTTTCAAAAATTGAAAAATGTTACATTTCGAAATCTAACATGAAATACTGTACTACTATTGTAGTTTCCGGTACACTTTTTGCGATATCAGCTTGTAGTTTCTTTGATTGCGTGATAAATAAAATATCGAAATTTATTTTTAAATTCTCCATCCAAACATTCTAGGTGATGCAAAACTTTTGGCCATATGTAAATTATATTGGAGTACATAGCCTAGCAGGGGTCTGCAATCGGCGGCCCGCAGGCCAAATCTGGCCCATGGTCAGGTACTGTCTGGCCCGCGGAGGCCTCCTTGGCAGGGCTGTATCAAGGGCAGAACTTCATTGTAATATTGCCGCAAGGGGGCTGTTGTGGGGGATTCTCCATGTGATCTTCATATATAGTAGCGGCTGGGCAAACACAACGAACTGTATACTGTACACATAATGCTTCCTGTGTTGTCCGCCAATGGGAGTGGGTGTGTGATGTGAGTCTGTTTCGCAGGTGGTTGTAACCAATTCAGTACCTGCTCAGAAATCTGGTGCATTGCGCATGCGTAGAATGAGATCGTCCCATAGGCACGTCTGATTTTTCTTTTGCTTGTGCACGAGCTGCAGTTGTTGGCTGCATTTTACAATCATTTACTAACTTTTTCAATAGGACGGCATGAATTCTTTGTGATGTGTATAATCAGTGACATTTCTAGGCGCCCCACTTGTAAGTTACCTCAGACACGAGCAAAAGAAAAATCAGATGTACCTGTGGGACGATCTCATTTTACGCATGCGTAATGCGCCAGGGGAAACAGATTTCTGAGGGGGTACTGAATTGGTTACACAACTTGTTAATCTCTCTTCCTAGCAGTGTGTGTATATGAATGCGAGTGGATATCGATGGGCCAATGGGTCTTCATTGACCACCAGAACCCGCACACATAGCCGGCCGTTACAATATATTTCTTGCCACTAAGCAGATAATTAAGTGTTTTGCAGTATTGATTCCAAAGTGCTTGCTGATTGTGGGATAAACAATACATTTGTATATCAGGTTTTGCATACAGCGAAATTGTATTACATTTAAGTCTCGCTGTGGTACTGGGACCCAGGAATGCACAAAAACATAGTCAATACAAAAGTAGCACATGTTTTTATTTTAAATGGTTCATTGTGTTCCATGTGTGCCTCACTATGGTATTGGAATCCTCATACACAGGAACAAAGAATAACATTGAAACAAATTAAAGTAGCACACATTTATTTTAAATTCTTGATTGCGTTTTGTTCATTGCGTTTCATTTATGCCTCGCTATGGTATTGGAACCCTCATACACAGGAACACAATAAATTATTTTGTTGAAATACCAAATCGCACAATATGTCACTCAAAACGACTTGACAAATGTGGGGGGCACTGGCCGAACAGCTGACATTTTGAGTTAAGTTTCACTTTCAACATATCGGAATTATTATTATTATTATTATTATTATTATTATTATTAATTTCTTAGCAGACACCCTTATCGAGGGCAACTTACAGCCGTAAACAAAAAAAAACCCATTAAGAATCACTGTATTAAGTATTAATACAATTAAGAGCAAGATAAAATACAATGACTTCAGTTCTAGTAAGTACAAGTATATTACAAAATACAAATCAATGTCAGAGCAGATAAGTGTCAGTGATAGGTCCAACAGGATACGATTAAATGCAAAATACTACAGATTGAATAACACTGGTGGCATATTACAGTACAGTACTCTGTAAAGTACAGGATTAAATACAGTAAAATAGGGAGCAGATAAGTGCAAGTAAAGCGCATTAAGGAAGAGTGAAAGTGTCCAGAGGGAAAAGAGGAGTTCTACAGGTGCGGTGCTGAAGAGGTGAGTCTTGAGGAGGTGCCGGAAGGTGGTCAGGGACTGGGCAGTCCTGACATCTGTAGGAAGGTCACTGATATGTATTTGGAGTTTATAAGGACACACTGTCACAATTGTTACTTTATTCCTTTTTGATTTGTTGTCAACCGGCCGCAGCTTTTTTTTAAAAATGTGTTTTATTGATCAGCTGGTGAAACAATTAAAATGTGCTGAGCTCCCTGGACTATGATATGAATGATAGGTCGAAATACATTTAAATTGTTCAGTGTGTGTTCTCTGTGCCATGCCATGCCACCCAGCATCACATTTGTAGAGCTCATTTTTGCGGTGGTGGCAGGGAAGGGGGGTTGGATTGGGGATATAAGTGCTCCACTCCGAGTCTACCTGCAGGTCATTTGGCCCACCATGAAATTTAATTGCCTACGGTGTGGTACTGACAACTACTGTATTGTACCATTTACATTTTTCTACAATATTGTAAGAAGTCGGTTGTGTAGTGCATACTGCTCGTGTGCCCATGTGCGGACTAGCGGTATCTCACTGTAAAAATGCCCAGCGGTGCCTGTCTTTTTTATCAGCATCGATTTTGTGCGCTGCGCCAGTTGCTTCCTGACTTCCCCTGGTAACGGGCAGGGGAAGTGTGTGCAAAAAAAATGCATATGTATGTATTTTACATATCGTTGAATAAAAATGTCTTTGGTATATTCATGCAGACAGTCTATACATTCCTGAAAACCTAGCAATTCACATCAACCTGACAAATATGGTGTCGTCAAAAGAAATGTCATGTATAATAATGTACACGCGAGTGTTTTTATGTACCATTTTTAACATGGTTTAAATTACATTAAAATACTGAATGTTCATACCTACAGATTGATATAATATATATTATATATAATATAGGGACTGTCAGATGATTTAGCATTTTCCGATCTCGGAACGACCAGGGACATATGGGGTCAGCAGATCTTGAAAATAAGGTCCAAGACCATGTAAGGCGTTGTAGGTAATAAGCACTTTTAAAATAATAATAGCATCAGTAATACAACAAACTAATGAGATGGATGCAGTAATTGTATCAATTAAATATACCATTAAAACCAGTGCATAATGTATTCTAAATATCGTTCTTTTAAGTGTTCTAATATTCCTGCTTTTAGTTCATGGAATCTGCTGTTTTCACTGTGGCACAAATTGCCTGCCTGTAATGACTCCCATCTTTGTGGAGAGGTGGATGGGTTGAAGAGCTTAGAAATTTTATTTTAATGTGGATACTGTTAAGTGTATTATTGCTGCACTTTATGTATAGAACCAATATTTAAAATGTCTCTAGATTTAAATCATAGTTCAGGCATCGTGCATTTAAAACTGCATGTGGTTCGAAACCCCTACCGCATCCTGCACTGAAACGATTGATTATGGAAGATTTGATATTCCTTGTGTCGCTCTAGTCTGTTCAAAGTGATGAAATAAAAGAAAACATTGCATGCTGTTACTGCAGAATGCTTTGCAACTTAAATAATGTGCCCGACATTGCAGTTAATTGTTGTGATCAGTTGCATGAAGATGATCCACTGCTTACATTCTTACTATGCCTGTTTTATACCTAAATATATACAGTAAAGTTAGTGTGTATTGGTTTAGCTTGAAATGGAAACAGATGCCATGTGGGTTTAGTACATTATCTAGGCTTGGTCTAATTTAAAATATCTGCTGGATTTGATCTTGAATATGTAGTTGCAGTACATGTTATAGGTAACTTATGAAATTTGAGTTGAACTCGCTATTCAGGGTTTGATTTTAAGGGATTTTTCTCGCTGTCCCACAGACAAGTACAAGGCAGATCACTGGTTGTCTGCAAATTAAAAAAAAAATATATATATATATATATACAGTACTGTGCAAAAGTTTTAGGCAGGTGTGAAAAAATGCTGTAAAGTAAGAATGCTTTCAAAAATAGACATGTTAATAGATTATATTTATCATTAACTAAATGCAAAGTGAGTGAACAGAAGAAAAATCTAAATCAAATCCATATTTGGTGTGACCACCCTTTGCCTTCAAAACATCATCAATTCTTCTAGGTACACTTGCACAAAGTCAGGGATTTTGTAGGCATATAGTCAGGTGTATGATTAAACAATTATACCAAACAGGTGCTAATGATCATCAATTCAATATGTAGGCTGAAA
This sequence comes from Acipenser oxyrinchus oxyrinchus, assembly GCA_030684275.1. Lineage (NCBI taxonomy): Eukaryota > Metazoa > Chordata > Actinopteri > Acipenseriformes > Acipenseridae > Acipenser > Acipenser oxyrinchus. Next base: position 30,178,710 of record CM060249.1, on the reverse strand, counting down.
CACAATCATTAACTGAAACAGAAACAGCTGTGTAGGAGGAATAAAACTGGGTGAGGAACAGCCAAACTCAGCTAACAAGGTGAGGTTGCTGAAGACAGTTTACTGTCAAAAGTCATACACCATGGCAAGACTGAGCACAGCAACAAGACACAAGGTAGTTATACTGCATCAGCAAGGTCTCTCCCAGGTAGAAATTTCAAGGCAGACAGGGGTTTCAGATGTGCTGTCCAAGCTCTTTTGAAGAAGCACAAAGAAACGGGCAACGTTGAGGACCGTAGACGCAGTGGTCGGCCAAGGAAACTTACTGCAGCAGATGAAAGACACATCATGCTTACTTCCCTTCGCAATCGGAAGATGTCCAGCAGTGCCATCAGCTCAGAACTGGCAGAAAACAGTGGGACCCTGGTACACCCATCTACTGTCCGGAGAAGACTGGTCAGAAGTGGCCTTCATGGAAGACTTGCGGCCAAAAAGCCATACCTCCGACGTGGAAACAAGGCCAAGCGACTCAACTATGCACGAAAACACAGGAACTGGGGTGCAGAAAAATGGCAGCAGGTGCTCTGGACTGATGAGTCAAAATTTGAAATATTTGGCTGTAGCAGAAGGCAGTTTGTTCGCCGAAGGGCTGGAGAGCGGTACACGAATGAGTGTCTGCAGGCAACAGTGAAGCATGGTGGAGGTTCCTTGCAAGTTTGGGGCTGCATTTCTGCAAAAGGAGTTGGGGATTTGGTCAGAATTAATGGTCTCCTCAATGCTGAGAAGTACAGGCAGATACTTATCCATCATGCAATACCATCAGGGAGGCATCTGATTGGCCCCAAATTTATTCTGCAGCATGACAACGACCCCAAACATACAGCGAAAGTCATTAAGAACTATCTTCAGCGTAAAGAAGATCAAGGAGTCCTGGAAGTGATGGTATGGCCCCCACAGAGCCCTGATCTCAAGATCATTGAGTCTGTCTGGGATTACATGAAGAGAGAGAGAAGCAACTGAGGCTGCCTAAATCCACAGAAGAACTGTGGTTAGTTCTCCAAGATGTTTGGGCCAACCTACCTGCCGAGTTCCTTCAAAAACTGTGTGCAAGTGTACCTAGAAGAATTGATGCTTGATGCTGTTTTGAAGGCAAAGGGTGTCACACCAAATATGGATTTGATTTAGATTTTTCTTCTGTTCACTCACTTTGCATTTAGTTAATTGATAAATATAATCTATTAACATGTCTATTTTTGAAAGCATTCTTACTTTACAGCATTTTTTCACTCCTGCCTAAAACTTTTGCACAGTACTGTATGTGTGTATATATATATATATATATATATATATATATATATATATATATATATATATATATATATATATATATAATACATGGACCACCGAGTATGCTAGAAGCACTTGTCTGTCTAAATTTGACTGCCCTGGGTAAACTGACAAGCCTTAAAATTGAACCCTACTGTTCATTTAAAATGTCGATTTGCCTGGATAATTTGAGTCTGTGTTTTTTCGCGAATACAAAATAACACAAAATAAAACAAAATGCAACATATGAAATGAAAGATCATTATAAAGCAACCATAGAATGACATTTTTTAATTGGGAGGTTACACTGGATCCCTGTGCAGTACAGAACTGATTGTAAGATTTTGCTGTTAACTTACAAGGCCCTGAATGGATTAGCACCTAGTTGTTTGCAGGAGTTGCTGACCCTATATCTTCCAAACCACACTGAGATCACAGGATACAGGCTGCTGGTAGGGCTTTTTCTTGTAGAGCTCCTAAATTATGGAATGCTCTGCCTTCATTTGTCTGGGAAGCTGGGACTGTCACAGTTTTCAAGTAAATTTATAAAAACGCAGTTTTTATAAAATGGCTTTCTTGTCTTAGTGGGTTTTAATGTAACTTTTAAAATGGCTGCTTTTGTATTGTGTATAAATCCGTATTTAAATGGGCTGAGTGTGGCAGTCGTATGTGTGACATGCTGTACAAATGTATTGTGGTTTGTTCTTTTTTTCTGCTGTGTACTGTATAGTGTTTTATGATAATTTTCTATAAAGTGAGATATATATACACACACACACACACATAGTTGTAGTTGTCAAGGCTCAGCCGTTACCATAGACACAGTCTGATGGGAAATGGAAGCTCTGTCTAGCACTTGCGCAAATGTATAATTTGGAATTGTGATGGAAGAGGCGTTTGCTTCTAAAATGCATAAACAACCTTGCATGACAATTAAACAACGCTGCAAAGAATTTGAGCATGAGGGGATGTATGCAGCTGACGGTGACAACAATGACGTGCAGATTTTGTAACTGTCGGCTGGAATGAGAGTCAAAAGATACTGTTAAGCATTAGCTGTTTATTCCTTTTGGCGGGGAAAATATGGCTTGTTTGCTTGTATTTTGTATTAGTATGCTAATTCTTTGTTTTATTTCAAGTGGTGCAAACGTTGCACTGGAGCAAATGCTGTTTTGGTTTTGAGTGAATCTGCCTTCGCTTTGTGAGAAACCCCAAGCTTGTATACTGGAGCCCTGCTTCAGTGCAATGGGATGCAATTCCTATTGTTTTTTTTAATGGGTAGATTGCTGTATGTGCAGTTTATTATGACAAACCCACAATAGTAGAGCAGTGTATATATATATGTGTGTGTGTAATATATATATATATATTTTTTTTATAGAGGGCATGGGCAGTATTTACTGTAAATAGGCACTTGGTGGGGGCTTCACATACGTTCTGTTTACCGGACTGTTTGTCAAAATAAAAAAACAAAGTGTTTAATAAAAGATATGTATATAGGTCAAACATTATGTATACTTTGTTTTTATTTATATACATCTATTTGGGGCGGACAGTGCTCAGTTTTCGAAGTTAAAATTTAGTGTTGACGTATATTTTGTATGTTTCAAACGTAACCATAGCACTTCTCTTGCACTGTCTTGTACACTAGGTATTTTGTACCTATTTTAGTGAAGCAGTACAACCTCAATATGTACACCCCCACCAGTGCTTTGGATACTATACCCTGCTCCATACACGGCAGCAACATCATATAGAGTTGCTACGTATAACGATTTGGTAGTGGAGTTTAATACAACAACATGTTTAATGTGTGACTTATAGTATTCAGACATTGTCAAGTGGTTTCTGTTAACAGCGAAAAAGAAAAACTGTGTGAATGCCACCTGACGAACCTTCGAAGGTTTAAAACTACCTTTGAATTCCTGGCTAGTGAACAAACGTTCGAACACAACCCTACAAGAATTCAACAAATAATTACGGTAAAGTTAGTAAGAAAATACATCTTCCTTCACCGGGCAAATCCCGTCCTTTTGTTTAAAAGTAACGTGCTGTTAGACCTGAACACAGCGCTTGTTTAATTCAGATATTTCTGACTCTATTCTAGTGGCTTTCTAAAAACTGTTACAAGAAAACAAATACATTAAGACAAGATTACTGTACTGTATGTTCCTACAGTTACACACTATTGTTTGCACATGTTTTAAATCCTATGTCTTGTAGGCAAGGGAGATTTGAATAACATAAATATTTTTAGCCTTTTTTACACTATATAAACTTGGCCAATTAACTAGGAAAAAAGTGAGGCATAACAAAGTGAGAGCAAGTCTTACTGTAATTTGCTAAAGTGACCGTAGATGGAAGTTAGTATTCTTCAAATGTCAGATCGTAGTCATGCAATACTGACAACCCAGAGGTACAGTACCAAGCCTTCAAAATAAGCTGATGTATTTCAAAAGATGAATAGAAAGTTCTGTGTATTTCAAAGAAGTGCTGTAGTCTGACTGCATACTGTAGTATGATTTGAATGAGAAGAATGTTTACTTGTGGCACTACTATACTGCTACCTGTGCGTAAGATTAATGATCCAAAATAAAACAAATCTATTGAAGAAAAATCATGAAAGAAAAATTGTGATGGGTCTAATGCAAGGAAACTTCATCAAGCCTTGAACTTGCAATATCAAACATTAGACTTTTTAATCGCTACTACTAAAACAAGATGACTCATGTCCTCGGATAGGAGCAAATTGAATCAATGGAACTGGCTGTCTCAAAATCATGGCTCCAAGGAACACTTGCTAAGTGTCAACAGAAAGGACCAAGCTTTATAGTTAAGTTAATCGATTTGGATTATCATCAGGGAAAACGTTATCAATGTTGGTGAAAAATCTTGTATGTCATTTCAGGAAAAAAATAGGACTATCATTTTGGTTTTATTTGAAAGTTTTCAGAGCATTAACAGTGTTTCATGTTTTTCCAGCCTCCATGAAGAGATTATTGACTTCTATGACTTCATGTCTCCACGTCCTCAAGAAGCAGCTATGCGTGAAGATGTGGTGAGGAGGATAGAAACGGTTATAAAAGACCTGTGGCCTACAGCCGATGTAAGTACTAAACCCTGCACACAGACACAGCACTGGTTCAGTAGTCTGAAACAATACATCACAGCAATAACTGGGAATCTGCATTTTGAGTCCTAATCTGCTTTATAATCTCCATGAACATCACTTAAGAGAACAGGTTATACAATAAACCCAAATATACAGCTTGGATTTTGTGTCTGGTGTGTCTAGGATGACACAGTTGGAAGTTTATAGAACAGGAAAATAATGTAGTTACTTAAATATACTTTCTATATGCACTTTTTGAATATTTTTTTAGAACTGTTCCTCTTTGACTTGCATTAATTAACAGTGATAAAATAGCGTGTTGCAGTGTGCTACTGTGTTTTAATAAGCAATATTCATCGCTACGAATAGGTTTACTTTGTTTAAAATGCAATAGCATATTTTAGTGTTGTGTTTTAACCATTTAACATTTTAAATGAGCTGTAAACTACTGAAGTGGTGTCTACAGCTCTGGTTTATCCATTCAGAACAATACCACTCCTTTGTACTGTCATGTTCTAAAATGACCAAACCAATGTGGTCGACTTTGTTAAATTGGGACAGCAACCTCTCAATATAAAAAGAGACACAAATGCTCATATCCTTCTGCAGTAGCACAATGCGCGGGTTGGCTTTTTGTTATCACAAGTACAAGATGTAGAAAATAATACAGGTATCCAATGCATGGCCATTCTAGGGTTAAATATTTGTGAACATTCTATTTGTAAAAGATGTTATGAGAAATGTTAAAAAAAATTGTGATTTTGAGATTTTTTTTTCTTCAATGAATTTGTGTAATAAGGTAATGTCAATCATTCAATTTTACATAACATTTAATACAGCAAACCTTATTTTTCAGGTTCAGATTTTTGGCAGCTTTAGTACAGGGCTTTATCTCCCAACAAGGTGAGTTCAACATTAATAGTACATTTTCTTTTTATGTTGGTTTTGATTATATTAGTGATGCATGGGAAAATGTATCTACTGTAGTTATGTATTAGAGTGGGAGTTGGTATAAACTACGCTGTAGTGTTTATTGCACACTTATCTACAATATGCTGTACCATTCAGTTCAAGGTTTTGGAAGTTACTCTTGTTAAAATACAGTAATGGGCAGTACAATACTTTTCTACATGTATTTCTGTATAGATAGACACTAATTTCACCGACAACATACAGCTATACTGTGTGTTGTACTATAGATTAGGAGAAATAAGCGTCTTCGCTTTTATTCTTGTTTTCCTTCATGTTCTGTTTGAAGAAGCAAAACGTAGTAAATGGGAACTCCTTCAATTTGGAATCTTTTTTTCTTTTTCCTTTTTTTTAAATTTTGTAATCACCAATTATTAGTTTCTCCCAATTTGGCATATCCAATTATTTTTAGGCACAGCTCACCGCTACCACCCCGTGCTGACTCGGGGCGTGTGCCATCAGCCAGCGCTTTTTTTTCACGCTGCAGACTCACCGTGCAGCCACCTCAGAGCAACAGCGTCGGAGGACAGCGCAGCTCTGGGCAGCTTACAGGCAAGCCCGCAGGCGCCCGGCCAGAGTACAGGGGTCGCTGGCGTGCGGTAAGCCGAGGAAACCCTGGCTGACCTAAGAAACACCCCCCCCCCCCGGGCGGTGCTCTGCCAGTTGTGTGCCGCCCCCTGGGAACTCCCGTCTAAAGTTGGCAATAGAATAGCCTGGTCTCAAACCGGTGACCTCCAGGCTATAGGGCGCATCCTGCACTCCACTCAGAGTGCCTTTTACCAGATGTGCCACTCAATGTTAGACTGAATGTTTACCTCCTCAGGGTTAATAGGCCCATTTCGTTAAACAAAAACTGAAATTCAGTAAGTCAGCATCTTCAAACAGTCTAAAGTAACAAAATAATGTGTCGGATAATAAATATATTGATATACATAAATGGATAAGCTTTAGAAGTGTATTAACTTGTGGTTTGTCTTGCAGTGATATTGATTTGGTTGTCTTTGGGAAATGGGAGCGACCCCCTTTGCAGCTATTGGAACAAGCACTACGGAAACACAATGTGGCTGAGCCTTACTCAATTAAAGTCCTTGACAAAGCTACGGTAAGCCAAAAAAAGATGTGTGAAAATCTGGAAAAGGAATTTTACCGGAAATCTAAATAGAACTAAACTTCCATGAAGTTTAGCGATCTTGCGTGCTGTGTTTAAAGTTACCTAAAGATACAAGATGGTTAAACTCATTTTGGGTCAAAATCCTCCAGGTCAGTAGTGACATTTGGTGAATCTTGGGGCATAATTGAATATTTGAAATGTTCAGCAAATTAAACAAAATATTGTGCCCGAGATCTGTTGCCAAAACATAGCATTATTATTATTTGTTTATTTAGCAGACGCCTTTATAAAAGGCGACTTACAGAGACTAGGGTGTGTGAACAATGCATCAGCTGCAGAGTCACTTACAATTATATCTCACCCGAAAGACGGAGCACAAGGAGGTTAAGTGACTTGCTCAGGGTCATACAATGAGTCAGTGGCTGAGGTGGGATCTGAACCAGGGACCTCCTGGTTACAAGCCCTTTTCTTTAACCACTGGACCACACAGCCTCCATGAACTAGGCTACTACAGGCCCTCCACTTTTTTCTATTGGGTTATGGAAGACAAAAAATAGTCATGTGATGGGAAAAGGTAGTATAAGGATATTCTACATGACTGTATTTAAGCATCCCCTTTAGGGAAGCTTGTCTCATAAACCATTTAAATTGTATTGACCTCTTTCACTTTGACCTTAGCTCACCACATCGTGACCTTTTGGTACCAAGCCTTTTACTCGGTACACAGGTGTTCTGTGATTCTTTAGGGCTTGCACACTCGTGGGTGTCGTAATGTTTGGTACTCGGCTGCATTCTTTTGATTTGCTTTGCCACTGTTGTCCAGTAAAAATGAACCCTTTCACTGAATTCACAATAATTCAGATCATAGTTGTATTGTATGATTCTTAAAGTTCTATTACATTTGGTGTCCTGTGAACATTAAATGTTTCTGTGCTACATTTGTTTTTAACCTCTATAAATCGAAGATACAATCTTTTTCACATTTACATTTTACTTCAGCTTTACAAACCATTTGATCTAATACGACACACATCTTAGATAATGCTACCCAGGATGCTTTGTTTTTGTTCACATTTATCTTTAAAGCAAACAAATGTCGCGTGGTTTTGATTTAATCAGGATTTGTCATCTATGAATATTTGTCATTGATTTGATTGTTTCTCCCTCAAAGCACCATTTGCCTAAATGTTTCAATTGGACTGAAAGATTGTTGAACATTTTTGAATTGCTGAACACTCTACCAGAACATCCTTGGCCTTAAATTTAAATAACTGCCTAACACGACAATGAACATGTCCTCCAGTATACCTAACTTTATTTGCCTCACTTCCCAGGTACCAATAATCAAACTCACTGACCAAGAGACTGAAGTGAAAGTAGACATCAGTTTCAACGTAGAAACTGGCGTGAAGGCAGCGCAGTTTATCAAGGGCTACATTCAGGTAATGTGCTGAAATGTTTTTATGAGCTAGACTGCACACAGTATTTTATACAGTGGTATGAATACCTCTGTGGTATTGGTTAGTATTGTTTTTAATTGGTTTTCTATTGGTTCTAATGCAAGAACTTGCAACTCTTCTGCTAATCTGAGAATTTTAGATTGTGTTATACGTATAAATTAAAATTTGTTCACAAAGTACTCAATGTTTACTTACACGATTTTTAACTACTCTTGTTAGCAGTATTTGTCGACATTTTATTAACTTTGAGTTGGAAACCCTGCATGACTTTAATTGCTGGATGTCCTTGTCTAGCTTTTCAGCCTAACTTAACTATTGGCCACATCTGAAAGAAATATATAATGGCGCTGATTTCCTGTATTTTTTTAAAATGCCAGGAACTTCCCTGAAAGAAATACAATTGACACCTGGCAGATGCATTATAGCAGCCTGTCGAGGGCTGGCCCTTGGAGTGAATTTCTAAGGGGATTCTTCAGCAGCCCATACTGTACCTCCACAAATCATTTGAAATACCAAAATGTTTTTGATGTGGAAACTACTAGGGCAAAATGTTATGGTTCCTATTACTCAAGTACTCATGATTGAGATGGCACCCTTTCTGATATTATCTTTATATTTGGTACAGTTTTATTCTACAATTCTCTCAATTTCAGTTGCGTTGTATTACAGAAACTTATCACAGTACTTCATACTGTATATGTGTCCTCTTTATAACCACAACTTAAAACAAAAAAATGTCATGATGTTAAACTATTCTATAAAGTGCCATTCTCCTTACACTATGTCACTTGGAATTTTTACATTAATAAATTGTTTCATGAGTTATTAAACTGGTTTATTTGTGCAGTTTAATAGTCAATAAAACATTTTCTTAATATTATGCTGGTCATTATTGACATACAGTATGTGTGTAGTTCAATGTTTGCCTGACTGTTTCTTTTTGTTTTTTATCTTCTCAGAAATATACCATCCTGCCTTACTTGATATTTGTATTAAAGCAGTTCCTCCTTCAGAGGGATTTGAACGAGGTTTTTACGGGCGGGATTAGCTCTTACAGCCTCATTTTAATGGTCATCAGCTTCCTGCAGGTAAGGTTCTGTCAAATTGGTTTCACTGTCTTCCAAGATTTTCCAAGTTTTAGTAGATGACTTATTCTGTCCCTCTACGGGATCCCCATTCAACATTTTGATTGGCATGTTTGCTGGTTCCCAACAATTGTTTCCTTGTATTTTGACAGTTGCACCCAAGAATTGATGCCAGAGGACCCAATGTAAATCTTGGCATTCTTCTGATTGAATTCTTTGAGCTTTATGGAAGGCATTTCAACTATTTGAAAACCGGTATTCGGATCAAAAATGGAGGTGCTTATGTTGCCAAAGAAGAAATCATGAAAGTTATGGCAAACGGTTACAGACCGTCAATGTTGTGCATTGAAGACCCTTTCTTGCCAGGTAAAAACCATTGAGTATTCATTTAATATGTCACAATCTGATTTGGTCACTTTTTGCCCAATAAAGAGCACTTAGAATTGTGCTGTTTTAATTATTGTGGATCAAAATATATTGGAAGCCAATTTTATTAAATGTTTGGTGGGGTCAATATTGTTTTATTGACACATGTGTGGTGTTTATAGTCCTTGGCTAGCATCAGCAAAATCCTAATTTTGTATCTGCTGATTGATTTTTATCTTTCAGGAAATGATGTGGGCAGGAGTTCCTATGGTGCCATGCAAGTGAAACAGGTGTTCGACTATGCCTACATTGTGCTTGGTCATGCTGTATCGCCACTTGCAAGGTCTTACCCCAACAAAGACTCTGAGAGGTAAACTATAGCTATTTCCTGAATGTTCCCCATGTAGTAGTACAGTTTTTGTATTTTAATATTAGTGTCTTTTCTATTTATTTATTTCGGGCTTCTAAGGCAAAACTTCATAGCAGTGACACTTGCCTAGACAACTAATTTTATAGAAAAATGTTCCTTGCAATTCAGTTGGAATTAAACTGCATTAGAAGTAAGTTTAGGGATCAACGTGCTTGCTGCTCCATGTCTAAAACTTCAGGAGTGGGGGGGTGGGTTGTTTTCCATAAACAGAGCAGATTATTATTTATTTATTTGTCCAAATCCTTGCTTCTCCAAATTTAAGCGTTTTGGATATTTAAAAAAAAAAAAAAAAGCTTCTATTTTCTTGCAGCACTTTAGGCCGAATAATTAAAGTGACCCAAGAGGTTATAGATTACAGGGAATGGATCATAAAGAAGTGGGGAGGGAGAAGCAGCCCACGGTTCAATACCTGTGGTAAGTAAAAACAGTTCTAGTATTCTGGAAAAAAAGTATGCACTTTTGTGTGATTTTGCACTTTTGTGTGATTTTGAAACCTTGTTTGTTTTATGTTCAGCAGTACTTGCTGTATATTGACCTCTGCCAGGAATGTATATACTAACCTGGCTTATCGTACTACAAATGTATGCGCAGATCCAGGTATAAAGACATCTGAGCAGATAGAGCACAGCAGCCTGAATCTTGTGAGTGAGCAACTGCAGAACCGAGATTCTGTGTCGCCACGCAGCATGGATTCCCCGATGTCCATCTCCAGCCCCCAGCAGCACTCCTCTGGCTCATCGGCATCCTCTGTCTCATCGCTCTCTGGAAGTGACATTGTAAGTAAAATGCATGGATGTAAAAATAGCTTAAGAACCTTTTCTGTTGAGCATCTTACAAATTGGTTTAAAAAAAAAACAAAAAACTGCAATGACATATTCTGAAATTTAGCCTCTGGGGATGCTTTGTATTTTTTGGTTTGTTTTGTTTAGTGCAAGACACTGGAACTATTCAGCTAAATATCCTAGGGTAATCTTTATGTAGATACTTGGTGCTGAAAGAGTTAAGCAGGTAATGCAATAACTTGTATAGGTGTTGGCCTATGGTTGTTAATCTAGTAATAGCCCATCATTTGCTCCTTTCGCCTACCAACTCTTGTTAGGGTTAACTGTCCACAACAGCAATACAAAGTAGTCAAGTGACTTTGTTACACATGACTATCATGTTCTTTTACATTAGCGCTGATAATCCATCACGTCAACAAAAGTAAAACTGACAAGCAGAGTGTGTGCAAGTAAAGTGAAATTTTAAAATATTTCCGAGTAACCCGGAGAAATATTAAACAGCAAAGGTGGGTTTATAATGGTGGTCATTTGAAGTAAAAGTCTGGTTTAGACTGCCCGTTATATCTGTTTGAAAACTATTTTGCTGACCTGCTTGGTGAATTGTATTGGGCTGAAATATATACCTAAATATTAACTTAAATTCCCTTATTTAGGATGTGGCACAAGTCACAGTGCAAAAATTAAACATAATTGTATCTTTTTAAAAGGACTGTGATTCAACTCCTTGTCCAGCCACGAACATTCACCCATTTCCAATCCAAGCACTACCGTTGGCCTTGCTAGCGCCTGCACTGCAAATGCCAATTGGAAAGCCAAATCTGCCTGGGGCATTGATAATGTCTTCCAGCTCCCAGGTAAATGCTACTCCTCCAAAAGCAGAACTGATATTTAGTAAGAAAACAATTTGCCCGTCACACTTTAGCCCTTTACCATTTTTACCGTCTTCCTCAGTCCATTTTATTAACACTAGAACCGCTGGTTTTTCGAACCGCCACGTGGGTCACTTTGACCCATACATTTTTTTAATCTGCTTTGTTTTGAAAATGAAAGACATATTATCGGATACAACCTGAAAAGTTGTGTTCATGAACATATCTAACATTTGCATCGCAGAAACACTGTATTTTAAATGGAAAATTAAACAGAAGGCTTTATTTTTAAAATGAGTGCATATATAGCACGACTACAAACAGTGAAAAAAATATAATAAAATACACATTTCAAAAGAAACGGGTATGTACATACAAAACTATAAAACTGAAATCATCGTTTCTAACACTACATAAAAAGAAAATATAACAATACTTCCAGTATGACGGCTGCATTGTACTCTATGGAGGAGCGTACGCGTCTGCCAGCTGACTGTGCCTGCACACAGATGCAGTTCCATTGAACACTATTGTGTAAACACGTGTAAACTGGTACATACAAACCTGTAAAACCAAAATGTTTTTTTCTAAAAGTAATATGAAAAAAGAATATATAACATACGTTTCATATTAGGCACAAGTTGTTATCCTACCTGTCATTTCAGTTTGCTGTATGCATCCGAGTGCAGCTTGCCGTATTCCAATCAAAGTGAATACTTTCAAGATTAAATATTTCCTTCTGATATATTCCCAGTTGCATTTGTGGAACAAAACAAAGGATTGTCGTCTCCCAGGTACATTGAAAAATAAGCAACTAGGCTTTCACTGAGTTGGCATCTTGACAGATCCACAATCATAGCAATCTCTGTCTTGTAGTCAGCCTGCAAACAGAGAAAGGCTTGAAATAAAAAATAAAAAAGTGTGCTAGGAGGAGGAGGCATGTCTTGTTTGCTGCATCTACGAAGATAATAGAATATCTTGCGTTATATTAAAAAAAAAAGACATGTATTGTAATGCATGGGTCACAGTGACCCACATGGCGGTTCTAGGTAGAACTATTTATAACTATCATTTTTGCGATTCTGGCTATCAAATGCCGTCAGGATATTTAATTCATATATTTAGGAGAGGTCAAAAACAGACACACACAAGGACCTTTTTATTTTATTGTGTTACGTGTTCCCATGTGTTGCTCCAGCTGTTTACATAAGGTGTGTGTTGATATTTTTTTTATATTTTGACCACTTTTTTAAACTTTTAAATTGCATTCCCTGTCTCCAAGATGGCTTCCCATGTACCTGCATGGACCTCTCAGAACTACATTTCCCATCATCCTCCTGCTCACATATGTAACCTAGATGGATTTACCAGTGAGCAGAAGGATGATGGCAAATGTAGTTCTGAGAGGTCCATGTGGGTACATGGGAAGCCATCTGGATGCAGGGAATGCAATTTAAAAGTTTAAAAAAGTGGTCAAAATGTAAAAAACAAACAAAAAACACACACCTTATGTAAAAAGTTGTAGCAACACATGGGAACATGTAACACAATAAAATAAAAAGGTCCTTATGTACCCTTTTAATGTGTTAACACCAAAACAGTAGGCACCAGCTATTGTCTGTCTCATAATACTTGTGTTTTACTTTTGACTGGATGTGATGCTTGAATATAAAAACTGCCCATGAAGCGCTTGTGGTGCAATTACATTTTAAAATGTTCTAGTAGAAGAGAAATGCAGTTATATTTATTATTATTTCTTAATATAAACACCCTGTTCTTTCAGAATCTTGTACTAGTTTGCAGGTTGGTTATGCATGGTTTGTAGTAAATATAAATGAATGATGTATTTGACCTTTTCAGGCTAGACTGTCCATGCCAGGTGCCCTTGCTGTTAAGTCACTGCCTGGCAGACATGTTTGTATAGAAGGGGCACCTCCTTTGAATGCGGTCTTTCATATGCCCCCTCCGGCTGCTCCCCCTGCCACACCCAGCCCTCTGCCAAGTCCGCACCTGCATCACAAGGTAGGTTTCTTTAAAAAAAGAAACTTTTTTGTCATGTTTTCTGCTTTGTTTTCTGCTTTGCCCCACAGTCCTGTTCATTCTTGCACTTACCATAGATCTATGTACAGTACACTATATGGGGACACATTTGACAACTGTACATCTAAATGTGGAACTACATCTTTTAAGATGCTGTTTGTTAACTTCTGAGTTTGCAATTTTATTGCATTTGCCTCTGTTAATTAATAATGAATGCCTAGACTAGCATTGATTTATAGAACACAGATGGTAGAGCATTCAACTATAAAGCCCCTAAACTATGGAATGAACTGCCAGGATCTGTAAGGCAAGAACCAACTGGTGCTGCTTTTAAAATTAAACAGATTTGTCCCATCTAGCTTGTACATTTTAATTGTATTTCTTTCTTTCTTTCTTTCTCCCTCTCTCCTGTTTTTATTATTTTATTTTATTCACTTTTCTTGTTGCTACTTTTATTATGTTATTGTTCAATTGCTTATTGCTACTTTTTAAAAATATTTATCAATGTTTTTATCTACATAAAGCGCTTTGTGGCAATTTAATCGTGAAAGACGCAATATAAATTTAAAAAAAAAGATTGATTGATTGATAAATAGTGAACTTCGGCATCCATGTTAAGTCCCAGAATGCTTTTTGTTCAGGATTTTCTGGATTGCTGAACTTCATGTCATTTTAAGCCTAACAGTTGAATTACTGTGTTGTGGTGAGATTTTATGGTTTCTATCTAAATTGTCATTGTTTGTCTGTTTTTAGTTTCTTATCCATAAATGTTATCTTAAGTTTCACAGAGGTTCACATAAGAGTTGGATTTTTAAGATGTATGTCTCAAATTTGTAAAGCATCATCAAAGTTGGTATTTACATTTTTAAAGACAATTCACAGTGTATATATAACATTCTTATAAATTTTATATTGGTTACACAATTTGAGATATTTTTACTGATCAGGTTATATTACATTGTGCCGTGATTTAGAGACGTCATCATGGCCACATTAAATTAAATTGAGTCCTTTGTCCCATTCCACCCCCCACATCCCCCTTTCTGCAGATGCACAACGGGCCAAAATATTCCATAAAAGGAGTCAGTATCCCAGGGACTGCCCACAACCCCATGATGGGGGCCATGAAGCAGCCTGTTAACACCCGGGGGCAGAACCAATACAACCGTAACACCTGGCGAAGGAGGAAGACCACGAGAGAAAGCTTACCTATCAGCCTTAGCAGATGAGAAGATTGCTTCTGTGTCTTGAAGCTGGAGTTCACTGACCTATAATCATTTTTATAAACGCCAGACCGAGGAACAAGACCAGCATTCTCTAATTCGGCCAGTGGGTATGCCTGTATATCTGCGGCTGATTCTTTGCATGTTTCCTGTACGGTGGTCAAGAAACCATCTTGCAGATGGTATTATTCAGTGCTGAATATCTGTGAAGACTTGTTTTTGGATGTTCATATTTATTTTTTTAAACCATGTTTTTTTCCATTCAGTGATGGACACAGCTCATGTTGATGACCTACAGGAGCGTGAGGAAGCAACAGCGCTTCTGTTTTAAGCACTACTGTCAAATAAATGGAAAGTTAATGACTTCTACCCTTTTGTCTTTCAAAGATGATCTGTCCCAGATCATCCTGGCAAAGCTGCCCTTTTCTTTTTTTCATACTCATTGCAGACTTTTTTTACTATGTACATAATGGAACAAATTGTTTATCATTTGTGCAATAACTGTTTTTAGAAGAAAAAAAGTTGTATTTAATTTTTATGGATGTCATATTAAGTTATATTAATGTTGAAATGTTTATTTTTATTTTTTTATTATTGCTTTGAGTTTACAAACCTTTCCCAGGTTGCATTCTTTTCAGGTTTAACATTTTAAAAGAACAGAGGGTGGTGGGTGTGGGGGGGAGGGGGAGATGAGTCAAATGAAAGCACAGTAAATTAGGAACAGATTCGGTGTTAATGTATGTAACCTGTTTTTATGCAAGGGACCCAAAAAAGCATTTGCTTAAGTGGTACCCAGTAAACCGAATGTGGAGAAAGGAATTATTTTGATTCCGTTTGGGGAATCTGAAGAGCAGTATGCATTTGTTCTGTTAAGAGCAACACAGTCTAATCAAACCTTACCAAGTACTTCAGTACCTGTATGCGTTGCCTGAAGTATTATTTTTTACAGTACTGCAACGTGGTGCAGCAAGTATGTAGTGCACACACTGTATTGCTGGCACGTAGAAGTTACTGATGCATACAGGTATACTATGCCCCCATTTAATTTAATTTCCATGGTGACCACTTGTTACCATTTTGAACTAAGGATTAGACTGCCTAGCCATGAGTTTTAAAAGCACCACGGTGGTACCAATGGATAAGTCACAATCTTCCATGATACCTGTTTTGTGTAAGTTTAGAGGAGCTATTTGTTTTTAAATTGCGGTTACCTATCTCCAATGAGCACTACTAGGCAATATATCTTCCAACAGTGGTTGAAAATGTACTTTAAGGGGCTTTTCCATAACTTCCAGAATGTTGGTTTTGAAAGACTTTTAAGCAGAGTTAAATATGCTGCTGCTGTTAAAGGCACAACAAATTAGATCGGCATATCTTTAGCAGTAAGAAAGCCAGTTGCCGTGTTGCCTGTTACATGCAATTATTTCGATAATAGTTTTCACTTTTGCTACTAGACTCCGGTGTAGATTGGCAATTTACGGTTCTCGACAGTCATTTAAATCTGAAAAAAGACTAATAATTAGACCACGTGCATTACAGGAAATGCCATCATGTTTCATTCTACAGTATATGGATTTATCCAGGTTTATGTAAACATGTAGAAGTACTGTATAAAACAGTGATTTTGTATTTATGCAGACAATACTCAAATTGGCTTTTGCTGTTACAACCTTTTAAATCTGGCAGGCATTTTAGTGCTAGATTTCTCACGTCATGCGCCATTCGTCATGAATGATGAACCAAACATTTCTTGCCTGGCTGCCACTGTGGTTATATCTTAACTAGTCACGACACAGAAGGAAGTATCATGTTTAAAAGTTTGTTTTGGTTTTGTTTTTTGAAGACTACATTTTTATGTAAAGTTTTTCTATTCTTTGATTATTTTTAATAAACTTCTTAAAACAATTACTTTTGTGTAGGTCCTTTTTAATGTGAGAAGAAAAACAAATTTAAAAAAAATGTCAACAAGGAAAAGAGCTAAGTGTATGGCTTGTATATTAAGCACCTCAAGAATATGGTATCCTGAGCTTGATCATGCAGTAGCTTGTTGAAAAACAATATTGTCAAGCTGTCTGTGCTTTTCAGGGAGGAAATGGCCTATGATCATTAATGTGCATGAAGCTAGCAAACTCAGGGTGTACACAATAACCCTGAAGTGCACATCCCAGATCCCACCAATTCCTGGCAACAAATGTCCTTAGAGATGAACTGTTAGACCAATGTATCAAGAGTATTGTCTAACAAAGCTTATAAATATTAAATTAAATATTCTTCATTTTTAATCTGTTAAATGTACTCCCTTAAATTGAATTTAAAATAATTATTTGTGTACATCCCAAAAACTTGTTGGATACACATACATGGCTCCAGATAAGGTGTTGGATCATTGACTAATTTACTCTCCAATTTAAACCTATTATTAAGTCATTCAGCAGACGCTTTTATCCAAAGCGACTGAGATACTAGGGGTTAAACTATGCATCAACAACTGCTGCATCCAAAGGATGGAGCACAAGGAGGTGGCTTAGTGGCTTAGCTGGGATTTGAACTGGGAACTTCCTGGTATCAAGCCCTTTTCTTTAACCACTGGACCACCAAGCCTTCTTTTAAAATATTGGTTAAAATATTCTAGGGTTAGAATACTGATATAGTTGGTTCCCTATCAAGTATGAAATGTAACCATTACCTAATGGATATTTATCCTTAATGACCATAAAACCTGAATAGATATACCAAAGCTGCACCCAGTGCCTGTGACGCAGTCGCACCTGCCTCCTAGGGCATAAAAAGGACTGCTGGCACAATATCGTCCTCATTTTTCATTTCACCAACCTGAGAGAGATCTACGCACAGATAAGTATCACTTATATCTGATTGCATCCGATTGATCTGACTTTGCTTGTGTTTTACACATAATGCGACTTAATTCCGTGTTTAATAATATCTAATTACACGTTTGCCCGCACAGACGTGATTTTTCATCCGTCCCCTAGCGGCACGAAGCCAGCGGCTTTTCCGCCCCTTCCCCGGGATCGAACACCTTAGTCGGCTATTGTATTCTCGATTAAGCTGTTAAGCTTTGGTGAAGCTTTAAAATAAATATTTCATTTTTTGGTATAAAAATTATATTAAAATAATGACAACTGTTTCGTTTCTATAGTGTGAGAATTTTTTTTTTCTCTGTGTTTTTTTTCTGTTTTTTTTTTTTGTTCAACAGAAACACAAAAGACCGAGACACGCTCAGGTCAAGCTGCTTGCAGTTTTTCCGTCAGTGTCTCATTGCCACATTAAGTTCTGATGGTGGGATTAGTGTGAGGACTGTTAGGGCTCTAGCAGGAGGCTTTCCCCAGTTTTCGAGCTGCTGGTTAGCCAAGAGCATTATATAGGTGGGCATCCCTATAATCGCTTTTGGGGTAACTAGGTCCAAGACCTGCTCCCATTCCCAGCGGTACTTTTGTATAACAAAGAAGGTTACCTTCTTTCCAAGTCACTATTAGTTGCTGGGCTCAGCTCTGCTTTGGGTCTGATTGTTTGCAGTCTCTCCTGCAGTGTCTTGCTGTCGCTTTGCTCCCTGCTTGCAATACCACTGCGAAGGCTGTCGGTGACAGCAGGCTTCCTCCAGTCTTAGGGCTGTGTTGTGTTAAGCCAGAAGCTATACAGGTGGGCATCCCTGCGTATTGCTTCTTCGGTAACTGTGGGTCACTGACTTACCACCATTCTTGATGAGCGAGGTTACCGCAACGGTGGTGTACTGTGCTCTGCAACCGTACCATGTATACCGTGCATTGCATACCGTACCGTACCGTACCACATGTATCGTGCATTGTAGACCGTACTGTACCAGTACACTGTACCATGTATACCATGCATTGTGCACCATACCGTACCGTGTGCACAGTACAGTATACACTATACAGTGCTTGCACCGTACACAGTGCAAGCATTGTATAGTGTATACTGTAAGGCTATACCGTGCAAGTTTCTTCTGCGCAGTACTGTACTAGTGCCTAGACACGATGCAGATACTTAAAAGTAACAAAGGCTAAGTACCATTCTACAATACAGTGGTTGCATAGCTGCTTGTGCTGTTCAAGCCTTCCTTGGTTACTAGTACTATACATTTACTGTTATTGAAATTGCAGCAGAGCAGTTGTTTGAATTTACACCACTGCTGTTTTACTATGCCTGGCTTTCACTCTTGTGATGTCTGTAAGGCAGGTCTCCCTATGGAGGACAGGCACGGCAGATGCGCTGCCTGTTTGGGTTCAGTGCTAAGGAGACACTCGCCAACCGCAACTCCTGTGAGCGATCTTCAGTCCCGTCCCCCATCCTCAGCTCAGAAAGAGAGGGTTGTATCCTCTCCTGAGGGCTCAGTTCCAATGGAAAGCAGGAAATCTTCACATAGGAGACACCTTCGTGGTCTCCCTCATCTTCTTCCGATTCCCCTTCTCCTCCTCCTGCTTCTCCTCCTAAGAAGAGAGGAAGAAGAGCCACTGGTCTTGTAGATCGGAGAACTCTCAGCAGCTGGATAAGCTCTGGGACGCGGTCTCCAAGCAGGGGATATTAGCATATATTAGCAGAGCTACTGTGTGAGCGCACTGCTTCGCCTGCTCCCTCTGTGCCTTTAGAGCAACAGAGGGTAATTCAACCACAATGGCAGCAGGAAGATCTGTTGTCTATAGTTGCCTCAGACGACATGGCTGATCAAGAGTTACCCTCTGAGGAAGGAGACTCAGATAGTGCAACACCAGTAGCGCAGATGTCATTATCAGCAGAGCTTATGCCACTGATTAAGATGGCCACTGACATCCCATGGCCTGTAAATGACAAGTGGAAGCAGTCTATTTTTGAGGATGATCCCGCTCCCTTCCAGGTGTCTCCTCCAAAACACCCGGACTTTCTTTTTGAGCCCCATTCTTCTTGGGGTCACCCGACTTGTCTAATCTTCCTCCAGTAGATGCTGCTGTTGCATCACTGGTACAAGCTCCAAAGCTAGTGCTCTTGAATAAAGACACTATCTGCCCAAATAAACAAAGCAGGGTTTCGGAGACGATCCTCAAGAGGGCTTGCTCAGCCAGTGCGTTTGCCGTACGTTTGAGTAATTACAACAGTATCTTGGTAGCTTATCAGAACTGTTTGTTAAAGGCTCTCTCCCAGAGCCACAGACCCACTTCACAGCAGCTCAAAGTATCTCAAAGTTGAACGGGCAGGTAGTGGGCAGGAACCTTGCTGCTTTAGTAGTGCCAAGAAGGCAACACTTTTGGTTCTGCAGTAGATGACATGCTGCAGCGCTCTCACAGGGCACAGGAATCTACAAAGGAAATGGTGCGCCTGCTTCCGAAGCAGCCTCCTCCAGTAAGTAGTCTGGCACGAAGCTGGAGTCCAAGGTTTCAGCAGCCTCAGAGACCGGTACAGCCGGCCCCTGCTGAGGCCAGAGGGGGTTTTCACAACCGACCTGCAGCTGTGCAAAGGGAAAACTTCAATAAGTTTTGTCACCAACCGCAAAGTCAAAAGCCTCATGCTAAGCCACAGGCAGAGCAGCAGCCCTAACAATTTGCTGCCACAGGCCCAGGGCCCCTTTTCAGGGAGTCACCTGGAGTACTGGTGTCAATGCACCTCGGACACATGGGTGCTCAATACTGTACAGGCCGGCTATTCTCTTCAATTCAGACACGGTCCCCCTCCCTTTCGGGGCGTGACTACAATGTTGGTCACGGATCTGTGAGACGCACTGGTGTTGTCTCAGGAGGTGACAGCTCTGCTGCAAAAGCGGGCTATTTGCACAGTTCACCTTCATCAGGAAGAAGGGTTTTACTCCAGGTACTTCCTAGTGGCCAAGTGGGATGGTGGCCTCAGACTAATCCTCGATTTCAGGCAGGTCAACCTGTATTCCCTGTACAACCTGGAGGTTCGATGGAGGTTCAAAATGTTGACCATGCAGCAGCTGTTGCAGTCAATAAGGCCAGGCGACTGGTTCACCACGATGGACTTGAAAGACATGTATTTTCACATTCCCGTAAGACCAGGGTACAGGAGA
The DNA here is from genome assembly GCA_030684275.1 of Acipenser oxyrinchus oxyrinchus. Lineage (NCBI taxonomy): Eukaryota > Metazoa > Chordata > Actinopteri > Acipenseriformes > Acipenseridae > Acipenser > Acipenser oxyrinchus. The sequence goes on along the minus strand of CM060249.1, from coordinate 30,157,921 downwards.
TACCTGAGGTTCATTTTCCAAGAGACAGTGTACAAGTTCCGCGTACTGCCATTCGGCCTCTCTCTAGATCCCTGTGTCTTTTCAAAGTGCACCGATCCAGCTTGAGGCTTTTCATCTGCCTCCTTCCCAGTCTGACAAGGAGCGTCAGCTCCATACACTGTGTCAAGTGTGGACTTTAGCGTACTATGTGGACAGAACTCATAGTTAGAGGCAGTCTGAACAGTTTTTCTTCTGTTATGGGGCTGGCAAAATGGATCACAGACACAGTTAAGACTGCTACTCCCCCATACTTTTCCGTGGTTCTATCGGCTGAATGTTGTGGATCCACAAAACCCTGGTTTTGGAACGAGAGGGTTAAGGGCGGCCTCAGGGTCGACGTTTACATCATAAACATAGAGGTGAGTTCTCCTTCAATTTTTTAGCCCCAGCAAGGTAGCCTTGTGGCAATCTTGCTGGTCAGCAATATTGCCTTGCGACAGCTTTGGTATTTTGTACTTGATAGGGAACATTAGGTTATTATCATAACCCTGGTTCTCTGAAATAGAAATGTAACCATTAAAGTTCAAGGTCGCTGCTTTACTATTGGAGTAGTCTTGGAGGAAAAATGAGGACGATATTGTGCCAGCTGTCCTTTTTATGCCCTAGGGGACAGACGCGACTGCGTCACAGGCACTGTGTGCAGCTTTGGTATATCTATTCAGGTTTTATAGTCTTTAAGGCTAAATACCCATTAGGTGATGGTTACATTTCTATTTCAGGGAACCAGGGTTATGATAATAACCTAACACTATGAATACATGCCCCCCTTTTTGTTTAAGGGTTTGTTTACAAAATAGTCTGTTATTAACGATTTTTTCTTGTGTCTGGCCTTTATTTTTCTTTAGGTACAAAACCATATTAGATTGAATCTAATATGTATTTCTGTATTACAGCCAAGCTTTCACTAGGCCAGGACTATGTCAGAACAGTATTCTACTAATGTAAGAATTTCACTTTTTGATTTGATCCATGAAAGTTGGGTTCTGGGTTTATCAAGGTCAATAAATAGGTTTCTCTCTGCAGTTATCCATTATTGTAGACAATCAATTTTGTTTAAGCCACTGAAACCTGCCATTGATGAAGGATAGTGAATAGTCAGACCTGAAAGTGCAGAAAATAATTTTTTATACCAGTACACTTCACTGGTAAAATACACTGAGAAGTAACAATTAATTTCTTATTTAAAGTAAATAGAATCATGTTTTCATGTGTCTATTAGGGGTGTGCAATTCACATCGCCTGACGCCCAGGATAACAAGATTTGTGTGAGGGACAACAAGTTTTACTATTATACTTTGCCTGTCGGACAAGTAGTTTTTATTTATTTATTTTTCATATGTTCATTCTGTTGCTAGAAAGACACTCCGGTATATTTTTAAGAGCCATGCAACTTTCAGAAAACTAAATTGCAGAAGTCTAGCATCTACACACAAGCATTTTAAAAAGTATTTACATCCCACCCCTGTCACTTCTGATTGGCTAGCTGTGGGAAAAGCTGATCTTCTATTGGTTACAAAGAAACCCAGAAATGGCTGCCAGAGAGCCTCTGGCAATGCACAGACTAATCTTTCATTTTATTTACGTTTTTTGTAAATTAGCAAATAAGTGATGCTGCTTTCTTAATGCATGAACCTGACATTTAAATGCAGAAAGTTACAACAACAAAAAAACACCATAGTCGCTAAGGTATTAGTGGATTAGAAAAAATCATTTTGTGTAATTTATAAAATTATTTCTGAGTAAACTTTGTAATTGTTGGGATGTTTAAAACGTGAAGTTTACTGTTTAGAAGCATTTCAAGGCAAACTTTCCCTGACAAAAATGTCATGTAATGATTTTGTTTTCTTTCGATTTTAGTGCTCCTAACTTAGTTTGCTATTTGCCATATTTACATACTGTATATTTTTAGATTTAAACGCTATATTAAAATAAAATGTTTTTACTAGATTTGAACAGAAGCAATATTAGTTATTTATTGGACATGCACAATCCATTGATTTGTGAAACTATTAAAACATGAAGATTGACAAATATGTTTATAATGATAGAAATGAAATGCTTATATATGAGATTATTCTAAAATAAAATAAGTATATAGTAGAAATAAACAAAAGAAAAACAGATTTTGTTTGATGGAGCCTACTGTAAATATTGCATTCATTTTTGTAGAAAAACAGTACAAAATGCAGAGAAACCTGACAGATTATACACAAGTCCTTTAAAAATCTGGAGTTCAGCAGTTACAAAACTGAAAGAACGTCAAGAAAAATCTGAATTCCACAAACCAGCAGTAAAAGTTGGTAATGATTTTGTATTTGTGATGCAACAAACTAAAACACCTGTACATCAGGAGTTGGATTCAGCTTATAGAGAGAGTGGAAAAAACAGGCAGAAGCTATTTTTATGTTTGAATAACTCCCAAGTACTCTTAGTATGTGTGACTACGATGGCTTGAGCGGTGACATCAGACCCGGAACAGAAACACACAACAGGAAGTACTGGGGTTGAAACTGAGACACTACAGCGCTCATCTTTTAATAAATCAAAATAAAAGGTTTGAACAAAACACAGAACACTGAACAAACAAAACAAATAGACAAACCCAGTGGACGAACACTAAACAAACAAGTACCGTGCTGAGGTGGTTTAGCACCAGTAGCAATTGTTATGTTATTTATTATTTTACCTCCTCTCTACACCCGTTCTCCACTCATGAACACACCACCCAGAGTGAGTGAAACACTGCACCTTTTATGCAGCTGTACAGACTCGATTGCTAATCAATCATGCAATTGGAATCTCGGTACATCTGACGTGAACTAATCTGTGCACTCCCCATGCTCACATATTAATACACATTTTATCTGCACATGAAGTGATTGTGAAATCCTCGTGCCTAAATACAACTATATATTTTAAATTACTCGTGCTCCACAGCCCCATTATATCACATGCACCTATATATATATATACACCAACATTAACACCACACCCAACGCATAACACAACATACGCACAGGGGCGGAGCACACTGCCACAGAATGTTACTTAAATTTACTAGCAAATGTGTTCGAAACTGCACTGAAAGGAACATTTGAACATTTGTTGAAATGAGGTGGGGTCACAGGGAACCTTTTGTGTTTCTTGAAGAATTTAGTGAACCAGTCAAGCTACAAGGCTAGATCTGCCCCTGTTAATCACTAATTGATTGATTGTGTTCACTGTTAAAGCAAGTATATAGTCTATAGTTTTGCTTGTATGTGTGTGTCTTTTTCACATTAGGCATTGATCCTGAGTGTGGTCGCTAACAAGTTAACTACTTTTTGGTGTTTCTATCACAGTTTTCTAAACTCTGATTGGTTTATCTGACAACCACACATTTCACACTTCTGCTACGTAGTTTGCACCACATACTATAAGAGAATACGCTCTCAACCTTTCGGATCACAATGCCTCAAACTTGTAGATTATAAACTGTAATGTATTGCTCAAACATTGCTTTTTGGGACCTTTGGTATATGATTTAGGCTGTAATACACAGCAGTATACTGTAGTTAGTTTATAAATGATATGTGAGTAAAATGCAACATTACCTTAAAGGCATGAGTACTTTCAATAAATATTGCACTTTAATGCTAACTTATGGGGTATGCATTAACTACAGCCTTACATTTTAACTGCAATGTTACTTTGAACTACTGTACAAAAACAGTCATGGACCATCTCGTAGGAAAACACCACGCACTAAAGTATTATTTAACCATTGTATACACTACTTGCATCAAGTGACCTCACATTTCAGGATAGCGGTATCTCAATTTCCAGGGAATGAGCGGTTTATTTGAAATCCTGTTCACATATTTTAACTTGCTGTATTGAATGGATTTTAAAATATATTTTTTTGTTTAATTTCTGAGAGAAAAAGGATGAGCTGTAGTTCAGGCACAACTACAAAAGCATTTAAATATCAACGATGAGAAGGAAACTGCAGTGATCACTGCTGTGTGCCGTTGTGCTCAGCTTCAGCACGGTACAATTCAACAGGACATTTTCATTTGTTTCCCGTGCATGAAGAGACGAGAACAATTTGGCTGAAAAATATTCCAAGAGATAAATTCACAGTAACGAAACACACTGAAGTATATATGTCAAGGTCTGTTTTTGAAGCAGTGGCACTAAACTTCATTTACTATAACCACTGCTAAAGGATCCCACTGTAACCCGGAACCCAACCCTACAACATGCACAGTAAACACCAGACACAGAGGAGGTCACTTCAACAAAAACAAAAAAAAATATCCACAAGTTAAATCCAGGCCCTGCTCTTTTTCTTTACTGATACAATTTAATATGTGATGCTGGTAATTTATTCCCCCAAAATTTTCACAGTGATAGCAATCAGAAATAAACCATGACACCATAAATAAGGCTGGTAATTAATTCTTAATGACTCATAAGTGTTTACATCCACCAATTTACCCACAATTCCATCATTATACACTGTAAAATGTTTTAAGGGTAATGTTCCCCCATGAAAGGCGTTATATAAAATAAAGCTTGACAGATTAATTGCTTGATAACATACTAACACTCCTTCCCCTTATTTATCCCCCCTACAACCCCATAAAATATTGCTAGCATATATTCCCCACACATAAAACACAACAAGTACTAAAATACCTACTACCCTCCCACACAATAAATGTTATATAAACTATATTAGGCTGTAACATACATTATCAAACACGTGTCCTTAATCCTTGTGGCTGGGGTGCTAAAATGTATGTTCTTAAAAAAAAATGGGGAGGGGGGGGTCCATTTTTGTGCTACTACTCAGTGAAGAAATATAACTATGGTTGAAATACAATGTACAGACATTTAATCTATATTTTCTGTCTCCCATAAGTAACAGGTGTAATACTTCAGTCACTTTATATGATCTATCATTGTATTTATTGTTTAATATTTACAGATGTTACATTAAAATGTCTGTTATATCTAATATCCTCTTTCTTTATCCGAGTGCAGTATAAGTTTGTATGGCTAAAGAATATCCTTTCCAGTGTATGTATATCTTCATATCAGAAAAGCAGTTTGTGGTTTTTTTTTTTTTTTTTAATTTAAATGTTTTTTTGTTTGTTTTACTGTTCTTTTTAATGTTTTTAAGACTATTTTAAAAATATTCGCTAATCTTTAAAAATAATTCACGTTTTCAAAGTTAAAAGTTTGCAAATGTTTTATGTCATAATTCCACGTACTGGGACATTGTTTCTTTTATGTCCAAAAGTAATTGGTGGAACAGTTGTAATGACAATAGATTGAATAACCTTGTAATGTCTATTTTAAAATCGTGTTTCACAGTTGATACTTATTTTTCTCTTTCTTTCACCTTTCATCCATAATAATTTGATAGTTGGCTAGTCTGTTATAACTCCACGGACACTGGTGATCTTCATCACTATTACTGTTGTGGAAGGACAGTTTTCTCTGTCTGTATTAGACTGATGATTATTATTTGTTTATTTAGCAGACACCTTTATCCAAGGCGACTTACAGAGACTAGGGTGTGTGAACTATGCATCAGCTGCAGAGTCACTTACAACTACATCTCACCCGAAAGACGGAGCACAAGTTGGTTAAATGACTTGCTCAGGGTCACACAATGAGTCAGTGGCTGAGGTGGGATTTGAACCAGGGACCTCCTGATCAACTACCAGATGCTTTGGGACCAAGTTATGGTGAACAATTTCCCAGTGTGATGTTCTTATGGCCAGTCTTCGGGGAGCATTTGTCATGTGATCAGTGACATCATATGTGATGTCACACATATGCATAATGGTGCAGAGTTAAGGTTGCGTGTCAACCTTAACTTGCAATTTCCTCACTTTTGAGGGTTTTGCTTGAGTAACCTTAAAGTTACTTTAACTTAGTTTTTGCAATGAATTTCCTTGGGGTTTTTTTTGTTAAATAAATAAATAAAATAAATAAATACATTTAAAAAACTTAAGGTTTCAGTTAACATTCCTTATTTAAATGACAGGTCAGGTTGAAACAAAGTCCTGCTGTGGAATGGATTGCAAGTGCCAAGATTGGCTACCCCTGAGTGTTTTTGTAAATTGAAAGTAGAAAAATGTTAGTATTCAGGAATAATTATCTGTCATAAAAAAAACATATATGAAATAAAAACTAATGATACATCTCAAATAATTAATGCATTTCTAACAACATATTTTGAAGAAATAACTTTATTCAACAAGCTGTCTAAAAAAAAATGTAATAATTTTGAAGAGCATTTTATCCATTGCACGACTTTGTTTCAATCAGACTTGTCCTTATTTAATTGACCTTTTAGGTCATGTCTGGTTGAAACTTAAGTCCTGCAGTGGAATGGATTTGAAGTGACAAGGTTACAACTGATATAAATAACAACACAGACACATACAATTTTTAATCAATATATTTATAGCACAAACAATATTTTAAAAAAGCAACTCACTGCTCTGTTCATAGCACACAGAGCACATCTTACTAGAAATATATTTTAGAGTTCAGATCACACATATATAAGTTACAACACAGATTTATTTATGTATTTATTCATTTTTATATGGCGCTTTCATCAAAGTGCTTTACAACACATAAATCCTACTATGATTACATTACTGTATCATTAGGCCTATAGGCTACATTTAGGGTTACCAGATTTCCAGATTGAAAAAAAAATGTTCAATTCACTACTGCATTTTCTAAACAGGTGAAGGCACACAAAACTATGATACTGTAATATCATATTTTATGGTACATACACAGAAGTAGGCCTATTTCATTATGTGTCGATAACACATAGCTTTATTTAATATAAGATCACTCTCAAGTAAAGCTTCCTTAATTAATGATTTTATTATAGATCACATCCATGACTTTTTTATTTTTAACTGAAACATAGCTCAGGGTTGATGACAATATTTCTCTGATTGAGGCATCTCCTACTAATTATTCGTTAATTCAGAAAGCATGCTGTGCTGGGCGAGGGGGTGGAATTGCCGCTATTTTTGGTGTTGATTGCAACTGTAAGCAAGAAAGTGTTATTGAGCATTCTCCATTTGTCTCTATGGTTTAATGGTTATTTACCCATTCTTATTGTAATTATTTTCCGCCCGCCCAAATCCAACCACTATTTTTTATCAGAATTTGCTGATTGCCTGTCTACATTATCTGCAAAACATGATCGAATTCTTTTGCTAGGAGATTTTAATACACATGTTAACATTAAATCTGATCCAAAGACAGGAATTTTTAAAGCTTTTAGATTCTCTTGATTATACTCAGTACATTACAGGACCCATTCACAATCGTGGACATACCTTAGATTTGGTAATTTCTCGGGGCTTTGTTATTCAAAATTTGTTAACCATAGATCTTACTGTTGCATTCTTTTTGACGTTATACTGCCTTTATCTAACAAGAGGGTGGCACATACTATTAAAACACGCAGAATAAATTCCTCAACAGCAATAAGGTTTTCCAAAATAGTGAGACTATCACCAATTACCACTAACCATTCTCTTTCTACAGATGAGTTAGTTGACAACTTTAACCACCTTTAAACAAGTGCGTTTGATGCTGTGCCCCAGTTAAAACTCAAACAGCTCTTTCTAAAAAATACTATTAACCTTGGGTTAATAGTGGCTTATACCTAATGAAAACAGAATGTCACAAATCTGAACGTAGATGGAGGGCTACTAAGTTGCATATTCACTGTGATATTTGGAAAAAAAAACATCTGTTAAATTACAATGAAGCTTTGAGGCCACACGTTGCTATTACTCAAATCGTATTGATGTTAATAAAAATAATCCCAGAGTGCTCTTCTCAACTATTGATAGATTAATAACTCCATCACTGGCTGCACTTCCCTATACTGATGCCTCTCCTGACAGGTATGAAGAATTCCTTAAGCATTTTCAGAACAGAATTATTAACATTAGGGATCCAATTCCTACTAGATTCTTTTAAGATGTATTTAGTTCATGTAACGATGTTCTTACTATAATAAACAGATCTATGTCAACAGGACTAGTTCCAGCTGCTTTCAAAACTGCTTTGGTTAAGCCACTACTCAAAAGATCTAACTTAGATTTTACTGATTTGATGAATTTTAGACTTGCCTTTCTTAGCTAAAGTTCTTAAAGGTAGTAGTCAAACAATTTAACATACTGTATATCTGGATAATAGCAATGTCCTTGAAAGATTTCAGTCAGGGTTTCGATCTGCTCATAGTACAGAGACTGCCCTTGTCAGAGTGGTAAATGACTTACTGATGCGGACTCTAATTTCATTTCCATTTTAGTTTGATACTGTGGATCATGCTATTTTGATTGACTGTCTCAAGACCTGGGTTGGCCCGACAGGAACTGTTCTTAACTGGTTTAAGTCATACCGGTATCTAACTAACAGACAGTACTTTGTTTCTTTAGGGGAGTCTGTATCAGGATTATTCAATATTACTTGTGGTGTCCCCCAGGGCTCTATTCTTGGCCCAATATTATTTTCTTTGTATATGCTGCCACTGGGGGAAATCATTCGTAAACATAATATTAACTTTCACTATTATGCCAATGACACGCAACTTTATATTTCTGTAAAACATGGTGACTCCACTGCTATTTCAGTCTTACTACAGTGTCTTGCTGACATCAAAAGTTGGATTTTTTGCAATTAAACTCAAATAAGACAGAAGTTTTGCTGTTAGGTTCTCGGCAACAACTAGAGCATGGAAACTCCCTAAAAAATGATTTGGGCAACTTGACCTCTAATATAAAACCTGATGTGAGAAACTTATATTTGGGGGGTTATATTTGATTCTGATTTTCGAGGCACATATTCAAAAAATTTTCAGAGTTTTGAGGCACATATTCAAATTACAAAAGTGCCTTTTTATCATGTACAAAACATTGCTAAAATTAGGTCTTTTCTTTCTCCGGCTGATGCAGAGAAACTAATTCATGCTTTCAATTCATCTTTATTATTGCAATGCTTTATTTGCTGGGCTTCCTCATCACGCCTCATCATGTTTACAGCTTCTTCAGAATGCAGCTGCGAGGGTTCTCACTAGAACAAAAAAACAGGATCATATAACTCCTGTGTTGTCCTCACTGCACTGGCTTCCAGTGCATTTTAGGAATGAATTTCCGCACATTAAGGCCGGCTAACGCTCGACTTTTGTGCCTCCCAAAGGTAAATTTGAAAAGGAGAGGAGAAAGTGCATTTAGCTTTAATGCACCCAAACTGTGGAACTCTTTGCCTCCTTCTGTTAGAGGCGCTGCTTCAGTCTGTATTTTTAAATCAAGATTAAAGAATCACTTTTATAGATTAGCTTTTTTTAACCTAACTTGGATATAAAGTTGCTGGTACCTATTTTTATCTTCTTAATTTTGCACTTTATCTATCATTCTTATTTATTTCCGTGTATTTTTTTTTACTTACTTCCTGTGTTCTTATCTAGATATTTACTATGCTATGTATTGCTATTATTAATACAATTGTATTTTGTTAATTTTGTGGATTTACTGTTTTTTTGTTTTGTTTTGTTTTCTTGATGATGATAATGCATACTTTCCGTAAAGCGCTTTGAGATACCATGGTATGAAAGGCACTATACAAATACAATAAATAAATAAAATAAATAAATAAAAAAACTTGCGTGTCAAGGCTATTGTGAAAGTATACATTAAGGCTGATATACAGGTAAGTAAGCTGGGCTGAGTTGAGTGGGGGACGGAGGGGGGTGATGCTGGGACGCCAGAATCACCGTCGAGCCCTCTTGAGGTGTCGTGGGCTAGTCGACGAAACACCGAGGATGGAAGGTGCCCACTTGAAGACCCCAGAGATGTACCCTACTTAGCTCAATCCAGACGGTTGTCATGCTGATGCGCTGGGGAGACCGCACTATGGTTGATCCCCGGAGCCAGCATCGCAGCCGTTGTGTGTGCTGATGCGCTAGGGAGGCAAAATAAGCTGATCCCTGGAGCCAGCATTACACTTCAGCCATCAACACCAGACAGAAGGATATCTACATCATCATATGGAAGGAAGCGCAAATGGATGGAGACACATATGGATCACATTAGTTTACTGTGAAGCTACGTCTTAGTTGGTGCTTATCTTGGCGAGAGCCAAGTTCAAATCAGCATGAAGTTTTAACATCTACTCTCATGTAATGGAAATCATGAAGATCTGGATACGTCCAGTGACTGCTGTGAATAGTGCAGCTGGCAACAAGGGAAAGACCTCGTGACAGCCTGGAGAGACAGCTGACTGGAGGAAAGAGACCCCATTGGGGCTGGCAAGGGTTAGCTACCCTTGTAGGCAGTATCCAGCTCTGTGTTTACAGGATGCTGGAGACACCGCCCAAGGCTTCAAAGAAATTAAACAGAAAAATACCCCTAGAGTCTGCGAGAGCGGGGGCGGAAGATGACTCAACGTTGGACAACACGGTTAAGGACTTAGGAACGGAAACGGATATGAGTATGGAGAGTACTTCACAAAAGACTAGTTCACGATCTGCAGTTAGCAAAGACATGGAACTCCAGGTTTGTGTCTGCGGCTGGAGCAAGGCGACAACAGTCAGGGGTTTGAAGATTCATCAAGGGAGAATGAAATGCTTGAGGGAGAAGGGACAAGGGCCTCGCATTGATCAGTACTTCTTACGAAGTCAGTCAAGTCAGTCGAATGAAATCCAGCGACAGGAAGCAAACCACAGTTCGCAGGATATCAGCACCCCTGTCATAGATGTGAGGAGGACTTGCATGGACACAGTTAGTGATGAACCTAATGATCCTTGTGAACCCGGGCAGACAAACCAGCGTAAGAGAGAAAAGAACCTCAACGGGCACAAGGCTGGAGTTAAATGGCCAAGAGCTTGTGAGAAAACTGCATGGGACACAGTAAACACAGATCTCTGCTTTGCATTGGAAAGGTTAAGTGGAACAGTTGAAAAGAAACTGGATAAATTTGGGGACATCATCTACGCATATGGAAGTGAGAGGTTTGGAGTTGAAAAAAAGAAGGAAAAAGTACAAACTATTCCTGGAAAGTCTAGATGGCAGCAGGAGATTGAACGCTTAGTTAGAGAAAGGAGACAGCTGAGGAAGCAATGGAGAAGAGCAGAAGAAAGTCAGAAGGAGGGACTCAATCTCTTACAAAGGGTCATAAAACATAAGCTTGCAACATTGCGCAGAGCTGGCGCCTCGGAAACGCTACAAAAAGAAGGAGCATGCGAGAACTAACTTTTATAAAGACCCATTCAAATTTGTAAAGAAGTTATTCACCAGTGAGAAGAATGGCACACTAAAAGCATTTAAGTTTGAGTTGGAGAGATATTTGGAGGAAGCATACAGATTCAAAAAGGCAGGAGCCTATGTCAATTCCTTCAGACATCCCACCTATCAATCCACCAGAATACCAAATGGAGGACTGTGCACCTAAGTGGAAAGAAGTAGAGCAAGCTGTGAAAAAGCAAGGGCTTCATCATCTCCAGGGCCTAATGGAGTTCCGTACAGAGTGAACAAGAGTGCTTCAGGAGTTCTACTGAATCCTGTGGAAACTGATGAAAGTAGCATGGGAAAAACAGGTTGTACCAAGAGCATGGCGCCGAGCAGGTGGAGTCTTTATACCTAAAGAAAAAGATTCTAGCAGCATCAGTCAGTTTCGCCCTATTTCCCTATTAAACGTAGAAGGCAAGATTTTCTTCAGCATTATTGCTCAGAGATTGTCAACTTACCTATTAAAGAACTGCTTCATTGACACTTCAATACAAAAGCGGGCATTCCAGGTTTCCCAGGATGCTTAGAACACATCAATGTGATCTGGCAACAAATTCAATCAGCTAAAAAGGAGAGGAAGGAGCTCCATGTGACATTCCTGGATTTGGCTAATGCATATGGTTCAGTGCCACATGAACTTCTTTGGGCAGCATTTGATTTTTCAGTGTACCAATGACAATAACAAATCTAGTCAAAGCCTACTTTGGAGATTTGCAATTTAGTTTTTCAACTTCAGAATTCAGCACTACATGGCAATGCCTAGAAGTTGGAATAATGGCAGGATGCACCATTTCTCCACTGGCTTTTACCATGGCAATGGAAGTAATCATTAGGGCATCAAAATGGGTAGTGGGAGGAGAGCTTGGCTTCTGGAATACGACTACCACCAATTCGAGCATACATGGATGACATGACAACCATGACTACAACAGTAGCCTGCACTAATCGGTTATTGGGCAAATTAACCAATAACATTGAATGGGCACGAATGCAATTCAAGCCCACTAAATCAAGGAGCATCTCTATAATTAAAGGTAAAGTAGTAGATAAAACGTTCTTCATTAATGGTGAGGCAATACCAACAGTGTCTGAGAAGCCAGTGAAGAGCCTTGGGAGATGGTACGACGGGGATCTAAAGGACACAGTTAGTGTGGGAGAAGTTAGACAACAAGCTGTGGAAGGGTTGAAGAGCATAGACAGCAGCGCTTTACCAGGCAAACTAAAACTCTGGTGCTTTCAGTTTGGCCTACTGCCAAGGTTGCTGTGGCCACTGACTGTGTACGAGGTTTCTTTGACAACAGTAGAGAAGCTGGAAGCTTTAATCAGTTCACACATCAGGAAATGGTTGGGAGTTCCACGCTGCCTCAGCAGAGTGGGACTTTATAGTAAAGGAATACTGCAGCTACCTGTCTCCGCTCTAACCGAGGAGTTTAAGTGCGCCAAGGTCCGACTGGAAATGACATTAGTAGAGTCACGCGACAAATGCGTAAGGGAGGCAGCACCTGTGTTGAAAACTGGAAGAAAGTGGGTGGCAAAGAAAGCTGTGGAGGATGCAAAGGCTGCCCTTCGAATTGGTGATATCATGGGGCAAGTTCAGCATGGAAGAGGGGTCTTGGTCTCAGTTCAGCTCCTCCTACATGGCACAAGGCAGCCCCAGCGCAACGGAGGAAGCTTGTAGTCAACGAGGTGCAAAAGCAGGAGGAGAGGATGAGGTGTATAAAGGCCATTTCCCAGGGCAAGCAGGGAGAATGGATGAGATGGGAGAGTGTGGAACAACGCAAGATTGGCTGGCAAGACCTATGGTCAATGGAACAGAGCAGGATCAGTTTCCTTATAAGGTCAACATATGATGTTCTCCCATCACCACAGAACCTAAACCTCTGGGTAGGAGAGGATCCCTCATGTCCTTTGTGTTCATCACCTGCAACATTAAGGCACATTTTGACAGGATGCAAGGTGGCTCTTAGCCAAGGACGGTTTACTTGGCCATGACCAGGTGCTGCGATGTTTGGCCTTAGCATTGGAAGACAAGCGTAACATGACCAATAAGTTGCCACCTGTTCCATCAAAACATTACACACAAAGACAACATTCCTCCGCCCAGGAGAGCAACCACCAAGGAAAGGTGTTAAAACCAATCCTCACCCAGGACAACTGGAAGCTGCTAGAGACTGGAAAATGCTGGCGGATGTTGGTCAACGGCTTATTTTTCCACCTGAGATTGCCACCACAAACCTTCGACCAGATATTGTCTTGTGGTCTGGATCAGCACGCCTTGTTCACCTGGTGGAGTTAACAGTGCCATGGGAGGATGCTGTAGATGAGGCGTATGAGAGGAAGAAACTGCGGTATGCTCAACTAGCCACTGAAGCGGAACAGCGAGGATGGAGAGTCTAGGTTTACCCAGTGGAAGTGGGATGTCGAGGATTTGTGGCACACTCTACAACCCGGTTTCTCAGAGATGTCGGATTCAATGGCCAAGAGTTGCGTTGCATAGTGAAGAACTTATCTGAAGCAGCAGAGAGGAGCAGCAACTGGCTGTGGTTGAGACGGAAAGATTCTGGCTGGGGATCTCAAGCACAATAGAAAGAAAGAAAGGCTGATATACAGGTAAGTAAGCTGGGCTGAGTTGAGTGGGGGCGGAGGGGTGATGCTGGGACGCCAGAATCACCGTCGAGCCCTCTTGAGGTGTCGTGGGATAGTCGACGAAACACCGAGGATGGAAGGTGCCCACTTGAAGACCCCAGAGATGTACCCTACTTAGCTCAATCCAGACGGTTGTCATGCTGATGCGCTGGGGAGACCGCACTATGGTTGATCCCGGAGCCAGCATCGCAGCCGTTGTGTGTGCTGATGCGCTAGGGAGGCAAAATAAGCTGATCCCTGGAGCCAGCATTACACTTCAGCCATCAACACCAGACAGAAGGATATCTACATCATCATATGGAAGGAAGCGCAAATGGATGGAGACACATATGGATCACATTAGTTTACTGTGAAGCTACGTCTTAGTTGGTGCTTATCTTGGCGAGAGCCAAGTTCAAATCAGCATGAAGTTTTAACATCTACTCTCATGTAATGGAAATCATGAAAATGGATAACACTAGCTGCAGTGATCATGTGTGGCAGCAGTGTGGAGTAGTGGTTATGGGCTCTGGACTCTTGACCGGAGGTTTGTGGGTTCAATTCCAGGTGGGGGATACTGCTGCTGTACCCTTCACTTTACCTAGATTGCTCCAGTAAAAACCCAACTGTATAAATGGGTAATTGTATGTAAAAAAAATTTGATATCTTGCAACAATTGTAAGCCGCCCTGGATAAGGGCGTCTGCTAAGAAATAAATAATAATACATAATAATGTGGAAAAGAGTGGATTGAAAAAGGGTCAAGTATCAAAGGAATTCTGAATAAGTTATGATCCAATAAGATCGTGGTTATCAGAAAAACTGATTCATCCAGCATTTATTGTGCTGCTGAAAAATTTGTCACCTAAAACAACACAGACGGGGACAAAACAACTGCTATTGAATGCCCACTCAGAGGAAATCGCTTTGTGGTCTGTTTCTTAATTTCCTTGCTTACCTAACAAGTAAGTTACAGTATTTCAGTTACATTATTATTTTTGACAGAAACTTACGGTAATAATATTGGCACTCACTTTTAAAATTATATAGAGACATTAATTATTGTGTGTGCACCATCAGGATACAAAACATGTAAATAGTTTTTACGGCATTACCATATTGGAATATAAAGCTGTATTTCTGGATTACAAACAACTATCCAAACTTTGCTGCATTAGAAAATTTGTACCACTTACGTAATGGTGAGTAAAGAAATGTTTATTTTTCCATATTCATTGCTGAAGTTGTCTTATCTGCTTTATATAATGCCATCTTATCAATCCTTATGTCTACTGTACATTATTGCAATGTTTGTAATTTATCGTCTTTGAAAAGATTTCACAGTATCACTGTCCGTGGGTCTGCTGTTCTGTGACAGCCTGTGCCCCACATACAAAATATGACAAAAATTGGTATTATAGGCCATAACAGACAATCGCTAAACTAATATAAACTAATTAGAGTATAGATACTGAAGCGTATCTAATTGATAATCAAACACATTACAGTTTTGGAAATTACACTCACCATGCAGTGTTGCCGATCCGCCACAGGTTTTGCAGGGTCCCCAACTCTATTTCTTGTCGATCCCCATTTAGTCGTTGCCTCTGTTGATCAGTAGGATCCCGCTGCCTCGACGGTGGTTCAAAAATGTAGGGTTGTGGCTCCTGTTCGCTGAAATTAATTGGGTCTTCGACTTCATCTTCAATGTTTTCAGCGGCAGTGGCCATGTGCGTTTACCGTTTAAATGCGTAACTTCGTTTTATTCTGGCCAGCACGATTTTTGAGTGGGTGTGGCCATACACCACACAAAATCCATCATATCTTTGCTGTTTATTAATATTTTTAACTGCATAAAAACTATTATTTCTATTGATGAAATCTATACAGAAATGTATTGGTGTGTTTGACCTGCAAGATACACTTTAACGCTCTGCTACACGAGAGTGCTGTGCGACTTTTAAAATGGCGACTAGTAATTATTTGCTTTTTGGTATTTGTGATGTTATGGTTGATGAAATGATCCTAAATGAGGGTCTGTGGCAAAGTGCCCCCCCCTGTGTATTATATGTTACGTGTTGTGTGTAAATGTTGGTGTATAGGTATTGGTACACGGGATATAAGCGGGTCTGTGTTTCACGTGTGTTTAAATTGTATATTTGTATTTAGGCACGAGGATGGCACATCACATCACGTGCAAGTAAAAAGTAATAATATGTGAGCACGGGGAATTGCACTTTAATTAATTCACGTGCAGTTGTACCGAGATTCCAATTGAATGATTGACTAGCAATCGAAGTCTCGGTACAACTGCATAAAAGCTGCATGTTTTCACTCACTCGGGGTTGGGTGTTCGGTGAGTGGAGAACGGTGTGGAGAAGAGTAAAATAAAGTAAATTGATAGTTGTTGCACTCACCGTGTTTGTGTGTCTGTCCGTGTCCGTTTGTCTCTGTAGTCTGTTTTGTTTATCTGTTTTATTTTGGCCTAAAGTGCCGTGTCCTGTGTTTTTGTTACAACCGTTTATTTTCTGTCTGTTTATTCATTAAATGCTGAGCGAAAGCATTCGCTCAGCTCCACCAAACTCCACCTCTCTCTGTTGTTTTTGTTCCTGCTTCTGCCGTGACGTCACCGCCTAGTCATTCTGTCACAGGGTCTCATTGGTATTGCATTCCTAAAGTCAGCAATGTTAACCATAGACGATGATATAGAAAATATTTTACCAGCAGCCCTTACCGGGTGTGCTGGACCAGCAACAAGCAGTGCTGCTGTAGAGGATTTATTGTGATTAATGTACATAGATTAATGAATTAGTAATTGTGATCGCTTGATGCTCAGTCCAAGGAATAGCGCACGCCGTTTTCACGGCACATTTCATTTGTTTGTATATGTAATGTTGAAATGTTTATAAATTAAAAATTAAGAATGTTTCATTTTAAAACAAATCTTAATTGTACTGGTATTTACTCCAACTGTCAAATTATAATGTAACAACCGATAAATCTTAATATGCCAAGATGCTACATTTTAAATCATCCAAATCTCCATACAGTCACCCTAATATATATATATATATATATATATATATATATATATATATATATATATACAGTATATATATATATTATTGCAGACCCACCCAAGAGTCAAAGAGTAATTTGAACACTGCGATTTAGTGTTGAGATAACGTCCCAAGAACTGGATCGTGAATTCATTTAAGAGTAACCCTTAGTACATGAATCAAAGTTAATGTATTTTTTTTTTATTCTCCCCAGAAAACATAATTTTTTTATGAAGAAACAGAAATAAAATGCAAATGTTAAAAAAACATATTTCTTTATTACAATGAAGAAACTACATTGCACTGAAATAGATACATGAACATTCATTAAAGCAGTCTTTTTCCTTTATTAAAGACTAATATTAAAACACATTTTTGAGAAGGAACATGGTCTTTGTTTCTAGCTTGGAGGAGACCATGACTGTGACACTGTATACAAAGCCTATATACATCAATAGGTCATCAATACATTTTGTGTGCTCCATTTTCCAAGAACTTCCATCTGATAACGCAACAAGCCTAAGATTTCCATGTAAGACCTATTAATAGTACAACCCTAAAAAACCTGGAAGAGGAACTTCTTAGTTTAGTTGACACATGTTTTGATTAGTGTCTGTCTTTGAAAGAGCATTGTAAATGGTCCAGACCCAGTTTGCTGGCAGCATTCCCTGACAAATAATGAACTAAATGTATCCCCTAACAATTGTTACAGCATTTATAAAAACACAGTGAAAAGGTATACCTGAGATCAATATTTGTATTTTTGCCTAACAAAGAAAACTAGGCTTAATTTATATAGAATAAGAAATGTAAGACTAGTGTTTTGTTGAGTGTTTTGTGCTTAATTGGCATTCTTGGTTTAATGGCACGCTGAGATTTAATGAAAAACAGGGCTCCAAGTATAATAAACCTACTGTACCCAATATAATGTCTTCTGAAAACTCCATTGCTAAAAATATATCTTTAAATATTGGGTATTATTTTGTCTTGATTGTTTGTTAGTTTTTATTTATCTTTTTAACCAGTAACTGGAGTGAAAACACCTTTGAATGTGTTCCACAAGATGGTGCTACAATCAAATACATCTACAGTAAGGCTTTCTTATCACTGCAGTTGTATCAGGCCACCACTGGCGTTTTATACAGCTATGGCCAAAGGTTTTGCATCACCTAGAATTTTAGGATTGAGACATAATTAAACATGAATGAACATATTCATGTTTAATTATGGGGGCAGCAGTGTGGAGTAGTGGTTAGGGCTCTGGACTCTTGACCAGAGAGTCGTGGGTTCAATCCCAGGTGGGAGACACTGCTGCTGTACCCTTGAGCAAGGGACCTTACCTAGATTGCTCCAGTAAAAACCCAGCTGTATAAATGGGTAATTTTATGTAAAAATAATGTGTAAAAAATAATGTAATTGTATGTAAAAATAATGTGACAGCACAGCCTGTCAGTTCTACATAGCTCCAAATCTCTGTCGACAGTGAGGTATTTTGGTTCCCTTTTAATTCGAAGACGACCAACAACCAATACTTTTGGTGAACTTTTGTGCATTTTAGGTCAGAGCTGCCAATAGGCCCTCCATGACATCCTCAGTCCCGCCTACCGAGGGAATAAGTAGCCACTCCACGGAGAACATGTTCTCTTTTGGTTCTCACAATCAGGTAGGTAAGGTATAAACTAACCTTTCCAGTTACGTGATTGAGTCTTTGTAAAATAGCTCTTGTAGTAATGGCTTTCTGCATTAGGTATTAATTATGTCATTAATTATAAGTTTTGCATTATGTATATGTGTGTGCCTTTTATAGTTAAGTTGTTTTTAATCATTATGTTTAAATTGTCTGTGAATGTGTTGTTTATAGTCGTTTTACTGTGCTTACTCTTTAATATGCTTTTATATTACGTTTTAATGCAGTGGTGTCCAAGCTTAGAATTCTCACATTACACGTGGCTGACCCTGAGACGGACGGGGAGGTGCAATTAAAGGACAGAATGGATGCACCCTGCTCAAAGTAGCACATGGCGGACTATAAGGTCAGAGAGCATCACCCCCTTTCCCACAGAGGAAGTATGTGGAGGGCTCGCCGTGTGTGATAGATAACGACTACTTTGATTATTGGACAGAAACCAGTTGGGTTGAAGGGGAGTCAACAACTGTTTACAAAAGTATGAATATAAAATCTTGTAAAAGTTTGTTAGTCTTTTCATCTCTTTCAAATTGACTCCATGGATATCCGTGCTTTCTGATACAAACATATGCACTGAGCTGTACTGAGGCCTTGTCCGAAGTCAGTTTGAAACTCATGCTCATATGATTGTATTGGAGGTATACCTTTCTTGTATATAAAGTGTTTTTGAATCAAAAAATATGTCAGCTTAATTTTTTCACTACACTCTCACTTCAAGTCTCAAATCTTTCTGCCATCTGTGTTTTTCCTCTGCTTTTTGCAGCTAAAAAAAAAAAAATAATAATAATAATAAAAGAGAGAAAAGAGAGACACATATTCCTACACCGGGACCCACCTCTGCCGCACCCGCTGTTGAGTTGATGCCGTTGGGCTGACTCGACCCGCCCACTCAGTGTGTGTACCCTTCAGCTTCTGCTGTGTGTGAGTGTGTGTCTGTTTTTTTCACTGCCTTGCAGTTTAAAAAAAAAAAAAAAAAAAAAAAACAATGTGTGCTTCCTCCACTGGGTCTGATTCAGCCCACTGTAGAGTAGACTCCACGCATACATTGACCCACCCACCTCGGTGCCTTGGGTCTTAATAAAAAAAAGGCTGTCTGAAGGCTGTGCTCCTCTCCTTGCAGAGTTTACGGGTGCGGCTTCCTTAGCCAGTTCAGCTGAGCCCTATTCAGCGTTGGGAGCCCCGTCATCCCCCTTCCTCCACCTGCCTTCAAGCCTGTCACAGAGCCTACCCTGCACACAGGCTCCAGCCCATCGAGCTCGTAGCCACTCACGGTCTCCTTCAAGGAGCAGTAAGCGGGTGAGGCATTCAAAGCAGGCTAAGGATATCTCTGCCCCGGAACCAACCCCGTCCTCACCAGCGGTCACCCCGGACGTCTCAGAGCAAGACAAGCTCAGTTCAGGAACCTCCAACTTCTTCCAGGTCCCCTGGAAGGCAGCACCTGAGCAGCGCCGCTCTGTTTTCAGACCGGCGCAGGCTTCGACCCCCCAGCCCTTCCCGGTGTTCCCAGATTTTCTGGAGGAAGTAGACTTCTTGGAACTGCGGCCTCGGTGCTGAGTGTCTCCAAACACGCAGCCCTGCTGGCCTCCTTGGAAGGTGCATATACCAATGCTGGCCTTCCCCCACCTGGGAGGGTGACCGCGCACTCTACCAGAGGAGTGGCTACGTCATGGGCCCTTTTTAGAGGAGCCTTATTGACCGATATTTGTACTGCGGCTAGCTGGGCTACTCTGCATGCATTCACCAGGTTCTACCAACTTTATGTGGTAGATCCCTCTATGCCATCATTAGGCACAAGGATCCTCGAGGCTGCACGCTCGCACCACAAACGTAGCGAGACGACTCATCTGGTGTCTCCGCTCATACTCCCTCGCGACGGCTTTGATATACTTTCCCAAAAGTATTGGTTGTTGGTCGTCTTCGAATTGAAAGGGAGTGTTATGGATGTAACCCCAGTTCCCTGAAAGAGAAGACGACCAACAAACCTTGAGAGGACACATCACTCGCATTGGCGGGTTCGATGCAAAAGGGAACCTGTTCTCTGCGGAGTGACTACTTATTCCCTTGGTAGGTGGGACCAAGGACGTTACTTCCTGCAGCGGCCTATCGGCATCTCTGACATAAAATGCTCAGTAAATACCTGACCTGTGGCAGGCATATCCCAAAAGTATTGGTTGTTGGTTGTCTTCACTTTCAGGGAACCGGGAATCGTTTTCCTCAATCAACTTGAAAGCTTTTTCTTTCTTTTAATTTTGTTCTGCTCGCTAGATCTATCCATATCTTTCTTATTTTGGCTACTGTTGTTTCATTTCCCCAACAGTGTTTACTGCATCAGTGATCATCTGCAACTTGTGTTTTCTTCATGAATGGATTTGTGTCAAAAATCATGCCTTAAAATTGATTACCGAGTTAGCGATTTGACTCATCACAGATTGCAATAGAGTGAGCACAAGAGACGGCACATACCAAGTGCTTTATGAAACGCATGTAGCGCCAAGCACTGCGTCCTCGCAACCTCATCGCAAGCACATCGCAATCGCAGGACTTTTGTGAAATGGGCCCCTGGTATCCTGAAATGTGATGTATACAATGGTTAAATAATACTTTAGTGTGTGTTGTTTGCCTACGAGACTGACCATGATTGGCATGTATAGGGTTTGTTGTATATTAATATAAAATAAACTTGATTATACTGAGTTTGTATTTTTAGCAGTATTAACTATAAAAAGTCTCTCTGGCGTACATTATTTTTTTATTCCACAATATCGCAATATGGAATTATTATCGATATCAAACGATATCGATATCATATCAAAATATCTATATTGGTCCCCATATATCTATCTATCTATCTATATATATATATATATATATATATATATATATATATATATATATATATATATATATATATACATATATCTATATATATATATAGATGTCGTTAGTGTTAAGCAGAAGTAAACTCGTAGACAGCACCCTGAGGCTTGTGCGCTGTGTTAATTATTTTATATATCACTTTTCAGGGGCACAACAATAAGAACATGAACTACAATTAAATTACCTTGCCATGCACATGTTAAATGTGAAACTTGCAAAATAATAAGAAATTAAGCTTCTGCTGAAAATGTGGGGTTTAGTCTTTTCATATAGCTTTCTATAGTAATCAGATTTCATTTACTCCCTATATATAATAAAAACTGTAATTGTGACATAAATGTGCACATAAAGACAGACAGACAGGCACCTTTTTATATCCCTGTGACAGCGAAGTTGAACGTTTTCAGCGCTAATGCACATGTTTAATCAAATAAGTACATAAAATGGACAACACACTAACAAAAACACACTTAACAAAACAAAAGGCACAAGAGCCAAAACAAAAGGTTCTACAAAGCCTACGAAAATGCAAACACAGGACGGGACAGCACAGCACAGCACGGAACACGGAGCACGGAACACAAAACACACACCTCCACCTCTGTAACACCAACATCAATCCTACTCATTACTAACACCTGTGATCACCCTATTTATGCATTTATTCAGTTCATGGCTCCAGCCACATTCCCACGTGTTTTTGCAGGAACGATTTTATCTCCCTCCCACCCAATATTCCCCACACACCCCTGTGCCTTGGCAAAGCTTTCACCCTGCCACAATCCCCAATAATTATCATCAATAATTTGTTATTATTATTATTATTTATTTCTTAGCAGACGCCCTTATCCAGGGCGACTTACAATTGTTACAAGATATCACATTATTTTTACATACAATTACATTATTTTTTACACATTATTTTTACATACAATTACCCATTTATACAGTTGGGTTGTTTTTTTACTGGAGCAATCTAGGTAAAGTACCTTGCTCAGGGGTACAGCAGCAGTGTACCCCAGCTGGGATTGAACCTACGATCCTCCAGTCAAGAGTCCAGAGTCCAAACCACTACTCTACACTGCTGCCCCCATACTTAAACATGAATATGTTCATTCATGTTTAATTATGTCTCAATCCTAAAATTCTAGGTGATGCAAAACCTTTGGCCATCGTTTTCCATCGTTTTGGCCAAATTTGTCCTAACTGAGTTTCATCACAATTTTATAAGCAGTTATGTAATGAAATATAAAACACAAAGTGCAATGTGCATCTCAACAGGCTGTATCAATAGAAGTACACAGCAAAATATGCAACACATGCTGATAAGTTAATAAAGAAAGCAAAATAATGAAGGGCAACAGGGTCATTATTTTGGGGCCTAAGGCCAACTTTCCAAGGGTTACACTGTAGTTAGATTAAACTCACATGGTGAACTACTGTTTCAAAAAATAGTGGACATTCATTACAAAAAACAACATTAAGATAACGTTAAGATTGCGACAAACACCCATGAAAAGTAGGAACATTGTGGTTAAGAATTTACAATACAACAATGTTCTACTTAAGCATTGCTGCATAGACAAGGAAAGTGTGGGGTCTCCACGGTACCCACATGTGTAATAGTTTAAATACTTTAAATAAGTGATTTATGTAGTTTTAGTCAGGAAAACTCATGCGACAGAAAGAACAATATTTATTAAAACTTTAACAAAAAATACTACATTCTACATATTTTCATTACAGTTTTGGCTTTGGCTTTGCCCTTCAAGGTACCCAAGCCCATAATTTGCTTTGCTGATAGTGGAGAGGCTGACTGTAGGGAAGCCTTGGCCAGGGATAGCTGCCCTTCTCCTTAGACAAATCAGAAAAATGGTGGAGGCTGAGGAGGAGGAGGCGAACTCTGATGCACAACAGGGACGAAAGGATTGAGGTAAGATATAAAGCCATTTCTAACTGATCATTGGACGTGTTGTTTATCGAATGACGAATGAGATACTAGCCATTTGACAGGCAAATGTTCTGGTAATGGGAGGCGCCTAATAGCATAATATGTTTACAATTTTAATCTAGTTTAAAAGTTAGTTCCCTGCCTCAACCACCGCTCAGCAGCTTCTTAGCAAAGCTTTCCAAGAAAGAAATACAGAGATACACATTACAATTATAGTGAGGTACACTTTGGCATGAATGTGCGGTGCAGCAGTCATTACCTGCTAGATAATTGCGAAAGATAAGGTAATTATCTATAGCTAATGACCTCTGCAGAGGATTTTAACGATGTTCTATTTGAGCTGTCTGAGAGCATCTACTTGCTGGATAATGACTGCTGTATTCAGTACTTTATTGTAAGTTACTGTAGAACACCAGGTACTAAAAGTTTCCTTTTAGTGCTTCCAAAAATATATAGTCTTCTCAAATTTACCAGTCAATGGCCACGTTTCCATGATGTTTATGTAGGAAAAGTTATATATATATATATATATATATATATATATATATATATATATATATATATATATATAAGTGTATAATAGGTTTATAATATGTATTATACCTAAAACATTTGTTTATTTAGCAGATGCCTTTATTATTTGTGGAAACTCAGCTTAAAAAAGCTGTATGATGGTCCCCGAACGGCTCACCTGGTAAAAGCACAGCCGCACGGCGTGCAGGATGAGTCAAACAACCAGAGATCGCAAGTTCGGTCTTCACCGGGGACTCTGGGTGGGGGTGGGGATCTGACTTAGACTGTTTCTCCTCACCACTCTACGACGACCCCTACAGGCCGAGTGAGCTTGGGGGCAGAGATTTGCTAGGATGATCTTTGTCCTCTATGGGTCGGTAACCTGCAGATATCCTCGCTCAGGTTTCTCGGTGTAAAAAGACGCCGATTCGCTCATGGGATCGGAGGACGCACACTGAGCCTTGGGTCCCTGAGCTGTGTGGGGAATCACCACGGTGAAGGAGAATAATAATAATAATAATAATAATAATAATAATAATAATAATAATAATAATAATAATAATAATAATAATTGGGCATTCCAAATTGGGAGAGAATTTTAAATTATTTGAGATTCTAAAAATAAAAAAATAAAAAATACAAAAAAGCTGTAGGATATCAGTAGTCGTGCAAGGCCAAATTGGACCTAATTTAAATATACCCTCCTGCATTTTAATATTATTTAGGCTATATGCATCATTTGGAAGGACAATTTATCTGGCTACATGGAAACCCACAATACCCGAAAGGTACTACCAAAATAGTGTGAGAAAAAGGTGAGAATTATTTTTCTCATTCCATGGAAACTGCCCCATTGTTGTCACGTGTCTTCATTATAACCAGGCCAGTCACACTTCACAATTTCTTGCCCCCTTTGAGCTTATATTAAGACCTGGGTCTCTGGGTGACCAGTCAATAAAAATGCTGCTGAAGATACAGAGCCGATGCCAAAGCAGTTTCTCCACTATCTAACTGGCGTGCCTGCTTCAGATGCAATCTGACTTTCTATTAGTCTATCCAACTGACCTATATTATGGCTTTTAGCTTCAATTTGTTGTTTTCTAATCCAATTTAAAAACTAATTTGCAAGAAAATGTATGACTAGCAATATGTAAGGTTTTTTCTGTTTATCTAATTGTTTTTTTTTGTTTTGCTTTTTCAAATTCAGTAACATATCGGTATTTAAACATGTTCTTTTGTTTTGATGCAGAGGTTATGCGTAAAGACACGTAGTACCATAGCATGCACATTTCCAAGTTAAATGTAGGTCAAACTTTCTGTACTCTAATCTGGTGTCTACAGAAAAGGAAAATAACTAACAAGCTAACATTATGTGGTACATTGCATCTGAGGCAAAAGATGTTGAAAAGTGCTAACTTATGCAGTATTGCTGAGAACCCTAAAACATTCTAAAAATAGTTACATTCACAGCTAGTTAATTTATATACTTTATTTTTTTCCTTTCTTCATATTTATAGAAGCACTGTGCACTAATTATCATATGATTTATGTGTGTTTTATGTATTGGATTTGTTTTAGCTTTTCTTTCTTTCACTAACATGGACTTCATTCCCCAAATGACTAATGCACTAATTATATGGGACATTTTTCATGAGATTTCCAATTAGAAGGGGTTTTAAAAACAGCAGAGCGAGCACAGGAGAGACAGAGCACCAAGGGGAGGTTGCAGCAGTTCTGGCCGACGCAGGCAGGGAGGCAGTCAGGCAGGCAGGCAGGCAGACGGGCAGGCAGGTAGGCAGGCAGGCAGGCAGGTGGACAGGCAGGCAGGCAGGGAGGCAGGCAGGCAAGCAGGCAGGCAGGGAGGCAGGCAGGCAAGCAGGGAGGCAGGTAGGCAGGGAGGCAGGCAGGGAGACAGGTAGGCAGGAGGGCAAGCAGGCAGGCAGGCAGGGAGGCAGGTAGGCAGGTAGACAGGGAGGCAGGTAGACAGGCAGGCAAGCAGGCAGGCAGGGATGCAGGCAGGGAGGGAGGCAAAGAGGCAGGCAGGGAGGGAGGCAAAGAGGCAGGTAGGCAGGCAGGGAGGCAGGTAGGCAGGCAGGCAAGCAGGCAGGCAGGCAGGCAGGTAGGCAGGCAGGGAGGCAGTTAGGCAGGCGGGCAGGCAGGTGGACAGGCAGGCAGGCAGGCGCATGGGCAGTCGGGCATGCGGGCAGGCAGGCATCCCAGCCGACCCACCTCGCAGAACTGGGGGAGAACCGGATAGAGCAACATAGCACAGAAGCACGGAGCTGGAGATATTAATATATTCCCCAATATTAAAAGAATCATTCAGTTTTGCTGTAATTGATAGCTAACAGGTGACATGCTCAGTGATGCATAAACACAGAAGCTAGTTAATTTTTCAGAATACAGATGGGTTCTGTGCTGATACAGATTATTACTGTCATTTAGGAATTTAAGAAAGCATGACTCCCTCATCCAAAAAGATGTTAGGTTTCAATTTCTAATTAACAATTCAATACTTTATTATAAGCAAGAATGGTACTATCAGTAACCACTTGCAGAGCCATCGATAACTACTCTGATTCTAAATCATTAACATTTCTAATGCTACAGCTGAGTACAACCGTAAACACCATTGGCAATGCTTAAAAGTTGTTAAAGTTTATTTGTGCATTTAAAAAGAAAAGCCTGTGTGATGTAAACATTGTGTTCAGGTTATTTTTTCAGTTAACTGCTTATTGATTACCTTTATTTATTAAGTGTTTGTGATAGCGAGAGAAAGGATCGATGCTGTAAATCTCCCTCCCGATTAGAAAGGGCGCTGTGTAAGGGGGAAGGTAAGCTGCCTCCTAGATCTACTACCTCGGTGGTAGCTGGAAACCGGAAGGTAACCATATTAGGAGGGGCGCGTAGCTGCAAGTACTCAGGACGATTCCATTGCAGTCAGCTGCGGGGCAGCCCTCTATTGGAGAAACCAGGCGACGCGTTGACTGCAGGGAGGAGTTTGCTGGGTACAAAGGGGAAGCAGCTACGTCAAAACCGGGCCTTGCGCTGATGTGTACAGACAGCCGGAGCCTGTACTTTTTATCTTTTTGGTTTGTTTGTTTGTTTGTTTGTTTGTTTTGTTTTATCGTAGGGGAGGAGTGAGCCGTGGACCGGCAGACAGGAGCGTGTCTCTGCACAGCACAGCACAGCACAGCACAGCACCGCACCGCACCACACTCACCGGCACTACGTCTCCCAGGACTCGGCCGCACACTGCCGTGCACGGAGGACGGGGAACGGACAAAGTCGAGTTTTGTTTATTTTTGTTTTGGATTACTTTTGTTGTTTTTGTTATTAAATACACGGACTGTTTTGGGAGAAACACTGTTTGGACATTCTGTTTATTCACTGCACCACTGCACCTGGCGACATCTGGTGTTCAGAAGAGGGATTACAATGGACCCAACTACATTGGCAGCTGTTGGGGCGCAGGAGGCGGAGGCATCAGGAATCTTTGGCGGCCATGATGGAGAGGATGCATGGCCTGTTCCTGGAGGCTAATCGGGGAGGGAACCGGTGGCTCAACCAGCAGTACCCCTACCTAGGGTAAGGGTAGTGAAGATGGCGCTGGAGGATGACCCTGAGGCTTACTTGGTTGCCTTTGAAAGGCAGGCAACAGCAGCTCAATGGCCTCGGGAGTGGTGGGCTACCCAGTTGGGGCCCAATTTGATCGGGGAGGCCCAGGCAGCCTACCAAGCCCTGACACATGAGCAAGCCCTGGTGTGCGACCAGGTGAAGCAGGCCATTCTCCAGCGGCTTGACATCACAGAGGAGACACACGCCGCCCGGTTCGGGAGTACCAGCGTCCCCAGGACTGCGACCCAGCGTGGTGGCCCAGCAACTAGTGGATCATGTGACCCGGTGGCTCTGCCCGGCACCAACGATGCAGAAAAGATCACTGAACTGATTGCCATAGAGCAGTTCGTGAAGGTGCTGGGGCGGACACCCAGAACTGGGTCACCAGGCATCGACCCACCACGCTAGAGGCAGCAGTCCGATTGGCTGAGGGCTATGAGGATGCATTGGCGTCAGCTCCCGTGGTCGTCACCCCGCTCCTCCCTCCAACCAACCCGGACGGCGGGTCCAAGGACAGGACCCCCAGCACTTCACCCCTTCCCCGGGGCTACTTCTCATCGGCACCCCACGGGCAGCCTTCCTCCACACCAATGGAGGGCAAGGTCGACCCCAGCGGGGTGAGAACAGAGAACCCCTCCCCACTGCCAAACCGGCAGCGGGACATACAAGCTCCGTGGCGCCCTTTCACCCCACTTGCTACCGGTGCCATGAGGTCGGCCACCTCGCCCGGAATTGTCGGCGGCGATGGAATGTGGTGCGGCCTCCCATTATCTACCAACAGCACCAGGTAAGTCCAGGGGTAATGATTGGGAGGGGCCTTGCATTGTTGGCGTGCGGGTTGGTGATGTGAGCACCCCGCATTAGTGGACTCGGGATGTGGGCAAACTTTAATTGAGGAGGCTCTGTTGGCGGGGGTACCTTGGTGGTCACGCGGGGTAGTGGTCATTTCCTGTATTCATGGGGATAACAAGGACTACCCCTCACTAAATTAGATTTGACTATTGGATGTCATACCCGCCCGTAATGTCGTGGCAGTGGCTGCAAAGTTGCCCTATCCAGTTATTATAGGTCGAGACTGGCCATATTTTGAAACTATGATTAATAAAGCGGTAAAGCCAGTCTCCGGTAAGACCATGGGAGCAGCGGGGAAACTATTGGGAAAATCTTCCCGCTGCAAGCCGATTTGTTCCATTCGATTTAGCCCGAAAAAACAAAAAGAGAGCGAAGGGTTGAAAAATGGGAAGGAATGTCAATGAGACAAGGCTGGGGTTTGTTGGGGAAACTTCAGGGTCTGTTAAATGCAAGGGAAAGGGATCGGGACCCAGTGTGACCTGCGGGGGCAGGTTACTGAGACCCCAGTGCTGAAGCTACTGTAGCTCCGCTCGATATCCCAAAGTTCTGGGACGAGATGTGGACCTAGCGTTGGAACAAAAAGCGATCCTTCGCTGGCACACATCTGGGGGCAGGTTCGGTCTATCGAGGGAAGGATGTAGAGGACAACCGACGCTTACATATCCTCACCATATTATTGTCGGGCATTTGCTGTATAGGGTATCCCAAGCCACGAGCACAAGCCAGATTGTAACACAATTACTCGTTCCTCAGTCTTTTCGGCGTGAGATCATGCGGTTGGCTCACGATGTCCCATGTTCGGGCCATTTAGGTAGCGATAAGACTTCGGGAGCGAATATTGGCTCGATTTTATTGGATGGGAGTCTATAGTGAGGTGGCGATATGTAGCGGAGTGTCGGAGTGCCAGCAAGTAGCGCCGGGCGGGTTCGCCCGGCCCGCTGGTCCCACTGCCCCTGATCTCAGTTCCCTTTGAGCGCATTGCTATGGACATAGTGGGTCCATTGAGCCAGTCTGACTCTGGATATCGCACATTTTGGTAGTGGTGGACTACTGCGACCAGATATCCAGAGGCAGTACCATTGAGATCCACTAGTGCGCAGCAATTGCTCGAGAGTTAGTACAGATTATAGCGAGTAGGGATTCCAAAAGAAATCCTCACTGATCACGGAACGAACTTCATGTCACAATGTTTGAGAGAGTTGTATAAATTGTTGCAAATTAAGTCCATTCGAACCTCCGTTTACCACCCGCAGACGGATGGTTTGGTGGAACGTTTTAATCAGACTTTAAAACAGATGCTGAAGCGGTTTGTCAACCAAGAGCAGAAACATTGGGCTAAACTCCTCCCTTACCTGATGTTTGCAGTGAGAGAGGTGCCTCAGAGTTCGACGGGTTCTCTCCCTTTGAGCTGCTGTATGGGAGACAACCACGAGGTATCCTTGATCTTGTGAAGGAAGGGTGGGAGGAGCAAACAAAAACTTCCAAAAACATAGTCAAGTATGTAATCATGTTAAGAGACCGCCTAGCATTGGTTGGTCGTTTGGCACAAGAAAATCTAAAACTAGCTCAGCATCGCCAGGAGCAGCAGTACAATAAAAAGCAAGAATTAGGACTTTTCGGCCAGGTGATAAAGTACTGTTGCTCCTTCCCTCGTCGGAGTCTAAGTTGTATGCTAAGTGGCAGGGGCCATATGAGGTGATACGGGGAATTGGTAATGTGAATTATGAAATTAGACAACCCGATCGCCGAAATAAGACCGAAATTTATCACATTAACCTGCTAAAACCCTGGAATGAAAGGGAAGCCCTATTTATAGCTTGTGACAGTTTAGAAGAGGATTTTGGTCCCACTGTCAATCCATTGGCTACAACTAACATTCCAATGGGGAACAGTTACTTCGGATCAGAAGCGTGAGCTCTACCAGTTAGTGGAAAGGTTTAATGATGTTTTCTCTGACTTGCCCGGCAGAACTAACGTTATTTCTCATGCCATTATTACTCCGCCAGGTGTCAGGATCGAGAGAGACCATACCGGATCCCGGAGAGTCGCAGGGGTCCCGTTAGCAGGAGGTGGAGGATATGCTCGAGCTTGGAGTCATTGAACCTTCCGGGCGAGTGGTGCAGTCCTATCGTGATGGTGGGCAAGAAGGACGGCTCCACTCGGTTCTGTGTGGATTTTAGAAAGGTTAATGCCATCTCCAAGTTCGATGCATATCCAATGCCCGGGTGGATGAGCTCCTCGACCGACTGGGTAAGGCTCGGTTAATCTCGACCTTGGATCTGACGAAGGGATACTGGCAGATTCCACTCACTTCGGAGCTCAAGAGAAAACTGCTTTCTCTACCCCAGATGGCTTGTTCCATTTCCAGACCATGCCCTTTGGGTTGCATGGAGCTCCGCCACCTTTCAGAGACTGATGGACCAGGTCTTAGCTCCCCATAATCAGTATGCAGCTGCGTGCATTGATGATGTGGTGATTTTTAGCTCCACCTGGAAGGAGCATATTATTAGGCTTTCAGCCGTCCTACAGTCTCTAAGGGAGGCGGGGCTAACAGCCAAACTGGGCAAGTGTGCATTTGGCAAACAGGAGACCCAATATCTTGGCTACATTATGGGTAATGGCGGGTGAAGCCGATCGCCTCCAAAGTCCAGGCTGGTGGAGGCGGCGATCCGAGAACCAAGTCACAGGTGAGATCACTATTGGGGTTAGCCGGCTATTATCGCCGTTTATCCCGAGTATGCCACCATAGTCAACCCCTGGTCGATCTCACCCGAAGGCTGCTCCAAAATTAGTTAAATGGACAGGGCAGTGTCAGGAAGCATTTGATATGATTAAGAAGCGACTCTGTCAAGCCCCGCTCTGATTTCACCAGATTTCAACAAAGAGTTCATCCTTCAGACTGATGCCTCCCACATTGGTCTGGGGCGGTTCTGTCCCAACAAGTTGACGGAGTGGAACACCCTATCATTTATTTGAGCAAAAAATGGCTCCTAGGGAAATTAACTACTCCGTCATTGAGAAGGAGTGTTTAGCCATCAAATGGGCTACTCACGCCCTTCGCTATTATTTGTTAGGCGTTCTTTCTCTCTTGTCACTGATCATGCTCCTTTAAGGTGGTTACACACGATGAAGGACAATAGCGCTCGGATAACTTCGGTGGTATCTGGCGCTGCAACCCTTCCACTACACTGTGAAACATCGTGCGGGTAAGGAGCATCAAAATGCAGATTTTTTTCAAGGGAGGGGGACCATTGGGGAATGTAGAGTTGGCGAGTGTTCCTTCGGCATCACTCTGAGGGGTGAGATATGTGATAGCGAGAGAAAGGATCGATGCTGTAAATCTCCCTCCCGATTAGAAAGGGCTGTGTAAGGGGAAGGTAAGCTGCCTCCTAGATCTACTACCTCGGTGGTAGCTGGAAACGGAAGGTAACCATATTAGGAGGGCGTAGCTGCAAGTACTCAGGACGATTCCATTGCAGTCAGCTGCGGGGCAGCCCTCTATTGGAGAAACCAGGCGACGCGTTGACTGCAGGGAGGAGTTTGCTGGGTACAAAGGGGAAGCAGCTACGTCAAAACCGGACCTTGCGCTGATGTGTACAGACAGCGGAGCCTGTACTTTTTATCTTTTGGTTTGTTTGTTTGTTTGTTTGTTTTGTTTTATCGTAGGGAGGAGTGAGCCGTGGACCGGCAGACAGGAGCGTGTCTCTGCACAGCACAGCACAGCACAGCACAGCACCGCGCACCACACTCACCGGCACTCGTCTCCCAGGACTCGGCGCACACTGCCGTGCGCGGAGGGCGGGGAGCGGACAAAGTCGAGTTTTGTTTATTTTTGTTTTGGATTACTTTTGTTGTTTTTTGTTATTAAATACACGGACTGTTTTGGGAGAAACACTGTTTGGACATTCTGTTTATTCACTGCAC